>JASJET010000127.1:0-1200000 GCA_034092305.1 Diaprepes abbreviatus
AATCCCTGAAGGGAGTGCGAAGCCGTTTGGCTTGTAAATCTCATAACTAATGAAGGAAAAATAATCCGAGCCACTGGCGACCGATTGGGATGAAATTGGGGTGATTTTAGGGATGAAAAACAGTTTTTGTGATTTGTAGTTAAACTCCGGATCTTATCGAAAAAAAGTTGTAGGCAATAAAAAGGTCTACAACTTTTATAGAAACCATTTTTACTCAAACCTTAAAATTTTCCAAGAAAATTGCAAAAATAAGTTTTTTTTGTTTTTTTCGTCCACAAAAATGATTCGATTAAGTTTAATCTTGGAGAAAGTTGATGTTCCAAGTTAGCTATATTTATTTTATGCAAAAATATTCAACACAGTTATTGCCATTCAAAAAAAAAATTGAAATAGGGGCAAGTCAAAAGTAGAAATCTCTCCTTTACAAAAAAAAAAGTCTGATCTCTGTACCCCACTACAGTATTTTGATGCATTTTGACTCGCTGAATTTGACTACGGAGTCCGTTTGATCTCTTCACCCACAGTTTTTCCGCAAATGACGAAAAATAGCTGAAAAAGCGGAAAATCCGGATGGTAACACTTGATTCAATAAATGCTTCCATATATATTTCTAAGCTGTCGAAGGATTTGACTTAAAACTGCAATCTAGCGAAAAATGTCATTCTATCCATCAATCGTTCTTTAAGTTAGTCTTAAACTTTTTTTTTGTAATAGTCGAGTTTTCTAATCGATCAGCTTTTTTTTATTCTTTCTTTCGTCTGTAACGTTCTCTTTTATTTACAAAAGATCTGTGTAATGGATTTCCTACCCTTTTTGAATTACTGTCATCTACTATCTCTCTTCTGTAGCCAACAGTGGTCAGTAGTCATTGGGCCCCAACCGGATGGGAAAAAACTGATCACCGTAGAAAATGTCGGCTTCCTTTGATGTGTTGTCGGCATCTTTTGATGCGTGGGTGATCTTCGTGAGTGGTCACGTGGTCGCGTGCCATGAGATGACGTAATAGTGCATTTAAGCTAGTAGCTACTCGACACCGTGGTATATCTTATTTTTTATTAATTAATTAAATAATTCCCGGTATAAATGGCACCTGCCATCTGTCATATGTCACCTGTCAAAGTCACATGACTTACCACCTGTCACGTTGCACCCGTCAAATCAAATAAACTTTTAAATCGTCTTCTTGTTAGCTGCAATATTAATTTTATTTGGATGACATCACACTTTATTTTATTTGATTAATTCCAGCGAGAATCGAACCAGCTACCTTCGGGTTGGAAGACAAAATCTGTAGACACGCGGCTATCAAGCCAAGTCATAAATTTTAGCAATTAAACTGTAGATTAGAATGATATAACGACAGTAATTGTCGTCTTATTTGCCGTATTTTGATTATAAGTATGGCTTATACGATGCAAAGGCGAGGTGATGGTTTGTACCGACTGCGGTGGCCTGACGAGTCCCATATTAGGACGAAACAGCGCTGTCGCCATCTGTCGGACCCGGAGTTTTTCCATATTTTGGTGTGCTCCGCACTTTTTAATACGAGAATCATGTAGATTGACAAATTTTCACGTCCGCTTCGCCAATATTTTATTCTATTTTATTATTATATATATATATATATATATATATATATATATATATATATATATATATATATCACTACATAGTATAAAACAAAGTCGCTTTCTCTGTCCCTATGTCCCTTTGTATGCTTAAATCTTTAAAACTACGCACCGGATTTTGATGCGGTTTTTTTCAATAGATAGAGTGATTCAAGAGGAAGGTTTATATGTATAATAACATCCATTAAATAGTGGAGAAATACTGTTATTTTTGAGGTTTCTAATGTGATGTCGTTAATTATCATATTTTTTTCCGCTTACATTGCAAACGCCGGCTGAACCCTACGAGATTTATCAAAATAATGTACTAATTATTTGTACACATTGAAAAGGTCTACAGAAAACTCCGCGATGGTATATGTCTATCTCTCATGGATATCCCACAATAAAATTTTTTTGTCATTTACTTTTTACGTATATTTAGTATCAGCATTGCACCCGTACGAAGCCGGGGCGGGTCGCTAGTATATATATATATATATATATATATATATATATATATATATATATATATATATATATATATATATTGAGATATTGAAAAAATGGTATGGCTCCTCTCGATTCCTGTAGAAGGTCGAGTTTGTTCCTTGTTATAGCATCCCACGGCTTTTCAACTCTGCAAACATATATTCAGATACATTTTTTAGGTAGACCCATGTTCCTGATGAAATCACTCGAACTTTCTTGATCAAATAGTCTTACAGGTTTATTTCTCTTCCCTTCTGGCAGATATTCTTCATCTTTATCTTCTTGGTCTCAACCACTTCCAGGTTTTTCTTCACTGTCTTTCATCACTTCTGTATCTGTTTCTTCAACACTTGTTGAAGCTTCATTCATAGTAGCGCTGGTATCCATACCTTCAATATTGGACTCTAAATAAGTTTTTGCTGGTACAACAGAAGACGCTATCAAATAAGATATTTTTGATTCGGTCTTCGTATTGAATCCTTCTACTATTGTATTGCCAAAGTGATTATATATATAGTCGTAGTGATATGTTTTAAATTGTTGTTTTTTTTTCAATCCATGGTTTGAGAGTGTTGTAACAAGAGCAGCAAATGCTGTCCGGAACACATGTATCATCTTAATTAGATATTACACTTTCATAACAATCACGATATATATTTTTACATGTATCACTCATTTTCCTACGGAATTTGCTTACTTGGACCTTGTTTCCTACATTTCAGATTCCTTTAACAAAATGGAATATACGGGTGCCTTATTTTGTGATTTAAGTAGGGCATTTGACTGTGTTACGCATCAAATACTTCTTCAAAAACTCAAAAAATACAATTTTTCTAATGCAAGTGTTTCTTTCTTGGAATCATATCTGAAGAATAAGATGCAGATTGTTAGGGTTGCCGGGGTGTCGTCTGGACAGGATGAGCTTAACATAGGTGTTCCACAGGGCTCTGTCTTGGGACCCGTCCTGTTTTTAATCTATATCAATGACTTACCTCTTGTTGAACCAACAGCAAAGTTCACCTTGTTTGCGGACGACACCACGGTTGCTGTGTCGACAAATTTGCTAAAAAATACTTTGTCAGAGGTCGACAGGGTGCAGAGAAATATTGTGGAGTTGTTTTGTGCAAACAGACTACTTCACTCAGAAATATAGAGGAGGTAAATGAGAAAACAGATGTCAAGTTTTTGGGGGTGCAGATGGATGAGGGGCTTCGTTGGCACAGCCATATTCAGGAAGTAGCTAGAAATCTTAATACTGCTTTATATGCTCTTCGTTCTTTAGCAGAAAGTGCCTCAAGGTCTGTGTTAAGACTTTTTCATCCAGTCGTGTCCTATTCCATATTGACTTGGGGCATGCACTCCAGGTATCTCGAGTATTTAAAATACAGAGAAGGGCTATCAGGGTTTCGCCGGGTCTTAACTATAGGGACTGCTGTAGGGAGGCCTTCGGGGCTCTTGGTATACTAACCATCCCTTCTTTGTACAGGGTGAGTCAACGATTGGATGAAGTAGGTTTGTGCCTTTTCGATGAAATTAACAAAGAAACTATATTTATTGTTTGATACAGTTTATTTTTACGCAGATTTTAAAAATATTTAGGACTCTACAGGGTGAGCCAAAAAACTAGGACAGCATAAAGTTGTATTTTTTTAAATAGAACACCCTATATACGAATCGTATTTTCGATTTAGCTTATAATTTTAAATCTTTTTGATTAAGGGTTAACTATAACAAAACTTGATAGTTTCTGAGATAATTAAGTTTAAAGAAAAAAAGTCACATTTTCAAGCATCAATTCAATCCTAAATAACGTTTTCAATTTTGTGACAAATATATTCAAGTTTGGAATTTAGCAAGGCCAAGGACAAGTTAACATAATTTTTACCTAATATTTGCAATAAAAGCTACAGGGCGTTGAACACATCGGCTCAAATTTGAACAAGTTTAAATGAATAAATATCTTTTTTTTAAATGGTACACCCTGTATATTTTCATGTTATTTAATAGAGTAATAAAAACCCTAAAAGTTTTGTTCAATATATCCTATACCTATTTATAATAGTTTTTGAGATATTTCAGTTTTTCTTATTTTCCATACTTTTTTACAGAAATAGTCTTCATTATCATAGTAGCCATGACAAAAACAATGTAAAAGAACATTTTTCTGTGTGTCAAATTTATAACCGCAATCGCTTCTTTTGGTTTTTATGTAGTGTAGTTTGGTTTTTTTTTTGCATTCATCTTATATTGTAAAATGAATTTTCCAAAGAATGAGTTAATAGATATGATTTATACAATAGGAGAGGCTCAAAAAAATTGCCTTCTTGCTCAAAGAATTTACAAAATGAAGTATCCTGATCGACGCCAGCCTAATACCCATACTTTTCAAAACCTAATGCAAAGATTTGATTCTTCTGGTACTGTTGATTATCCAAAACGTAAAGTGGTCAACAAACCAGTAACTAATGAAGAAAAAGAACTACAAGTATCGTTAAATGTTCAGGAAAATCCTTATATTGGTAGCCGTCAGTTAGCAGCATTATGTGAAACATCACAATCCACCGCTAATCGTACTACCAAGAAATATAGGTATTATCCATATCACATGGAATTACACCAAGAATTGCATGGACAGGATTTTGAAAGTCGTGTAAACTTTTGTCGTACAATAAATGCGGAGATTCAATTAAATCCAAATTTATTATGCAAGGTAATGTTTAGTGATGAAGCTACTTTTAGAAGTAACGGTGCCGTAAATAGACGCAACATGCATGATTATGCCACAGAAAACCCATTTTGGATTAGAGAGGTGCAACATCAAAACCACTGGTCATTAAATGTTTGGTGTGGTATTCATTATAATCGAATTATTGGACCCCACTTTTTTAATGAACCACTAAATGGCCATAGTTACCTGAACTTTCTACAAGAAGAACTACCCCAACTGCCTCAAGGTCTCGATAGGGATGAGCTCGACAGATTGTGGTTCCAGCACGATGGTGCGCCTCCGCATTACCATCGTGAAGTTCGTGCGTTTTTGGACCAACGATATCCGCAAAAATGGATTGGACGTGGGGGTTTCATTGAGTGGCCACCAAGGTCTTGCGACATCACCCCATTAGATTTCTTCCTATGGGGTTATATTAAAAATAAGGTGTATGTTAATCCACCAACAACAGTGGAAGATATGCGAAACAGGATTAGGGATACCTGTAGAACAATAACGCCACTAATTTTGTCCAGGGTCCGAGAAAATCTGCAAAAAAGACTAAATTTGTGCATTGCACAAGAGGGTCGTTTATTCGAACACTTATTAAAAAGAAATAATTAATCTCAGTATTTAATAGGTAATTTTTTTGTTTCAATTTAGTATAAAAGTAAATATGTATTTGCCTTGTCGTTATTGTTGTGTTAATTTTTTCACATTATGTTTAATTAAACTATTGCCATTGTAATATAACGAATAATATATTTCATCATATTTAACCACATTCTGTTTGTTTCTGTAGTTTCTTTTTATTATTTTACATGGCTACTATGATAATGAAGACTATTTCTGTAAAAAAGTATGGAAAATAAGGAAAACTGAAATATCTCAAAAACTATTATAAATAGGTATAGGGTATATTGAACAAAACTTTTAGGGTTTTTATTACTCTATTAAATAACATGAAAATATACAGGGTGTACTATTTAAAAAAAAAAGATATTTATTCATTTAAACTTGTTCAAATTTGAGCCGATGTGTTCAACACCCTGTAGCTTTTATTGCAAATATTAAGTAAAAATTATGTTAACTTTTCCTTGGCCTTGCTAAATTCCAAATTTGAATATATTTGTCACAAAATTGAAAACGTTATTTAGGATTGAATTGATGCTTGAAAATGTGACTTTTTTTCTATAAACTTAATTATCTCAGAAACTATAAAGTTTTGTTATAGTAGACCCTTAACAAAAAAGATTTAAAATTATAAGCTAAATCGAAAATACGATTCGTATATAGGGTGTTCTATTAAAAAAAAAATACAACTTTATGCTGTCCTAGTTTTTTGGCTCACCCTGTAGAGTCCTAAATATTTTTAAAATCTGCGTAAAAATAAACTGTATCAAACAATAAATATAGTTTCTTTGTTAATTTCACCGAAAAGGCACAAACCTACTTCATCCAATCGTTGACTCACCCTGTATATACTTGAGAATTTGCTTTATATTCATAAGAATAGGCATGTTTATGGAACTCATGCAGAGGTGCATGACCATAACACTAGATTTAAGGATAGATTAGTGCCTATGTACCAACGTGTGGAGAGGTGTCGGAGTGGCCCCGGATATTGGGGTATCAAACTTTTTAATCAAATTCCGCTAGAATTACAAGATCTACCCTATTTAAATTTTAAATATAAAATAAAACAAATTCTTGGCCAAAATGCCTTTTATTCCACTGAGGAATTTATAAATTATAACTTTAAAAAAAAATGTTATTTAATGTTTAAGCAAGCATATCCGTTGCTACTTTGTCTTGGTAACCTATATGTTTCTTGTATTTTTTATTTGTACACATTTTAATTTTTATACACACACTAGTTTTATTAGTACTTAAGCTATTTGATTGTATACTATTATTATTAATTGACTTGTGTAAGTACCTTTTGTGCATTGACATTAATAAATATTTTATTATATATTATATACTTTATATTTTCCGCAAACGTAACAGAACATGCTTCTGTCACGACAGCATTTATACCTGGCAGGTGCATTAGTTCTTCTTGTAGCTCCATACTCCTTATCAGCCAAGTTTCCAACTAATAAGGAGCTACAGTCGCTTGATGACGACGCCTGCGGGCTCGCTTGCTCACTCTAACCAGCCACAGTTACTGGGCATATAAATCCCTGCATCGTAACCAATTTATCCTTTGATGTGCCTGTCATGTTTTTAGAATTCTTCTTGTTGCCCCTTACTCCCTGTAAGCCAAGTTGCAACTTATACGGAGTTGATATATTCGACCATTATTCCTTTTGGTTATCACGACAGTCGTGACGGTAAAATATGAAGTAAGCAATTTCTGGTATTTTTCGTGATTTGCGGAAAAACTGTGGGTGATGAGATCAAACGAACTCCGTATTCGAATTCAGGGTATTCAAATACATGAAATTACTATGGTGGGGTACCGAGATCAGACCACTTTTTTTTGTGTGCCGGTGATAATTTAACTTTACTCCTGCAGACCTCCAAAATGTGGAGTCACATGGTGTAAAACTTTTACAAAGTAAACTCAATTTAATTAGAATTTCTTCCAGTGTATATCACCATTAAAAACATTTTTCCAGCTTGCCTTTTACCGAATCTTTCAGACGGCAAAAAGATGAAAAGTAACCCTACGTCATGCACTTTCAAGTCTCACAACTTGGCTCTTATATCCGAAATGTGGAAGTAAAAATGGATAAAAGCAGAACGGGGTGACAGTAGAGGTGCGGGAATTATATAATTCATACTGCCGTCTTTCGGGCAGGTGGCCGGATTCCCGGAATATTTCAAGAAGTGTTATTTTCGACTTTGTTCCCCCTTTCACTTGACTGCATTATGAAATAACAATTTTTTACGCTTTTGAGAGTATCTTTTGTTGATTTATCTACGCTAAAAGCTTGGAGGGACGGTTTTACACCGCACGAATGGTGAAGATGGTTTATCTAATGGCATATCACTTATATTTTCGAAGAAAAAAGCGAAAAATAAATCAGATGATGTAAGGATAAGATACATTTTTAGTAGTATTAATGGAGTATCATTATTTAAGCTTTAGCTTGGTACAAATATAAAAAAATGCCTTGAAATATTATTTCTCGCTTTGTCAGCCTAGTTAAGTGTCTTGGTATATTTTTAAATATACTGGATAACTAAAAGATCCCTTCTTCTTACTAATGAGCAAAACCTAACCAGAAAAAAGGTCATTACCTCGTCATCAATTCCATAAATGATTCTAACTTTTTAAATTCTACCTGTTCATTTGTTCATGTCTCTGTTTTTACTAATGAAGGCCTAATTAATGCCATAAAAAATATGCTATTGACTACAAATTTTGGTAAAGAACAAGTTAGTAACAGTATTTTGATAATTGAATACCTTCCTCTGACACTCAAACATGACAAAATGCTACTAAATTCAGGAATGTTTTTTTGAAAATGAGATGAAAACGGCACTTTTTCAGATTTCCAGAAATAACTTGCTACGTCACGGGAGAGAAAAAAAAATTAAAATGAAAACGAATGAATGAAAATTAAATATTTAATGCTTCTGTACAGGTGGTTATTTTTTTAGTGTTGATCGTTCCTTCTTTTGGGCAGTGCCTAGACTAGCAACTAGATCCCAAAATAAAAAATAAAACACCGATTCCAATAACAATTAATATCTATATTTAAAAATAAAAAAAAGGATTCACATAGTTTTACAAACTATGTGAATTTTAATTTAATCTAAATAAATATGCGACTATTTGCTACCTGGATTAGAACAAAAAAAAAACAAACAAACAAACAATGAACAACACTACTGCAAGTATGACGACATCTGCGCCATACGCCAAGTCGGTTTAGATGTAGGTCAGGCCTTAATTTTCACTATCGGCTGAACTGAATAACCTTACTTTTTATGTAAAGTTGTATTTTGCACTAATAAATTATCTAGTAGGCCGATTAAGTCTAAAATTATGTTTACTTAAGCCTAATTAATTAAATTAGTGTTGGACTATTAATATGTGAAGTGATGTTTTAAATTACCTAATGTATACGTATACCTTCGGTTTACAAGGTATTTTAAATGAAGTTAAAAATAAAGTGTCCTGTAATTGCTCGCATAAAGTCTTATTAGTTCCCAATCACAGGGTAAAAAGGAAAGTATACATTAAAACAGGTAATTTCACTGCTTATTACGAAGTTCTCATACCTGAAAGGTAGTTTTGTCATTAAATTCAAACACTTTCGGCAAGCTGGATAGCCGATGGCTTCTATGGAGCAGTGGTGTGTAATATGCCGGCTCTGGCGTGCAAATCTAATTTTAGACAAGAAGGCTAAGTCCCAGTATATCAAAAACTGTTTGTGACATATACCTGCTTGTCTTTAAAGGTGCACCAAGTAGTCACAACGATGGTATGTTAGCTTTTTCGGTGAGATCACCTTCACTAGGATTTACTTAACGCACATGAATACAATAATAACTTTAATTTTCCTCGATATCTGGCAAATGACGCCTTAACACTCTAAACTATGGTTTTTGTTACACACAGGAATAAAATTAGTATTGTATTTCTCGGAAATCAGCAAAAAAACTCTGCTTTTTGGGTTTTTGCCAGTTTTCACAACCAAGGCTTGTCCCAGACTCTCTCTACTGACGCTTTTTTAAAAATCTCAAGAGCGCTAAGAAAAAAAAAACAAAAGATTAACTAACTACACCCTTGATGAAAGTGGCAAAAGTGGAGTGATACATTTCTAGGCACACTTGATTTTTGTTTATAAAAAACGGTTTTTGATGTGACGGTGACAAAAACTTTTAGCTTTTATGTTGTATGTATTAAAGAGACTACTTGATGAAAATAAGAGTTTAATTTATGGTGAGTATTGTCTTGATTGTTGGTATTTTAGTAAAATTATTTATAGTTTTGTTCATGAAATAACAAAACTGTAACAAACTCAAAAATTATGCATTTTCAGAAAATACATATATTACGATTTCTTGTAGGGAATTGAATTTCCTATTGAAGTATTTTCATCGGAGGTCAAAAAAATTATTTTTTCTGCATAATAAATACAAAAAATAAAAGGGAAAAAATTTCAAACACACTCTTTGCTTTAAACTTTTATCCATAACTTTTTCTAAGTAAATATAGAGATGTACTCCAATCTTCCTATGAAAGAAGGTGAAAAAATTTATGGCACATATCAAGTTTCAAGTCGTAGAGGGCACCCAGGTAGATGATAAATACGAGATAATAGGAGCTAAAATAGCAATTTTTTTTTAAATCATATCTCTTTTGTTTATAAACATTAAGAGTCGAAATTTTAAAAGATTTTAAACGCTATAACTATATTTTATGATGCAATTCATAAGTATGAAAATCATGCATCGTTAGTAAAGTTATAGCCCTTCGAAGTGAAGGTACTTTTGCAAGTGCGTTATAGCGAGTGGTGGGGGAAGATCGCCTTTCTGACGGTGTGCTTCTCAAACTTCTTTCGTCTCAGATCAAAGGCAACAGTGTTGTGGTTGCGTCGCCCCAGTTATATTTGTGCGCCGCTCTTCTATTTGACATTAGATTGTCGAGAAACAAATATCAACGATTACAAAATTGGGCTAAACATAAAGGCAGTAATATATTTTCGCCATACTCCGGTGTATAAAATACAAAAAAAAAGCATGCTATCCACATGACGAGTATCTAACTTTAACTAAATCAAAAGCCGAGGTTAAATTCCAAGGCTTACTGGATCATACAGTGGATCGAATTATATTACTTCAATTAGACGCCCTTGAACAAATCGATAAATTAGATTTGTAGATATGAGGTTTATTTGCAAATAGGGCTTCGATGGAACGTCAGATCAGAGCCAGTACAAAATGAATTTCACTGATCCGAATATTTCTGATACAAACTTATTCATAACCTCTCTTATTCCACTGCAATTAGCAGGTATTAACATGCAAACTCGACAAGAACAGAGTCTTTGAAATTTGAATTTATTAAGCAAACCGAAAAAAAGTCTTTAACGAAAATAGAAAATTATGAACTCGAACCAGACAACTTGCACCATATAATAGAGTTTTCCTTACCACCCGAGCTTCAGTACAGTACAACTTATTTATGACGATGATAGACGGCTAGGTGAATGTTTTGACTGGAGCGAAATCGGCCCAACGTTGTTACCGCTGCCAAACAACATCTCAGTTCAACAACAATAATACTGTGTTCCAGTAAATACAGATTATTTCAAGCTACAGCCATTATAACAAGAGTAAAGCGAAAACTGATCCTCCGGTTTCCCGTCATTTTGCAAACTATTGAAAGCGGACATTAAACTGCAATAGAGAATATTTGGGAGTACAAACTTCAAACAGCAAGATTATTCCTCAAAGGATATTCTTGGTGCGACATGCCAACAGGAATCCACAAATGAGTTACTTCATTGACCAGACATCATTTGCAATATTACCAATAGGTAAACTATCGAAAGATGCACAAAAATCAACGGACAAATTGTTAAGAAACTATCGCCTAGACTTTGCCCGAAAATCTTTTCGAGAAAAAATATGGAGGATGTGTTCCAAAAGTGTTCGCGTCGATGGATCCTTACACTGTTTTTGATATAGTGAGGATTCGGATAACAATTCGTACGTATGGGAGAATGAGAAAAGAGCTGTTAACAAAGAAGGCAGTGATTAAAAAGTTCTTTTTATTGTTTTTATTACAGTAGTATTTTTTATTCATTTATATGAATCAATAAATGTTATATTACTTAGAAATTATTTGCATTGGTATTTATTAAGAAGTCTTAAGCACAGAGGAAAAAGTACTTTCGCCTTTTTAACGATTATCGATATACATGTATTTATTATTATAGTATTATATTTAAAATGTACCTTGAAGTTAAGCGCAATATTTTATTCATGGAAATACAATTATTCTTTTTATTTTATTTTTAAAGCGTTGAACCACATTAGACGTTTTTCGAATTTATTTTCATGATTTTAAAGTTTCAGTTTGCGATTGTTGGATCCGATTTTTATTTTTAATATCAAATCCGTTCTTTCGACCCACAGTTCTTCAACATGGCTAAACGGGTTGTCCATCGTTTTTTGTTACATTCCCTTTTTTTTAAGAGGTTCTGTTCTCGATTTTCCACACCTGTACAGGGTGAGTCAACGATTGGATGAAGTAGGTTTGTGCCTTTTCGGTGAAATTAACAAAGAAACTATATTTATTGTTTGATACAGTTTATTTTTACGCAGATTTTAAAAATATTTAGGACTCTAAAAGGTGAGCCAAAAAACTAGGACAGCATAAAGTTGTATTTTTTTAAATAGAACACCCTATATACGAATCGTATTTTCGATTTAGCCTATAATTTTAAATCTTTTTTATAAAGGATTTACTATAACAAAACTTTATAGTTTCTGAGATAATTAAGTTTAAAGAAAAAAAGTCACATTTTCAAGCATCAATTCAATCCTAAATAGCGTTTTCAATTTTGTGACAAATATATTCAAATTTGGAATTTAGCAAGGCCAAGGACAAGTTAACATAATTTTTACCTAATATTTACAATAAAAGGTACAGGGTGTTGAACACATGGGCTCAAATTTGAACAAGTTTAAATGAATAAATATCTTTTTTTTTTAATGGTACATCCTGTATATTTTCATGTTATTTAATAGAGTAATAAAAACCCTAAAAGTTTTGTTCAATATATCCTATACCTATTTATAATAGTTTTTGAGATATTTCAGTTTTTCTTATTTTCCATACTTTTTTACAGAAATAGTCTTCATTATCATAGTAGCCATGGCAAAAACAATGTAAAAGAACATTTTTCTGTGTGTCAAATTTATAACCGCAATCGCTTCTTTTGGTTTTTATGTAGTGTAGTTTGGTGTTTTTTGCATTCATCTTATATTGTAAAATGAATTTTCCAAAGAATGAGTTAATAGATATGATTTATACAATAGGAGAGGCTCAAAAAAATTGCCTTCTTGCTCAAAGAATTTACAAAATGAAGTATCCTGATCGACACCAGCCTAATACCCATACTTTTCAAAACTTAATGCAAAGATTTGATTCTTCTGGTATGAAGAAAGAACTACAAGTATTGTTAAATGTTCAGGAAAATCCTTATATTGGTAGCCGTCAGTTAGCAGCATTATGTGAAACATCACAATCCACCGCTAATCGTACCACCAAGAAATATAGGTATCCTCCATATCACATGGAATTACACCAAGAATTGCATGGACAGGATTTTGAAAGTCGTGTAAACTTTTGTCGTACAATAAATGGGGAGATTCAATTAAATCCAAATTTATTATGCAAGGTCATGTTTAGTGATGAAGCTACTTTTAGAAGTAACGGTGCCGTAAATAGACGCAACATGCATTATTATGCTACAGAAAACCCATTTTGGATTAGAGAGGTACAACATCAAAACCACTGGTCATTAAATGTTTGGTGTGGTATTCACAATAATCGAATTATTGGACCCCACTTTTTTAATGAACCACTAAATGGCCATAGTTACCTGAACTTTCTACAAGAAGAACTATCCCAACTGCTTCAAGGTCTCGATAGGGATGAGCTCGACAGTATGTGATTCCATCACGATGGTGCGCCTCCGCATTACCATCGTGAAGTGCGTGCGTTTTTGGACCAACGATATCCGCAAAAATGGATTGGACGTGGGGGTTTCATTGAGTGGCCACCAAGGTCTTGCGACATCACCCCATTAGATTTCTTCCTATGGGGTTATATTAAAAATAAGGTGTATGTTAATCCACCAACAACAGTGGAAGATATGCGAAACAGGATTAGGGATACCTGTAGAACAATAACGCCACTAATTTTGTCCAGGGTCCGAGAAAATCTGCAAAGAAGACTAAATTTGTGCATTGCACAAGAGGGTCGTTTATTCGAACACTTATTAAAAAGAAATAATTAATCTCAGTATTTAATAGGTAATTTTTTTGTTTCAATTTAGTATAAAAGTAAATATGTATTTGCCTTCTCGTTATTGTTGTGTTAATTTTTTCACATTATGTTTAATTAAACTATTGCCGTTGTAATATAACGAATAATGTATTTCATCATATTAAACCACATTCTGTTTGTTTCTGTAGTTTCTTTTTATTATTTTACATTGCTACTATGATAATGAAGACTATTTCTGAAAAAAGTATGGAAAATAAGAAAAACTGAAATATCTCAAAAACTATTATAAATAGGTATAGGATATATTGAACAAAACTTTTAGGGTTTTTATTACTCTATTAAATAACATGAAAATATACAGGGTGTACCATTTAAAAAAAAGATATTTATTCATTTAAACTTGTTCAAATTTGAGCCGATGTGTTCAACACCCTGTAGGTTTTATTGCAAATATTAGGTAAAAATTATGATAACTTGTCCTTGGCCTTGCTAAATTCCAAATTTGAATATATTTGTCACAAAATTGAAAACGTTATTTAGGATTGAATTGATGCTTGAAAATGTGACTTTTTTTCTTTAAACTTAATTATCTCAGAAACTATAAAGTTTTGTTATAGTAAACCCTTAATAAAAAAGATTTAAAATTATAAGCTAAATCGAAAATACGATTCGTATATAGGGTGTTCTATTTAAAAAAAATACAACTTTATGCTGTCCTAGTTTTTTGGCTCACCCTGTAGAGTCCTAAATATTTTTAAAATCTGCGTAAAAATAAACTGTATCAAACAATAAATATAGTTTCTTTGTTAATTTCACCGAAAAGGCACAAACTTACTTCATTCAATCGTTGACTCACCCTGTATAGGAAAACGTATAATAAGTTTAGTTTAGGTTTTAGCACACCAAAAATTATTTAGTTGATTTTATTTTAGATACATTTTGGCTGTTGTCCAGTGCAATCAAAAGCCTTATTATACACTTCAAATAATTTACAAACAAGTTAAAAAATTATATATAAAATTTTAAATAATTTTCAGTTTATTAGCTAACTTTGAGGCCAAAATTATAATACGTACGACTCAACAATACGGTTTAATTGTGGCGTGCTTTTTAAGGTTTTACAATTAAAAGTTAGTTAGAATTTCTGTTTAATCAACGACTGTTTTCAATTAGGGTTTCATCGGTGAAAACGCGCCGTGGCGTACAGTTATACCGCCTTCTGTCATATATTTCATGGGATTTTGTTAACTTTTCAGCCATTTTTGCTGAAATTTCAAGCTCGGGACGGTGTCTGTTGTAATTAGCTTGAATAATTATTTGTTTTAATGTGAAACTTCCAGTGAAAAATTTAAATATATCGCTTGTGAAGCTGCAACTTTTGCTCGCATTTTTCTCTTTTATTTTCAAGGATTTGTGGTGGAAAAGTTTGTGCATAATTAAGCAAAATAATTATATCAAAAATGTACTAAGAACTCTTGTGACAGGTCATAAGAATTAGTGAGATCTCGTCTGAAGCCAATTCAATAACATTACTACTAGTCCAGTCATTTGGTAGTTTTACCTGGAAAGTTTTCTGGGAGTTTTGAAAATTGGTAATTTTATAGATTTTGATGTGCTCTTTTCGAATTTCGACTTTGCCACCTCGTATCTCCGCCTCTCGAGCCGCCATATTGGAAAAATGGCGCCTAATAACAGTTTTTTTACAATATCTCCTTTCCGACGCATTTTACGACAAAAACATTTATACACAAAATTAAACTAGAGAAAATTCCGTACAATTTATGTATTAACAATTTTTTTTTGTAAAATCAATAGTTTTTGGCGTACGAGCGCTGCAATGTACATTTCAATATGCGTTTAGGAAAAAAACTCATTTCCACACCACCTGGAGGTAGAGTAAGCGGCGCGTTTTTTTTTATCGTGGTGTCCCCTGTAGGCCTCATCCACATGTAATGCACACTTTCGAAATTTAGCGCTATCTCCTTCGCTTTGCTATTCCTAATGGACCAGGCGTTGCGAGTTCATCTTGGGCACCGATCGAGACGTCGCAGACCGAAATTTCATCCGCATCATCTGCGATGGATATAGCCACAATAAATCTGAAACGGATGACATAACTACTTCCGAAGCCGCACGAATGCTACCGAGGTTTTGAATCTTTATTTTTTTAAAGCCCGTATCGTTTTTTTTTTCACAAATGTTTTTAATGCAATGGTACCTAAACTACCAACGACTGTTGCAGACGGCATTTGCTTTAATCGTGGAATAATTTGATCAGAAGCGATAGCAGTTGTAGGTGTTACACAATGGATACCGCCCATGGCATGGAAAGTGTTATTACCATCTAATATCTGCGTATTGAAATCAGCGTTGTCAAAAACAAATTGAGAAAATGCGTTATCATCGATATTCAACGGTGCGCGCATAATTGATGAAACTTCGAACAACATTGCTTCGGTGTATGAAAAGCAAAATCCAAGAGATGAAACTACATCTATTAATCGTCGAGATCCATACTTATAAAATAAAAAGGCAGCTAGTCCGATCTGTAATGATGATATAAAAGATTTCGGCCTTGCTGCTGCAATTATAGAATGGGCGAGAGCAATGCTTTTTTTCTTCCGTTTTTCAAAAGACGCTCGTTTGTTTCTTAAAATCACTCCATCTAGGAAAATGCGTAAAGTTTCAGATATATCTAACTCAGAGACTTGAAAAAAATTATCTGATGGAGGATAATTTTTTGTCTCATAGACCGTAGAGCGAATATCCTCTATAACAATTTCTGATGCTGTTTTTAAAATACGCCGACGTTCTTAAACCCTGTATTTCGGAAACAAACCACCGGAGCCTTATTGGCAATGACGGCAATTAAAATATCATCACCGTATTTTTTGGGGAATTGTGCTTTCACTATTTTTATGAGTGGATGGTAATCACCTTCAATTTTGGCTACCAATTCGTCCAGAGAAAACTGACACTCAACGGAATTCTGCTCAAGATAAGAATAAATGAACTGCATCGCAGTTTCGATCTCATTTGCATACGGACCTTTTTTTATATCTTCAGCTGGTGGTGCTTGATACAATTTTTTCATGCAGGAATTGTGGTACTGTGCATCGGCTGCAACCAAATCATTCACATGCTCAAGACGCTCAACAACTGCTTGACCCCAATCATCATTACGAGCTTTAGCAAGTTCTGAAATACTATTTTTCATTGATTGCACAACCGCGTCTGTTTTTGTTTTGCTATAAACTCTGCTGTTATCTCATCAGCGCATAAAAAATAATGGTCTTTGAATGAGAATGTTGGGTACGAGGATCGCAGTAGTGGTTGAGGTGTCGTGACATCGCTACGCAATGATGCAGCGATTAACTTTTCATTATTATATCGTTTTCGACATACATCATGAATCACTATCAATTTTAGTCCCGCTAAAAGTTCAACTTTATTGTCTTTTCTTTTAACACTTGACTTACGAAAAGTCTCCAATCATTTTTCCTTCACTTCAATTGTTTCACTTTCTAATAATGGATTATTACAAATAAAACAATTTACTTTATCAGAAGCCATGGCTCTATAAACACAAACAACATTGTAAGACGATAGACGTATTCTGATGACTCAGACTAAACTAAATACTTCTCTTGAGTTCTACCGACAGATGTTTCGTTTAAGGTCGAGAGAAGGATCCGACACAAAGGCGATGCATTACCCTTATACCTGTTTTTTTAATACCTGCGACAATAGTAAAATATTTTGGGGAAATATACGAAAAAAACGTGGTGGTGTAGATGAATAATAATTTGCGGCGCTCGTACGCCAAAACTATTGATTTTACAAAAAAAATTGTAAATACATAAATTGTAGGAAATTTTCTCCAGTTTAATTTTTTGTATATATATTTTTGTCGTAAAATGCGTCGGAAAGGAGATATTGTAAAAAAACTTTTATTAGGCGCCATTTTTCCAATGTGGCGGCGCGAGCGGCGGAGATACGAGGTGGCAAAGTCGAAATTCGAAAAGAGCACATCGAAATCTATAAAATTACCAATTTCCAAAACTCCCGGAAAACTTTCCAGGAAACCAACTTTTTTTTGACCAAACGACTGGACTATATTAATTAGTCTAACGATTTATCAAAAAGGTAAAAACTAGTTTTTATAGAGCTTAGAGTTCAGTAGAGCAGTCAGTTTTTTTTTCTAAAAGGTTTAGTTTTAGAAATATTCACCAAACTTATGATTTTTTAAATAGGACACCCTATATATTATTTTAGATATTATTTAAGTACAATTTAGGCTAGATTTAATGTGTTTAATTTATTTTGAAAAACAAACAAATGCAAAATTATGACAATAATAATTTTCCCAACGATTAATTATTATTACATTTTTACTTTGAACAACACTATTATTATAGAAATGTAGATTTCCAGAAGGCATTCGACTCCGTCGAAATATGGGCAGTATTACAATCCTTAGAAAACGCAAGAATCGATTCAAGATACATAAACATCATAAAAAACATACGAAAATGCAACCATTCAAATAAAAATAGACGACAAGACGAAAACGATCCCCATAAAACTACAAAGGGGAGTGAGACAAGGGGACACTATCTCGCCAAAACTGTTCACCCTAGTCCTAGAGGACATTTTTAAGGAGCTTAAATCGGACATCAAAGGTATGAACATCGACGAAATATACTTGAACCATCTCAGATTTGCTGATGACATAATCTTAATAGCAAGTAATCTCCAAGAATTGAACGAAATGCTACAACAGCTAAATGACGTATCCGCATCTGTAGGCCTTAAAATGAACTACAACAAAATAAAAATAATGAGCCACGAACAGGTAAACATAACAATACAGAATCAGAGGATAGAAAAGTTCGAACACTATGTATACTTGGGTCATGACATCAGACTAGGGAAATCAAACCAGGATGTTGAAATAAAAAGAAGAACACAGCTGACATGGGCCGCTTTCGGTAAACTTGCATACATCCTGAAGAATAATTCAATTCTCATAAATATAAAAAGAAAAGTATACGACACATGCATATTACCGGTGTGTATGTATGCATTAGAGACCATGTCCCTCACCAAATAGTCCGCTAAAAAATTAGAAACGGTCCAAAAAACAATAGAAAGAAACATGCTTGGAACATCATTAAAAGACAGGATTAGAAACACCGAGATAACACGCAAAACGAAAGTCAAGGACATCGTGGAGCAGGTTGCAGAGATGAAGTGGCGATGGGTTGGTAACATAGCCCAATATGAGGACAATAGATGGACAGGAAGAATCCTGGAATGAAGACCGAGGGAGACAACAAGAAGCACGAGAAGACCTCAAAAAAGATGGGTAGACCTACATCCAGGAGTGGATGGACAGAGGTTGACAAAAAGAAAGAGAGAGATTATTATAGAATAGAATACAATTTACTTGAAATCAATTCGTCAGTACAAAGTTTGAAATACGTCAAAGATACTTGTAATATAATATAAAACTTGTATTATAAGAATATACATTAAAATAAAATTTTTATAAAAAAATTGAACCGACTTCTAAAAGTGCGCTAAAAATTTTTATATGAAATTGAACTTTTTGAAGTCAGCGCCAAACTAATACTTGATAAAATGGGATTCGCATAAACAAATTAACAATACTTTATTTGTAATTGCTTTCTTACCATAATTTGTATATATTAGTAGTTATTTATTTCATTTACAAATAATTTGGCGCCGATTTCAAAAATTTCAATAAAATATAAAAATTTATATCTAGTTATTTTTCAATTTTTAGCGCACTTTTAGAAGTCGGTTCAATTTTTTTAAAAAATTTTATTTTTCTATTTTTAGTTTTAGAATTCATTATGATATCCATAAATTATTTGAACTAAATACTAATCGAGATTAGTGTAGCACCTCGCAATCACTCCAAGGTGGTAAAAAACTACTCATTTTATCCAAAGTTGTAAATCAACCTAAAATGAACCACTAAAAATTCTTTAGTTTTTAGAGTTTTCCAAATACCAGTAAAATTGTTTCAAACAAACATCTAGTCTGTCATAGCAAATTCACAAATTTGAAATTAATTTTAGATTGGTAATATAGGCCCCAAAACCTTCCAATATCGATGTTTAAAGAACCTGAGATGAAAATGTCTTAGTTCGATATATTTTATACTGAATATTGAAATTGTATACCCCTCAAAAACCCCACAATATCAATTTTAGGAAAAATTGGAATATGTAAAATTTTCTGTACCTCATATTGTATCTTATCAACCTAATAGTTGTAAAAAATTAACTTCATATTCATAATACACGACCCCGAAAACCCTCTAATACCAAATCTGAAAAACATGCGAATAAGGTAAAATTTTCAACCCACCATATTGCATCCGCTATACTGAATTTCAAAAAAATTATTTTATGTCTCAAGATTCAGATTATCTAAACCCTTCAAAGCCCCCTAGTACCAATTTTGGATGAAATCCGGAAATTTACAATTTCCAGACTTATATTCGCTATTTATATCTTAAAAAACGATTCAGTCCCACCTTTGAACAAAATCGAAAAATGTAAAATTTTTAGTCCGCTATCCTGGATTTGCCATATCGAATACTGAAAATATACTTTTAAATTCATAATTTACATTTTCAAGAACCCCCTATACCAGTTTTGGGAGCAAATCGAAAAATGTAAAATTTTTAGGAATCTGCCAGATTAAGTTTTTCAAAAAATATTTCAAATTCATAATTAACACTAACAAAAATACCTCAATACTGATTTTAAACAAAATCGGGAGATGTAGAATCTTTAATCCGCCATCTTGGATCCGCCATATTGAATGTTTTAAAAATAATTTCAAATGTGCGACCCTGAAAACTCTCCCGTGTCAATTTTGAAGAAAATCGGACAAAATTGATTTTTTCGTCGGCCATACTAAATTTTTTAAAAATAATTTCAGATTCGTTGGTACGACTGCAAAAATTCCCCCATACTAATTTTGGAGAAAATCAAACAAAATTAATTTTTGTGGCCGCCATCTTGGATAATACTGCACCAATTTCGTCCAAAAAAATATGGGACCAACGCAGCAACTTCTTGAACATAACGTAAAAGAATTCATTCAAATCGACGCCGCCGTTCCGGAGTAATCGGTGTACATACATAAAATATATATATATATATATATATATATATATATATATATATATATATATATATATATATATATATATATATACGTGACGAATTGAGAACCTCCTTCTTTTAGAAGTCGGTTAATAAAATTACATCACATTACGCACGGTGTCTATGTACATAAACACTTTTAAAAGAAAAGTTTAGTCCCAAGTGCAAGCCCATGTATACATGCATTGTACATTAAAAAAAAACAACACAATAAAAAAAACAAGCTATTGACGTAGCTCCAAGTATTCATTCAAGTTTTTGGGTTCAAGGTTACAAAGGTAATTAAAGCGCTTTACATTCCGCAAATTATTAAAGAATAAAGACTTCCTTATAGGAAAAATTTATAGTTAAGTTTTGGTCCACAAACGTCATTTTTGACATAAAAATTTAAATAGGTCCTGAACAGTGAGACATAAGTATAGAATATTATACATAAAATATGTCTAGAAGTTAACGTAGAAATTAAAAATGCAGTAATATATAGAGTATTCCGTTTAAAATAAACAAGTTGACATCTACTCCCGGTATAACCGGATAACCAACTTGAACATATTTTATTACATATCTTTTTAATGCTTTTTAGAATATTATTATCAAAAATTTAATTTTATACTCTAAGATTTACCTAATTTGTTTTATAAAATTTAAGCATCCATATAAATCATTAAAATTTAAACGTCCTGCTGAATTTAAATTAAAATTTTTAAAATTTTAAAAGTTCGGAACTTTTCTAGTACTAAAATATTCAAGTAATTACGTTGACATCCACGACCATACTTTCACATTAAATAAATTAATATTTAACAAGTAACTTGGCACACAAAATATTTAATCTTGAAATAAGGAGAGTTTGAAAAATTTTTGATATTACAAATAATATAATCCTGGAAAAAGTAGTGAGAACAACACAAATTAGAACATAACTAATAACAGTAAATGGACCAAAATTACTACTAGCATACGCGGACGACATTGATATTGTTGGAAACACCGTCACCAACGTTAAGAAAACTTTCAACAAAATAGAGATAGAGGCAAGGAAAACCGGTCTAATGGTCAATGAGGAGAAAACCAAATACATGGGCATAAACAGACAAAAGAATCGAGATAGAATAGGACAAAATGTAACAATAGACACATATAACTTTGAAAGAGTGGAGCGTTTTAAATATCTCGGAGCGACAATCACCACAAATAACGATATCACAGAGGAGATAAAAGGGAGAATTCTGGCAGCAAACAGATGTATGTATAGTCTCAACAACACCATCAAATTCAAGAACCTAACACGAACCTCAAAAATCAGGATATATAGAACAGTGATTAGACCAGTGCTCATGTATGGCTGCGAGACGTGGACGCTGAGAAAAGCAATGGAAATGAAACTTAGATGTTGTGAGAGGAAAATCCTTAGAAGGATTTTTGGACCCTATCACGACCCCAATACTAATCAATACCGAATAAGAACAAATGCCGAGGTCAAACAGATATATAACGCTAGCGACATCGTACAAGAAATTAAATCCCATCGCCTAAGATGGACTAGCTATGCCTATAGGTTCCCTAATAACTGCCTTACCAAGTTAATTTGGGAGGAGGCTCCGACAGGGAAAAGACCCTTAGGACGCCCAAGAATGCGTTGGAGAGATAACAAATGGTCAGATTTAAGAACAATGGGGTTACCCACTGACCCAACTATCATGGACGACCGTGCGAGATGGAAGCAAATTGTGCAGTCAGCCAAGACCCACCACGGGTTGTAGGGCTACTAAAGAAGAAGAAGAAGAAATATCATAATTTAATATTATTTTACCATCGAGTTCCATTGATATGTAATGCTAAGTATCGAAGCAGGTATCCTGTTATAATTTAAAATGATTATACGTTTTAAAACAATATATCATAATAAAATAGAAATCATTTCATATATTATGAATAAATTTTATTGTTATGTATGTACTTCGGCTAAAAATAAAAAATGAAACAGTAACCTTGTATTTGAATATTTTATTAATTGAAAATAAATTTATATTTAATTATTTATTCATTATTTTAAGAAAATAGAACAAAAATTCTTAGTAGTAAGAAAATTTGTATTATTCTATACTGAGCAGTTGTAATTGTTTAATTTCCATCTTAAAAATTTAACTCTAGGAAAATTTTATTCCATAACTTTGACCTGCAGCCATGGTAGAATGTAAAATTTCCAACGACCCCTAGGCATCGAGTATCATCACCTTTTATTTATTTATTCACTCACTTATTTCACATACTCATATATACATATATATATATATATATATATATATATATATATATATATATATATAATTTATTTTTGTATCTTAAACCTTTTGTTAAATATTTTCTTGGGTATAGGTTTTTCCATTAGAGAAACAAAGAACAATAATTTTCTTTCTGACGTTTCGCTCTACATAGTGAGCTTCTTCAAAAGAGCTAGGTATATTTATTTTACATCTACAAAAATTACAGAATTTTTTATATAATAAACATAAATCACAGTAATTACACTTTTATATTTTTAATTTAATTAAAATTAATAAAAACAAAACAGATTTTAAAATGGTCTTAAAGTTTAAAATTTAAAACAATACAAATAGGTTAAAATAGTAAAGATTATAAAATAGTACATACCTTCAAAGTAGTTTTGTGTGTATGTTTAAAAATAAATTCATTTATGATCTTTGGTATGCAAATTGATATGGATAGATTTATTTTTATAAAAAGCAAAAAATAAGAAAAAAGATTATTATTTATTTTTTAATGACGTTCTTTCAACCGTTTGAGTGTATATGAAATCGTTCCAAGCATCATTACATTATTTCTCATATTTATTATAGAGTCGCTTCAAGCATGTTTTATTCAAAAATCAAATTATAGTATATCTGACTTAAATTTTTGACATCTTGCTTGTCATTTACAACATTTTTATCTTTTTTTATGTGTATCATTTCTTTGATGACTAATTTATGATAATTTCTATCAATATCTAAAATATGGGTGTTTTTAAAATCAAATTCATGCTTAGATGTTTGTTCATGCTTATGTAAAGATGTCGATGCGTTTTTAGTATACTTGTGTCCATTCACTCTATTTTCAATATATTGTGTCGTCATGCCAATGTATTTCTTAGGACAATTTAGGCATGGAATTGCATATATTACGTTAGATCTTTTTTTGGTGGGAACTTTGCTTTTTAATTTCGTGTAAACTGACCCAAGTAAATTGTTCGCCTTATGGCATACCGTTGTGTTATGTTTATCCAAAATATATTTTATTTTTTCAGACAGTTGGTATACATACGGTAATGCAATGAAAGTGTTTTGTGTTTTGGTATTGTTAATTTTATTTTTTTTGTTTGTGTTATAATGTAAATAAGTTCTTTGTTTAATTATTTTTTTTTATAAGTAGTTTAGGAAAATGGTTCATTATTAGGGTCTCTTCCACTTTTTTTAGCACTTCTGGGCGAAATTCGGGTGAAGATAATTTTATAGCTCGATCAACTAAGCCGATTATGACACTATTTTTTTGTTTATTTGGATGTTGAGAGTTAAAATTCAAATACCGGCCCGACCAAGTATCTTTCGTGTACCATTTTGTATGAAGAGTATTATCCGTCTTATTTCTGTGTATAGTTAAATCTAAAAAGTTTATTTTTTGTTCTATTTCAATTTCAGCTGTAAATTTCAGTTTTGGGTGGAAATTATTAAAATATTGTAATAAGCTATCTATTTTGTTTTCGGGTACAGCAGCCAAACAATCATCTACATAGCGTTTAAAAAATATTATATTAAAATCCAGTTTTTTCAATACTTCTTCTTCTACATATTCCATAACTATTTGTGCTATTGTTGAGGAGATTGGTGAGCCCATAGCACAACCGTCTAATTGTTGGTACAAACTATCTTTGAACTGGAAATAACTATTATTTATTGTAAGTTTTACAGATTCTATAAATTCATTGAGTGTCAATGTTGTGTGTTCTTTTAAATCGTCCCATTTTTCTTCCAAAACTTTGGGAATGATGTCATTGGGTATATTTGTATACAAAAAAACTACATCCAGTGAAACTAATTTATAATTTGTTGGTATTTGTATTGTATCAATGAATTGTTTAAATGCGAAAGAGTCTTTTATATAGTGATTATTTTAATTGATTTTAAAAACACCCATATTTTAGATACTGATAGAAATTATCATAAATTAGTCATCAAAGAAATGATACACATAAAAAAAGATAAAAATGTTGTAAATGACAAGCAAGATGTCAAAAATTTAAGTCAGATACACTCATACGGGTGAAAGAACGTCATTAAAAAATAAATAATAATCTTTTTTCTTATTTTTTGCTTTTTATAAAAATAAATCTATCCATATCAATTTGCATACCAAAGATCATAATTGAATTTATTTTTAAACATATATACAAAACTACTTTCAAGGTATGTACTATTTTATAATCTTCACTATTTTAACCTGTTTGTATTGTTTTAAATTTTAAACTTTAAGACCATTTTAAAATCTGTTTTGTTTTTATTAATTTTAATTAAATTAAAAATATAAAAGTGTAATTACTGTGATATATGTTTATTATATAAAAAATTCTGTAATTTTTGTAGATGTAAAATAAATATACCTAGCTCTTTTGAAGAAGCTCACTATGTAGAGCGAAATGTCAGAAAGAAAATTATGGTCCTTTGTTTCTCTAATGGAAAAACCTATACCCAAGAAAATATTAGAAAAAAAAAAGAAATATATATATATATATATATATATATATATATATATATATATATATATATATATATATATGCACCCGTTTTCAATTCGTTCGTCAGTAGAAAAATTATTATGACATTTCTGATAATTATCAGCTTTCGGAAGACGAAAAACTTCAACTATGCAGTAACCCCAAAGACCATACCAAATGTGGGCATTATCGCCAATATTGGAGCCACGTTACACCAAAAGTCAGAAGCAGAGGCAGAAATAATATGACAGGAGGTAGCTCGCGTGTTAAGAACCACCTAACAATCGAAACCAAATGTAAAACGCTCAGAAATAAAAGCCCTAAATAACCTTAAGAACAACAAAAATATCATCATCCTACCAGCAGAGAAAAGGAATGTCTCTGTAGTCATGAACACAGAAGAGTACAAAACCAAGATGATAGAAATCCTTCAAGATTACATCTACAAACAAGTTACAAGAGATCCAACTACATACCTCGAGAAAACGACAAAAAACATCATCAAAACCGCCAAACTAAGAGATGAAATCCAAAAGCGCATCGTTCCTCAGGAATAAGCAAACAGTTGTCTCAAACTATATGGACTGCCAAAAATCCATAAAGAAGCAACATCTATAAGACTGCAGTAGATTCACCTACCCAAAAACCAGAAAATTACCAGGCCCAAAATATGCAACCGGCGACCGAAAATCCAGACTCATACCTCAAAAATTCGAATCACCTGGTCAGCATATGTCAAGGGCTAAAACTGCAAAAAGATGACATTCTTGCTAGCCTGGACATCCAATTCCTGTATCCAAACATATCATTTGACGAAGCTTTAGACCAAATTGCTACTGTCTCAAAAACACATAGTTTTCCTACGATAACAACTTCTACCGACAGACAGATCCTTTATGGGATCTTCGCTATCGCTAATCACGTTACAACAACATCAATATTATAAATATTACTTGTGATTCATAAGTTTCCTTGAAGCGCTAATGAATAATGCGCCTGAACTAAGGCAACCCGCGGACAGCGGCCTGCAACAGCTAATTTCGATTAGATTCGGCCCAATTTTCAAAGGTTCACAGATCATATGGAAGTATATTTCTTGAATCCAAAAAATTCACAGGTAAAGTACAAGTATTAAAAAGCATCTTCTGGAAATTTGAGCCCTTAATATTCATTGGCCACGACATTATGAATTTTTGAAAAAAAAAAAGGTTTTTTTCATCCAAAATTAATTGTTTTTTGAGATCGGAAATGATACATCTAAATCCAATCCACGGATTAAAAAAAAATTTTGTCTCCATCCGGTGAAAAGTTATGGCAGCATTTTTGGTGCAAAAATTGGTTTTTGCAAAATTTCTCGGCCCACGATTCAAATTTTTTTAATGGATCTTCAAATGTAAAACAATACAAACAATTTCCATTAAAATTTAGCATTGTATCTTATTAGGAATGCAAAAAATTGAGGTTGAATTTTCAAATTTGACATCGAATTTTTAGGAAAATAAAAAACTCTCAGATTCCGGGTTTGACATACTTTTTTAAAATGATAATAGCTAGATAGATAGATAGATAGATAGATAGATAGATAAGTCTTTATTTATTCCAATAAGTATTACTTACAAAAAAACCCATAAGGGCATGGAACAATGTCAAAAAAATGTCATTACTGTAATAAACATCACAATAAAAATTATGGTTCATTTTCAGCTGTAGATAAAAAAAGAAAAAAACAATGAAAAAGAAAAAACCTCAACAATAATTATACAGTTTTAAATATCTTTCTTGAATATTTCTATCAAGTTAATGTAGTAAAAATACAACAACTAAAACTTAAGATAAAGGGCAATATTATAAATGAGACAAAAATTAAATAACAAGTACACTTATATACATTTAAAATTTAATAATACAGCCAATAACCAAAATTCTAATTCGAGACAATACTGCCTTTATCACACTCATAAAACTCTTCCAATGTATAGAAGGCTTTTTTACATAAAAAGATTTTCAGGACACACTTTAATCTATTTCTCGGTAGTAAATGTACATTTTCAGGTAAAGAATTAAAAATTTTTATTAAGAAAACTCGACATTTTTCTGCAAAAAAGTAAAGTTATATTTATCAGAAAGCAGATTTGTTTTATTTCTAGTAATGTAGTTATGTTTAATAGATGCACCCTCAAAAAGATCCCTGTTATCAACAATAAACATCACCGAATCCAAAATGTACATACCTATAACCGTCAAAATATTGTTACTAATAAACACAGTCCTACAACTGTCGTTGTTTCATTGCAAAAATACATTGTAAACATCTTTTTTGCAGAATCAAAATTCTATTAACATCACAGAAATTGCCCCAAAATATCAAACCATATCTGATTCTGGACTGTACAAATGCATGGTAAGCTGACAGAGCTGCATCGATTCCAACTCTCTCCCAAATAATTCTTAATGCGAAACAATACTGAGATATTCTAGTGGCAACTCTCTCCATGTGCGCTCCCTAGTCCAACGTTCTATCGACGTTTAGTCCCAAAACAACAGCGCTCTCAACTGATGTTATTGTTGTATCCTCAAACGTTACTGTAAATTGGTTATTCAATCTGTTACCAAACATAATGTACTGTGTCTTGGAAACATTTAGCGACAGGCTGTTGGACCGAAAGTACCCATCGAGAGTGTCCATCACAGATTGAACCTTCATCGATAGCAACTCCGCCGTGCTTTCACTGAATATAAGCGATGTATCATCAGCATATAGTACAGTCTGCTCTCCAGAGATTTCGGGTAAATCATTTGTGTAAAGAATATTCAAAAAAGGTCCAAGTATTGATCCTTGAGGGACGCTCCTCTTCATTTTAATCCTCTGAGATACTATAACCCTACCATGGAGATCAGACTCCACAACACACTGAGTCCTGTGCGTCAAATACGATCTTACCAATTGCAGCGCGATACCCCTTATACCATTCATTTCTAGTTTTAATAATAATGTTTTATGACCCACAGCATCAAAGGCTTTAGAGAGATCCAGGCACATGGCCAATGTTTGCTTTTTTTTATTTAGAGAATCTATAATTTGTATAAGTGTTTGGTACAAAGCTCTTACCGTGGATTTCCCTTTTCTAAAGCCATTTTGTTTATCTGATATTACAGAGAACTTATCCAGAAATGTTACAATTCTCTGAAATAAAATTTTTTCAAAAAATTTGCTATATTTATGTTAAACTTTAAATCGGTAATTTGTTAATAAATGTCTTCTTTTTTTAAACAAAAACCGTAAATTTTGTCAAAAAAATATATATATCTCGATAACTAGTGGCGCCACCTATAACTTATATTATATGAATCGATAGGTTTATCAGTTCTCTACAACTTTTGTTTGAAACATTTTTCGATACAACTTTTACTTTTCGAAATAAACTCAAAAAACGAAAATCGTGACCATTTTTGGTCCGCCATTTTTTTTGCACAGGTCTTTCAGAGTTACCATCGAGATATGTTTTATAGGATGCCGAAATGAACACAATCCAGCAAAAAAAAACAATTTTTCATTTTTGTTAACAAAACAGCCCTTTTTTGATCTAATTTCCATGGATTATGTAGAAAAAGAGAGTTATTGTCTAAACTCATTATTAGAATAATAGAATTAATATTTTTACACGACATATTCACTCCGATATAAGAAAATAGCAGGGAATTCAGTGCTACCATACATATATTTGCACGTAATGGCGGCCAGCAAAAGAAGTCAAAAATTAGTTATACTATAGTTTATGTATCAAGAACTACGTTGCGAGATCATCTTTTGTTGGCCATATTGGATATGAAAAATTCTTCGATTTGTATGATTTGACCTTATGAATATAAAACACCTTTCATCATCATCACATGTCAAATAATCGCAATACTAATCAAATTAATTCTAAAATCAAATAAAATACACCTAAAACTTCAGAAACTATAAACATCAACTTCATTTATAAAGTCTCAAACACCTAAAAGTCCGTAATACAGTCGAAGAAAATATATTTTTATCCCAAAAGCTCATTTCATGGTATGTGCCCCGACAAAATACCCCTAATTTATCCACTTTTTCCCTCTAATTCCCTTCACATTATACAACTTTTAAAACTTGTTTAAAGGCAGAAAAGGAAAATGTTCTAATGAATTAACCAAACGTACCTTTAGCAGAAACTTTTAATTATTTACAGCGTAATGCTCTTCGAGTCAAGAGAGAGAGAGACAGGCTTGATTGACTTTTAAATTTTACATCTTCTAAAATTAAAGTTTCCAAGAAGGGCAATAATTAGAAAATCTACTCGAGACGCCGACCAGCTGCCGATGTGCATAAAAATGTGATTGAAATTATCTGCGAAATGTTTGTTGATGCTTCGAGCAGGTGGAGATGGAATTTTCAATTATATATACAGTCTGTCCTAAAAATCTCCATACACTACAATGTATTTTCAATGTTTCATTTCTTGATATAATGCTTACAAACACAATTTGTTGCTTTTTAATGTTCTAGATATTGATTATTTATTTATTTATTTATTTATTTACAATAACTGCCCTACAGGTCTTGAGACCCAACTACAAGGCAGTGATTACACAAATAATACGTCTACGAACAATTTTAAATTAGCATCAAACGACAAATATATATATATATATATATCAATTTAAATTCAAATTAAAATTTAACTAAAATAATTAATTCTAACATTAAATGATATAGAACTTTAAGTTGACAACACTTTTTTAACTGGCGGCCAATTTGTCAGCTGTCAAGTGATTTATGTTTAGTTTGGTTTGACATTTCAACATAAATAGACTGACGCCTGAACAGCGCTTCCAAATTGTGCAAATTTATTTAGAAAATCATGGTTCTGTTCGAAATACGTATCGCGCACTACGTCCATTTTACGATCATAATCGTCCATCAGAGCAATTAATTCGATTAACTATGGAACGTTTTCGCACCACGTTTACTCTAAATGATAATACGCATCCACAGAGACGTCGTACAGTGCGTACAGAAGAAGTCATTGCTGCTGTAGAGCGTAGCGTAGAGGAAGACCCGAATCAGTTTATCCGCCATCGTGCACAGGAATGTGTCCATTCACTTTATGGAAGATTTTGCTGAAAGATCTTGGTTTGCGTGCTTACAAAATCCAACTCGTGCAAGAATTGAAGCCACACGATCACCTAGCAAAGCGTAGATTCGGTGAATGGGCCCAAAACAAGATTGCCGTTGATCCAGATTTTCATAAGCGAATTTTGTTTAGCGATGAAGCTCACTTTTGTTTGAATGGATACGTCAGTAAACAAAACTGCCGTATTTGGAGTGATGATAATCCTCAAGTGTATGTTGAGACACCGTTATATTCAGAAAAACTGACTGTTTGGTGTGCTTTATGGGCGGGTGGAATCATTGGTCCGTACTTCTTTAAAACGATGCTGGTCAGGACGTTACAGTCAATGGTGACCGCTATAGAGCCATGATTACTAACTTTTTCGTTCATCACTTGAACAACCATGATGTGCAGGAGCTGTGATTTCAACAAGACGGCGCAACATGTCACACAGCTCGTGCCACAATTGGTTTATTGAAGGAAACGTTTGGTAACCGCATAGTTTCACGTTTCGGACTCGTGAATTGGCCTCCAAGATCGTGCGACTTAACGCCGCTAGACTATTTTCTGTGGGGATATGTGAAGTCGCTAGTCTACGCCGATAAGCTCGAAACGATTGATCACTTGGAGGACAACATTCGCCGCGTTATTGCCGATATACGGCCACAAATGTTGGAAAAAGTCATCGAAAATTGGACCTCCAGATTAAACTACGTCCGAGCCAGCTGTGGCGGTCATATGCCAGAAGTCATATTTAAATTATAATGCCAATATGAAGTTTAGATCTTACCTTTCGACGATTGATGAATAATATTATATTTATTTTAAAAGAAATATGAGATCCTCATATATAATAGTGCAGGAAAAAATAATTTTTAGTACTTCCTGATCACCTGGAGATTTGAATAAGCAAATTTTTCATATATTTTATGAAAAGTCGACAAGACAATATTAATACTTTCTTCCTTCTAATTTTTTTATTATGTATAGAACTGATAACAAGATCACAAAGATAAAAGCAATCAAATACTACGCAAAAATATCATAAACACTTGCCACATTTATACCTAATCGGAGCTCTATGGAAGTTTTCAAGCCAAATAATCTACTTAACAATTCTCTTAATTAACCTTCCTATCACAGTAACCTTTTCCAAAAACTTCCACAAAGCGAACACGGACATCTCTCAATAAATTATAAAATTTACTTTTTAGTAGAAGTTTTAATTATTTACAAGAAGACGCTTTTTCGGTCAAAGACGGAACTAATTAATATTAAAATTTTAGATATTTTAAAATTAAAGTTTGAAGAGAAGCGACGATGACTTGATCGATTTTAAGTTACCAGGCAGATGCTGAAGTGCTTAAAATTTTGATTGAAATTATCCAGTATATTTTCGTTGGATTGGTGGATGAGTTAATTAGGTTATGTTAAGTAATGGTTAAAATAAGTCGGTGTAAAACGAACTAAATGGTGTTTTTTATAGAGGTATAAAACTTTAAGTTAACAACACTTTTTTAACTGGCGGCCAATTTGTCAGCTGTCAAGTGATTTATGTTTAGTTTGGTTTGGCATTTCAACATGAATAGACTGACGCCTGAACAACGCTTCCAAATTGTGCAAATTTATTTTGAAAATCATGGTTCTGTTCGAAATACGTATCGTGCACTTCGTCCATTTTACGGTCAACATAATCGTCCATCAGAGCAATTAATTTGATTAACTATGGAACGTTTTCGCACCATGTTTACTCTAAATGATAATACGCATCCACAGAGACGTCGTGCAGTGTGTACAGAAGAAGTCATTGCTGCTGTAGAGCGTAGCGTAGAGGAAGACCCGAATCAGTCTATCCGCCATCGTGCACAGGAATTGGATATGTGTCCATTCACTTTATGGAAGATTTTGCGGAAATATCTTGGTTTGCGTGCTTACAAAATCCAACTCGTGCAAGAATTGAAGCCACACGATCACCTAGCAAGGCGTAGATTCGGTGAATGGGCCCAAAACAAGATTGCCGTTGATCCCGATTTTCGTAAGCGAATTTTGTTTAGCGATGAAGCTCACTTTTATTTGAATGGATACGTCAATAAACAAAACTGCCGTATTTGGAGTGATGATAATCCTCAAGTGTATGTTGAGACACCGTTACATATAGAAAAATTGACTGTTTGGTGTGCTTTATGAGCTGGTGGAATCATTGGTTCGTACTTCTTTAAAAACGATGCTGGTCAGAACGTTACAGTCAATGGTGACCGCTATAAAGCCATGATTACTGACTTTTTCGTTCATCAATTGAACAACCATGATGTGCAGGAGCTGTGGTTTCAACAAGACGGCGCAACATGTCACACAGCTCGTGCCACAATTGATTTATTGAAGGAAACGTTTGGTAACCGCATAGTTTCACGTTTCGGACCCGTGAATTGGCCTCCAAGATCGTGCAACTTAACGCCGCTAGACTATTTCCTGTGGGGATATGTGAAGTCGCTAGTCTACGCCGATAAGCCCCAAACGATTGATCACTTGGAGGACAATATTCGCCGCGTTATTGCCGATATACGGCCACAAATGTTGGAAAAAGTCATCGAAAATTGGACCTCCAGATTAGACTACGTCCGAGCCAGCCGTGGCGGTCATATGCCAGAAGTCACATTTAAATTATTATGCCAGAAGGTTATCTTTCGAATAAAGTAAATTTCGTGTCAATTTAAAAAATTCATCTTTGTTTTATTCCATTTAAAAGTTCTATACCTCTATAAAAAAACATCCTTTATAATATATTAAGATCTTATAGTATTAAGAAATATACTAATTTTGTGATTTTTTTTTACAGGTCAATGTTGCTAATATGTGGATTTTTGGACTACATTTCTTACCAGTTTACTTCAGTTGGACATTTTTAATTCAAGCCATAGAAGGTTTTGATATAAGTGAGTAACACTATTAATAGGATAATTACTAAAGTAATTTTATTTAAATATAAGTAGCAATATTCAAATTTTACTTTGAAGCTGCGAACTCCTAAAAAAAGTACTGTAATTTGAGAATTACAATTTACAAAATCTTTCAGGCACTTTTATACTTTAACAATACTTGTAAGCTTTCAAAGAGCTTGGAAACACATTGAGAATACTTGTGAGCCGTTGAAAAGCTCCGAAAAGAATATATGCAGTTCTTGCGGTTTTATTTAAGAACTTCTTGTTTTCCTAAATCGAAACAATAAATAGGCAAAGTCCGTTAGGTGTTTGTGTGTTTTTTCGAGTTGATTTTGAAAATTTTTTCGCAATTAAAAAGATAAGATTTTTTCTTGTGAAGATGTAAATGTATCACATTTTTTGAGTTCGTGTGGGATACCTAATAAAAATCTACAAGATGTATAACATGAATATGAAATAGCTGCAACCGAAAATGGATTTTTAAAATTTTCTTTTCTCAGAGGATCAAGTTTTTAATAGGGCTTCTACATCTCAAAGAAATTTGTGCTAGCATTTTATATAGACCTCTTAAAACCCTCTACACAGAGTGATTCTCTCTCTCTCTCTCTCTCTCTCTCTATATATATATATATATATATATATATATATATATATATATATATTCTTCTTCTTCCCCTTGTTACAGGCTTACACCCTATTTTTTTCCAACTCAATCATTCATCTCATTTGATGTTGAAATCCAGGACTCTCTCCATCTTTTAGGTGATCTACCTATTGATCTTCTGGTTTCCGGTGTTCCATCTCGGGCGATTCTCGTTATCCTATTTTGCGCCATTCTTCCTACGTGCTCATTCCAGGCTCTTCTGCGCTTCCGTCCCCACCTTACTATATTCTGCATTCCATGTTCCTCGCGTATTGTTGAATTGCGTATGTGATCTCTTAATGTATATCCCGATATTCTTCTTAGTACTTTCATTTCGGCAGTTCTTAGAATTGATTTTGTTTTTGTGTTGTCAGCTCTCGTCTCTATTGCGTACGTCATTATCGGTCGAATACAGGTAGTAAGTAGATTTTTGTTTTTGCGTCCTTGCTCATGTATGTATTGTGCCATATTATATCCGCCAGGCTTCCTGAGATTCTATTTGCCTTGTTCTGTCTTGGTTTGCGGATATCTCAACTCCTAAGTAATTAAAGGTCATGAGTTGTTCTATTGGTTTGTCATCCACTACTAGTTTGCATCTTAAGGGCACTTTGCTTATTACAATTGACTTAGTTTTATCGATGGATATTTTCATGTTGAATTGCTTGCTTATGGTGTGGAATGCAAATAGAAGTCTTTGGAGATCGTCTTCATTTTCCGAAACTATGACGGCGTCATTAGCGTAACATATTATTGTTATTTCCCCGGTATTCATTCTGTACCCTGGTGCCGCTCTTTTGACGTTCTCAATTATTTGGTCCATTACTATGTTAAACAGTAATGGACTCGGAGAGTCCCCCTGTCGTATGCCCGACGCTATCGGTACATCTTTAGTTTGGTTGCCGCTTACTGAGATTTGTGTTGTGGTGTTGGAGTTTAGCTGTTAATTAAATTGTTTGGGATGCCTTTAATTCGCATTATTTGCAGAATATCATCCAGTCTCACCCTATCAAAGACTTTAGTGAGATCTATAAAGCACATAAAAGCCGGCTTAGTAAATTAAATAGATTTCTCTGCTATCTGTCTTACGATGAATATGGCATCTACTGTAGATCTGTTTTTGCGGAAACCTTGCTGTTCTTCTGATATTCTGCAATAGTCAGTTATTATACCTTCAAGGATTTTGGTGAATAATTTCATTATTGAATTTAATAAAGTTATTCCTCTATAGTTTTCCATGATTTTCTTATCACCCTTCTTGAAAATAGGTACTGTTATACTTTTCTTCCAATCTCGGGGTATCTCTTGGTCTTTAATTATTGTTAGTTCTTCGTGTAATGCATTTAATTAGTTCGTTGGGAATATTGTCGGGTCCTGGGGCTTTTCTCGTTTTTAATTTGGCTATCGTGTCTTTCGTCGTATATATAATATATATATATATATATATATATATATATATATATATATATATATACATATATATATATATATATATATATATATATATACATATATATATATATATATATATATATATATATATATATATATATATATATATATATATATATATATACATATATATATATATATATATATATATATATATATATATATATTACCAGGGAAATCAGGAACGGACTCACCACTAAACTCGTATACCCAAAATTTTGACAATTATCTAGGACTATACATTTATTTAAAAGCTACCCCTTGGTAATGATACCGTATTTTCTTACAATGCAAAACCTCTCTTTTATCACACTATATGTATTTATCAAAGACATTAAAAACGGTTATCGTTTCCTGAGGTTTGGCTAATGATAGGTCATTGTCGCCGTATCGTGATGTGCCCGCCATTTTGGTAGTCATTTTGGTCGTTTCGAGCCATGCAACGCGCCGAGGTCGAAATTAAATATCAGTAAACATAGATCGGTTATTGATAACCGGTTTTTTTTTGGTGTAGTTTTTGGTAAATTATGGGGTAAATAGCCCGGCATGTTGAAACCTAATGTTGTCATGATTTTCGATTGTGTATTTGGCGAACTTTCGGGTTGTTTGGCGATAATTTCTTGGTTCTGTTATTGCTAAAGAGATTTCGTGTTGTTTTTGTTTGATTGTTTGAACAAAACATGCACAATAAAGGAAGGCGAATCGTAATTTATAAGATTATGATTTTACATGGCAGAATGTAATTTGTGAGTCGTTCAATTTCAAATTATGTACTCATAAAAAAAGCTGTAATACGTGAATATTGTGTGCCATGCTTTGCTAATTTCATGGAATTTTGGTAAATTATCTCTTACCAAAAATACAGGGTGTTCAAATAATCTATCAGAATACTTGGGGAAATTATTCTACTTGCAGTGTTTTTTTATTTTTAACATCTTGCGACCAGATTTTTAACTTATCAAGTTGATATTTAACACAAAAATTGCCTATAACGGCTTCCATAATTTTGTTATAAAAATATTTCTTTACTGTGCCATCAGAGGTCCCTTTAGCTGAAATTCAAATTTTATTTTTTAAATATCTTTTTTATTTTGTCAGTTATTGCAAAGAGGATGTCATTTCAAAGGTTAGAAAATATGTAATAAAAAAGATATTCCTCAGAGTGAGTCTGCACAACAAGAAAAATTAGTGCGTAGGCGTATTATGCCCTTTCAAATTAAAAATGTCTCGTCCACAAGGGACATTTCGTTACGCGGTCATAAGGGGTATGTTTTTTTTTCTTAACCTAACTTTTATCAGGATTTTTGTTTATATTTTATCTGAAAAGTAGAATGAAACAAAATAAAACATTAACTGCGGCAGTATTTTAATCTAGAAAAAAAAATACAAAATGTAAGGAGAATATTGATATATTCTTATTAAAAAAAAACAGGAAAGTCGTCGCTACTGGGTCCGGTCTGTATTTGAGGAAATCATTGGAGAAAGACTTGAACATACTAATATTTTAATTCAAGAAATGTGAGAAAATGATCCTGATTTTTTAAAAACATTTTCCTGTTACTATTGGTGAATTTGAAGAGTTCTTCGCTGTTGTTGGGCCCAAAATTAGGAAACACAATATAAAAATGTGTACAGCTATACATTTGTTACTAAGTTGGAAATAACATTATGATGAAATCAGCATGTGAAAGCAACAGTGCGAATTCCGAGTCGGTAAACAGTGTTTTTTAAATTATTCAGGTTACTTGTGAGGTAATATGAGAATTTTTAAAAAAAGTTTTATTTCCAAAGTTTACCACTTCTGCCTGGTAAAGAATTGCCAAAGAGTTCAAAGATGAGAATTTCAATATAACAGTGTAATTTTAACAATCGTTTTAATAATTATAATTGTTTGTAGTTTTTAAAAGAATACATTACATATGATACTGGATTTCTGTTATTAAATTTCCATCAATGTTAATTTTTACTTTTTAATTGTTTATAATAGGTTTATATGAAGTTTGCTAAGGGTAGGGTTACCAGACGACAGAGATTTTCCTGACATGTCTGAAAATTTAGCCCCCTCTTAGGAAAACAGAAAAAAACTGCAATTGTCAATATTTTTTTGAAATTAAAAGAGAAAATATAAGTAATAAAAAATATTTATTAATCATTCTAGTAAGAAAAATAAATTAATTAAACGTTAACAAAATGAGTGAATTATTAATTTAGTATATTAATAAATTTAGTTTCGTAGTTTTTATTGTTTGATGTTTCTTTTGGCAATTGCCGATCTTTTGTAACCATTTCATGACATTCTTCACATGAGATGTTCTTTAAGTTACATTGTGTCTAGAGTAGAACCTTAACAGAAGATAATATTGTAAACCAACTATTACTAAAAATTATTAGTTATTAAATTACTTTATATAACTATTTTTAAGTTACTTTTATGGATTAATAGATAATTATAGTCTATATAGTTAATACTCTCTTAAGAAGAAGTTATATCTTAAGTAAATTTATATTCTAATAGGCTCAAACAAAAGCATGCCTTAATCTCCGAAACTCTAAAACTTTACTTTTTACAGAAACCAATAGCTTTGTTCATATTGTCATCGTCCCATAAATAAACACTTTTTCATTTCAGTAGTCATATAAATAAATAGTTATAAGTTATATTTGTTAGTACGCATATGACTGTAAAATAATAATTTAGATACAGAAATAGAATATAACTAGGACATGAACATAGAGACGAGGAGAACTAAAATTAAAAAACTGCAATAGTGACATTAAATTAGTAAGTAAGAAGAAAAACTATTGTTACCTCATGATTTAGTGAATATTTTAATAAAATATTAAAAGTAGTATTAGAAGATTTCTTTGAATTCATGGAAACCAGTGATAAACCAAAGCAGAATCAGCAAAGTTATAACGTTGGTGGCAGCGAAAAGCAAAGCTTATGACAAATAGACAGCCTATTTCTCTCCTTAATACAAAAATTAATAAAATTCATCCAACTAACTTCTTTATTTTAAAGGAACGCCAAAATATAACTAAAAAATTATTCCCTAATATCCACCATTCTTCTCCGAAAAGTTCTTGGCGCCTATAAATGCATTTGTAATTTAATTACCTAAAATCAGCCAATCTAAACATAAAATTAATGATTTTTACCTGAATTACCACAAAAAAATATCGTGACGAGGCAATCTAAAGGCAACTGCATGCTAAGTTATACAGCAGTTTTGTTATAATTATAATATTGGTTTCTACCGGGTAAAAATAAGCGAGTGAATATATATTAACGTCATAAAGTAATACTAAAAGTGAACTAATCGAAAATAAGTCTTCCATTTTTGATAAATGAGGTACTTTGCAATAGTTAAAATCCTTAACTCCATCCGAAAAGAAAGCTATCTCAATTAACCCACCAACGGTCTGTTACTGGAGCCTGCTAATTATCTTCCTCTGTATCTGTGCTTTCATCTCTCGGACATCTACTGTAGAGTCTCCCTTTATACAGGGTACGGCAACGGATGCGTACGGCAGCTCAATATGTCGGAGGCTAGGTTCGTATCTCTTTTAGAGATAGTTGTGCTCTGCTTTGATTACCCAATAGGCGCCACCTGTTTTACATTATCTGTGTTACTTATCTAGAGATAAAACAGGAAAACACATGGGTATCAGGAATGATTTTAATTTATTGACTGCTGGTATATACCTCCATAATAAAACGACTTATTTAAAACAAAATAACAATTCCATTTTATTACAAAAAAAATTATATACATAAACCAGAATGGTATCTGCATTTTTTTTTATATACCCTTTCTAGATAACTATAGGTGATCCATCATTTTTAAAGGTTATATAGAGATTTGACCTCAAAACGTTCTAGAACCTTCAATGCCAAGAGTATAGAAAGTAATTTTTTTCAAAGTTATCAAGATGATTTTCACATTTTATGTTGTTATAGGTAAATATGTTTATATGCATAAAAAATTGATGTCAGGTCCCATTTTCTAAATGAAAGTTTTCTCCTACCTTGTTGCTTATTTACACCATACCTTCTACTTCTATTGATTAGATCTAGCGTTATCTCAATCCTTGTTGACCGTGGATGAATGGAGCTTCATTTAGTCGGAAATTAAATGTAAAACGAGCCCAATCGTCAAGTTCAAAATGTTGGTGCAATACGACCAAGAAAAATGGAGCCAGAACAGTCAGAAACTTGAAGAGACAGGAAATTGAAAGACCAGAAAAAGAAAATGGAACGAAGCCGAAGAAGAAAAAAAAAAGAAAGCCTTGAAACAAAAGTTGTTATTTTTGCCACATGTTTGTAAAGATAAGGGGCAAAATCTTACCTCATTGATTAATAGACTGTAACAAAAAACACTTGACAGTCTGCCCTTTCAAATCTAATGACAGGATTTGTCTACTACCTTCGACGGTTGAACCAAAAAAGAAACGAAAATGAAACTCTCTATCGCAGCCAGACGTGACAAATCTTAGGGATATTTGTTCTTAATTTTTGCCAACCTTATTCTCAACCTGAAGCACTCTAACCTAGTTCCGAACTTACACTGATTACCAGGTAATACATCAAATGTTGGCAATCCATGGAAAATTATCAAAAAGAAAATTATGATCAAACAATCCAAAGTTACTAATCATGATTAAAACAAACTTCTAAAAAAAATTGCTACAAATTCCATACTGTATACTCAACCTTAAATAATCGGACTCTACATGCCGTGCTCGTGTTAAACGAAACGGGTATACATCCACAACAAATGCTAACTGAACTGTCTTACTGACTATAACCTTATATTTTTAATACTGAAATGGGATGTAAATAAATGAGAATTTATTAAAAATAAAATATTTTATTACTTTTAAATTCAAACCAAATAATGTGATATATAACCTACCGCAATTTATAAACTCTGTTAAGAAGAAAGAGTGATAAGTTATAAGACCAGAAGAGTTGTGAACAAAAAAAAAACAAATTCCAGTTAAATTTAATCAGGTAAAAAGATACAAATTATGTCATATTACTAAAAACCTGTAGCATTGATGCCAACTCGTAAATTTAAATGCTACACTACGTTGTGTAACTTTTTATCTAAGAAGAGTTTTCTACCCCAATTTCCCCAACGTGAACTGTTTCTACACTTAAAAAAACAATTAGTTTCTCTTTTGTTTCTTCTTTATGGATCCCTTTATATTACGGAACTTAGTCATTGTGAAGGATTTTCTATCCTAATTACCACAAAAAAAATTTTTTAATTAAAAAAAAGTTTCTTTATCTTCTGTGGTTGAAATATCTCAACATCCTCGTCTTTTCACTCTTTTCATCTTTAAAGCATTTGGGTTGTGAAACTTCTGGTCTATGAAGATTTTTCTGCTGCAAATACAACAAAATTTTAGTACTAAACTATTTCTGCACTTAAAAAGGACCATTATTTTCTCTTCTGTAGTTGAAATAAGCTTCTTCTTTATTTTTTTCTTTTGTAGGCTTGTTGTTTACTTCTTTTTCATGTTTATTCCAGAAGAGTTTGTTATCTAGGGTCAGTCCAAGATATTTAAGCTCTGACTTCCACTCAATAACATTCCCGTCCATTTTGAAGGTCTTCACATTTAGGTTTCTTTTCCTTGTGAAGGCTACTCGGGTGGTTTTGGTGGTGTTGGTGTTTAGTCCTATGATCTGGCACCATGCTCTAATGTATTCAACTCATCTATGTAAAGTGTTTTCTCCTTTAGTTACCACAAAAATTGGGTGAACTATCTCGGGACTCTTGTAGTTGCAATAAGCTAAAAACCTTCGTCTTTGTCTATCTCTTCACCACTCGAATATCTAAATTATACAACTTGTTGTAAGTAAAAGATTTTCTGCGTCAATTACCCCAAAAGCTAGTGAACAAATTTTAAATTTAAAAAATCAATTTAATCCTCCTCTTTGGTTTTTTATTATCCCTTGTTCATCTCGACTATGAAGCTTGTTGTTTATGAAGAATTTCCCTCTCTAGTGATCCCTAAACTGTGGTTATTTGGCTCTAAACCTAAGAAAATTTTTATTAGACTTTAGAAAATAATTGTTTACTCTTCTGTGTTTGCAACAAGTTAAGCACTTCCTTTTCTGTATGTATCTCTATACCTGGAGCTTCTACATTAAGAAGCGTGTTCTATTCCAAGAACTGCCTTTTTAGACTTAAAGAAATCGATTTTTTCTTCTTCGATTGTGGCAACAAGCCAAAATATTCTTAATATAACAATATAAGTGGACAATACAAAATCATCTGCCTTTTTTAAACGCACCACGTATCTTCATAAATTATCGACTTTTATAATAAAAACATTTGACGAATATTAATGGTTTAAATGCACGCCACTAGAAATGACAAAGTTTGGGTCAACTTTTTGCGTGCGGTTTTTTTTTCGAAAATTGATTTTCAACGGGTCTAGACTGGGGTTTAATTAATACCGGTCAGATGTAAAATTCTTTCAAAAGATCCTTTTAGATTTTGCATTATAATGGGGCCAGGTCATGATAAAAAACATTGAAAGCTTGTGTGACACGCGCATCGAGGGTTACGTACCTTCAACATTATTATTTTCGCTTATATTCTGAATCAATAGAAATCATCAGAAGTTCAACGTCTGTTGTATTTAATATGCATGTTATTTTATTTTGTTGAAGCAATAATTTTGTTAAAAAACAAAATCACCTGGTACCGACCAAATTACGAATGAGATGCTAAAGTACGGAGGCCCCAGCCTTGTCACAGAGCTCACCGTTCTATTTCAAAAAATACTCCGCACAACGTCAGTACCCAACGAATGGCGGAAAAGCATCACAATTCCGATCCACAAAAGAGGATCAAAGAAACAACCCGAAAACTACAGGGGAATCAGCCTACTGAACAGTTCAGCCAAATTGTTAACCAAAATACTGTCACAACGGATCGTAGACAAGTTAGGAGCGTGCGAAGAGCAGCAGGGCTTCCGGAATAACCGCTCTACTATCGACGGTATATTTATTATCAGACAGCTGGTTGAAAAATCTATCGAATACGATAAACCGCTGTTTATTTGTTTTGTGAACTTTACACAAGCGTTCGACCGAGTCAAACTGGAACACATAACAGAATTACTGCGAAGAAAACAAATAGACGAAGCAATCATACGCACAATATACGAACTGAATTCCAAAAACACCATGGTAATTAAAACAAATAACACTCTAACAGAGGAAATCCCTCTATCGATAGGAATAAGACAGGGTGATAGTCTAAGTCCAACACTTTTCAATGTAATCATGGACGAAATCATTGATGAGGTAAAAAGCACAAATATTGGGTACCCAATGGGGCACAACACCGTTCAAATTATATGCTTTGCAGACGATGTTGCCTTGACAGCAGATAGCGAGGACAACTTGCAAAAAATGCTTTTCCATCTCAATCGAACAGCCAAACAGTATAATATGAAGATATCTGTGGAGAAAACCAAAGCAATGGTAATAGCAAAAGAACCGGTAAGATGACAAACATATCAAACAGGTTGGGAAGTTTAAATACCTAGGAGCACATATAACAAGTAACAGGGCAGTAACGGAAGAAATACGCACACAGGCCAACAAAGCGGCCATGATATCAGGCCAACTAAGAGACATAATCTGGAACAATAAACATATGACGGTTGAGAGCAAAACAAGAATTTACAAGGTCTGTGTAAGACCGATACTGACTTACGGCGCAGAAACAAGAAATGAAACCACAAAGACAAAACAAATTATGAGAACCACAGAAATGAAAACGCTGAGAATGATCACGGGAACAAGTTTAAGAGATAGGATAAGAAATGCAAAAATACGCGAGGACAGCGGAGTGGGGGATGTTGTGAAGAGGGTTCGAAACCGTCGTAGGCAGTGGAGAGATCACGTGGAACGAATGGACGATGACAGACTAGCAAAAACCGTGATGAGAGAGAAACCAAACACCAAATGACCGCCTGGACGGCCCCCCAAAAGATGGAGAGACAGCTGGATTTCGACCTCAAACGAGGATCGATGAGGCATTGTATAGATTACAGAACTGGGTTCTACCTAGAAGAAGAAGAAGAAGAAGAATTTTGTTAATATATTCCTTAACGCTGAAATAATATAGAGTGTGTCCACAGGGACAAATCATTCTCGATAGAAAATCTTGCTTGCCTTCAGATTTCTGAAACAATGATCAAAATCATCAAAAATCTGGAAGAAATCTTAAATAAAATACTCTTATTTGTATTTTTCTTGCAAATTTTATTTAATTAAGTTGATCTGAAATCAGGGGTGGATCCAGCTTCTCTTTGGGGGTGCAGTATGGCAAGCGAAAGTAAGTCGTCAACGGGGGGGGGGGGGGGGGAGTGCCAGTAGCATACATATTCCTAATATAAAAGACAGAATCGGTTCTATTTTCCTAAACTCAAAGCTCTTGGCAAGAGGAAGGGCGATTGCAAACATATACATTTCTATACTCTATTCAAGAACTAGAGAGAGTAATAAAACTGTTACTGTTACTCCAATGTACCTGCTCCAGTACCACAGGTAAATGAGTACTGCCGTAAATTTAATTCTATTTAAATATTATAAGCTTTTATAAATTTACTGCAATAATAAAATCTCTGATAGTTCCATATAGTTTCTGTCAGTGAGCAAAGTCCTTGCGAGTTCTTGACTCTGGACAACGTATTTCCTTATACTGGTTTCAGAATTGGAAGAAGTCGGTGAGTTCCGGAAGCTCGAGATAGGTCGTAGAATAATGTCTCTCTTAGAGAGTCCATAAAGATATAGAGTTTTGTTCCAGGTCTTCTCAAAAATATACGTTCATATTTCTCAAGAACGCGATAGATTCTTCTTTCAATTGTAGGATCTTTAGAAAGAGATGTATAGTCTCCTTTTCTTAGATTACTAACCGCTACAGATAATTATGAGCCCAAAACGTCGTTATATTCAACAATAAATAATGATAATAAAAGTCCATCATATATTTCCTACTCCGCAATAGTCATATCTAAATCTTGCTTGTTCACGCAGTTCTCCAGACTTTTTTCCTGTATCCCCTTCTTCTTCTTAAAATTGCCCTCTGAAGGTCATCTGAATAGTGGAATTTTTCATTATTAATTCCAACTTTATCTTCAACCCAGTAAAGTTAAAAATGATGTAACGAACATTATTTTTATATTTAAGTGTACGATAATTTATTGATAGTAAAACTCAAGGTGGGTGCCAATCTAAAAACAGAAAATGTGGATTTAGGAACAAATAGTGTGTATGGGTCCAAAATAAAAGTCATAAAGTGCAATTAACAATTTATTTACAGAAAAATATATGATTACAAACAAACGATAAAATACTAGAATATTAATAACACCCAAGTCGTGCAAAACTTATTATATAACCTGTAGAAAAAATTGAAAGTTCAAATTCGTTTAAACGTAATCAGTAAACAAGAGATCTTAAAATTAAAAGCTTGTGACTATTTAACCTTTCCAAAATTAACCAAAATATTCAGATACTTAAAGTTACAATAGTAATAAAATAAGATCAGAAAGTTGATCAAACTTTAGCTGCATACAAAGAACAATGATATATTCTAATAAATAAAAGTGGGTCTGTCCTTTTGCTAGTTATATCAAAAATAAATTTGAAGATAAAATGAGATTAACGATAGGTTTAGATAATTAACTTCAAGATAATAAGTTGCCGAAGGTATTTTAAGTTAAATTATCTTCTGCTAAGACACGGTGAGATAAGCTGGGAAGAATAGTCGAGCTTCTTAAATTTGGTATAGACTAGCAAGTAGAGTCATAGGTAGGCTTCAAATAAACCAAAAATTAAAAAAATTAGAGTCACCTGTAGTCCCGCTGAAGAAGTAGGTTTGAACTCCAGTATCTTTTTTTTACATGGTTTTGACCCCAATGTCTTTTTAGAGTGTTTGTCAGCTAAGTTTCCTCAGATAAGCATTTTAGGTTAAGACCTTTAAAAAACCTGATGAGATGGAACAACTCAACAACTCAAAATCTACAAGAAATGGCTATTTTTATTCAATATGTGTAATCTTTAACGAAATTATATTAGGTGATTATGGGACGCTGGAAATAGTAAAGTGGTTATTGTCGCAGTTAGGCCGGCCCCTGGCGGCTCTAATTTGCGCTTCGTGGAAAAATTCTTTTTGGGTGTTTCGTCCCAGTGCCAGTCGTAGGACTCGTCAGTGAGATTCCGACTGACACCTTCCCAGACACCCGTCGTCGTACTTATTTATGTTCGGATCTCTTATTTGAAGCTAAATCTGACCGGAGGATGGCGGTAAGATATTTGAATAATACGACACCCCCCCTCCTTTAGGCCAGACAACTTCGTCGTTCTTTGAGATTTCATAAGTCCTGATCTCGAACGAACGCCGAACGTTGGATGCCCAGGAACTGCGGGGACTAACACCCCGAATTACGTATTATACAACATCGTCTTTGTCACATCTGTCGTGGGCTCAAGCATTAGCTTAATGCCTTTCCATGCAGGGATCATATTATCTTAGACTTCATCAGGGCCGTCGGGTACCCTGCACCCCTACCATTTAAGTTACTTTTCGGATATCCTATCAGGGCCGTCAGGAAGTGCTTCACCCCTATCATTTAAGTTGCTCCCGTGAATCCCATCAGGGCCGTCCGGGTAATGAGTCACCCCTGTCATTTACGTCTCTGCGTATCGAGGCCGATCAGCATACCCTTTCCCTCATGACACAGTTGAAACCGAGATTCTTATCAAGACCGATCCACACTTTCATCCCCTTATCACACAGTGATACCGAAAGTATTTATCAAGTACCGTCCCCCCATCAGACGAATATCGAGACTCTATGACCCGCTGCAATCCCCACCAGGGATGCCATGTCGTAGTTAGGTCGGCCCCTGGCGGCTCTGGTTTGGGCTTCGTGGAAAAATTCTTTTTGGGTGTTTCGTTCCGGTGCCAGTCATAGGACTCGTCAGTGGGATTCCGACTGACACCTTCCCAGACACCCGTCGTCGTACTTATTTATGTTCGGATCGCTTATTTGAAGTTAAATCTGACCGGAGGATGGCGGTAAGATGTTTGAATAATACGAAATTATATACCCTCTTACGGACTTATTACAAGTGTTAAAAAAATAGATTGACGAAATTGCAAAAAATTTCGTAACAGATCGTAGCCAAAAATCATCAGAATTTATATTTCACCTTTTACCGGTTTTACGAAAAGCCTAGAAAGAAATATCTCTATCAAACTTTCAGAAAAATACGTTTATATTCCTATTTCGTTTTCAAAAGGAAAGAGCAAATTCTGTTTCAGCGTCAAGTCGTTTCAAATAGGATTGTTCCAAAACCCTTAAAATATAATGTTGAGTTTGCGGCGCCGCTCGAAGGACCATTCTGTCTGGATATATTTATTCGAAATAAAAATGTCAGAATAAAGGTTAAGTATTATTCATTTTTAGGTTATGATATTTTACATACGTATGTGACCTATATATGGAAGCTGCTGCTTATGAAATATGAAAGTTGTTAGGCGAATTAAATCAATTACCCAAATAATTTTTTTTTTGAAGAAAAACGGGAAAAAATTCGTAGAGTGAAATGATAGGAAAATTACGTTTTTTTTAAAAAATTTTGATACATACCCCCTATTTCGAGGTCGTCGAACACGATTCTGACCTCGGTTTTCCATAATTTTTCCTCAATTTTGGGGAAAACAGGGAAAATAACTTTTCACTTTAGGTTCAATTTTTTTCACTAAATCGTTAAACTTTTATTATAATAACGAATTCCACAGTGATAGAAACTTCTGCATTATACAAAAATTCAAAAATTTGCAATTTTTTTGTAGAAAAAATCCGAAAAATTATCACGACAAAAATCACAACAAAATCAAGAAAACGGCCGCCATCGATCATCAGTAGTTTGCATAGTTCGCTAAAGATGGCGTACTGTTGAAGTCGGCGATGTTGCCAGATTGCAAAAACGATTTCTTTATATATTCTTCTCTTTCTGTTAGAATTGGAAAGAAAAGGTTCCAAAAAGAATTTTTTCCTTTCCTTTGATTATTGAAGTACTATTAATTACTCTTATGTCTATGCCTTCGATGTGCGATTTTGACTCTAAATATTAAAGGTTTTAAGGATTATAGTTGCTTTTGGTGGTTCTCTCCAAATACCAGTAGTTTTAAGCGGATAATATGAATTGATAATATTGCTTATGTCCGTTAGCAGAAAGTGTCGAGTGGCAGAACTTGTCCCGCCTCAACGTGGTCTCTGCTGGACAATGGCATTTTTTAATTAATAAATTTAGGTTAGTTCAGGTTAGTTCAGGTTAATTTCAGTTTTTTAAAGTAATCAAAACTAATGTTAATCTGTACTTACCAGAACTAATCAAAAATTTTGGAAGGTTAAGATTCATTTTACCCTTATTTATAGGTTACAAACATTAAACTATGTTGTTAACTGTAATGGGTAAATTTTAAATTTTATACCAGGAAACTTTAAATCTAGGTTAATTTAGATTAGTTCAGGTTAGTTTCTGTTTACCAAATTAACCAAAATCAAGCTAAACCTGAACTAAGTTATCTTAACCAAAACCCACCAAAAATTTTGAAAGGTTAAGATTATTTTTACTTAGAAACTGTTCTGAATATTAAAAACATTAAACTATGTTGTTGACTAAGAAGGACAAATCTCATAGTGTATATTATGAAAAAATTTTACATCTGGCAACCTTGCACCTTTTTACGTGATTCGGCGGCCAGTTTAAATAGTCTGACCGTTGATAACGTTTCCGAGACGAGTTTTTGATTTTTCGCTGAAAATATAAGTTTTTCTAAATTGGTTTGCTAAAATTTGTGCAAAAATAATTGAAATATATTACATACTATATTTTTTAACTAGTTCCATTGAAAATAAATACCTAAATTCGGTTTTTAACTGAAAACAAAGTGCTTTGTGAAGTGGCGCTTTTATTTTTTTGAGTTTTCTGGGAAAGTGAGGAAAAATAGTGAAAAATCAAGCCCAGAATCGTGTTTTACGACCTCGAAATAGGGGGTGAGTATCGAAATCTTGAAAAAAAAAACATAATTTCCAAGCTTTTCACGCTTCGCAAATTTTTACCGAAACACGATTTTATTTTGATTAAAGTCCAGCTCTAAATGATAATAAATAACTATTCTATTGTGAAGTTTACAGAATGAATCAAAAAGATGTTCCACACCAAAGATGTCATAATTAAATTTATTTTTTACGCTAATTTTAAGCATAAAAATTTATATAAACATATTTTCTGGTAATACGTAGTTTTTCAAATACTCCTGTTAAAATTTATTATTATTTTTAGTTTATTAAATTTATATCATTTATTTTTAAAGATAATTTAGTCAAATTTGGAATACATAACACTTTTTACAGTTGTGAAATAATATACAGAGTGGTACTTTTTTCCGGGTCTGTAAAATTTTACTCTCTCGAACTTTTTTGCGGCCACCACTGACTCGATCTGAATACTCAGCTTTTTCATCTTATTGTGAAATTTTTTTGTTTCTTAAATTTTCCTCTAAAAGTCCATAATTTTTCTACAAATAAAGAAAATACATAAGAAAAAAATCATATTTGTTTTAATTAACAGGGATTAAGAAAAAATATAATATAATAATAAGAGAATTTAAACAATAGCACCAAATATTAATAATAGAAGTTGAAATCATGGTTCTTGGGATTAAACTGTGTTAAATTGAAATTATTATCCGACGTTTCGCCTACGATTGCAAGAGGCATCTTCAGGGATCTTTACTCCGCGAGATTAGAACGCTGAATGACTATCGAGGAGCAACAGCCCGGTATTTATACCCGACTGGTACTCAGGGAACCATAATCCAGCATTACAATCGATTTCCACGCGTGATGTAGTTTTTCTATTTCTGATTGCAGTGATTGTTCATCGCATATTGAAAGTGCTTTAAATACCAAAGAGTATCATCGTATCATCTACATATCTGCCCCAAAATCTAGGCTTCAGAGAAGCAGAAAAAAAGGTGTTTTTGTCGAAAGCTTGCATGAAGATGTTAGCTACCCCGGAGATCCCATGGCCCCTCCCGAAGTCTGCTCGTAGAAAAAAAAATAAATAATCTATTAATTTATTTGCTCGTAGAAAGTTCCTTGAAAAGTAAAATAAGTGGAAATTATACATGCTTTAATTAATTCTAGTAGGGTGGAGTCCATGTTGTTGTTTCTTAATGTGTCATGAAAACTGAATTATCTTTAAGAACATTTGTGTACAGGGATTCTGCATCAAAACTTATCAATATGTTTTTGGGCTCTAATTGGATGATATTTAATCTTTGGACAAAGTGTCCAGAGTTTGTAACAAAGAATTCGGTTTTTCCTGTAAAGGGATGTAAAAGTTTGGCCAGATATACACCTATTTTATAGGTTGGTGAGTCTATTGCACTGACGATTGGACACAGAGGTACATTTTCTTTATGTATTTTAGGTAGATGATGTCATTGTGCGCATTGCAAGGTTAAAGTGGAGATGGGCCGGACATGTGGCTAGAATAAGGGACAACAGATGGACGAAAAGAATTTTGTAATGGCGACCGAGAGCGGGCAAACGAAGACAGGGACGAAGACCGACCAGATGGACAGACGATCTGAAAAGAATAGCAACAAACTGGATTGCAGTGGCTCAGAATAGAGAACGATGGAGATCTCTTGAGGAGGCCTATGTTCAGCAGTGGACAGAAATGGGCTGATGATGATGAAGTTAGAATAAGAAAGTTCAGAATTGCTACCTTCTTTCTTCTACGCCACGTTTGGTGATTGTTGTTGCTTCTCCGAAATCGCCAGAACCTAGTTCTATCCGTCGAATTTGGAAACATCAGGTTTGTTTCGGTTGATCGGGGTTCGCTAGGTACGCGAGAATCTACTGTCTTCCTTCGCGAGCCAAGAGTCTTCACAGAAGGTTGATTTGGTTGAATATCGTGTTATTTATCTTCATTTCCTGGCATTTTTCTATTTCGCGGTACTACGCGTAAAAATTGATAGGCGTGAAATATTAACAAACACTTAAGAACGAGATTTAATGGACTCAAGACTACCAAGCGGTGATTCGTCCTCTGACAAAGAGTCCTCTCTAATACTAGAGTTCGCTACCTGCGAGGTACCGCCTAACGAACGAGTTTTCCTGGCTTTTCTTTTGCGCAATCCTCTTTAATTTTCTTTTTTTAATCGAATGTCTTTCTTTGAATTCTTCAGTTAAGAATCTCTAGTTCTTCTAAACCTTCGTAAGCAGAGCGACTATTCCCTCATTGCACAGGAGTAAATAGCTCAGTGGTCCTCTTGGAGCTGAAAGGGCCTATCCAGGATAACCTTTTAAACTTTAATCCTTACTTACATGTCGATTTTGTCCCGAGTTCTTCTGGAGAGAAAACTGAGCGACAATTTTTTTCGAGATTGCCGAAACAGGGTCCTTGCAATCGAAAACTTCTTGGTACTTTTTTCTAACGGAGTGTGTCAGAGTACTGAGTATTGACCAGCAATTTCGCGTCAGAACTAATAAATGGTCTACTGACTCGTAAATATTCGCACTGAGTGAGAATCTGGATCTAGCTGGATTGATTGTACCATGGATTCTACTGCTAATGCTGTTAACTGCGTCACGTCAAGCCACTGACCAAGTGACTAATCAGAGCGGGCTTGATTTAACAAAACTGACAGATCTCTGTTTGCTGCTTCAATACGACTTTGAATGTTGTGAGCTAGTGTTGCGTGTTCCTAGATTTTTATTTAGTGAGGATTTTTCCATTTTACAACATATAATTTAAGAATTTGTTCATTTTAACTTGAAAACCGCTACAGATAACTACTATTCGAAACGTCGTGTTAATCAAATATATATATATATATATATATATATATATATATATATATATATATATATATATATATATATATATATATATATAACGACAATGGAAATCCAACTTATATCTACTACTTCACCTGACTATTTAAGGTATAGTTGTCTAGATAAATTTTCAAAGACAGAACAGTAATATGTCAAAATTAAAGCAAATTTTTTAGTATTTTTCTAAAAAAGAAAATTTTTGTCAAAATAAAAAACTAAATTAAAGTTGTGAAATATATATTATACAATTTTTCCTGCTTACTTTTGTCTTACATATAACTTACATTTTGTTAGTAATGTAACAAAGTGTTGTAAAATATAACAATGGAGGATTTTTTTGTCTAACAATATAATTCACGATCGTTCCGACAAAAAATCGAAATTATGTCTCTAAAATAGCGCATATAAAATAAACATGTTTTAAATAAAATAAACTAATTTTAAATTGCTAATAAAATATAGAATTTAAAATTATTCGATACATTTATTCAGCATTTATGCATATTTTGCGAAAATAAACTCGAGGATTGCGTTTATATATTTGAAAATTTGCATTTAAAAAAGCATTTTACATACAGCTTGTTAGGGTATTGATGATTTGGCAAATATATTTTGAAAAAGATCATAGTATAACGTTATATAATCGATTTTAGAATTTTATTCGAATCAGTATTTTGGTTCCTATTTTCATTAAATAATAATCAACGATGGAACAGGATTATATAACTACTTAAATTTCAGTTATGCTGCGTATATAACCAGTAATAATCTGGATATCTATCGCACTTGCGATGATGCCATATCCTCCAAAAATTCTTTTCTCTTGATTTTTTTAACTACTCTTCTGGCATTTCACACTCAGACTTCACAAATATCACGCAACTATCAATTCACAAGTTTTGGACCTGCCTAGTAAACAAGCGTGCAGAAATATATTATGTAAATACGCAGCAACGTCGAGAATAACAGTTTTGGAAAAAGTATTCTTGATGATAAATACGTTTTAGACATACGGTATTAACGAATTTATACACACTTACATGTTTCCATTTGATTAATCAATGTGCAATCTCATTAGAGATAGATCGAGCTTAAACGCTCCAATAAATAGAGTAATTAACGAAAATGGAACATATTGACTTAAACCATGAATTGGTGGGTACGATAACGAGAATAATTATCGCAAAATTTGTTATAGAGACACATAAAATGTGGAATAAATAAAGATTATTTCCTACTATCGAGTTTTTGCTCCTCAATTCAAAAACAAATAATAAAAAGTATATAAGAAAGTAATATAATAGTTATTGAGACTATTTTTATCAGAAATTTTTAATCTGGAAGACCAGTGGGTTTTGGTAGCCGAAGAAAAGACATGGCTCCATCTAAGTTTTTTATATATATTTTGACTCTGTGATTACGAATATTGAGAGTAGATTTCCGAAAAGTTATCAGTTAATTTGTTATAAACAAAAATTTTGTAATAATTATATATATATATATATATATATATATATATATATATATATATATATATATATATATATATATATATATATATATATATATATATATATCATTTTTTTATTTTGTCTTTTTGAAAAATCCAAAACAATTTGACGTTTCGCCCTTTATTTAAGACATCTTTAACACAATACAACATTCATACAAGAACATATTTACAATTTTAAAAAGCAAACAAACACTTTAACACACTATTGAAATTTTTAAAAAAGTATTTAATTTTACCAGTACACACCTTGTCATTTTGTTTATTTATTTATAATGACATGAGACTTTTACATCGTCTGTTTAGGTACTGAGGATACAATGAATGCAAGTGTGTTTTATTTTTTATATTTTACAATGCACCAAAAAAAACTGAAAGAACCCATACATTTAATTTTATGTTTAAGAGGATATTCAATTTTTGATGTTTATTAACAAGATCGAATACTCAATATTTTTGTAGAATTAGGCCGGTGTAAATGTGGCCCAATTTCTTATATTCGTTCTATCGTTAACAGTGTTTTTATCTCTTTTATTTTTTATCATTTCCTTTATCTGCAATTTTTGGTAATTCATATCTTTGTTTTTACATGTCGTACATGTGTTTGTTTAACGCTATTGAGGCGTTTTTCGTATATTTATGGCCATTCAATCTGTTCTTTCTCAAAGGTTACCGTTTGAATTTGAGGTCGCTGTTTCTGTTCGCAGACAACTAACGCGCGCTTACCCCCACCATCACCTAAGCTTGCTGCGGCCGCCACTCTACTTTAATAATTGCTTTTAATATGTTTAAATTACTATTTTTAAAAATCCTTAGAAGTAACGCAAAATATAACCTTTGAAATATTCAATGCCACAGTCATGGAAAGTTTTTTTTGTTGCTTTTAGAACATCCAAACTAGAATGTTTTGTTGAGGCCTCTAATGCCTTTATTTGTTTGACAACCTCTGATTTTTTCTTTAGGTGAATAACCTCAAATTCCATCAGTTCTAGAGATATTTGAGTTCTTAATTCTGTTTGTCTGAAGGTTGTAGAGAATGTTAGAGATACAACCTAATCGAAACGTCGTAAAAATAAATAAAAATAAAGACAATGCAAGTCTGACAATCAAATTTTAGTCAATCTTAATTCTGTTCTCAACGAAACAATTTGAAACAAAAGACAACTTAGTCGCTTTGTTAGATTAATATTTTTGATTAGATTATAATTAAACTTCCAAAAAAAGAATTGAAATTCGAAACTAGACCAATAAATCATTCGGAAAAAAGGAACGCAAAATTAGTCGTTCAGAAACTACATCGAACCGCACAATCCAATTTAAATCGACCAACCCCCAAAATTCTGTCATTTCGTTTAGCATGGCCGCCAGTTATTACATTTTTCATAACACGGCGGTCATTAAAACAGTTGCCTATATGCTCCGTTAATCGCAAGGGGCTGGGCAAAATATTTTATCGCTGCACACTGTCATATTTCGATTGTTGAGTTTAGTTTTCGGGTTTTTTGTTAATTTTTTTAGGGTTTCCTACAATGCAAGGTTTAATTTTTGTCGATTAGTTAGTTTTGCGCTTAATCCGCAAATACAGTTCATATATAGAGGGAATGTGACATCTCTAAATTACTTTGGGTATAAAACATACAATTTTATAAGAGAAAACTTTGCGCTCAACCAACTGAAAAAACCTTATACTATAAGGACAAACGTACTCTGTTCTAACACAGTTAGAGACAAAGTCCTATCTCAGATTGCAAGAATACCAGGAAAGGGTGGAAGCCTTTCCTATGGTAGTGCACCGCCATCTGTAGACCGGTTACGAACTTGTTAGTTCTCGTCAGTACAGAATAGGCTAGCGCACTTCACCATCTAAAAAGTAAATCCTTTAAGCAACTTATATTAGACAAAATATGAAATCTAATACAAGCGGCGCCATCTCCCAGCATTTCACGCAATTTGAATATATAATCTCGCAGAGATCTGTATATAAAAACCAAAAGTGGATAATATACTTGTAGTTGGATGTATAAAACATACAAATATGTAAGAGAAAACTTTGCTCTCAACCAACTGAAAAAACCTTGTACTATAAGGACAAACGTACTCTGTTCTAACACAGTTAAAGACAAAGCAGTATCTCAGATTGCAAGAATACCAGGAAAGGGTGGAAGCCTTTCCTATGGTAGTGCACCGCTATCTGTAGGCCGGTCTACAGATGTCCGAAATAAAATTCGTGTTTTTGAGAGGATTCGTGCTTATGTAATGCAGTTGAAGCATTTTTGGTGAATTTGTGACCATTCAATTTATTATCCAAATATGGCGTTGCCATGCCTATATATTTTTTTTTGGGCAGTTACGGCAAGATACAGCCTATATTAAATTTGACTTCTTTTTGGTTCCTACTTTACTTTTTAACGGAGTCAAAAGCGAAGACAAAAGATTTTGAGATTTGTGGCATACAACAATGTCGTGTTTTTTTAAGGTGTATTTTATTTTTTCTGAAAGTCCCTGAGTGTACGGCATAGCTATGTATTTTTTGTTACCATCTGGGTTCGCTGATTTGTCTATATTACTTGTAATATAAAATTTATAAATTCGTTGTTTAATAGTTTTATTAATTTGATATTCTAAAAAGTTATTTTCAATCAGAATCTTTTTGACTTTCTTACGTGTTTCGGTTCGATATTCAGGAGACGGTAATGTTAGTTCCCTGTCTGTTAGACCGATGACAATGCTGTTTTTTTTTTTGAGATAGGGGATGGTGTGAATTGTAGTTCAAGTATCGACCAGACCATGTTTCTTTTGTATACCACTTCGTCTTATGGCATTCATCAACATTGTTTCTTATTATTGGTAAGTCTAAAAGGTTAATTTTACTGTTTTGTTCGATTTCTGTTGTAAATTGTAATTTGGGGTGAAAGTTATTGAAACAATCTAAAATGTCTTGTACATGGATTTCTGGAACGGCAGTAAGGCAATCATCAACATACCTTTTAAAAAAAGTCGTAGGGATATTAGTATTATTTAAGACAATTTCTTTCCATTACAAGTTATGCAACTGTGGAAGATATGGGTGATTCCATGGCACAGCCATCTAATTGTTGGTAAAAAGTATTTTGGTGTTGGAAGTAATTATTAGTCAACGTTAGATTTATAGATTCTATAAAAAGATCTTTGTTAAGGCTGGTATGTTCCTTTAAAATTTCCCACTTTTCTTTTATTATTTGATCTAAAAGCTCGTTATGTATATTGGTATATAATGATACTACGTCTAGAGAAAGTAAAATATAATTATTTGGAATTTTTGTTTTGTTGATGAATTCCTTAAAACTATATACATATATATATATATATATATATATATATATATATATATATATATACAAGCGAACTCGCCATAGACGCTCTAGACGCCATACAGTGAGTTTTGAAAATGGTAAATGAGATTTCACCGAAACGTCAGCTGCCTTACAGTCCTGAAGGGGACTCAGCACATACACGGGATGCCCGAAAACCTTCGATTACACATCATACCCGTGAGAATCTCCGACATAATATATATATATATATATATATATATATATATATATATATATATATATATAGTGCCTTCATTTCAAAACGAACCATCCTTAATAACTTTGTTAAATAGAAAAATTTAAAAAAAAGAAAAAACACGTCAATTTAGATATACAGGGGGAAGTTTAATTTTGCATTTGTTAAAAGTCTGTCAGTCACCTCCTCACCTCCAGCTAACCTCACTTTGATATGTCAAATGGGAACCCCCACCTTGTGACACATCATTGTAAGCAGCATAAAATTGTCTATCCAACCGTATAAAAAAAATTAAATCGGTTGACGTACAAGCGAACAGTGTGCGAAAATGTCTTGTAATAATGCATAATATATCGGCCTCGAACTTTAGTATGTCAAATGATTACCCTATAGTGTGATACATCATTTTAAAGGGCATACTATCTCCTATTTAGCCAATAAAAAAAAACAAAATCTGTTGATGTACAAGCGAATAGTAAGAAAAGATGTGTGGTAATAATAGACACCTTATCACATTAAACTTTATTATGTCAAATGGCTACTTCATAGAGTAAAATATTATTTTAAATTTAAAATAAATATTTTTTTAAAATAATAAACAGTTAAAATATTTGCGAGAAAAAAACTAAGCCTGTTTTAAAATTCATCGCAAAATTCATTGCAGTCTAATCAATCTAGTGTATTTATTTCAATGATATTTTTTGCGGTACCTGATAGGTACAAGAAATCACTGCAATAAATAAAATTTTTAAGATCTTTAAACACCAGTTGTTTATTATTGTTAAAATTGTCATTGTGACGCCTAGTTGAAACGTGAATATAAATGGTGTATACGCTAGCCGAAAGAATAAAAATAATTTTTCTCTATGGAGCTGAAGATCGGTGCGCTCGTAGAACCGCCAGAGCATTTAACGAGAGGCATCAAGACAAAAACGTGGGCCATAAATATGTACTCGAATTGGTACGAAAGTTTGAAGAAACGGAATCCGTTTGTAATAAAAAATCTATTGAGAAAAGGGTTGTAGATGAAGCATGCCAAATCGAGGTACTAGGACAGTTTGCAATAGATCCAACTTTATCCATCTTAAAGGTCGCAGATTTAACCAACATTTCTGCTGGCTCTGTGCATAAAGTTTTAAAACAAAATAAGTTTTTTCCCTACAAAATTCAAATTCTTCAAGAACTCGGAGAAGACGATTTTGATAGGAGAATTCAATTTTGCGAATTAATGTGCCAACGAATTGACGAGGACCCCCATTTACCTAAGAATATCTGCTTTAGTGATGAATCAACTTTTTTTCTAAATGGACTGGTTAACAGACATAACTGCAGATACTGGGATAATGAAAATCCGCACCTTTTCCGAGAAGGGCATACTCAATATCCCGAAAAAATTAACATATGGGCAGGAATTTATGGCAATGAAATCATCGGGCCATTTTTTTGGAAGATAATTTAACTGGGCAAATTTATTTAAACCTTTTAGAAAACACAATATACCCTGCCATTGTGCAATCTTTAGAAAATCAAGTGGATGAAAATGCTGTTATGGTACTAAATGAAAATAATTTGCATTTCCAGCAAGATGGAGCTCCCCCGCACTACGCTTTGGCAATTCGAGAGTGGCTTGATGAACATTTTCCAGGGACGTGGATTGGCAGACGTGGTGCAATTGAATGGCCAGCACGGTCTCCAGACCTAACCCCTCTAGACTTTTTTCTTTGGGGGTATTTAAAAAGCAAGGTTTATAAAACCCCACCTGAAAATATTGACGATTTAAAAGATCGAATTGTTCGGGAATGTAGAGGAATTAGCAGAGAAACCCTTGCCAATGTTCGTGGGGAATTTCAAAATAGGCTTTTTTATTGTCTCGCTAATAACGGCGCACATTTTGAACATTTAATAAAATAATTTTCTTCAACTGAATAAAACTGAATAAACTGCTTATATTTAACACACATTTTTGCATCCTAATTGCCTATAACGTCTATTAACTTAATTTTTTTTGACATCATTGGATAGCAGATCGTACGTCCTTTAAAATGATGTATCACACTATAGGGTAATCATTTGACATACTAAAATTCGAGGCCGATATATTATGCATTATTACAAGGCATTTTTGCACACTGTTCGCTTGTACGTCAACCGATTTAATTTTTTTTATACGGTTGGATAGACAATTTTATGCTGCTTACAATGATGTGTCACAAGGTGGGGGTTCCCATTTGACATATCAAAGTTATTAAGGATGGTTCGTTTTGAAATGAAGGCACTGTATATATATACATTGTTTTAAGACAACTGAGAACTTATAAGAAAATTCCATGCTTCAAAACTCGATAAAAACGCTAATAAATGCCATTTTTTGCGATTTTGACTATATTTTACCACTTTTAAAAATCTGAAAAAATTCATGGACATATTTTGGCGTCTAAAAAGCAACACATTTTTTTTTCGGCCCTGCTATTGTCCTAGTTTTTATTTAATTGAATTTAAAAATTTTCAAACACGCATAAAAATCTGAATTTCCCGCCAAAAATTTTTGTAAAAAAAATCTCGTTGTAGGCAATAAAATAACCTACAAAATGAAGAAAAAAGAAAGTTTCTGCGATCATTAGAACCGCAGATATCGTTGAAAATCGTCAAAGACATTTTAATTTTTTTTTTTGAGGTTATGTGACGATAAAAGTGGCTAAAATTTTTTGTGTAGGTATTTCTTGATGTTTATTACCGAGGAGGCAGTTTTGACCCTTTTAATCGGCTAGACCCTTTGTAAGCCGATATACTTTGATTCTTACTTCCTTTATTTAATTTCCATTGTCTATATTTATGAACTTCCTTTAAAAACAAAAGAAGTTTCAAACAGTAAAATACCAGATCCTATTTCATAGCGTGTTTCTATTGTATAAAAAATATAAAAAATAGTAACAGCAAAGATATTGACGGAATTAACACAAAAATTATTTAAAAAAATTAAGGATATAATAGTTCAGCCCCTAACAATCTTGATAAATCAATCTATAGCTTGCAGTACACTTCCTAAAGTTTTCAAAACTGCAAAGGTGGTACCCCTCTTCAAGAATAAGGGCTCCATTGATGACTGCAACAATTATCGCCCCATATCTTTATTACCAATCTTGTCAAAAGTTTATGAACGAATTTTGAAAAATCAGGCTAATGATCACTTTGAGTCAAACAAATTGTTTGCCTTGAACCAGTTTGGATTCCGAAAGAACAGGACCACAACTTTAGCTATTGATCACTTCACTAGTAATGTTTTACAGGGCTTTGAAAAGTATCTTGACACTCTTGCATCCTTTTTAAACTTCACAAAGGCATTCGATTGTGTTACACATAGCATTCTTCTAAAAAAACTACCATTCTACAATTTTCAGGCTGATGCCATTCAGCTACTTAATTCATATCTGTCGGATCGTGATCAGTATGTTCACTTTGGGCAATGTAATTCTAAAAAACAATCCCTCATCTATATAAATGACCTGGCATACTGTAAGGGCAAGGGAGTCAATACTGTTTTGTTTGCTGACGACACAACGTTTTATATAAGTTATCACCCTTCAGAGATTGCCAGTCTTGATTACAAAACTTCAGAAAGAGAACTATTTCAATGGTTTCGAGCCAATCGCTTATCCTTGAACAACTCCAAATCACAAAGTATTAATTTTACTCTAAGGAATAACAGTGAAATTGTACAGTCCTTTCTACCTCAATGTGCAATGGAGGTCAAATTTCTGGAAGTACGCCTAGATGCAGGATTAACCTGGGAACAACACCTTGTTAATATCTCAAAAAAACTATCCCAACAACTGTTCCTGTTCAGGAGTCTTGTACGGGTAACTTCCAAAGAAACTCTTCTGACAGAATATCACAGTAACTTTCATTCTCTTTTGACTTATGCTATTCTTTCCTGGACTCATTCTTGTCATACTAATAAGGCGTTTGGACAACAAAGAAAATGCATTCGTATTATCTCTGGGCTTGGTTATAGAGAAGATTGTCGAAATTCGTTTAAGAATTTAAAAATTTTAACTTTACCTTGTGTATACATTATGCGGTGTTTGTTGTACGTTAAACAAAATCTTGATCTATGCAGATCACACGAAGATATTCACAACTATCCAACAAGAAACAACAACAATCTTGTACAAGACTTTGGCCGGCTTGAGAGATCCAGAAATGGTTCAAGATATTTAGCAATAAAGTTCTACAACTGCGTGCCAGCTACAATTAAAGCTCTTAACTTCAATCAGTACAAAAAACAAATCAAGAGCTACCTTGTGCTGAACGCGTTTTTTCCGTTTGAGGAGTATTTCGAATCTAATTTTAATCTGTAGTATTGTCTTTGTCTGTTGTCAGCTTCTCTTAGCTTTTTTTTTACCAAAACTTTCTTCTTAAGGAAGAATCAATATTGTGTAATGTTTTATTTGTAATAATGATAATAATTAATTGACAAAATTTTAATATTTTATTTATTTGACTTGTAAAAGTACTATCTGTATATTATTACTAATAAATTATCTTATCTTATAATAGATTTTGAATAATATAAAGCATAACATCACCAAATTGCAACCTAAATAATCCGGAAAATTTTTGTTTATTTTTAGAAGAGAAAATAGCCATTTTCCCTTATTGACGTTGATGAAATTTATCCTCCTAAAAAATATGTAATCCAAGCGCAAAACACCACACGGATATTTCCATAAAAAGCACATTAAACAAATTACAATATTATGCGGAAACAAAGGCCTTTTTCTGGAAATCTGGAAACAAAACCAATTTTAAAATCGAAAACACATAAATCAAATGAGATTTCCCTTGCGCCGCGCTAAAGTAGCACATGTTAGAGCCAATATTGGCCATACAAATGTCAGAGAACCATATATAAAGTTTCGGAAGGTAGTTTTATATTTACGAGTTTATTCTGATTTGTTTTGGGGCTTTAAAAATGTCTCTAGATATCCCGGATTTACAACTGTCGCCGTTTTTTGTATTTTATTTTGTATTCTATAAGTCTTTTCATTCGGATCTAACGTCATATATACACTGGGTAAGTATAGAATCATTAAAACCTGTACTCATTGGGGAAATTTTCAAGAGGCAATTCTGATAGCCATAAAACAAATTTAGGCACATTTCATTGCCTGTATTTAACCCGAAGAACTTGGTTTCCTTTTAAATTGAACCAGGTATTACAACACTCCGCGATAAAAAAAATGCCACAGACGTAATTATTGCTGAGACATACAACCAAAAATTGACGAACGTCTAAGAAAAGGAGACTATATAACTTCCTCAAAATCTTACATCTACAATTGAAATAAAATTTTTATAAAAAAATTGAATCGACTTCTAAAAATGCTAAACTTTTTGAAGTCGGCGCCGAACTAATACCTGACAAAATGTGATTTGCATAAATAGATTAAAAATACTTTATTTGTAATTGCTTTCTTACCATAACTTGGATATATTAGTAATTATTTATTTCATTTACAAATAATTTGGCGCCTACTCCAAAAAGTTCAATTTCACATAAAAATTTATGGTTTTTTTCACTTTTTAGCGTACTTTTAGAAGTCAGTTCAATTTTTTTATAAAAATTTTATTTTTCCATTTTTAGTTTTAGAATTCATTATGATATCCATAAATAATTTGAACTAAGTACTAATCGAGATTAGTGTACCTCGCAATGACTCTAAGGTGGCAAAAAAGTACCCATTTTATCCAAAGTTGTAAATCACTCTAAAATGAACCACTAAAAATTCTTTGGTTTTTAAAGTTTTCCAAATACCAGTTAAATTGTGAGTTTGTATACGCCTCAAGAACCCCAAAATATTAATTTTAGACAAAATCGGAATATGTAAAATTTTCTGTACCTCATATTGTATCTTATCAACCTAATAGTTGTAAAAAACTAACTTCATATTCGTAATACACGACCCCGAAAACCTTCTGATACCAAATCTGAAAAAAATGCGAATAAGGTAAAATTTTCAACCTATCATATTCCATCCGCTATATTGAATTTCAAAAAAATTATTTTAAGTCTTAATCTAATCTAAATCTATACTCTTCAAAGCCCCCCAGTACCAATTTTGATGAAAATAAAATCGGGAAATTTAAAATTTCTAGACTTATATTTGCTATTTACATCCTCAAAACGATTCAGTCCCACCTTTGAACAAAATCGAAAAATGAAAAATTTTTAGTCCGCTATCTTGGATTTGCCATATTGAATACTGAAAAAATACTCTTAAATTCATAATTTACACCCTCAAGAACCTCCTATATCAGCTTGGGAGAAAATCGAAAATTGTAAAATTTTTAGGACACCATATTGAATCTGCCAGAATAAGTTTTTCAAAAAATATTTCAAATTCATAATTAACACTAACAAAAATACCCAAATACTGATTTTAGACAAAATCGGGAGATGTAGAATCTTTAATCCGCCATATTGAATCTTTTAAAAATAATTTCCGATTCTGTATGTGCGACCCCGAAAACTCCCCTTACCAATTTTGAAGAAAATCGTACAAAATTGATTTTTTCGTCCGCCATACTGAATTTTTTAAAAATAATTTTAGATTAGTTATGTACGACCCCGGAAAGTCCCTCGTACCAATTTTGGGGAAAATCGGACAAAATTATTCTTTTCGTCCGCCATATTGGATCCGCCATATTGAATTTTTTAAAAATATTTTGGATCCATTAAGTGCGACCCCGAAAACTCCCCCACACCAATTTTGGAGAAAATCAACCAAGATTTAATTTTTTTATCCGTCATATTGTCAGCGTCATCTTGGACATTACTGCACCACTTTCATCTAAAAAAATATGGGACCACCGCAAAAACTTCCTGTGCATAACGTAAAAAATTTCATTCAAATCAGTGCCGCCGTTCCGGAGTAATCGGTGTACATACATAAAAAAACATACATACTCGACGAATTGAGATCCTCCTTCTTTTAGAAGTCGGTTAAAAAATAACCGAAAATTTTGTCGAAAAAAAAATATATCTCGATAACTAGTGGCGCCACCTATAACTATGATAGGTTTTTTAATTCTCTACAACTTTTGTTTGAAACATTTTTCGATACAACTTTTACTTTTCGAGATAACCTCAAAAAACCAAAAATCGTGACCATTATAGGTCTGCCATTCATTTGCACCGGTCTCTTTCGTTCTATAAGCAAATTATATAAAGATATAATAATAATATATAATACGTCATATAAATATTTAATAATATATTAAAATTAAGTACGAAAATCATACAAATACATTCATCTATCTTTTTCTTTTCTATTATTAGTGAACGAAACAAATAACGTTTGCGAGCAACACGGATTAAAAATGAACACCAAAAAGATTAAATATATGGTAATAACTGAAAAACGAAACATGCAAATAAGCATAAAGTTGCGAGGTGTGAATTTAGAAAGAGTGCAAAAATACAAATACTTGGGCACATGGATAACAGCAAATAATGAACGAACAACAGAAATAAGAACGAGAATACAAATGGCAAAAAGTGCGTTTGTAAAACTGAAAACCATTCTGTGCAGCAGAGACATCACTCTAGAACTAAGAATGAGAATTTTAAGATGTTATGTATTCTCAGTGCTGCAGTATGGGTTGGAAAGCTGAACACTAAAACAAGAACACATAAATAAACTGCAAGCGTTTGAAATGTGGTGTTACAGAAGGATGTTGAGAATATCTTGGACGGAGAGAAAAACAAACGTAGAAGTTTTGCTAGCGATGGACCAAAACTATGAAATAATTAACAGCATTAACATAAAGAAACTGCAATATCTTGGACATATAATGAGAGGCCAGCAATACGAGTTGCTTAGATTGATCACGCAAGGTAAAATAGAAGGAAGAAGAAATATCGGAAGAAGAATTTCATGGTTGAGAAATTTGAGAGAGTGGTTCAATTATAGCTCAGTAGAACTTTTTCGAGTGGCGGCAAATAGAGTGAGAATGGCAATGATGATATCCAACCTCCGATAAGAGATGGCACCTGAAGACGAAGAATCGTCGAAATGAAATGACATATAGAGTATTTCTTTAAAAAAAAAGTAAGAAGGCACACTATATATCTACTACTTCGGAAGAAACATCATTCTCTATGACTTTCAAATAATTTTTTGTTCTTTTTATTAACTTCAGTACATTTTAAAAAGCTTTTTATAGGAACTTCATGTGTTGAAGAAAGATAGAAAATTGAGTCTTATTTAAACATACCATTGCCAACAAATTACTACAAAATTTTAGAAAATATTAATAGCAAAGGACATTTACTTCTACTGTCAACCCCCCGTTTCTACTTTGTGCGATAAATCTTAGAAATAGCAAGAATTTGTTGGTGTTATGTTATATTTCTGCAAGAGCAATAAATGTAAAAGCTCGTATTTTAAAAGAAATATCCTTTATTTTAAAAATGATAAAGCTTTCCCAAAGATCAAAAAGAATTTTTAAAGTACAGTACAAAAGATTCGGCTTACTTTGATAAAATTTACGTCGAAAAGTGATATTTTGCAAATAGCGTTTTGTTTAAAAGAAATAAGTAAAACGATTCCATAAATTTTAAAGGTTACATATAATTCACAATACATTATTTGTCTGCAGAAAAAACTTCGAAAAGTCTGTAGATGAGAGGCAACATACCTACTCAAAAAAAAGTCCTTTGTTGGAAGTATTTTATTTAATATTGTATAATAGTCAGGGAGCTCAGTGAGTTTTTGTAGCCGATGAGGACACATGGCTCCATCCAAGTTTTCTATACGAATTTTGATCCCCTGATCACAAATATCGAAGGTGGATTCCCAAACAATGTCCAGGTAATTTGTTATAAACAAACAAAAAAATTATCTCATCTTAATAAGATTGACTATTATTTTGGGCTCCAAAACTTTGACCCTATATTTTTAAAAAACTTTCTGTTCCCCAAATTTGTTATCTCTCTAACGGCACATATGCGGTTAGAGAAATATATCAAATAACCAATTATTAGAATAGTATATTAACGAATCAAATAAATACAACCCATTTCAAAAATAAAAATACAAACACAATTTAAAACAGCATCAGAATTAAAAAACTTACAAACCTAAGTATGCATTAAAGTGCTTCAAAAGACAAGTATTGACGGTTGACAATATTAACTAACTAGTTTTTCAGGAATTGTAAAATTTTTAATTTAAATACATTAACTGGCAAATGAAAAATATCAATCTCGGTAGGAACTGAATTCATTTCCCTACACATTCGAGAAATAGGACTGTTAATGCCATTTCGTTCGGTGATATATCACCTCAAACAAATTGTGCGCTCTAAAAGCTCTTTGAGGAACCGATAATGCAATATTATTGAGTAGTTTAGGAGAACCAATACAAGAATTAACAATTTTATAAAGTAGAACGAGGTCAAGATATATGCGTCTCACACATAATGGTAGCAACCTCAAAGCATCGGCAGTATCATCATATACAGACCGCTACTGCTGCATTCCCTGTTTAAAGACAATGAAACTTAAAAAACTTTCTTTATACTCTTTCCACTTTTTCTTTGTATGTAAAATAATGAGATGACCAAACTTGGGACTCATATTCTAAGATTGATCGAACTACAAAACAGTATATCACTTTAAAACAGTCTACACTATTAACATCTGTAAGCATTCTCTTCACAAACTCGAGCAACTTCAAACCCCTGTTCACAATATTATCAATATGTTTATGGAAGCAAATGTAACACCCAGATCCTTCACACATTCAACACGATTAATCGTGTTATCATCAAGAAAGTAATCAAAAGTTATCCAATTCCTTTTACGATAAAAACTTATAATGGAGCATTTATTAACATTAAGGTGCATAAAATTTAACTTACACCTTTCAGAGAATCGAACTGGATCCTGCTGAATGTCCTCGCAATCGTTGCTACTCCTGACAACCCGAAATATACTTAAATCATCTGCATAAAGAAGACATCTACTGAAAGTTATGTTGTCCTCAATATCGTTAATAAAGCAGTTAAAAAGGAGCGGAGCGAGGTGAGCACCGTGAGGAACACCAAAGGTAACATATATATCGGATGATTCATAGTTATTAATTTTTACTCGCTGTACTCTACCAGACAGGTAACTATTTATCCATTGTAGAAATGATCCATGGGTGCCCAAGCCTTCCAGCTTGTAAATAAGAAGTTGATGGTTAACCTTGTCGAGCTTTGGAGAAGTCAGTGTAAATAGCATCCACTTGACACCTCCCCTCCAAAGCCTCCACTAAGTACTGCTCATAAACAAGCAGATTAGTAGTAGTTGATCGAATTGCCATAAAGCCATGCTGTGAAGTCATGCCTAAAAAGAGGACACATTTTTTAGTAAACAATACCCTCAAAAATTTTACTAAATAGTGAAAATTCCACGATAATTTTCGACGTTATTCTTATAGATTGGCCTAATGTAAGTAGTTTTCCATACTTTTGGAAAAACACCTATTGATAAAAAGATATTAAAAATATGAGCCAACGCTGCAGTCAAAACACCCTGACAACCCTTAATAAATATGACTGGTATCCCGTCGGGTCCGGTTTACTGTTCAAGTGATCTATTACATTAAATACGTCCACCGGCTCAACTTGAAGGAAACTAAGGTTTACAGTTTTGATGTAATTAAAAGTACAGATCTCACATTGTTCATGCGTGTAGACTGTGGAAAAAAAGCTCTAAAGAGCTCTGCTATAATGGTTGAGTCTTCCGCTCTAACATTATTATGTGACATGCTACTAGGAAGAAAAAATTTCGAATTCTTGGCATTAACATACTTCCAGAAAAACCTACCATCAGACTTTATAGAGTCTTCAATACCAGATATATGGTTTTGATAATTATATTGATATGTGCACTTACATAGCTTACGTAACTCTGAAACTAAAATGTAATCAGAATTGGAATTGGAAATTTTATATTGTTTATGGGCTTTCTTTTTTTCAAAAATCAAAGACTTCAATTCTGGACTGGACCATTTTTTCCCCTATTCTTTTGCTTGAACTACGCTCGGTTCCGCGAGACTGCGTTCTAGCTCTAATAGTATTAAGCTTCACAAGACAAACGTACTTTGTTCTAATACACATAGCAAACAAGGCATTCACAATCAGCGCTGTCAATTTGCCAGTAAATCCTGGCATTTGCCAGGAATAATTAGCTGTGCCAGTAATAATGCCAGAAATACTATCATGCGAGAGATTTGCCAGGAATAGATATCTTGTACTCAGCAATTGATAAAATAATAATGCGAAATGTACATACAATTGATGGCAAGTGTACGAAAATCGATAAGATGTCCCATCTTTAAAATTAAATCTCTCTATTATCGCTTTTTGTTTCCCACATGTAGTTATTATTTTCTTTATTTTATGGTTTTGCAGTCTATAATTTAAAGGATGGACAATCTTATTATCATCTGTCTTTCTCTAATATTCAGTTTAATTGAGCAATATCAGCTTTTTTTAATCACACACATTTTGCCACGAATAAATATAAAACTTGCAAATATTTTCCTGTGGAACATTTGACAGCACTGTTCACAATACCTCAAGTTCCGAACTTAAATTTAATGGGCCTCGTTATTGCAGAGTTGGCAACCACACCTAACAACAGGAAACGCGAATACTTTAAACAACTTATATCCAACTTAATAAAAAGTTCAATATAACCAGTGCCATCTCTCAGCATCCCACGCAAACTGAAGAGGGTAATCTCAAGGGATCATTATACCTATAGTGTATCCAATGTTTTTATTCGGAGCAATAAAATTTAAACTTGTACTGCGCTTTATCTATATTTTATTACTTGCTGAAATTGGCAGTATCTTAAAGACCACTTAGTAAACAGAAAATTCTATATTATTACCGTTCCTCGCTTATTAAATTGGACCTATTTTTCACACGTATCCATGCATATTTTACAAGGAAATTCCCGAGAAATATAAACTACACCTCTGCTATAAAATTTATTTCATAGTACACCGAATTTCTAACAAATAGTGTCGTGGTTGGGAACACTTTTCGTCGACGAATAAAAATAAAATAAAGATATGCAGAACCGGAGACTGAGAGCATTATAAATCTACAGCCGAATAAGATAGAGAAAGATACGTAAAAAGACTCGTTTTGGTGTAAATTGAGCTACGGATTGTCGCTTATAGAATGAGAAATATATCCGGTTAACATAGGCGTTACATGCTTTTAACTGATTTCCAAAAAGGAGGGAGGGTTTCGATTCGACGGGCATCTTGAAGGGTCGCTCTTACTCTAAATATGCACCAGACGAGAGATAAACTGACTAAATGCTTTTTAAAGCAGCAGTAAAATTTGCAGGAAGAAAAGGATAATCCACTAATATTTGAACGCGTGATTATTTTAAGGAAGATTTTCACAAAACATACCCTATAAAGTGTTATTAATTATATATATATATATATATATATATATATATATATATATATATATATATATACCGGGTGCCAACGAATCTATTAGACAAGTCATAATTTCTAGAGTATTATGTGTATCAAAATGAGAATTGGTACAGGTAAATGTTATGTAAAGAGGAGAGTTTTCGCATATTTTCCACTTTCCGGTCACTTCCGGTTTCACCGGAAATGGCCCCGGTTTTGAATTCTTAAATAGAACACCCTGTATATTTTAACATCTTTGGATTTCTGAGACAATTCTAGATCAGAATGTGACATTTTAAAAACTTTTTACGTCTACTTCATTTTTTTAGAGCCACTTTTAAAATTGCATCTAGGTGGCCATGATCGGACGCAAACTAATCTAACGACCTTAGGTGATGTCAAAAAAATACATAAATATGAAACTTATATCCGACGCCTTGTGAATCTGGCTAACCCAGGAGCAATGAAAGAATTCCGAGAAAATCTTACGATCCACTATTTAACCGATGAAATCAGGAAATACAGGTTATGTTGCGTATAAGCAAGTTTAATTATTGTAGTGAAGTGTTGGACAGGGCTTTGAAAATAGAGGCAGCTTATAATGTGTCAAGGGCAAAATTAAGAACTGTTACTAGTAGTGGATATATGAGAGAAGGAAAGAGGAGGAGGAGTAAGAAGAGTAAATCATCAACACTTTTTATCCTCCTCCTCTTTTGTTCTCTCATTATACTTTTCAAAAAGCCTCGTATACATCACCTTGAGTTTAATCTTAAAGTTAACAACATGGCTAACCTTTCATCGAATCCGATCATAGTAGGAGATCTAACCTCATGTTTGACCTTGAGGTGGATAACCTTATTTGACCATGAAGTCGATATAAAGTCCTACCACCAATGAATTTTCACTTCAGTAAATTTATAAAATAGATACGTGGAGCAACAAAAGATGATAAATTAAATACCAACAAATAATAAGTAAATAATTTTATATTTAATAGTAAATATTACAAAGTAAATATTAAAAAAATTCATTCAAAAATTTATGGATAATAATATTGAAGAAGAAGATCCAGATCTAGATGAATTAATTGGAGTATTGGATTACAATACATATCTTAACGAAAAAAAATTTCAGAAGAACTTCAGAAATTGTTTGAACTACGATATAAATAATTTCGAACAAATCGAAGCTGAATCTGGTGACTCCGATATTGAAGAAGATAATGAAGAAGAAAGTCCTAGTGCTAAATTTTGTTTAGTGAAACATAAGTACACTGATCCCGAAGAAGTTGTGTTCTGTATTACTCAGAGTTATATCGTAGTGTTTGTAGTGACGGAAAATCAAGAAAAAACTCTTTGTCACGCATGCTATCAAATTATACAATATTATCAAAGGGCACGTGCTCATAGACATGTAAATACTCATAATAAGAGAAAATTAAAACGCTTAAGTGATGATTTACATTGCGATATATGTTCAAGACAGTTGTATCAAATTATTACCCCCAAAGTTTGTTTAATTTGCAATAGTAGTGTTAAAAATATTGATTTAGATTGGGACACAAATGTTCCAGTGGTGCCAATATAAAAAATAATTATAATGCCTGGTAAAAAACCTATATATAAAAACGGTAGGAAGTCGCGAAGGGTAAAAAAAAAGTTGTTAACGAAATAATTGAAAATAAAACCGAAGAATGTCATATATGTCTTGAAGATATATTATCTAATAAAATGATGTCACCAGAACCTTGTAATTACAGATTTTGCATCCCTTGTTTAGGAATGTGGATGTTAATTAATAAAACATGTCCAATCTGTCGCAATGAACTATACGTAATTAAATGTGAAAATGAAGAAACTGTAGTCCTAGAATATTTATTTTAGAATGTATTATTTAATATTTATGGGTTGCAAACCACTTCATACATGTAAAAATGAAGAAATTATAATCCTAGAATATTTATTTTAAAATGTATTATTATTTAATTTTTATTATTTTAAAATTATTATTGTTTGTATTTAATTTATCCATTTATTCTTATCTTATTCGAATAAAAATCCCTCTACAGGGAAGAACTGAACACAATAGGTGATATTCCACATTACAACAGAAATCAGATCGAGTGGTACAGATGTGGTTGGACCAGACACACGAGAAGGGCTGTCGGGTGGAATTAAGAAAGGATATAAAGTGCTACAGATGTGGACGGACTGGACACATGAGATGGGACTGTCAATAGCAATTAAGGTATAGTTCACCATCCAGAGACATCATAGAAGAGAACTAGGAAAAACTGCAACAGTCTAATTCTAAGATTAAATAACCTCCCTAACATATCTTGACGCGTGCACATTGGGAAAATCCCTCTACAGGGTGAGTCAACGATTGGATGAAGTAGGTTTGTGCCTTTTCGGTGAAATTAACAAAGAAACTATATTTATTGTTTGATACAGTTTATTTTTACGCAGGTTTTAAAAATATTTAGGACTCTACAGGGTGAGCCAAAAAACTAGGACAGCATAAAGTTGTATTTTTTTAAATAGATCACCCTATATACGAATCGTATTTTCGATTTAGCTAATAATTTTAAATCTTTTTTATTAAGGGTTTACTATAACAAAACTTTATAGTTTATGAGATAATTAAGTTTAAAGAAAAAAAGTCACATTTTCAAGCATCAATTCAATCCTAAATAACGTTTTCAATTTTGTGACAAATATATTCAAATTTGGAATTTAGCAAGGCCAAGGGCAAGTTAACATAATTTTTACCTAATATTTGCAATAAAAGCTACAGGGTGTTGAACACATCGGCTCAAATTTGAACAAGTTTAAATGAATAAATATCTTTTTTTTTAAATGGTACACCCTGTATATTTTCATGTTATTTAATAGAGTAATAAAAACCCTAAAAGTTTTGTTCAATATATCCTATACCTATTTATAATAGTTTTTGAGATATTTCAGTTTTTCTTATTTTCCATACTTTTTTACAGAAATAGTCTTCATTATCATAGTAGCCATGGCAAAAACAATGTAAAAGAACATTTTTCTGTGTGTCAAATTTATAACCGCAATCGCTTCTTTTGGTTTTTATGTAGTGTAGTTTGGTTTTTTTGCATTCATCTTATATTGTAAAATGAATTTTCCAAAGAATGAGTTAATAGATATAATTTATACAATAGGAGAGGCTCAAAAAAATTGCCTTCTTGCTCAAAGAATTTACAAAATGAAGTATCCTGATCGACGCCAGCCTAATACCCATACTTTTCAAAACTTAATGCAAAGATTTGATTCTTCTGGTACTGTTGATTATCCAAAACGTAAAGTGGTCAACAAACCAGTAACTAATGAAGAAAAAGAACTACAAGTATTGTTAAATGTTCAGGAAAATCCTTATATTGGTAGCCGTCAGTTAGCAGCATTATGTGAAACATCACAATCTACCGCTAATCGTACTACCAAGAAATATAGGTATCATCCATATCACATGGAATTACACCAAGAATTGCATGGACAGGATTTTGAAAGTCGTGTAAACTTTTGTCGTACAATTAATGCGGAGATTCAATTAAATCCAAATTTATTATGCAAGGTAATGTTAAGTGATGAAGCTACTTTTAGAAGTAACGGTGCCGTAAATAGACGCAACATGCATTATTATGCCACAGAAAACCCATTTTGGATTAGAAAAGTGCAACATCAAAACCACTGGTCATTAAATGTTTGGTGTGGTATTCATCATAATTGAATTATTGGACCCCACTTTTTTAATGAACCACTAAATGGCCATAGTTACCTGAACTTTCTACAAAAAGAACTACCCCAACTGCTTCAAGGTCTCGATAGGGATGAGCTCGACAGGACCAACGATATCCGCAAAAATGGATTGGACGTGGGAGTTTCATTGAGTGGCCACCAAGGTCTTGCGACATCACCCCATTAGATTTCTTCCTATGGGGTTATATTAAAAATAAGGTGTATGTTAATCCACCAACAACAGTGGAAGATATGCGAAACAGGATTAGGGATACCTGTAGAACAATAACGACACTAATTTTGTCCAGGGTCCGAGAAAATCTGCAAAAAAGACTAAATTTGTGCATTGCACAAGAGGGTCGTTTATTCGAACACTTATTAAAAAGAAATAATTAATCTCAGTATTTAATAGGTAATTTTTTTGTTTCAATTTAGTATAAAAGTAAATATGTATTTGCCTTGTCGTTATTGTTGTGTTAATTTTTTCACATTATGTTTAATTAAACTATTGCCGTTGTAATATAACGAATAATGTATTTCATCATATTTAACCACATTCTGTTTGTTTCTGTAGTTTCTTTTTATTATTTTACATGGCTACTATGATAATGAAGACTATTTCTATAAAAAAGTATGGAAAATAAGAAAAACTGAAATATCTCAAAAACTATTATAAATAGGTATAGGATATATTGAACAAAACTTTTAGGGTTTTTATTACTCTATTAAATAACATGAAAATATACAGGGTGTACCATTTAAAAAAAAAAGATATTTATTCATTTAAACTTGTTCAAATTTGAGCCGATGTGTTCAACACCCTGTAGCTTTTATTGCAAATATTAGGTAAAAATTATGTTAACTTGTCCTTGGCCTTGCTAAATTCCAAATTTGAATATATTTGTCACAAAATTGAAAACGTTATTTAGGATTGAATTGATGCTTGAAAATGTGACTTTTTTTCTTTAAACTTAATTATCTCAGAAACTATAAAGTTTTGTTATAGTAAATCCTTAATAAAAAAGATTTAAAATTATTAGCTAAATCGAAAATACGATTCGTATATAGGGTGTTCTATTTAAAAAAATACAACTTTATGCTGTCCTAGTTTTTCGGCTCACCCTGTAGAGTCCTAAATATTTTTAAAATCTGCGTAAAAATAAACTGTATCAAACAATGAATATATTTTCTTTGTTAATTTCACCGAAAAGGCACAAACCTACTTCATCCAATCGTGGACTCACCCGGTACAGGGTACACTTTGTAAATAGTTTTTCAACTTAACTTTTATTCACTTTTTAGAAAAATTTTGTTCACCCTGTAATTTTTTTTATTAACTAAACAATTTAAATGAGAATACATATAATTTTGTTTTCTCGTTATTTTCATACAAAGAAAACCAGTCGATATAACAAAACAAACAAAAAAATGAAAGACGTGATATCTTGGCACATCCTTTCTTAAAAAGGTTTATTATATTTTTCTTTTTTTTTTGTTGGAGAAGAAGAAAACAAAATCAGATATTAGACTTCAATATTTAATGTTTTGTTTTTTTCCTTTTTTGTGTGGGAGGCAAATAACTTTATTCGAAATTTAAATACATTAAAATGAAATTATTCGAGCGAAACTTCGTTGAGAGATATAAATTCGAATTTATTTTTGGACGGAAAGAGATCGATCATATACTTCGTGTCATGTAATAAAGGATAGGAAATCTTAAAGGTCATAAGGAAAATACGTAAATTGCGGGACTGAATTTTTAAAATCATTTTATTTTAATTTCTTTTAAATAAGGTAGTCGCAATATCCTTCCAAATAAGTGATCGTAGGTATTTCTAGTTTTACTTTGTCAATACAAAGATTTCTTAGAATGTTCACAAATATTAATTAGTTTTTACTTTTTTGGGTTTCGGTCATATTATTAGAAATTGGGTTTCGGTCATATTATTAGAAAGCATAGAAAATTATTGGGAAAAAATAAAAAACTTCACACCATTAACAAAAAATGATTTTATTGAAGCTACCAAATTATGTTTAACACAAACCTTTTTTCGCTTTCAAGATTCTTTCTTTTCACAAATTACGGTGTTGCCATGGGTTCACCAATATCTGCAACAATAGCAAACCTTGTCATGGAACTTCTAGAAGAAAGTGTAATTAAACAACTAAATTACAAACCTTTTTTCTTTAAAAGATACGTCGACGACTGTATATTATGCATACCGGAAGACAAAGTTCAGTACACCCTCAATAAATCTAATAGTTATCATAATAAAATACAGTTTACATTAGAAAAAGAAAATAATAAAGCCATTAATTTCCTCGACATTACTATTTAATATGATCACAATGGTAAAATAAAAACAAACTGGTACACAAAACCGGTATGGTCAGGGAGATACCTAAATTACAATTCTGTAGCACCCATAAAATACAAAAAGAGTGTGGTCACAGCTCTAACCGATAGAGCTATCAAATTTTCCCATCCACAATTTAGACCGCAAAATTTAAAAAAAGTTAAAGACACTTTAGCGAAAAACAATTACCCAAAGAAATTTATTGAACCCATAATAAAAAGCCGAGTAGATAAAATTTATAACAACAATCAGCCAACAACAAGCAATGTTCCATCAACCCAAAAATACATATCATTGCCATATATACCAGAAATTACTAATCCCATTAAAAAAGTGCTAAAACCATACGATATCCAAATAGCTGAAAAACCTTCGAATAATTTCAAAAACCTTTACACAAAACTTAAACCTGATATCCCTAAAGACGAACAAACAAATGTCATTTACAAGATCAATTGCTTAGATTGCAACCAAACATATGTCGGTCAAACCAAACAATATTTAAAAAATAGAATACAAAATCACAAATACAGCATTAGACATCACAATAACGATAATAAAACCGCCTTAGCCAAACATGCAATTGATAACATGCACAACATCGATTTTAACAACGTGGAGATTTTAGACAAAGAAATTAATTACAAAAAAAGAACAATTAAAGAAATGATTCATATTAAAAGAACACCCGGTACAATGAATTTCAGAACGGACACAAATGACCTGAGTAATGTATATACGAATCTAATAGGGCAATAAAATTGCAGATGGTCCAGAAATTTTCAAACCCTTTGGTAGTACTCTGTCAAAAGCACAACAAACCAGATGTGAAAAAAAAATGCATCAAAAAATAATAGTTATTTATATTTATATTTATATTAAATAAGAAGTGTTTAATTATATTGTATTAAAGTAATAAAATAGTTAAATGTAAATTTTTCAAGTGAACCACCTGTTAACATTAGGTAAGAAAGTAAAATTTTCAATTTATATAGCATAAATTTACATATTCCTTTTCATATTTACAGTAATTCTCTGAAGATGGTTTAATCAATATAATAATATGACCGAAACCCAAAAAAGTAAAAACTAATTAATAACTACACGGTCAACAAAAGAAACAAAAGTTCACAAATATTGTAATGTTCACATTTAGGTGAATTCGTAGCCTTTTTCAGATTTCGAAAATTGTAGATTTGAAATATGCTAATCTTGCCTTACTAGTATGAAGTAAACTTTGTAATTCATCCAAACTATTTGACACAAGGGCGTTTTCTTTTTATTTACTTGTACAGGGTGTCCCATTTTCGAAACTCTTAGGGGATTTTTGGAGTTATCATCAAAGATATAGTGTTACGGTTTTCACTTTTTAAAGAAACGAAATATTCCGGTGTCAAATTTATCATGGCTATCAATTTTTAATCAACAGGGTGATTTTGAAAATTTTCGTTTTTTTGGTACATCTTGTATTTACGTTATACGTTAATTTATCAAAAAGGTAAAAACGGGTTTTTATGCAGTTTTTCCGTAGAGTTCAGTCATTTTTTTTCTACAAGGTTTAATTTTTGAAATATTACCAAACTTATGATTTTTGAAATAAGACACCCTGTATATTATTTTAGATATTGATCAAATATAATTTTGGCTTTTCAAAATTAAATAATGTGTTTATTTTATTTTGCAAAACAAGGTCAGAAATCGGCCAAAAAAATTAATTTTGTTTGATTTTCTCCAAAATTGATATGGGGGAATTTTTAGGGTCGTATATAACGCATCTGAAATTATTTTTTAAAAAATCAATATGGCGGACATAAAAATTAAATTTTTTCTGATTTTTTTCCAAATTTAATGTGGGGGTGTTTTCGGGGTCGCACAAAATAGAACCAAAATATTTTTAAAAAATTCAATATGGCAAATCCAATATGACGGACAAAAAATCGGTTTTATCCGATTTTCTCCAAAATTGGTAGGAGGGAGTTTTTAGGATCGTACATAACTAATCTAAAATTATTTTTAAAAAGTTCAATATGGCGGATTTAACATGGCGAACAAAAAAATCAATTTTGTCCGATTTTCTTCAAAATTGGTATGGGGGAGTTTTCGGGGTCGCACATAACGAATCTGATATTATTTTAAAAAATTCAATATAGCGGATTAAAGATTCTACATCTCTCGATTTTGTCTGAAATCAGTATTGGGGTATTTTTGTTAGTGTTAATTATGAATTTAAAATATTTTTGGAAAAACTCAATCTGGCAGATGGTGTCCTAAAAATTTTACATTTTTCGATTTTCTCCCAAACTGATATAGGTGGTTCTTGAGGGTGTAAATTATGTATTTAAAAGTATTTTTTCAGGTTTCAGTATGACAAATCCAAGATAGCGGACTAAAAATTTTACATTTTTCGATTTTATTCAAAGATGGGACTGAATTATTTTTAAGGATCTAAATAGCAAATATATGTCTAGAAATTTTAATTTTCCTGATTTCATCCAAAATTGGTACTAGGGGGCTTTGAAGGGTTTAGATGTAGATTAGATTAAGACTTAAAATAATTTATTTGAAATTCAATATAGCCGATGCAATATGGTGGGTTGAAAATTTTACCTTATTCGCATTTTTTCAGATATGGTATTTGAGGGTTTTCGGGGTCGTGTATTACGAGTATTAAGTTAATTTTTTACAACCATTAGGTTGATAAGATACAATATGAGGGACAGAAAATTTTACATACTCCGATTTTGTCTAAAATTGATATTGTGGGGTTCTTGAGGCGTATACAAACTCTCAGGTTCTTTAAACATCGATATTGGAAGGTTTTGAAGCCTGCATTACTAATCTAAAATTAATTTGAAAATTAAGAAAGTGGATTTACTATGACCGACTAAATATTTGTTTGACACAATTTTACTGGTATTTGGAAAACTCTAAGAACCAAAGGATTTTTAGTGGTTCATTTTAGGGTGATTAGGGAATAAAATGGGTCCTTTTTTGCCACCTTGGGGTCATTGAGAGGTTCACTAATCTCAATTAGTACTTAGTTCAAATAATTTATGGATATCGTAATGAATTCTAAAACTAAAAATGGAAAAATGAAATGTTTATAAAAAAATTGAACAGACTTCTAAAAGTGCGCTAAAAAGTGGCAAATAACTATAAATTTCTATATGAAATTGAAATTGTTGAAGTCGGCGCCAAGCTATTTTTAAATTAAACAGATAACTACTAATATATATAAATTATGGTTAGAAATCAATTACAATTGTTAATCTGTTTATGCGAATCCTATTTTGTCAGATATTAGTTTGGCGCCGGCTTCAAAAATTTCAATTTCATATAGAAATTTATAATTATTTTTCACTTTTTAGAGCACTTTTAGAAGTCAGTTCAATTTTTTTATAAAAATTTTATTTAGAAAAAAAATATTCTTTCCATCTAATCGTAATTTTTCTTCAAACCGACTACATAAGTAATTTAGACACCATTTAAACTTTTAATGTACCAAGATTTCTTCCCAAATACAAAAAGAAAGCGAGTCACCAAGGTAGCATATTCAAAAGTAGCCAAACCATGCCAAAAACTTGTTGTCCCATTCTGAACAATAATGCTATTAAATTAACATCCTTTTAAACCTGGATAATTTATTGAAGTCATATTAATCAATTTTTTAATATGCAGCAACATCTCTTTTTAGAATGTTACCGTTCAGAACCTAATAAAGGAAAACAAAAATTAAAAATCCCATTTGCCCATCCGATACTTGACATGAAAGCAAAACGTACTCTCAAATTGCATTTTTCTCGTAATTAAAAACTCATCTTTCCGGAAATAATCGTCAGATTATTTCGAAAAAAAAAACGAAGAAAAAACTTGAAATTGGCAATTTTTCTACAGCGTTCTCGTACCCTTATTCGATGGCACTATTGACCCGGTCATTAGTTTGGAAAATTAAAAACAGTTTTTGCAAGTTTTTTTCCTCTTTTCGTAAGCTGTAATATTTCGTTTTAGATAAATGTTTGGTTAAAGTGAGCAAAAAGTTCAGTGTAATCTTGAGATAGCTTTTTTGACTGTTTTTTAGATGCTAAATGCTGGTGTTTAGAGAAGTTCATGTATTAATGTGGAAACTTCGACGTTTTTGATTTATTTATGTTGTTTTATTCCACCCCGATCTCTATGGCATCAAGAGCCTTTTGGTAATCAACAGAAGTGTGTATATAGAATTTTATATCGTTGAAACTATTTGTTCTCCAAACAATTCCGTATGAGAAGTCGCTCCATCTTACTAAAACTTCATTTCCTATTTTGAAGAGTATTATCTCCCCATTGAAATTTCTTATAAAGGGTGTTCTTTATAGAGGTATAGAACTTTTAAATGGAATAAAACAAAGAGAAATTTTTTAAATTGACATGAAATTTACTTTATTCGAAAGATGACCTTCTGGCATTATAATTTAAATATGACTTCTGGCATATGACCGCCACGACTGGCTCGGACGTAGTCTAATCTGGAGGTCCAATTTTCGATGACTTTTTCCAACATTTGTGGCCGTATATCGGCAATAACGCGGCGAATGTTGTCCTCCAAGTGATCAATCGTTTCGAGCTTATCGGTGTAGACTAGCGACTTCACATATCCCCCACAGAAAATAGTCTAGCGGCGTTAAGTCGCACGATCTTGGAGGCCAATTCACGGGTCCGAAACGTGAAACTATGCGGTTACCAAACGTTTTCTTCAATAAATCAATTGTGGCACGAGCTGTGTGACATGTTGCGCCGTCTTGTTGAAACCACAGCTCCTGCACATCATGGTTGTTCAATTGATGAACGAAAAAGTCAGTAATCATGGCTCTATAGCGGTCACCATTGACTGTAACGTTCTGACCAGCATCGTTTTTAAAGAAGTACGGACCAATGATTCCACCAGCCCATAAAGCACACCAAACAGCCAGTTTTTCTGGATGTAACGGTGTCTCAACATACACTTGAGGATTATCATCATTTCAAATACAGCAGTTTTGTTTATTGACGTATCCGTTCAAACAAAAGTGAGCTTCATCTCTAAACAAAATTCGCTTATGAAAATCGGGATCAATCTTGTTTTGGGTCCATTCACCGAATCTACGCCTTGCTAGGTGATGGTGTTTTTTTTTTCTTTTGTAGAGGTGTGGAGATGCTTTTTACGCACTCTGTGTGGGACTCGCGTCTCCAATCTAGAGAGCACCCTACCCACTAAAACCACACCCCTTAGGACACTACGGTTTTCCTCTTCGGAACTACCCTCGGATATTACTTCAAAGAGGGTGTCTTAGTCATGATGTTCCAATATTTTTACTATCCCTCCGCCTGTCTAATATCCTTTTCCTTTCTTTCCATGATACCTCTAGCAAGTTGATTTATTGTTTTCCAACCATCCTCGTCCTGCAGCATCTTTTCCACGATATTTTGTGCGGTTATCTCCCCTATATTACTTTCGGCCGTCCTTCTATCCGTTTCCCATCTAATGCACTTAAAAAATGTATGTTCGACAATGTCTACTTCTCCACAATATATGCATTGGTCACTCTCCGCCACCTTAAAGCGAAGCCTGTATGACTGAAAGCATCCGTGACCAGAGATTAGCTGGGTAAGATGATACGTCACATCTCCATGTTTTCTTTTAATCCATGGCTCCAGGTTTGGTATCAGCCTTTGTGTCCATGTTCCTTTATTTGTATTTTCCTGCCATTCTTTCTGCCACTTTCTGAGAGTTTTTTCTCTAGATATTTTTCTGTTAATCCCTTCCTGTATAGAACTTCTCTCCTCCACCAGTAGATAGATCGGCGGAGTTCTAGCGATAACCAGAATGGCTTTGGTTAATACGGTTCTATAGGCGCTCGCGATTCTTATTGCCGCCTTCCTTTGGACACTCAGCAGGATATTTCTATAAGTTGTCCGCATCATGACTCTTCCCCATATTTCTGCTCCATACAGGATAATGGACTCTGCAACAGTAAGGAGTATTCTCCTGTTTCTCTCTCTGGCTCCTCCGATGTTAGGGAGAATTCTACTTATATTCCCTAGGTGATGGTGTGGCTTCAATTCTTGCACGAGTTAGATTTTGTAAGAATGCAAACCAAGATCTTTCCGCAAAATCTTCCATAAAGTGAATGGACACGTATCCAATTCCTGTGCACGATGGCGGATAGACTGATTCGGGTCTTCCTCTACGCTACGCTCTACAGCAGCAATGACTTCTTCTGTACGCACTGTACGACGTCTCTGTGGATGCGTATTATCATTTAGAGTAAACTTGGTGCGAAAACGTTCCATAGTTAATCGAACTAATTGCTCTGATGGACGATTATGTTGACCGTAAAATGGACGTAGTGCGCGATACGTATTTCGAACAGAACCATGATTTTCAAAATAAATTTGCACAATTTGGAAGCGTTGTTCAGGCGTCAGTCTATTCATGTTGCAATGCCAAACCAAACTAAACATAAATCACTTGACAGCTGACAAAATGGCCGCCAGTTAAAAAAGTGTTGCCAACTTAAAGTTCTATACCTCTATAAAAAACACCCAATACTAATTTTTTAAACTCTGTACATCTCCACGAAGAAGATATATATTAACACAATTTCTTATATATCACATGTGGAGACGATAAAGGTTATTCACCTGGTTCCACGACTAATCTAAAAATCTAACCAAAAACCGTCGAAAGCTGGCGTATTAACGAAACTCCAAAAGGTCGATTTTCGGTGTGGAAAAAGCCCTTTTTTGGCACGGCTACGCACTGCTTCGTCCGAGAGACGGAGCGCCTAAATCCACCATCGAAACGGGGTAAATTGCGTGTCACTTTTACAAGACGAATAGGCCAACGTGGAACTTGTTTCAACTAGATTTTGAGAGAGAATTCGGAAATGTTAGCATTGGCGTACCTGTAGAAGGAAATGGGTCGTTGGAACGTTGTTTGGTGGATATCACAAATCCAGTCAGTTTTTTAAGGATTACATATATATATATATATATATATATATATATATATATATATATATATATATATATCATTTTTCTTTTATTTTGTCTTTTCTTGGGTTTAGGTTTTGCATTTTTAGTATACTTGTGTCCATTCACTCTATTTTCAATATATTGTGTGGTCATGCCAATGTATTTCTTAGGACAGTTTCGGCATGGAATTGCATATATTACGTTAGATCTTTTTTTGGTTGGAACTTTGCTTTTTAATTTCGTATAAAATGATCCTAGTAAATTGTTCGCCCTGTGGTATACCGTTATGTTATGCTTATCTAAAATATTTTTTATTTTTTCAGTTAGTTAGTTTACATACGGTAATGCAATGAAAGTGTTTTGTGTTTTGGTATTGTTAATTTAATTTTTTTGTTTGTGTTATAATGTAAAAAGGTTCATTGTTTAATTAATTTTTTTATAAATAGTTTGGGAAAATGGTTCATTATTAGGGTATCTTCTACTTTTTTTAGCACTTCTGGGCGAAATTCGGGTGAAGATAATTTTATAGCTCGATCAACTAAACCGATTATGACACTATTTTTCTGTTTATTTGGATGTTGAGAGGTAAAATTCAAATACCGGCCCGACCAAGTATCTTTCGTGTACCATTTTGTATGATGATTGTTATCCATCTTATTTCTGTGTATAGTTCAGTCCAAAAAGTTTATTTTCTGTTCTATCTCAATTTCAGATGTAAATTTCAGTTTTGGGTGGAAATTATTAAAATATTGTAATAAGCTATCCATTTTGTTCTCGGTTACAGCAGCCAAAGAGTCATCTACATAGCGTTTAAAAAATATTATATTAAAATCCAGTTTTTTCAATACTTCTTCTTCTACATATTCTATAACTATTTGTGCTATTATTGAGGAGATTGGTAAACCCATAGCACAACCATCTAATTGTTGGTACGAACTATCTTTCAACTGGAAATAAATATTGTTTATTGTAAGTTTTACAGATTCTATAAATTCATTGAGTGTCAATGTTGTGTGTTATTTTAAATATCAGCAAATTACAAATTAATTTCACTAGATGTAGCTTCTTTGTATACAAATATACCCAATGACATCATTCCCAAAGTTTTGGAATTATTCCTGCTGTGTTTGTTACAAGGGAGTAAGGGACTAAAAAATAAATAAGCCACTTTTTATGTTGCAATGAATTTTATACCCGTGATTTTTACTTATTTACTTTATTGAAGAGGGCTCTGCAGTACTACTGTAGTGGATGAGGGAGTAGTTTTTAAATTAATAAAAAAATGGAATACTATTCCTATCTCATTTCCCTCTTAATACTCTATGAACACGAAAAAAATAACTTTTTGCATAATTAAAAAAAAATCCGTTACCCGCGAACGCCACTGGATCCAGAATAATTACTTCGGCGAATAGAAAACTTGTGCTTTCGTTCGTTAAAAGTAGATTAATGCAATACAAAATACATAATTAGAAATACTTGTTAAATTCTTTTGCACGAAAGAAAATAACTACTTTAATTCCAAAGTTTGCTAGTAATTCTTCAGTGACAAGGCTTATTATGACACAACGTCCTGCAATAAGTCTTATCTCTAGTTAAATATATAATATATAATATATATATATATATATATATATATATATATATATATATATATATATATATATATATATATATATATATATATATATATGATTTAGTATTTATCCGGGAATACATCCGTTCGTTCAAAAAATCATCACTTTTACTAGTTATAGCCAACCTTTTTATGATATATTTCAAACATGACGCACTGTAAAAGGCTCCTTTAAAACCGAAATTTTGGAGACGCTATGTCGATGATATTTTTATAATAGGTCCCAATAGAAAAGAACACCTGGACGATTTCCTCATATACCTGAATAATATCCATCATAGAATTCAATTCACGCTAGAAATCGAACAAGAAAAGAAACTTCCTTTTTTGGATCTGTTTTTAACTAGGAAACTCGACAACACCCTGAATTTTAGCATATATCAGCAACCCACACATACTGACCGATATCTCAATGCAGCGTCACATCATCATCCCTCTCAAAAGTAGGCAGTAGTCAACACACTAGTATCAAGATCTCTTAGCCTATCAAAACTCGACAGAAATCAAGACGAACTAAGACACATTTCAACAGCTCTAGAACGGAATGGTTTCTCACAATCAGATATAAAGAGAGCTATAAATAGACAAGAGAAGATTACAACAAAGACCATAGACCAAGATCAAACAAGGAACAACGCCATAATCCTATACATAAAAGGAATAACAGACAGAATCGGAAGAATCTTAAGATAACATAACATACAGCCCATATTTAAACTACAAAAAACAATAGCCAGCATACTGGGAAATCTCAAAGATAAGACCAACCTCATGGCGTTTACAGCATTCCATGTGCAGATTAGCAAGAATTCAGGAACATTAAAATAGTCTCCAAAACAAACAGACAACCTCAGCCCTATTTCAACATCACCAAACAACCGGACATACCATCGATTTCGAAAAGCAAAAGAAACAGCACCAGTATAGAACTACAAAGTACGCGTCATAAGAGAGGCCCTAGAAATGAAAATAGCGGGACAGCTGAATAAACGAGACGATGCTTTACATATTCCAACTACATGAAAAACATTAAAAAAAAACAAGAAACTAAACAACAAAAATCAACCAAAACACGAGAGAACAGCATACAAGAATTAAATATATTGCACTCGGCAGAGGGGCGGAGCCTGCGAAACCGCTCGTCCAATTAGAAAACGTCCATCAGTTCTCAGTGATTAACAAGACGAACCGCACTTGAAAATGCCAAATGAGATTTTGGCGAAACGTCAGACCCGGAATAACCAAACCATTCATTTCACCATCCGTAAAAACCTACGATATAACATTTTACGATATTATTTTTGTAAAATAAGCCACCAAATTGAAAAATCGAAAAGCCCCTGGACCAGATGGCATAACAAATGAAATGCTCAAATATGGCGGAATGGCACTACTAGAAGAGTTACATTCCCTCTATAGAAAAATACTCAACGAGGAGAAAACAGCAGAACAATGGAGGGAAAGCGTGACCATACCCATATTCAAAAAAGGCAACAAAACTGACCCGAACAACTACAGGGGAATAACACTTCTAAGCTCAACCGCCAAGCTACTAACGAAAATCATAGAAAAAAAAATAGAATCTAGCGGAATCAGTGAGGAGCAGCAAGGCTTCAGACAAAACAGGTCAACAACTGACGCCATATTTATAATTCGCCAAATTACAGAGAAGGCCATCGAATACAACAAAGAGGCATATATGTGTTTTGTCGACCTCACAAAAGCCTTCGACAGGATCAGACTTCATGACGTTCTTGAACTACTTAAGGACAGAAACATATGTCATAACATCCTGGAAGTAATTAAAGACTTAAACAGCAGAAATACAACGAAAATTAAAGTAGGCAACAAGACATCGAACCAAATTCCAATATCTATCGGCATAAGGCAGAGACAGCCTCAGTCCAATTCTATTCAATGTCATTATGGACGAAATTATCAGAGAGGTGAAACAGGCCGGTAGAGGATATAGAATGGGAAAAGAAGACCTAAAGATAATTTGCTATGCCGATGATGCAGTACTGATATCGGAAGACGAAGACAACCTCCAACGGCTCCTGTACAAGTTTGAAAAGACCGCTGAAAAATTTAACATGACAATCTCCATAGGAAAAACCCAATCTCTCACGATCAGTAAAGAACCAAGAAGATGTAAGCTCGCTGTACACAATCAAAGCATCGAACAGGTCATGTCTTTTAAATAGCTGGGAGCAAACATCACCAGCAATAGAAACTTAAAAGCAGAAGTTCAAGAACAAACAACCAAAGCTGCCGTAATGTCAGGATACCTACGTGATATTAAATGGAGAAATAAACATATGACGACACAAAGTAAGATCAGAATATATAAGACCTGCATACGACCCATAATGACTTATGCCATCGAAACAAGAGCAGACACATCAGCAACCAAAAAACTACTCCGGACAACTGAGATGAGAACGCTAAGAAGTATCACGGGTCATACATTACGCGACAGACTAAGAAGCGATGAAATCAGAAAAAGATGTGAAATACAGGACGTCGTAAGATGGGGCAGAGGAAGAAGGAGAGCATGGAGGGATCATGTCGACAGGATGACCGACGACCGAGTGGCAAAAATTGCAAAAGAAGGAATACCAAACTCCTCAAGGCTTCCTGGTCGACCGCCTAAAAGATGGAAAGAGAGCTGGACATCGGTGTCACAGGAACAGGAATAAACGAGATGCATTGACAGTCAATACAGGACAAAGTCCTATACTAAGAATAAGAAGCAGAAGAAGAAGTAACATCGTCATTTGACAGTTGTTGACGTCACTGGCATATGGAAACCCAGATCAGCTATTATTTTTCGTTCGGCCTTAATTAAACCATTCCGAAATTTTTGCCCCACACTGTATACTAGAGAATATGGTTTCTGGAATTTTTAGAAATATCTAATATACCTAGACAACTAATATAACTGACCCTCTGCATTCTGAAATATAGACAACAACGAATGTGGTTTTAGCAAGTTTCAAAATGAAATTCTTCTTCCACAACTTCGGAATATTAACTTCTTTGCTTCCTGCTTGGTCTAACCGTATTCAAGTTTTACCAAATACATAATTAAAAATACTTTTAAACTTGTTATTATACAGTTCAGGTTTGGAATAAATTACATTTTGGCAAGAATGTAATATATATATATATATATATATATATATATATATATATATATATATATATATATAAAGGGTGTTTTTTATAGAGGTATAGAACTTTTAAATGGAATAAAACAAAGATGAATTTTTTAAATTGACATGAAATTTACTTGATTCGAAAGATAACCTTCTGGCATTATAATTTAAATATGACTTCTGGCATATGACCGCCACGGCTGGCTCGGACGTAGTCTAATCTGGAGGTCCAATTTTCGATGACTTTTTCCAACATTTGTGGCCGTATATCGGCAATAACGCGGCGAATGTTGTCCTCCAAGTGATCAATCGTTTCGGGCTTATCGGCGTAGACTAGCAACTTCCCATATCCCCACAGAAAATAGTCTAGCGGCGTTAAGTCGCACGATCTTGGAGGCCAATTCACGGGTCCGAAACGTGAAACTATTTGGTTACCAAACGTTTCCTTCAATAAATCAATTGTGGCACGAGCTGTGTGACATGTTGCGCCGTCTTGTTAAAACCACAGCTCCTGCACATCATGGTTGTTCAATTGATGAACGAAAAAGTCAGTAATCATGGCTCTATAGCGGTCACCATTGACTGTAACGTTCTGACCAGCATCGTTTTTAAAGAAGTACGGACCAATGATTCCACCAGCCCACAAAGCACACCAAACAGTCAGTTTTTCTGGATGTAACGGTGTCTCAACATACACTTGAGGATTATCATCACTCCAAATACGGCAGTTTTGTTTATTGACGTATCCATTCAAACAAAAGTGAGCTTCATCGCTAAACAAAATTCGCTTATGAAAATCGGGATCAACGGCAATCTTGTTTTGGGCCCATTCACCGAATCTACGCCTTGCTAGGTGATCGTGTGGGTTCAATTCTTGCACGAGTTGGATTTTGTAAGCACGCAAACCAAGATCTTTCCGCAAAATTTTCCATAAAGTGAATGGACATGTATCCAATTCCTGTGCACGATGGCGGATAGACTAATTCGGGTCTTCCTCTACGCTACGCTCTACAGCAGCAATGACTTGTTCTGTACGCACTGTACGACGTCTCTGTGGATGCGTATTATCTTTTAGAGTAAACGTGGTGTGAAAACGTTCCATAGTTAATCGAATTAATTGCTCTGATGGACGATTATGTTGACCGTAAAATGGACGTAGTGCGCGATGCGTATTTCGAACAGAACCATGATTTTCAAAATAAATTTGCAAAATTTGGAAGCGTTGTTCAGGCGTCAGTCTATTCATGTTGAAATGCCAAACCAAACTAAACATAAATCACTTAACAGCTGACAAAATGGCCGCCAGTTAAAAAAGTGTTGCCAACTTAAAGTTCTATACCTCTATAAAAAACACCCTTTATTTATATATATATATATATATATATATATATATATATATATATATGTTATGAGAATCGTTTACAGATATCCTCTTCAATGAATTTTTAAAAGCTAGAGAGTACACACTAGAATCAACATATTTCGTGTATAAGGATACATTTTATAAAAAAGTTGAAGTTTGTGCCAAGGGTACATCGATATCTAGTGTTACAGGATAAATTGCCATCGAAACCCTAAAGAAATATAGACCTAGTAACACAAATATCCAAATACTATTTTTTTTTCGTTACCTTCATGACCATTTTACTGCTGCTCTAAAAACAAAACCAAGAAATTCTAAAAAATCTTAATTTCTACCATAAAAACTTAAAATTCACAATGGAAATTCAAGAACATGACAAAATAAATTTCTTAGATTTAACTTTAATTAAAAAATAATATTAAGATTAGAATAGAGAAGTATACAAAAAAGACTTGGTCAACTAGATATGTTAATTTATATTGCCAACACCCAGATTTCTCAAAAGAAAGTGTCTTCGTAGGACTTGCTGACCCATCAATAAAATTACCTGTTCCTGAATATAAGGAAAACGCTTAAAAAAAACAAAGAAATTAACAACTACCCTGAAAAACTAATAAAAACCATTAAAAAAATGTATTAACAAATACTACAGTAATACAACTAATGAAAACGTAAAAAATAAAAAGAATAACTATCTCTCGTTACCGTATATTCCAAATCCATCTGAAAGTAAAAATAGCTATCATTGCATTTGCGATATCTCCGCCTTTTTGCTCCCTCTTTAATTGCCGAGGCATCATCGCTCTGACTTGAACTATCGACTTGCTTATTTAATATAAATCTTTCCATTTTGTGAGTAACTTTTTACAATAACATAAAGCGGCATGATTAAAACAAAGCAACTGACCTGCTCGTGTACATAAGTTTAAATAGATATCGTAACAGTTACAATGTAACGATATCTGTCTTGTATTCGTAAATCACAACTTTCAGTACTAATAACACTTACATGATTTACAAGCCAAACGACTTCGCACTCCTTCCAAGGATTATTCACTCATACCAGGCATACAAAGACACCAAAAATATGAAGCTCTGTGGGAACCCTTTCCATGTTATCGGGTCCTAGGTGACGTTGTCTGCTGCCTTTCCCATGAATTTTCGGACGTTTCGCGCGGTTGCTAGGAGAATTGTTTTCTGCATCGGCTTATAAAGATGCTCACTAAGGCCCAGTCCCTTGATGTTCTGCAGGAGGTGCTTCGGTATCACTCCAGTTGTTGACAGTATTATGGGAATCGTTTGGACGCTGTTCATTGCCCACTGTCTTCGGATTTGAACCTCCAGATCTCTGTATTTTGGCGATCTTCTCGTTGTATTTTGGCCTGAGGTTGTTGTTGTTAGGCACAGCAATGTCGATTAGTGTAGTTCGCCTAGAAATTTTATCTATTAGTATGATATCTGGTATATTATGAGCTACTGTTTGATCCGTCAGGACCGTTCGGTCCCAATATAACTTGAACTGGTTGTTTTCAAGAATAGGCTCCGGATTGTACTTGTAATAAGGCACTTTTCCTACCTGTAATAGGTTTAACTTTTCTGCTAACTCTTGGTGGAGTATCTTAGCGGCTGAGTCGTATCTTTCCTTATACTCGGTTGCGGCAAACGCTTGGCATCCTCCAGTTATGTGCTAAATTGTCTCTGATGTTCGACAGCCATATCTGCATTGGTCATTTTCTATTGAGGGATTTCTAATGATGAACTTCCTATAGTTCTTCGTCGGAATAACCTGGTCTTGGATAGCTAACAAGAAGCCCTCCGTTTCCGGAAACATCTGTCCTGAAATCAACCAGTAGTTCGACGCTGAGTTGTCGACATTGTCCTGATTGGCCTCATTTGGATGCCGTCCATGAAGTGGCATCCGTAGCCAGGTTTGTAACTTCTCTTGGTCTGTTTGGTGGTGAAAAGTAATATCTTGTTCCCTCAACTGTAGCGGTGTTGAATCGTCTGCCTCGCATATTGCTCGATGTAGCGTGGAAGAGTCCGCCAACCTGTGAAAATATGAACGTAAGTTTATTATTTGTTGGTGGAGCATCTTACCAATATCCACCAATCCTCTTCCTCCTTGGTGTCTTGGAAGCATTGTACGTTCAATAGCACTCCGAGGGTGATGTTTTTGTGCTTTTGTTAGGAGTGTCCTTATTTTTCTTTGCAGGTTTTGTCCGTCCTGCTTCATTTTACAATTCCAAAAGAGTAGCTCAGCGCAGAGCAAGCGTCAGTACTAATAACACTTTATTATTATTTTTATTTATCTTAACAATTCAACTGCTTACGCTTACAATAAATAAACTAATTCGACAATGCAGTCTACTGGCCTACGGCAGCTTATATACTACCTATGCGAAAATTCCTGTCGACGATGAAATGCGGTCTTCTGGAACATACTCCGCCCTCTCTCTCTCTCTCTCTCTCGCCTGGCTGGCAGCGAATTTGACGTTGCCAAACCTAACTCAAACTCCGTGTTACGGAAACTGGTCCTCCGTAACAACATTGAGTGAATAACGGTCAACGTTACCTACGCAACGAATGATTTATGCAGTGCAAGTGATTTGAATTGTTTATTTTGTATCGGCGAAATAGATAGATTGCGTAAAAGAGAAAACAACGCCCCAGGGCGCCGCGGCGCACACTTTGAGAACTCCTAGATTAATTAATTACATTTTTCCTCTTTTTGTTCAAAGTTCAAAATTAAACAAGAATTTTTTATTATATTTATAAAATTTTAATTTCTGGTATGTTTTTCTTGATCTTACACATTTTTCTATTTTATTTCATTGTGATAAAGCCTGAATACATGACCGAAATGTTAATATAAAAATGCTATTTTGAAGTAAAGAAATTGCTTTTATCAAATGGACCTTAAAATCTGATAAAACTGAAACTAAAATAATATAAAAAAATATAATAACAATCCAGAGTTATCTCGCACCTTCGCTTGGATTCCTCTCTACAGGAGAAATTTTGTCTTTGCAGTTGGATCCGTTTCATTTTTAATATATTTCCGAGAGCTAAAAATACATACACGATATATATAACCACGACTCTAAATTTTTTACTAAAGGTTTTTCTATTAAGCTTTAAAAAACTAAGGCCCAGTTGATCCCGGTGTGACGTTGGTGGTGTTAAAAAATATGTTGCCTTAAGATAGATTTGAAAAGGGTCTTTCACCTTTTTAACGCCGTGTCACTTCGGCTTTCTTGACCTGAAAAACATTTATTTTTATTTACAATCCATTCTTATTTTATGAAAGAAAAACCAAAATCGAGTATACTTTCGGTCTGATTAAGATTCTGATTTTTTAAACTGAAGATAACTGTGCCTATCTTTTAAATACTATTGAACACTTCATTTAAAAATAATCAGCTAAAAATGTTCCACATAAAATATTTAACGTTTTTAACTTTTGATGTGCTGAATCAATAACTTCTCTAAAATGAAACGAAACATTGCAATTATTTCATATTACATCCACTGACGTTAAAAAAAAGAACTTTTTTGTCATTTTAGAATTCACTATTCATTTTTAAGGGCACCCAGCACTCAAGGATTTTAAGAGAAGCTTTAGAAGTGTCTTAGGTATCTGTAAAAAATTCATAGTTCAATAATTATAATGCCAACAATTTATTTTAAGAGTGTACATCCAATTACGTTAAGAAAAGAAATTTTCTTGTTATTTTAAAATTCACTATGCATTTTTAAGGGCACCCAGCACTCAGGAATTTTAAGAGAAGCTTTAAAAGGGTTTTAGATATCTGTAAAAAATTCATAGTTCAACAATTATAACGCTAACAATTTATTTTAAAGGTGTACATCCACTAATGTTAAAAAAAGAAATTTTCTTGTTATGTTAAAATTCACTATGCATTTTTAAGGCTACCCAGAACTTAGGCATTTTACGAGAAGTTTTAAAAGTGTTTTAGGTATCTGTAAAAAATTCATAGTTCAACAACTATAACGCCAACAATTTATTTTAAGGGTGTACATCCCATTACGTTAAGAAAAGAAATTTTCTTGTTATTTTAAAATTCACTATGTATTTTTAAGGGCACCCAGCACTCAGAAATTTTACGAGAAGCTTTAGAAATGTTTTAGGTATCTGTAAAAAATTCATAGTTCAACAATTATAACGCTAACAATTTATTTTAAGGGTGTACATCCAATTATGTTAAGAAAAAAAATTTTCTTGTTATTTTAAAATTCACTATGCATTTTTAAGGCCACCCAGCACTCAGGAATTTTAAGAGAAGCTTTAAAAGGGTTTTAGATTTCTGTGAAAAATTCACAGTTCAACAATTATAACGCTAACAATTTATTTTAAAGGTGTACATCCACTGATGTTAAAAAAAGAAATTTTCTTGTTATGTTAAAATTCACAATACATTTTTAAGGGCACCCAGCACTCAGAAATTTTAAGAGAAGCTTTAAAAGTGTCTTAAGTATCTGTAAAAAATTCATAGTTCAACAATTATAACGCCAACAATTTATTTTAAGGGTGTACATCCAATTACGTTAAGGAAAGAAATTTTCTTGTTATTTTAAAATTCACTATGCCTTTTCAAAGGCACTTAGCACTCAGAAATTTTAAGAGAAACTTTAAAAGTGTCTTAGATATCTGTAAAAAATTCATAGTTCAACAATTATAACGCTAACAATTTATTTTAAAGGTGTACATCCACTGATTTTAAAAAAAGAAATTTTCTTGTTATGTTAAAATTCACTATACATTTTCAAGGCCACCCAGCACTCAGGGATTTTAAGAGAAGCTTTAAAGGTGTTTTAGGTATCTGTAAAAAATTCATAGTTCAGCAATTATAACGCTAACAATTTATTTTAAAGGTATACATCCACTGATATTAAAAAAAGAAATTTTCTTGCTATGTTAAAATTCACTATACATTTTTAAGGCCACCCAGCACTCAGGAATTTTAAGAAAAGCTTTAAAAGGGTTTTAGGTATCTGTAAAAAATTCATAGTTCAACAATTATAACGCTAAAAATTTATTTTAAATGTGTACATCCACTGATGTTAAAAAAAGAAATTTTCTTGTTATGTTAAAATTCACTATGCATTTTCAAGGCAACCCAGCACTCAGAGATTTTACGAAAAGCTTTAAAAAGGTTTTAGGTATCTGTAAAAAATTCATAGTTCAACAATTATAACGCTAACAATTTATTTTAAAGGTGTACATCCACTGATGTTAAAAAAGGATATTTTCTTGTTATGTTAAAATTCACTATGCATTTTCAAGGCCACCCAGCACTCAGAAATTTTAAGAGAAGCTTTAAAAGTGTCTTAGATATCTGCAAAAAATTCATAGTTCAACAATTATAACGCTAACAATTTATTTTAAGGGTGTACATCCAATTACGTTAAGAAAAGAAATTTTCTTGTTATTGTAAAATTCACTATGCATTTTTAAGGGCACCCAGCACTCAGGAATTTTAATGGAAGCTTTAAAAGGGTTTTAGGTATCTGCAAAAAATTCATAGTTCAACAATTATAACGCTAACAATTTATTTTAAAGGTGTACATCCACTGATGTTAAAAAAGGAAATTTTCTTGTTATGTTAAAATTCACTATGCATTTTTAAGGGCACCCAGCACTCAGGAATTTTAAGGAAAGCTTTAAAAGGGTTTTAGGTATCTGTAAAAAATTCATAGTTCAACAATTATAACGCTAAAAATTTATTTTAAATGTGTACATCCACTGATGTTAAAAAAAGAAATTTTCTTGTTATGTTAAAATTCACTATGCATTTTCAAGGCAACCCAGCACTCAGAGATTTTACGAAAAGCTTTAAAAAGGTTTTAGGTATCTGTAAAAAATTCATAGTTCAACAATTATAACGCTAACAATTTATTTTAAAGGTGTACATCCACTGATGTTAAAAAAGGATATTTTCTTGTTATGTTAAAATTCACTATGCATTTTCAAGGCCACCCAGCACTCAGAAATTTTAAGAGAAGCTTTAAAAGTGTCTTAGATATCTGCAAAAAATTCATAGTTCAACAATTATAACGCTAACAATTTATTTTAAGGGTGTACATCCAATTACGTTAAGAAAAGAAAATTTCTTGTTATTGTAAAATTCACTATGCATTTTTAAGGGCACCCAGCACTCAGGAATTTTAATGGAAGCTTTAAAAAGGTTTTAGGTATCTGCAAAAAATTCATAGTTCAACAATTATAACGCTAACAATTTATTTTAAAGGTGTACATCCACTGATGTTAAAAAAGGAAATTTTCTTGTTATGTTAAAATTCACTATGCATTTTTAAGGGCACCCAGCACTCAGGAATTTTAAGGAAAGCTTTAAAAGGGTTTTAGGTATCTGTAAAAAATTCATAGTTCAACAATTATAACGCTAACAATTTATTTTAAAGGTGTACATCCACTGATGTTAAAAAAGGAAATTTTCTTGTTATGTTAAAATTCACTATGCATTTTTAAGGGCACCCAGCACTCAGAAATTTTAGAGAAAGCTTTAAAAGGGTTTTAGGTATCTGTAAAAAATTCACAGTTCAACAATTATAACGCTAACAATTTATTTTAAAGGTGTACATCCACTGATGTTAAAAAAAGAAATTTTCTTGTTGTGTTAAAATTCACAATGCATTTTTAAGGCCACCCAGCACTCAGGGATTTTAAGAGAAGCTTTAGAGATGTTTTAGATATCTGTAAAAAATTCATAGTTCAACAATAATAACTCTAACAATTTATTTTAAAAGTATACATCCACTGATGTTAAAAAAAGAAATTTTCTTGTTATGTTAAAATTCACTATGCATTTTTAAGGCCACCCAGCACTCAGGGATTTTAAGAGAAGCTTTAAAGGTGTTTTAGGTATCTATAAAAAATTCATAGTTCAACAATTATAACGCTAACAATTTATTTTAAAAGTGTACATCCACTGATGTTAAAAAAAGTAATTTTCTTGTTATGTTAAAATTCACTATGCATTTTTAAGGCCACCCAGCACTCAGGGATTTTACGAGAAGCTTTAGAAATGTTTTAGGTATCTGTAAAAAATTTATAGTTCAACAATTATAACGCTAACAATTTATTTTAAAGGTGTACATCCACTGATTTTAAAAAAAGGAATTTTCTTGTTATGTTAAAATTCACTATACATTTTCAAGGCCACCCAACACTCAGGGATTTTAAGAGAAGCTTTAAAGGTGTTTTAGGTATCTATAAAAAATTCATAGTTCAACAATTATAACGCTAACAATTTATTTTAAAAGTGTACATCCACTGATGTTAAAAAAAGTAATTTTCTTGTTATGTTAAAATTCACTATGCATTTTTAAGGCCACCCAGCACTCAGGGATTTTACGAGAAGCTTTAGAAATGTTTTAGGTATCTGTAAAAAATTTATAGTTCAACAATTATAACGCTAACAATTTATTTTAAAGGTGTACATCCACTGATTTTAAAAAAAGGAATTTTCTTGTTATGTTAAAATTCACTATACATTTTCAAGGCCACCCAACACTCAGGGATTTTAAGAGAAGCTTTAAAGGTGTTTTAGGTATCTGTAAAAAATTCATAGTTCAGCAATTATAACGCTAACAATTTATTTTAAAGGTATACATCCACTGATATTAAAAAAATAAATTTTCTTGTTATATTAAAATTCACTATACATTTTTAAGGCCACCCAGCACTCAGGAATTTTAAGACAAGCTTTAAAAGGGTTTTAGATATCTGTAAAAAATTCTTAGTTCAACAATTATAACGCTAACAATTTATTTTAAAGCTGTACATCCACTGATGTTAAAAAAAGAAATTTTCTTGTTATGTTAAAATTCACTATGCATTTTAAGGGCCACCCATCAATCAGGGATTTTACGAGAAGTTTTAAAAGTATTTTAGGTATCTGTAAAAAATTCATAGTTCAACAATTATAACGCCAACAATTTATTTTAAGGGTGTACATCCAATTACGTTAAGAAAAGAAATTTTTTGGTTCTCTGTTAAAATTCACTATGCATTTTTAAGGTCACCCAGCACTCAGGAATTTTAAGAGAAGCTTTAAAAGGGTTTTAGGTATCTGTTAAAAATTAATAGTTCAACAATTATAACGCTAACAATTTATTTTAAAGGTGTCAATCCACTGATGTTAAAAAGAGAAATTTTCTTGTTATGTTAAAAATCACTATGCATTTTCAAGGCAACCCAGCACTCAGAGATTTTACGAAAAGCTTTAAAAGGGTTTTAGGTATCTGTAAAAAATTCATAGTTCAACAATTATAACGCTAACAATTTATTTTAAAGGTGTACATCCACTGATGTTAAAAAAGGATATTTTCTTGTTATGTTAAAATTCACTATGCATTTTCAAGGCCACCCAGCACTCAGAAATTTTAAGAGAAGCTTTTAAAGTGTCTTAGATATCTGCAAAAAAATTCATAGTTCAACAATTATAACGCTAACAATTTATTTTAAGGGTGTACATCCAATTACGTTAAGAAAAGAAATTTTCTTGTTATTGTAAAATTCACTATGCATTTTCAAGGGCACCCAGCACTCAGGAATTTTAATGGAAGCTTTAAAAGGGTTTTAGGTATCTGCAAAAAATTCATAGTTCAACAATTATAACGCTAACAATTTATTTTAAAGGTGTACATCCACTGATGTTAAAAAAGGAAATTTTCTTGTTATGTTAAAATTCACTATGCATTTTTAGGGGCACCCAGCACTCACGAATTTTAAGGGAAGCTTTAAAAGGGTTTTAGGTATCTGTAAAAAATTCATAGTTCAACAATTATAACGCTAACAATTTATTTTAAAGGTGTACATCCACTGATGTTAAAAAAAGAAATTTTCTTGTTGTGTTAAAATTCACAATGCATTTTTAAGGCCACCCAGCACTCAGGGATTTTAAGAGAAGCTTTAGAGATGTTTTAGATATCTGTAAAAAATTCATAGTTCAACAATAATAACGCTAACAATTTATTTTAAAGGTATACATCCACTGATGTTAAAAAAAGAAATTTTCTTATTATGTTAAAATTCACTATGCATTTTTAAGGCCACCCAGCACTCAGGGATTTTAAGAGAAGCTTTAAAGGTATTTTAGGTATCTATAAAAAATTCATACTTCAACAATTATAACGCTAACAATTTATTTTAAAAGTGTACATCCACTGATGTTAAAAAAAGTAATTTTCTTGTTATGTTAAAATTCACTATGCATTTTTAAGGCCACCCAGCACTCAGGGATTTTACGAGAAGCTTTAGAAATGTTTTAGGTATCTGTAAAAAATTTATAGTTCAACAATTATAACGCTAACAATTTATTTTAAAGGTGTACATTCACTGATTTTAAAAAAAGAAATTTTCTTGCTATGTTAAAATTCACTATACATTTTTAAGGCTACCCAGCACTCAGGGATTTTAGGAGAAGCTTTAAAGGTGTTTTAGGTATCTGTAAAAAATTCATAGTTCAGCAATTATAACGCTAACAATTTATTTTAAAGGTATACATCCACTGATATTAAAAAAAGAAATTTTCTTGTTATGTTAAAATTCACTATACATTTTTGAGGCCACCCAGCACTCAAGAATTTTAAGACAAGCTTTAAAAGGGTTTTAGGTATCTGTAAAAAATTCATAGTTCAACAATTACAACGCTAACAATTTATTTTAAAGGTGTACATCCACTGATGTTAAAAAAAGAAATTTTCTTGTTATGTTAAAATTCACTATGCATTTTTAAGACCACCCAGCAATCAGGGATTTTACGAGAAGCTTTAAAAGTATTTTAGGTATCTGTAAAAAATTCATAGTTCAACAATTATAACGCCAACAATTTATTTTAAGGGTGTACATCCAATTACGTTAAGAAAAGAAATTTTTTGGTTCTTTGTTAAAATTCACTATGCATTTTTAAGGTCACTCAGCACTCAGGAATTTTAAGAGAAGCTTTAAAAGGGTTTTAGGTATCTGTTAAAAATTAATAGTTCAACAATTATAACGCTAACAATTTATTTTAAAGGTGTCCATCCACTGATGTTAAAAAAAGAAATTTTCTTGTTATGTTAAAATTCACTATGCATTTTCAAGGCAACCCAGCACTCAGAGATTTTACGAAAAGCTTTAAAAGGGTTTTAGGTATCTGTAAAAAATTCATAGTTCAACAATTATAACGCTAAAAATTTATTTTAAAGGTGTACATCCACTGATGTTAAAAAAGGATATTTTCTTGTTATGTTAAAATTCACTATGCATTTTCAAGGCCACCCAGCACTCAGAAATTTTAAGAGAAGCTTTTAAAGTGTCTTAGATATTTACAAAAAAATTCATAGTTCAACAATTATAACGCTAACAATTTATTTTAAGGGTGTACATCCAATTACGTTAAGAAAAGAAATTTTCTTGTTATTGTAAAATTCACTATGCATTTTTAAAGGCACCCAGCACTCAGGAATTTTAATGGAAGCTTTAAAAGGGTTTTAGGTATCTGCAAAAAATTCATAGTTCAACAATTATAACGCTAACAATTTATTTTAAAGGTGTAGATCCACTGATGTTAAAAAAGGAAATTTTCTTGTTATGTTAAAATTCACTATGCATTTTTAAGGGCACCCAGCACTCACGAATTTTAAGGGAAGCTTTAAAAGGGTTTTAGGTATCTGTAAAAAATTCATAGTTCAACAATTATAACGCTAACAATTTATTTTAAAGGTGTACATCCACTGATGTTAAAAAAGGATATTTTCTTGTTATGTTAAAATTCACTATGCATTTTCAAGGCCACCCAGCACTCAGAAATTTTAAGAGAAGCTTTTAAAGTGTCTTAGATATTTGCAAAAAAATTCATAGTTCAACAATTATAACGCTAACAATTTATTTTAAGGGTGTACATCCAATTACGTTAAGAAAAGAAATTTTCTTGTTATTGTAAAATTCACTATGCATTTTTAAAGGCACCCAGCTCTCAGGAATTTTAATGGAAGCTTTAAAAGGGTTTTAGGTATCTGCAAAAAATTCATAGTTCAACAATTATAACGCTAACAATTTATTTTAAAGGTGTACATCCACTGATGTTAAAAAAGGAAATTTTCTTGTTATGTTAAAATTCACTATGCATTTTTAAGGGCACCCAGCACTCACGAATTTTAAGGGAAGCTTTAAAAGGGTTTTAGGTATCTGTAAAAAATTCATAGTTCAACAATTATAACGCTAACAATTTATTTTAAAGGTGTACATCCACTGATGTTAAAAAAGGAAATTTTCTTGTTATGTTAAAATTCACTATGCATTTTTAAGACCACCCAGCAATCGGGGATTTTACGAGAAGCTTTAAAAGTATTTTAGGTATCTGTAAAAAATTCATAGTTCAACAATTATAACGCCAACAATTTATTTTAAGGGTGTACATCCAATTACGTTAAGAAAAGAAATTTTTTGGTTCTTTGTTAAAATTCACTATGCATTTTTAAGGTCACTCAGCACTCAGGAATTTTAAGAGAAGCTTTAAAAGGGTTTTAGGTATCTGTTAAAAATTAATAGTTCAACAATTATAACGCTAACAATTTATTTTAAAGGTGTCCATCCACTGATGTTAAAAAAAGAAATTTTCTTGTTATGTTAAAATTCACTATGCATTTTCAAGGCAACCCAGCACTCAGAGATTTTACGAAAAGCTTTAAAAGGGTTTTAGGTATCTGTAAAAAATTCATAGTTCAACAATTATAACGCTAAAAATTTATTTTAAAGGTGTACATCCACTGATGTTAAAAAAGGATATTTTCTTGTTATGTTAAAATTCACTATGCATTTTCAAGGCCACCCAGCACTCAGAAATTTTAAGAGAAGCTTTTAAAGTGTCTTAGATATTTACAAAAAAATTCATAGTTCAACAATTATAACGCTAACAATTTATTTTAAGGGTGTACATCCAATTACGTTAAGAAAAGAAATTTTCTTGTTATTGTAAAATTCACTATGCATTTTTAAAGGCACCCAGCACTCAGGAATTTTAATGGAAGCTTTAAAAGGGTTTTAGGTATCTGCAAAAAATTCATAGTTCAACAATTATAACGCTAACAATTTATTTTAAAGGTGTACATCCACTGATGTTAAAAAAGGAAATTTTCTTGTTATTGTAAAATTCACTATGCATTTTTAAGGGCACCCAGCACTCACGAATTTTAAGGGAAGCTTTAAAAGGGTTTTAGGTATCTGTAAAAAATTCATAGTTCAACAATTATAACGCTAACAATTTATTTTAAAGGTGTACATCCACTGATGTTAAAAAAGGATATTTTCTTGTTATGTTAAAATTCACTATGCATTTTCAAGGCCACCCAGCACTCAGAAATTTTAAGAGAAGCTTTTAAAGTGTCTTAGATATTTGCAAAAAAATTCATAGTTCAACAATTATAACGCTAACAATTTATTTTAAGGGTGTACATCCAATTACGTTAAGAAAAGAAATTTTCTTGTTATTGTAAAATTCACTATGCATTTTTAAAGGCACCCAGCTCTCAGGAATTTTAATGGAAGCTTTAAAAGGGTTTTAGGTATCTGCAAAAAATTCATAGTTCAACAATTATAACGCTAACAATTTATTTTAAAGGTGTACATCCACTGATGTTAAAAAAGGAAATTTTCTTGTTATGTTAAAATTCACTATGCATTTTTAAGGGCACCTAGCACTCACGAATTTTAAGGGAAGCTTTAAAAGGGTTTTAGGTATCTGCAAAAAATTCATAGTTCAACAATTATAACGCTAACAATTTATTTTAAAGGTGTACATCCACTGATGTTAAAAAAGGAAATTTTCTTGTTATGTTAAAATTCACTATGCATTTTTAAGGGCACCCAGCACTCAGAAATTTTAGGGAAAGCTTTAAAAGGGTTTTAGGTATCTATAAAAAATTCACAGTTCAACAATTATAACGCTAACAATTTATTCTAAAGGTGTACATCCACTGATGTTAAAAAAAGAAATTTTCTTGTTGTGTTAAAATTCACAATGCATTTTTAAGGCCACCCAGCACTCAGGGATTTTAAGAGAAGCTTTAGAGATGTTTAAGATATCTGTAAAAAATTCATAGTTCAACAATAATAACGCTAACAATTTATTTTAAAGGTATACATCCACTGATGTTAAAAAAAGAAATTTTCTTGTTATGTTAAAATTCACTATGCATTTTTAAGGCCACCCAGCACTCAGGGATTTTAAGAGAAGCTTTAAAGGTGTTTTAGGTATCTATAAAAAATTCATAGTTCAACAATTATAACGCTAACAATTTATTTTAAAAGTGTACATCCACTGATGTTAAAAAAAGTAATTTTCTTGTCATGTTAAAATTCACTATGCATTTTTAAGGCCACCCAGCACTCAAGGATTTTACGAGAAGCTTTAGAAATGTTTTAGGTATCTGTAAAAAATTTATAGTTCAACAATTATAACGCTAACAATTTATTTTAAAAGTGTACATCCACTGATGTTAAAAAAAGTAATTTTCTTGTTATGTTAAAATTCACTATGCATTTTTAAGGCCACCCAGCACTCAAGGATTTTACGAGAAGCTTTAGAAATGTTTTAGGTATCTGTAAAAAATTTATAGTTCAACAATTATAACGCTAACAATTTATTTTAAAGGTGTACATCCACTGATTTTAAAAAAAAGGAATTTTCTTGTTATGTTAAAATTCACTATACATTTTCAAGGCCACCCAACACTCAGGGATTTTAAGAGAAGCTTTGAAGGTGTTTTAGGTATCTGTAAAAAATTCATAGTTCAGCAATTATAACGCTAACAATTTATTTTAAAGGTATACATCCACTGATATTAAAAAAATAAATTTTCTTGTTATGTTAAAATTCACTATACATTTTTAAGGCCACCCAGCACTCAGGGATTTTACGAGAAGCTTTAGAAATGTTTTAGGTATCGGTAAAAAATTTATAGTTCAACAATTATAACGCTAACAATTTATTTTAAAGGTGTACATCCACTGATTTTAAAAAAAGGAATTTTCTTGTTATGTTAAAATTCACTATACATTTTCAAGGCCACCCAACACTCAGGGATTTTAAGAGAAGCTTTAAAGGTGTTTTAGGTATCTGTAAAAAATTCATAGTTCAGCAATTATAACGCTAACAATTTATTTTAAAGGTATACATCCACTGATATTAAAAAAATAAATTTTCTTGTTATGTTAAAATTCACTATACATTTTTAAGGCCACCCAGCACTCAGGAATTTTAAGACAAGCTTTAAAAAGGTTTTAGGTATTTGTAAAAAATTCTTAGTTCAACAATTATAACGCTAACAATTTATTTTAAAGGTGTACATCCACTGATTTTAAAAAAAGAAATTTTCTTGTTATGTTAAAATTCACTATGCATTTTAAGGGCCACCCAGCAATCAGGGATTTTACGAGAAGCTTTAAAAGTATTTTAGGTATCTGTAAAAAATTCATAGTTCAACAATTATAACGCCAACAATTTATTTTAAGGGTGTACATCCAATTACGTTAAGAAAAGAAATGTTTTGGTTCTTTGTTAAAATTCACTATGCATTTTTAAGGTCACCCAGCACTCAGGAATTTTAAGAGAAGCTTTAAAAGGGTTTTAGGTATCTGTTAAAAATTAATAGTTCAACAATTATAACGCTAACAATTTATTTTAAAGGTGTCAATCCACTGATGTTAAAAAAAGAAATTTTCTTGTTATGTTAAAATTCACTATGCATTTTCAAGGCAACCCAGCACACAGAGATTTTACGAAAAGCTTTAAAAGGGTTTTAGGTATCTGTAAAAAATTCATAGTTCAACAATTATAACGCTAACAATTTATTTTAAAGGTGTACATCCACTGATGTTAAAAAAGGATATTTTCTTGTTATGTTAAAATTCACTATGCATTTTCAAGGCCACCCAGCACTCAGAAATTTTAAGAGAAGCTTTTAAAGTGTCTTAGATATCTGCAAAAAAATTCATAGTTCAACAATTATAACGCTAACAATTTATTTTAAGGGTGTACATCCAATTACGTTAAGAAAAGAAATTTTCTTGTTATTGTAAAATTCTCTATGCATTTTTAAGGGCACCCAGCACTCAGGAATTTTAATGGAAGCTTTAAAAGGGTTTTAGGTATCTGCAAAAAATTCATAGTTCAACAATTATAACGCTAACAATTTATTTTAAAGGTGTACATCCACTGATGTTAAAAAAGGAAATTTTCTTGTTATGTTAAAATTCACTATGCATTTTTAAGGGCACCCAGCACTCACGAATTTTAAGGGAAGCTTTAAAAGGGTTTTAAGTATCTTTAAAAAATTCATAGTTCAACAATTATAACGCTAACAATTTATTTTAAAGGTGTACATCCACTGATGTTAAAAAAGGAAATTTTCTTGTTATGTTAAAATTCACTATGCATTTTTAAGGGCACCCAGCACCCAGAAATTTTAGGGAAAGCTTTGAAAGGGTTTTAGGTATCTGTAAAAAAATCATAGTTCAACAATTATAACGCTAACAATTTATTTTAAAGGTGTACATCCACTGATGTTAAAAAAAGAAATTTTCTTGTTGTGTTAAAATTCACAATGCATTTTTAAGGCCACCCAGCACTCAGGGATTTTAAGAGAAGCTTTAAAGGTGTTTTAGGTATCTATAAAAAATTCATAGTTCAACAATTATAACGCTAACAATTTATTTTAAAAGTGTACATCCACTGATGTTAAAAAAAGTAATTTTCTTGTTATGTTAAAATTCACTATGCATTTTTAAGGCCACCCAGCACTCAGGGATTTTACGAGAAGCTTTAGAAATGTTTTAGGTATCTGTAAAAAATTTATAGTTCAACAATTATAACGCTAACATTTTATTTTAAAGGTGTACATCCACTGATTTTAAAAAAAGGAATTTTCTTGTTATGTTAAAATTCACTATACATTTTCAAGGCCACCCAACACTCAGGGATTTTAAGAGAAGCTTTAGAGATGTTTTAGGTATCTGTAAAAAATTTATAGTTCAACAATTATAACGCTAACAATTTATTTTAAAGGTGTACATCCACTGATTTTAAAAAAAGAAATTTTCTTGCTATGTTAAAATTCACTATACATTTTTAAGGCTACCCAGCACTCAGGGATTTTAGGAGAAGCTTTAAAGGTGTTTTAGGTATCTGTAGAAAATTCATAGTTCAGCAGTTATAACGCTAACAATTTATTTTAAAGGTATACATCCACTGATATTAAAAAAATAAATTTTCTTGTTATGTTAAAATTCACTATACATTTTTAAGGCCACCCAGCACTCAGGGATTTTAAGACAAGCTTTAAAAGGGTTTTAGGTATCTGTAAAAAATTCATAGTTCAACAATTATAACGCTAACAATTTATTTTAAAGGTGTACATCCACTGATGTTAAAAAAAGAAATTTTCTTGTTATGTTAAAATTCACTATGCATTTTTAAGACCACCCAGCAATCAGAAATTTTAAGAGAAGCTTTTAAAGTGTCTTAGATATCTGCAAAAAAATTCATAGTTTAACAATTATAACGCTAACAATTTATTTTAAGGGTGTACATCCAATTACGTTAAGAAAAGAAATTTTCTTGTTATTTTAAAATTCACTATGCATTTTTAAGGGCATCCAGCACTCAGGAATTTTAATGGAAGCTTTAAAAGGGTTTTAGGTATCTGCAAAAAATTCATAGTTCAACAATTATAACGCTAACAATTTATTTTAAAGGTGTACATCCACTGATGTTAAAAAAGGAAATTTTCTTGTTATGTTAAAATTCACTATGCATTTTTAAGGGCACCCAGCACTCACGAATTTTAAGGGAAGCTTTAAAAGGGTTTTAGGTATCTGTAAAAAATTCATAGTTCAACAATTATAACGCTAACAATTTATTTTAAAGGTGTACATCCACTGATGTTAAAAAAGGAAATTTTCTTGTTATGTTAAAATTCACTATGCATTTTTAAGGGCACCCAGCACTCAGGAATTTTAGGGGAAGCTTTAAAAGGGTTTTAGGTATCTATAAAAAATTCACAGTTCAACAATTATAACGCTAACAATTTATTTTAAAGGTGTACATCCACTGATGTTAAAAAAAGAAATTTTCTTGTTATGTTAAAATTCACTATGCATTTTATGGGCCACCCAGCAATCAGGGATTTTACGAGAAGCTTTAAAAGTATTTTAGGTATCTGTAAAAAATTCATAGTTCAACAAATATAACGCCAACAATTTATTTTAAGTGTGTACATCCAATTACGTTAAGAAAAGAAATTTTTTGGTTCTTTGTTAAAATTCACTATGCATTTTTAAGGTCACCCAGCACTCAGGAATTTTAAGAGAAGCTTTAAAAGGGTTTTAGGTATCTGTAGAAAATTAATAGTTCAACAATTATAACGCTAACAATTTATTTTAAAGGTGTCCATCCACTGATGTTAAAAAAAGAAATTTTCTTGTTATGTTAAAATTCACTATGCATTTTCAAGGCAACCCAGCACTCAGAGATTTTACGAAAAGCTTTAAAAGTATTTCAGGTATCTGTAAAAAATTCATAGTTCAACAATTATAACGCCAACAATTTATTTTAAGGGTGTACATCCAATTACGTTAAGAAAAGAAATTTTTTGGTTCTTTGTTAAAATTCACTATGCATTTTTAAGGGCACCCAGCACTCAGGAATTTTAAGGGAAGCTTTAAAAGGGTTTTAGGTATCTGTAAATAATTCATAGTTCAACAATTATAACGCTAACAATTTATTTTAAAGGTGTACATCCACTGATGTTAAAAAAGGAAATTTTCTTGTTATGTTAAAATTCACTATGCATTTTCAAGGGCACCCAGCACTCAGAAATTTTAGGGAAAGCTTTAAAAGGGTTTTAGGTATCTGTAAAAAATTCATAGTTCAACAATTATAACGCTAACAATTTATTTTAAAGGTGTACATCCACTGATGTTAAAAAAAGAAATTTTCTTGTTGTGTTAAAATTCACAATGCATTTTTAAGGCCACCCAGCACTCAGGGATTTTAAGAGAAGCTTTAGAGATGTTTTAGATATCTGTAAAAAATTCATAGTTCAACAATAATAACGCTAACAATTTATTTTAAAGGTATACATCCACTGATGTTAAAAAAAGAAATTTTCTTGTTATGTTAAAATTCACTATGCATTTTTAAGGCCACCCAGCACTCAGGGATTTTAAGAGAAGCTTTAAAGGTGTTTTAGGTATCTATAAAAAATTCATAGTTCAACAATTATAACGCTAACAATTTATTTTAAAAGTGTACATCCACTGATGTTAAAAAAGTAATTTTCTTGTTATGTTAAAATTCACTATGCATTTTTAAGGGCACCCAGCACTCAAAAATTTTAGGTAAAGCTTTAAAAGGGTTTTAGGTATCTGTAAAAAATTTATAGTTCAACAATTATGACGCTAACAATTTATTTTAAAGGTGTACATCCACTGATGTTAAAAAAAGAAATTTTCTTGTTGTGTTAAAATTCACAATGCATTTTTAAGGCCACCCAGCACTCAGGGATTTTAAGAGAAGCTTTAGAGATGTTTTAGATATCTGTAAAAAATTCATAGTTCAACAATAATAACGCTAACAATTTATTTTAAAGGTATACATCCACTGATGTTAAAAAAAGAAATTTTCTTGTTATGTTAAAATTCACTATGCATTTTTAAGGCCACCCAGCACTCAGGGATTTTAAGAGAAGCTTTAGAGATGTTTTAGATATCTGTAAAAAATTCATAGTTCAACAATAATAACGCTAACAATTTATTTTAAAGGTATACATCCACTGATGTTAAAAAAAGAAATTTTCTTGTTATGTTAAAATTCACTATGCATTTTTAAGGCCACCCAGCACTCAGGGATTTTAAGAGAAGCTTTAAAGGTGTTTTGGGTATCTATAAAAAATTCATAGTTCAACAATTATAACGCTAACAATTTATTTTAAAAGTGTACATCCACTGATGTTAAAAAAGTAATTTTCTTGTTATGTTAAAATTCACTATGCATTTTTAAGGGCACCCAGCACTCAGAAATTTTAGGGAAAGCTTTAAAAGGGTTTTAGGTATCTGTAAAAAATTTATAGTTCAACAATTATGACGCTAACAATTTATTTTAAAGGTGTACATCCACTGATGTTAAAAAAAGAAATTTTCTTGTTGTGTTAAAATTCACAATGCATTTTTAAGGCCACCCAGCACTCAGGGATTTTAAGAGAAGCTTTACAGATGTTTTAGATATCTGTAAAAAATTCATAGTTCAACAATAATAACGCTAATAATTTATTTTAAAGGTATACATCCACTGATGTTAAAAAAAGAAATTTTCTTGTTATGTTAAAATTCACTATGCATTTTTAAGGCCACCCAGCACTCAGGGATTTTAAGAGAAGCTTTAAAGGTGTTTTAGGTATCTATAAAAAATTCATAGTTCAACAATTATAACGCTAACAATTTATTTTAAAAGTGTACATCCACTGATGTTAAAAAAGTAATTTTCTTGTTATGTTAAAATTCACTATGCATTTTTAAGGGCACCCAGCACTCAGAAATTTTAGGGAAAGCTTTAAAAGGGTTTTAGGTATCTGTAAAAAATTCATAGTTCAACAGTTATAACGCTAACAATTTATTTTAAGGGTGTACATCCAATTACGTTAAGAAAAGAAATTTTCTTGTTATTGTAAAATTCACTATGCATTTTTAAAGGCACCCAGCTCTCAGGAATTTTAATGGAAGCTTTAAAAGGGTTTTAGGTATCTGCAAAAAATTCATAGTTCAACAATTATAACGCTAACAATTTATTTTAAAGGTGTACATCCACTGATGTTAAAAAAGGAAATTTTCTTGTTATGTTAAAATTCACTATGCATTTTTAAGGGCACCCAGCACTCACGAATTTTAAGGGAAGCTTTAAAAGGGTTTTAGGTATCTGTAAAAAATTCATAGTTCAACAATTATAACGCTAACAATTTATTTTAAAGGTGTACATCCACTGATGTTAAAAAAGGAAATTTTCTTGTTATGTTAAAATTCACTATGCATTTTTAAGGGCACCCAGCACTCAGAAATTTTAGGGAAAGCTTTAAAAGGGTTTTAGGTATCTATAAAAAATTCACAGTTCAACAATTATAACGCTAACAATTTATTTTAAAGGTGTACATCCACTGATGTTAAAAAAAGAAATTTTCTTGTTGTGTTAAAATTCACAATGCATTTTTAAGGCCACCCAGCACTCAGGGATTTTAAGAGAAGCTTTAGAGATGTTTAAGATATCTGTAAAAAATTCATAGTTCAACAATAATAACGCTAACAATTTATTTTAAAGGTATACATCCACTGATGTTAAAAAAAGAAATTTTCTTGTTATGTTAAAATTCACTATGCATTTTTGAGGCCACCCAGCACTCAGGGATTTTAAGAGAAGCTTTAAAGGTGTTTTAGGTATCTATAAAAAATTCATAGTTCAACAATTATAACGCTAACAATTTATTTTAAAAGTGTACATCCACTGATGTTAAAAAAAGTAATTTTCTTGTCATGTTAAAATTCACTATGCATTTTTAAGGCCACCCAGCACTCAAGGATTTTACGAGAAGCTTTAGAAATGTTTTAGGTATCTGTAAAAAATTTATAGTTCAACAATTATAACGCTAACAGTTTATTTTAAAAGTGTACATCCACTGATGTTAAAAAAAGTAATTTTCTTGTTATGTTAAAATTCACTATGCATTTTTAAGGCCACCCAGCACTCAAGGATTTTACGAGAAGCTTTAGAAATGTTTTAGGTATCTGTAAAAAATTTATAGTTCAACAATTATAACGCTAACAATTTATTTTAAAGGTGTACATCCACTGATTTTAAAAAAAGGAATTTTCTTGTTATGTTAAAATTCACTATACATTTTCAAGGCCACCCAACACTCAGGGATTTTAAGAGAAGCTTTGAAGGTGTTTTAGGTATCTGTAAAAAATTCATAGTTCAGCAATTATAACGCTAACAATTTATTTTAAAGGTATACATCCACTGATATTAAAAAAATAAATTTTCTTGTTATGTTAAAATTCACTATACATTTTTAAGGCCACCCAGCACTCAGGAATTTTAAGACAAGCTTTAAAAAGGTTTTAGGTATTTGTAAAAAATTCTTAGTTCAACAATTATAACGCTAACAATTTATTTTAAAGGTGTACATCCACTGATTTTAAAAAAAGAAATTTTCTTGTTATGTTAAAATTCACTATGCATTTTAAGGGCCACCCAGCAATCAGGGATTTTACGAGAAGCTTTAAAAGTATTTTAGGTATCTGTAAAAAATTCATAGTTCAACAATTATAACGCCAACAATTTATTTTAAGGGTGTACATCCAATTACGTTAAGAAAAGAAATGTTTTGGTTCTTTGTTAAAATTCACTATGCATTTTTAAGGTCACCCAGCACTCAGGAATTTTAAGAGAAGCTTTAAAAGGGTTTTAGGTATCTGTTAAAAATTAATAGTTCAACAATTATAACGCTAACAATTTATTTTAAAGGTGTCAATCCACTGATGTTAAAAAAAGAAATTTTCTTGTTATGTTAAAATTCACTATGCATTTTCAAGGCAACCCAGCACACAGAAATTTTACGAAAAGCTTTATAAGGGTTTTAGGTATCTGTAAAAAATTCATAGTTCAACAATTATAACGCTAACAATTTATTTTAAAGGTGTACATCCACTGATGTTAAAAAAGGATATTTTCTTGTTATGTTAAAATTCACTATGCATTTTCAAGGCCACCCAGCACTCAGAAATTTTAAGAGAAGCTTTTAAAGTGTCTTAGATATCTGCAAAAAAATTCATAGTTCAACAATTATAACGCTAACAATTTATTTTAAGGGTGTACATCCAATTACGTTAAGAAAAGAAATTTTCTTGTTATTGTAAAATTCTCTATGCATTTTTAAGGGCACCCAGCACTCAGGAATTTTAATGGAAGCTTTAAAAGGGTTTTAGGTATCTGCAAAAAATTCATAGTTCAACAATTATAACGCTAACAATTTATTTTAAAGGTGTACATCCACTGATGTTAAAAAAGGAAATTTTCTTGTTATGTTAAAATTCACTATGCATTTTTAAGGGCACCCAGCACTCACGAATTTTAAGGGAAGCTTTAAAAGGGTTTTAAGTATCTTTAAAAAATTCATAGTTCAACAATTATAACGCTAACAATTTATTTTAAAGGTGTACATCCACTGATGTTAAAAAAGGAAATTTTCTTGTTATGTTAAAATTCACTATGCATTTTTAAGGGCACCCAGCACCCAGAAATTTTAGGGAAAGCTTTAAAAGGGTTTTAGGTATCTGTAAAAAATTCATAGTTCAACAATTATAACGCTAACAATTTATTTTAAAGGTGTACATCCACTGATGTTAAAAAAAGAAATTTTCTTGTTGTGTTAAAATTCACAATGCATTTTTAAGGCCACCCAGCACTCAGGTATTTTAAGAGAAGCTTTAAAGGTGTTTTAGGTATCTATAAAAAATTCATAGTTCAACAATTATAACGCTAACAATTTATTTTAAAAGTGTACATCCACTGATGTTAAAAAAAGTAATTTTCTTGTTATGTTAAAATTCACTATGCATTTTTAAGGCCACCCAGCACTCAGGGATTTTACGAGAAGCTTTAGAAATGTTTTAGGTATCTGTAAAAAATTTATAGTTCAACAATTATAACGCTAACATTTTATTTTAAAGGTGTACATCCACTGATTTTAAAAAAAGGAATTTTCTTGTTATGCTAAAATTCACTATACATTTTCAAGGCCACCCAACACTCAGGGATTTTAAGAGAAGCTTTAGAGATGTTTTAGGTATCTGTAAAAAATTTATAGTTCAACAATTATAACGCTAACAATTTATTTTAAAGGTGTACATCCACTGATTTTAAAAAAAGAAATTTTCTTGTTATGTTAAAATTCACTATGCATTTTTAAGGCCACCCAGTACTCAGGGATTTTACGAGAAGCTTTAGAGATGTTTCAGGTATCTGTAAAAAATTTATAGTTCAACAATTATAACGCTAACAATTTATTTTAAAGGTGTACATCCACTGATTTTAAAAAAAGAAATTTTCTTGTTATGTTAAGATTCACTATTCATTTTTAAGGCCACCCAGCACTCAGGGATTTTAAGAGAAGCTTTAAAGGTGTTTTAGGTATCTGCAAAAAATTCATAGTTCAGCAATTATAACGCTAACAATTTATTTTAAAGGTATACATCCACTGATATTAAAAAAAGAAATTTTCTTGTTATGTTAAAATTCACTATACATTTTTAAAGCCACCCAGCACTCAGGGATTTTAAGAGAAGCTTTAAAGGTATTTTAGGTATCTGTAAAAAATTCATAGTTTAGCAATTATAACGCTAACAATTTATTTTAAAGGTATACATCCAATGATATTAAAAAAGAAATTTTCTTGTTATGTTAAAATTCACTATACATTTTTAAGGCCACCCAGCACTCAGGGATTTTAAGAGAAGCTTTAAAGGTGTTTTAGGTATCTGTAAAAAATTCATAGTTCAACAATTATAACGCTAACAATTTATTTTAAAGGTGTACATTCACTGATGTTAAAAAAAGAAATTTTCTTGTTATGTTAAAATTCACAATGCATTTTTAAGGCCACCCAGCACTCAGGGATTTTAAGAAAAGCTTTAAAAGTGTTTTAGGTATCTGCAAAAAATTCATAGTTCAACAATTATAACGCTAACAATTTATTTTAAAGGTGTACATCCACTGACGTTAAAGCATATTTTATGCTTTACTGCTAATGTTAAAATAAAATAAATAAAATCGCAATAATTATTTCCTGGATAGATAAAACGATTAAATGGATCTGGCAACGTGGCATCATATCTGTTAAATTATTAGTACTGACTTTAAAAATACCCCATGGATGTTGTGTTCCTTAATATTTAATTAAATCCACCAACGAACACAGTATATCAAGTAAAATTCCTAGTTGTCCAAGATAAATTTGAAAAATATATATATATATATATATATATATATATATATATATATATATATATATATATATATATATATATATATATATGTATATATATATATATATATATATATATATATATATATATATATGTATATATATATATATATATATATATATATATATATATATGTATATATATATATATGTGACAAATCAACGTTGTGCCTTTATATTGCAGAGGTTGTTGATACGGCACAAAAACTTCTGTAAAAAAATGTGTGTAGCATACTGAAATTTGTCGTCTAGTATAATTTCACTTCTCAAAGCACTATTCTGGAGAAAGCACTTTAAATATTACTTCAAACCGAAGCCCTTCAGAAACTCATGCTTGTTTTAATGTTATTACATTAACACGGTCTGAAATAGTTCTATTAAATTTCCACATTAATAAGTTAATAACTCGGCAACGGAACATTGTAATAATAAATATAACTTACACGTGTAGGTTAGAGGAGAGTTTTAGCAAGGTTACGTTATTTATCCATTAGTAACGGACCTATATGCCAATACAAGGTAAAATCCTTATCTTATTATCCAGCCATCGTTTATTTGTGCATATTTATGCTGTTTTGTTACAAAAATTGACAACCCCGCAATGTTTCTGTTTCACAAAACTCATGTAAAATGTAAAATACTTCATAAAATACAGTAATGAAGAAATTAAATCTTAATTTGAGATACTGGTAGATAAAAATTGTGACTACGTTGTTGGGCAGTGCTCTCAAAATTTTAAGTAAAGGTACCTTTGACAAAGTATAATATAATTCCTTGCAATTTCCTAAATTGTAAAATCATGAAATTTACATGCCCAATGGTTAGACATAAACATCATGTACGGTACCTGAAGAAGCTATCGTGTACTGTCAGAAAATATAAGTGGAAATTTAAGCAAGAAAGTGTTTCACTTATCACAATCATATACTGCATATAAATTACTACTATGCTAGTCAAACAGTTTGAGGCTTGACACATAGATGTCACTGCTAGCTAATATTTGTCGTTATTATTAAATCCGTACATCTATCAGAAGAATATATGTGAAGTTTCATGTTGATCTGTCAAAGAGTTTATTTTCTAAAATGTTTTTTGGAATGCCAAAGAAATTTTAATGATCTATTACCTTTAAACTGATAAAACAATAACAGAAGAATATCATTTTAGTCTGTTGGATCAGCTAGATGTAAAAATTCGTAAGAAAAACCTGATTTAGCAAAGAAAAAATCATCCCGATCTTCACTGATTTTAGTTAAAATTTTGTCGACGGTTGGGATCTGCTTGTCATAAAAAAATGTATGTAAAACTCCTTTCATTGCAGTTTCCATCTCTTCTTCCAACGAGGTTTTTCGTCTGCCTGTGATCGAATGTGACTTGAGAGTACTAACAATTCCAGTCGTTTTTTTCTCCTTCATTAGTCGATACATAGTAGATTTTCCTACTCCTGTCATGTTGGAACACATCTCAGTAGAGCTTTTAACATTATTATCTAGATATTGATATCTTAAGGCATCAAAAATGCCCTGGTTTAACGATTTTGGAATAAATATAGTTGTGGAAGCCATATCTTTTGGGTATCTCACTAATCTCAAATAAGATATAAAAACAAGCGCAAACAAGATAAATCACTAAGCACACACTGTAAGGTGTACTTTGCTCATTGACAGAAATTAAATTGAACTATCAGAAATTTTATCATTGCAGTAAATTTATAAAAGTTTATAATATCTAAGTATAATTAGATTTACGACAGTTCTCAGTTACCTTACGTTGGAGGTTTCGGTAACAGTTTTATCACTCTCCCTAGTTCTTGAATAGAGTATAGGAATGTGTATGCTTGCGATCGCTCCCCCCCCCCCCTCCCAAGAGCTTTGAGTTCAGGAAAATGAAACCAATTTTGCCTTTTATATTAGGAATGTGTATGCTGCTGGATCCCCCCCTTTGACAACTTGTTTTTCTTGCGATTGCCCTCACCCCAAGAGCTTTGAGTTCAGGAAAATAGATCCGCTTCTGCCTCTTATACTAGGAATGTGTATGCTGCTGGCATCCCCCCTTGTCGGCAACTTGTTTTTTCTTGTGATCGCCCCCCCCCCCTCTCTAAGAGCTTCAAACTCAGAAAAATAGTCTGTGTCTTTTACACTAGAAATGAGAATGTTGCTGGTGTCCCCCCCCCCCGTCGACAACTTGCTTTCGCTTCCCATATTCTATTTTTGTGATATCACCGCCCCCCCCCCAAGAGAGAGACTGAATCTGCCCCTGCTTATTGTACTGTCTTTATTATGTATATAACTTTAGGATTTATGTAACTCTGTTCTTTTCCTGCCTAATAATAGGGACTTTGGTCCCGTAGGGCATAATAAATAAATAATAATCCAATTGAGTTCATCCATAGCTCTTTTTGTTGGTAATTTTATTCTCTGCAATTCGTGTGTTATAAGTTTTAATTTTATAAACAAAAAAAACGCAATTTCTTGGTTTTAATTGTTTATAACAGATCTCTTTTGTTTGGCATAGTTATGCAAATATTCACACTTCTCACTACAAATACCTGCAGTTGTATTTTGAATTCAAACTGTAGCTTCAAGAAGTTATTGTTTTTATTCATACCGAGAAATTCCTGTACATATTATTACTCCGTGTTTCCAAATAATGAAATACAGGCGCCTTGAACACCCAAGCTCATAAAATATGCTCGGTTTTCTCAATTTAATATGTGATCTAATTCCCCTGAAAACGGCATTATATGTTTCCTGTACGTAGTGAAAGATATCTAATTTAAACAGGTTACTTTCATTCCTAAAATCAAAATATTATGTGTATTTTTATATATATATATATATATATATATATATATATATATATATATATATATCATATATCAGGAAAAATGTAAAGATTTTTCAATGCGTCACTCATCTACAAGAACAAATTTTTCCTGCAGATCAAAAAATTCGTTACCAAGGAAGAATAATGTAGGTCCGCACTTATCAAAGACTTTTGCAATATAAAAGTTGCCTTTTTTCCCTTAAGACCCTTAAAAAAGGTAGAAAGTTAGTTCACTGCAAATTCCACTCTGGTTCTGTCGCTTTAATGGGCTTAAAAAGAAAAAGACAAGTTTTAAGATGCACCCAAGGACCCCAAAAAAGGCTTCCCAAAAAGGAGATTATCGATTAAATGTGTACATACAGATAGTCAAAACGAATATCTTATACCAGACAATATTTATTTTATTAATAATTTAAAAATACACTGCGCATCTTTTGAAGGGGATAATTAATTAAAAAACAAAATATCAGCAAGAAAATTCATCAATTTTTTATTATCAACGTCAACATAAAGAGGTAGTGCAAATTTATGTTACAACAAAAAAATAATGTTTTATTAATAAAGAAGTTATTGAAAATCATGTTTCTTGGGTTTAGACTGTGTCAAATTGGGATTTTTTCCGATGTTTCGTGTACGATTCAACGAGACATCTTCGGAGATCTTTACTTTACGAGATTAGAACACTGAATGATCGTCGAGAAGCAACAGCCCGGTATTTATACCCGACTGGTGATCAGGGAATCGTGATCCAACATTACAATTCATTTTCTACGTGTGATGTAGACTGTAACCTATATTTATATTAATATTATTTGGATATTCATAAATTTCGATTGATTCTCTAATTTTACGTTTAAAGAGACCAAACACTGATGCTACAACTTTAGTTTCTTTTACATTAAAAGTGTGACCTGAGCAATGCTGGTGTTCAGCTGCTGCGGATGATACAATTTGTTTCTTTTTTTATTCATCTTTCATGTTCCTTAAACCTAGTGGATATAGACAGTGACTACAGTTTCAACTCACAGAGTCATTTTCAAACTGAATTACAAAGGTAGACTAAGTATTCAATACAGAAACATGAGAAAATTTAACAATAAATAAAAACTACCTTACAAATTACATTATTACAAAGGGGAGGTATTAAATTTTGGGAACTAATTATTATTTGGCAACAACAAATAACGGGGAAAACCCAAGTTCTGTCTGGTCATTAGGCAAATTTACATTTTTATTTTTACTATATTTATATATTTCTAAAGATTCAAGAATATTTAACTTTTGGCCCTTTGTTGAATAACGTAATATGTCAGTGTTGCTTAAATTAGGAAAACTGTGGTTGTGTTCTAAGCAATGGTTGGCAAAGCTCGAGTTTTTTGTAATCTATATGATCGGTGGTGTTCTGAAAAGCGAGTTTTAAAGCTTCTACCACTTTGTCCAATATACAAGCTATCACACTCTGAACATTTTACCTTATAAACTCCTGATTTATCAAATTTATTAATTTTATCTTTAGTATTGTAAAGGATAGTGGACAGATTGTGTTGAGATTTAAAGGCTACTTTTATGTTATGTTTGGAAAGAGTATTAGCTATGTTTTCTGATAGGGTACCACAGTATGACAAAGATATATAAGATGAACTATCTTTATCATTTTTTATTTTGGGATATATTGAATTAAAGGCTAGTTGTTTTTGGTTTTTAGTTATTAATTTCTTTATGGTTTGTTGGGAGAAATTGTTTGATATTGCAATCCATTCAATAATATTGGTTCCTTTTGAAGATCTTCTTCAGAGAGAGGCAAAGAGAATGCTCTATGTATCATTGAATTGTATGCAGCCATTTTGTGTTGAAATGGTGAAAGGAGTCATTAGATATAGTATTAACTGTAAACGTTGGTTTTCTAAAAATTTTAAAATTATACTGATTATTGAGGTGAGATATGGTGAGACCTAGAAAATTTATTTTATGGTTATTTTCAGTTTCCAGAGTAAATTGAATTTTTGGATGACAATTATTAATGTATTGTAAGAGTTTTTGAAGCTGTCTAGTAGTGCCTTTAGAACATGCTAAAACATCATTCACATATCTGTACCAAATTTGAACATGGTTTTTTCTTAAAGGGGAATTAAGAATTTTGTTTTCTATGTTTGACATGAAAATGTCTGCTAGGAGAGGGCTAAGAGGAGAACCCATTGGTAGGCCTGAATTTTGTAAATAAAATTTTTTATTGAACTGGAAATAGGTTTGTGATAGGCAAAGTTCAAAACAGACAAGATTTCAGTAGTAACTATTGGATTTATATTTCGTTCTTATAACATTTCTTAGATAAGTATAAAACATTCATCTGTTGGAATATTAGAAAACATGCTTTTTATGTCAAAAGAAACTAGTATGGAGTTATCTGGGGTTTTTATGTTTTTTACTTTTTGGACGAGATCTACTGAATTATTTAAACTGTGACTTGGTTTAATGTTGGTTATTTGTTTCAGGAATGAATTTAGTTTCATACTTAGTTCTCTCGTGGGGCTGTTAATGTATGAAATGACAGGGCGAGTGGGATTTCCTGGTTTGTGATTTTTTATAAGACCATAGAGTTTTGGAGCTAAAAAAGACAAGGCATTTTCTTCGCAAGCTGAAGATGTTAGCTACCACAGGTGACAGCGGAGATCCCATAGCCTCTCCCGAAATCTGCTCTTAGAAAGTTTCTTGAAAAGTAAAATAAGTGGAAATCAGACATGCTTTAATTGATTCTAGTAGGTTGGAGTACATGTTGTTATTTCGTAATATGTCGCTATTAAAGCACTTCACGGTATCACTGTGATTCATGTGATCACTAATCTTAGCCAATTGTAATGTGTTAAAATTTAAAGTCACTAACAGTTTTGATAGCTTGATAGGTTTTGTTATCAGTGATAGGTATAATATGCTTGTGGAGATAAAAGTCCCGAATTAATAAAACAAGACCTTCAACAGAATTTTAAATATATTTTGTGGCAATATAATTGTAAAAATTAAAATATCCACTTCAAAAGACTCGCAGTGTATTTACCTGTAAGTGAACAGGGTGTCCGGCAGTATATAGGTACAAAGTTTCAAAATAATCCTAATATTTCATATAAAAAGATGGTGGGGTAGCAAACATTTTAAAAAATCAAAAAATGGTGACGATTAAAAAAAATAGAGGCTTACAGAGAGCTGTAAATAAAAATCACAGGCTCTAGGAGGCTAATAACCGGGCTCCCCACGAGATGTCACTAATTCTCTATTCGCGAAACATTTGCATCAAAACAAGATACACTTGTATTAAAGGTAAAAGTCGATTAAAAAGGCATATTAATTGAAATATATCAAATTTTTTTTCTTTAATATTGTTAATAGAAAATTATTTATCGTGATCACTTTTATTCGTATTAATTTCAAGGTAAAAAGATAATATATTATCAACCAATTCTCATAAAAAGTAAAAGATAAAAAAGTGTATTTTACTTTCCATTATTATTTTCTTTTCAATTATTATTTTTATGATAATACATATTAAATTAATCTATATTAAATTATTTTGTTTTTATAACGAAGTAAATTATAAATATTAATATTATTATTCATCAGATATCAGCAAATTACAAGGTCAAAGATATATATATATATATATATATATATATATATATATATGTATATATATATATATATATATATATATATATGAAGTAAAATGCGAACAGTAAATGCAAACTTCGTTCCAACAATATCCTTTCCGTGTTAGAGATTGCACAGTTTGAACAAATTGCTAAGAAACACAATTTATCCTATTCCACCACCATCGAGATGATGGCCTACCTGTACCACGATACCGAGAAGAAAGTCAAAACGTACCCTCCCCGCCACAGTGATACGGCAGAGGTACATGTTTCGTCTCTACTAGACTCGTCAGAGTACCGACATGCACCTGACTGTACAAAGGACAGATGAGAAAGAAGCATGCAACACTGAACGCGGCTTCGCCGAACTCCCGCCAGATGTCTTATATATGTTTATGCGGCTTTCACGGATTCCTCCGTGTGAGATACAATACCAGTGGATATATCCACATTATGCCCTTGTAGTGCTGAAATCACATTCAGCAAACATACAACTATATGCAGCTCCGTGTATGAATGAAGCAAAATGTGAACAGTAAATGCAAACTTCTCTCCATCATATCCTTTCTGTGTTAGAGGTTGCACAGTTAAAATAAATTGCTATTAAACGCAATTTATCCTATTCCACCACCATCGAGATGATGGCTTACCTGTACCACCATACCGAGAAGAAAGTCAAAACTTACCCTCCCCGCCACAGTGATACGGCAGAGGTACATGTTTCGTCTCTACTCATCAGGGTACCAACATGCACCTGGCTGTGCAAAGAACAGATCGGAAGAAAGCATGCAAATACGGAACGCGGCTTCGCCGAACTCCCGCCAGATGTCTTATATATGTTTATGCGGCTTTCACGGATTCCTCCGTGTGAGATGCAATAGCAGTGGATATATCCACATTATGCCGTTGTAGTGCTGAAATCACATTCAGCAAACGTATAACTATATGCAGCCCCATGTATGAATGAAGTAAAATACGAACAGCTGCTTAGGTACGTTTGCTGAATGTGATTTCAGCAATACAACGGCATAATGGCATAAGGTAAACTCCTCAGAAACAAAAATGTTATCGAGATGTGAAAACCTGTCTATAAAATTTATAAGGGAAGCCATCGAAATTGCAGAGAGACCCAACAACTTAAATAGCAGAGATGACAGCCAGCTGTTGCCTAATATTTGGAAAAACCTGCTAAAATTTCACATTGGGTTTGAAAATAAACTATTGTTAATTTAGGTCAGTTATCTTTATGTAAACTTTCACGCATTTAGTTTAGCAATCAAAAATTAATAATTCAGTTTGTTTCTTAACCGACGTGATACGCCACTGAAAAAAAAACAGTCTTATGATTCTTAAAAAGATTTAGCGAAGTATTAAATTATGTTTCATATTTATAATAACATATTTTCGAAATTTATGTACAAGAACATCTTACATTTACTTTCGCGTATCGTAGTAAAGTAGGGCAATAAATATTTCTCACTTACGGGGAATGTATATTATGAATAGAGGGATATATAGCTTAAAATACGTATATGGTAAGTATAACGTGTACGTACCTGGTAAATAAAGTTTATATTGCAATATTTTAAAGGACTTCTATCTATTGTATAGAAGAAATAAATTATATTTTAATAAAGATCAAAAGCTTTCACGGCCTTAATCAAGTCGAAAATGATGGTTCTTTAGTCCAGTCATCTTAGGATTTCACCTCGAAATCTAACGAAACAAGCTGAATTTTTGCACAAACCTTTATTATGGTATTATAAACAATGTCCCAAAAGTCACAAAAGTGTAAGGGCGCTTAGATATTCAAGGTCAAAGATCTCAAAAATCAGTTTTTCGGGAATATCTCGTTTTCTCTACCTCCAATCGTATTTGTGTTTATTATAAAACTTGTAGAAGACTAAAAGGATGCGAATATTTTAAAAAAAAAAATCAAAAAATTGTGACGATCAAAAAAAATTAGAGGCTTACAGAAAACTGTAAATAAAAATCACAGGCTATTGAAGGCTAATAACCGGGCTCCACACGAGATGTCACTAATTCTCTATTCGCAAAACATTTGCATCAAAACAAGATACATTTGTATTAAGGGTAAAAGTCAATTAAAAAGGCATATTAATTGAAATATATCATTTTTTTTTTCTTTAATATTGTTAATAGAAAATTATTTATCGTGATCACTTTTATTAGGATTATTTTCAAGGTAAAAAGATAATATATTATCAACCAATTTTCATAAAAAGTAAAAGATAAAAAAGTGTATTTTACTTTCCATTATTATTTTCTTTTCAATTATTATTTTTATGACAATACATATTAAATTAATCTATAATAAATTATTTTGTTTTTATAACGAAGTAAATTATAAATATTAATATTATTATTCATCAGATATCAGCAAATAACAAGGTCAAAGATATATATATATATATATATATATATATATATATATATATATATATATATATATATATATGCGGCTTTCACGGATTCCTCGGTGTGAGATGCAATAGCAGTGGATATATCCACATTATGCCGTTGTAGTGCTGAAATCACATTCAGCAAACGTACAACTATATGCAGCTCTTTATATGAATGAAGTAAAATATGAGCAGTAAATGCAAACTACTCTCCATCATATCTCTTCTGTGTTAGAGGTTGCACAGTTAGAATAAATTGCTATAGAACGCAATTTATTCTATTCCACCACCATCGAAATGATGGCCTACCTGTACCACCATACCGAGAAGAAAGTCAAAACTTACCCTCCCCGCCACAGTGATACGGCAGAGGTACATGTTTTGTCTCTACTAGGCTCATGAGGGTACCGACATGCACCTGGCTGTGCAAAGAACAGTAAACAGTAAATGCAAACTTCGTTCCAACCATATTCTTTCCGTGCTAGAGATTGCACAGTTTGAACAAATTGCTAAGAAATACAATTTATCCTATTCCACCACCATGGAGATGATGGCCTACCTGTACCACCATACCGAGAAGAAAGTCAAAACTTACCCTCCGCGCCACAGTAATACGGCAGAGGTACATGTTTCGTCTCTACTCATCAGGGTACCAACATGCACCTGGCTGTGCAAAAAACAGATCGGAAGGAAGCATGCAAATACTTCGCCGAACTCCCGCTAGAAGTCTTATATATGTTTATGCGACTTTCACGGCCTTGGTCAAGTCGAAAATCATGGTTTTTGAGTTCAGACCGTGTCAAATTGGAATTATTATCCGACGTTTCGCCGACGAATGCACGAGTAATCTTCAGAGATCTTTATTACATGAGATTAGAACCCTGAATGACCATAGAGGACCGATAGCTGTCGTAATCTGCGTGTATAGATAGGTCTCTTGCGATTACGGAAATTATTAAATTATAAACAATCGTCCTTCATGCTGCAGACTTGATGGATACTTTTAAAAATATTGGTGTTTCGTTGTAAGTGTCGGTGATGGATTCATCAGTGGGTCCGCCGGTACTTTTCCCAGATACCCGTTGTCGTGCTATACCAAAGTTGGAAGAGTCTATCATCAGACGCTATACCCATATTTTCCTGACACCCTGTATAAACAACGTCTTCAATAGACACTTCTAGAAATTTAGGCAATTTCGGGCACAACAAATTATTGATAAGAAAAACTTAAATAAATAGTTTAATAAATCAAATTAAATATTACACTCTCCCAAATTTATAATTTATTACTATTTATTATTCCTTTGTTGTTTCCTAACTAAAACATTTCCAATACTACAACATGGAAAACTTTTTGGAAAATTATCTTCGAAAAAAGGGTCTCTATTTCCACAAAACTGACTTTTACGACAGAATATTTTGGCAACGTAGCTGCATATAAAATTTGATTTACCCGAACCTTTGAAAACTCAATTTGTTCCGAACTAAAATTGATTTTTATAAACTATTTACCTTTTAGCCAATTTACTACAGTGCACGAAGATTTCCCAATATTTACTTTGACACTTTTGACAGTATTTATTGTAGTTAAAGACGATATTTCAATTCTCGAGACTATTTTTATTTTAACGTTTTTATTTTGCTTTTTGTAGAAGCATTGTATAGGCTGGGAGATCAGAGAGTATCTCATTCCTTTAAATAAAATAAAATACTTCTGAAATGTTCATTACAGATTATTTTTTAAAAAGTCTCGCGCGTTCGACTGTCTTTAGTGGTAATACTTCGCTTACCCAGTTAGATATTTTTTGCTAATCAACAGGTAAAAATCGAAAATCCCACGTCCGTAATCACACCTCGAAATCGGGCGTGAGATGTGGTGGAGGCGCTGTGTTTAAAAATGTGACTGTTGCCGAACTTTTCTGTAATTTATAGCCATTTAATTATAGTTTTATTTTCGAAAACTCTACACATCATGACAATATCGTATGTTTCTCCTCTTTTCAATACTGACTTGAAATGTAGCTTTTACTAGCCTGTGGTCACTCCGAACATCAAATTTATTTAGAGAATAAGAACAAAATGGAATATCACATGTTAATTATTTTTTGATTTTCCCAACGAATGTTAAATATGTTAAAATCGTTTTAATGATATAAATCCCCGGAAAAATTCGAATTAATGTGTTTCAAATACCAAAACAACATTAAAAAATTCAATTATAAAATTGAATAAAGAGCTTTAAATTTGCAAATCAATCGGTGAAATTGCATTAGTTTTATTGACACATTTTATTTTGTTCGACTGAAACCACTGTGAAAGAAAAAACACTAACAAAAAATTCAAATGCAGCAATTTAAATTTCATATTTTCATATATTTTTTAAAATAGTTCGCGCGTTCGACTGTCTTTAGTGGTAATATTTCGCTTACCCAGTTAGATATTTTTTGCGAATCAGTAGGTAAAAATCGAAAATCCCACGTCCCTAGTCACACCTCGAAATCGGGCGTGACATGTGGTGGAGGCGCCGTGTTTAAAAATGTGACTGTTGTCGAACTTTTCTGTAATTTATAGACATTTAATTATAGTTTTATTTTCTAAAATTCCACACATTATGACAATATCGTATGCTTCTTCTCTTTTGAATACTGACTTGAAATGTAGCTTTTACTAGCCTGTGGTCACTCCAAACATCAAATTTATTTAGAGAATAAGAACAAAACGGAATACCACATGTTAATTATTTTTTGATTTTCCCAACGAATGTTAAATATGTTAAAACCGTTTTAATGATATAAATCCCCGGAAAAATTCGAATTAATGTGTTTTAAATACCAAAACAACATTAAAAAATTTAATTATAAAATTGAATAAAGAGCTTTAAATTTACAAATCAATCGGTGAAATTGCATTAGTTTTATTGACACATTTTATTTTGTTCGACGGAAACCACTGTGCAAGAAAAAACACTGACAAAAAATTCAAATGCAGCAATTTAAATTTCATATTTTTATTGAACGTGCTTTTTTTAATTGAAAAAAAAATCGAAAAAAAAGATAGATATTGTTTTTCGCGATTTCAATTCAATATTTATTATTCTTTAGGTTCCATTTTTGATAATTGTTTGTTAAATGACGAGCAAAAAGTTGGTAACAGTTGGGAAACAAAAATATTTGTACTTTTGCAAAAATGAGAGTAATATACAAACTTTCAGCGTGACCCGGCAGATAAAACAAATATTATTTTTTAATGGAGTGGTCATAATTTCGGTCCGAAAATAAACCAAACATTGCAAAAAACACATTAAAAGCTATTCCTTCATCAATATTTATTCAGTATTCATCACATATCAAGGTTTTTTTTTCAATTTTCTGGATGCATCTGCAAGTTTAAATTACGTCCAATCAAAATCACTGTGGCTTTTTTATTAATGTATGTAGCATCATAGTATTTCACGCGATTGACGCCTACAGTTGTACCAACTAAAAAATAATGGCATAGATAATTTTACATAAGCGCGCCGATTTACGGAAAGTAAATATAATGAAGACCTAAAGTCGGGTATAAGTTAATTATTTAAAAAATATTGGGTTTTTTGAAAAATTATTCGGTGTTTGTTTTATGGTACGAATTTTTTTCAGTGTATTAAATTTTGCAGGGTGACCGAAAGAAAAAACTCAAGGACGTGAGAAAATGTGGGCATCCTTTGATCTACGTTGCTAACCTACCCTACCAACCTGCCTACTTAACCAAAGTAGTAACCAGCATACCAACATCCCTACTCAACTAAAGTATCAACCTACCTACGAACCTACCTACCTACGAACCTACCTACCTACCAACCTACCCACCTACTCACCTACCCACCTACCCACCTACTCACCTACCAACCTACCTACCTACCAACCTACCTACCTACCAACCTACCTATCCAACTACAAGACCACTTATTAAGACCACACATCAAAGAATGCCACCGATAGATCAAAGGATGACGACTTTTTCCCACGGTTTTGAGTTTTTTCCCACCCTGAACCCCCCCACACCTAATATGGTGCCCCACCCTAGTTTTCCACTGCTATTCGGCAATTTTACATGATCAGTATAGCAACAAGACCCGATATCAATAGTTGCAAATTCAAATAAGAAGAAAAATAAGAGCAGCAAAAGAAGAGTACCTTTCTGGAAAATGCAAGGAAATAGAGGAGTTGCAAAACAAGTACGATAACTTCAACTTGCATAAAAAAGTCAAAGAACTAGCTGGAATAGAAAAGAGAAAAACCTCAAACGTATTGCTAGACAAAGAGGGAAACATTATTATGGAAAAACAACAAAAATTATGCAGGTGGAAAGAATACATAGAAAAACTATTTGAAGATCAAAGATACCAAAATTCTTCTATAAACAGTCTAAGAGGTGACATAGGGTCTGAAATTACTAAAGGAGAGGTTATTTATGCATCAATGTCGTTAAAAACTAATAAAGCTGTTGGTCCAGATGAAATGCCAGGTGAGTTGTTGAAGCTGATCAATGACAAAATTTAGATTTATTGGTGAGATTATTTAATACAATTTACACGACAGGAACTATCCCCCGAGAAATGTTAACATCAACATTCATATGTTTACCAAATAAAGCAAATTTAAAAGAATGCAGTGACTATCGAACAATCAGTCTCATGTCACATGCTTTGAAAACTCTTTTTAAAAATTGTACACGCTAGCATACATTCCAAATTCGAACTGGATATTAGTGACACACAGTTTGGCTTCCGGAACGGGGTGGGTACAAGAGAAGCATGATTTGCTTTTAATGTGCTTACTCAAAGATGCTTAGATATCAATCAGGACTTCTATGTCTGCTTCATAGATTATAACAAAGCTTTTGATAGGGTCAAATATGACAAACTGATAGAGATTCTCAGAAGCAAAAATTTGGATGAAAGAGATTTAAGGTTGATATCAAATCTGTATTACAATCAGCGAGCGGCAGTAAGATTTGGACAGGAAATATCCGGAGATGTGGAAATACAAAGGGGAGTCAGACAAGGGTGTATATTGTCACCTTTACTATTTAACGCTTATTCTGAAGAGGTAATATTGGAAAGTGTTGAATCTAAAACAGCAGGGATAAAAGTAAACGGAGTTTTGATCAACAATATTAGGTATGCAGATGACACCCTAATAATAGCTGATAGTTTGAAAGACCTAGAAAAGATAATGAATAAAATATTGAAAGTCAGTGAAGAATATGGACTCTCTCTCTTAACACGAAAAAGACCAAGTTCATGATAATTAGTAAAAACAACACCAATAATAATGAAACCCTAATGGTAGGAGGCCAGCACATAGAACGAGTTAAGAAGTACACTTACTTGGGAACCTTAATAACAGAAAATAATGACTATACCGTCGAAATAAAAACCAGAATCGAGAAAGCACGTGCCAACTTTATTAGAATGAAAAAGGTTATCGGCAGCAAAGATCTAACGTTAGCCCTGAAAATAGAACTGACTAAATGTTACGTATACAGTGTTCTATATTATGGAATGGAAGCATGGACACTGAATCGAGAGGCAATGAGAAGACTTAACCCTTTTGAAATGTGGACCTATAGAAGAATTCAGAAGATTTCGTGGGTGGATCGAGTTACGAACGCCGAGGTGTTGAGAAGAATGGGGGAAAGAAAAGGAAGTCGGGATAACAGTAAGTCAGAGAAAATTGCAATATTTCGGACATATTATGCGAGGAGAAAAGTACAGCATCTTACGACTCATAATCCAAGGCAAAATAAGCGGCTGAAGAGGCGTAGGACGACGACGAATTTCATGGCTAAAAAACCTAAGGGAATGGTTTGGATGCAGTTCAAAACAACTATTTAGAGCAACTGCCTCAAAAATTAAAATAGCTATTATGATTGCCAACCTCCGCAATGGAGAAGGCACTTGACGAAGAAGAAGAAGTATACCAACGCAGAAATTGAAAGCAGCAATGAGGCACCAGTAAGATGTCCACCACGTTCTCCAGAGTTACGACGTCTTTTTGTGGGGCGCTCTTAAAAAGGAAATATACAACTCCGGTGAATGCCCACGAAGAATTATTGATGAGAATTTTAAACGTAAGATACCTTTTTAATAATCCTGATATATTAGATAAAGTCTACTTTCATTTTTGAAATGTATTCAGCAAAAAGGAAGCCATTTTGCACATTTGCTTAGTTAATGTTTTCTTATCTTTCTAAAATACATATATGTACTTTTAATATTTATTTTAAAAATTGTTGTATTATTACAGCAAGTTGTAAGTAATTGGAAATATTTTTCCTGGTGAAAAAGCTTCCAAATACATATAAAATATAAATTCCAAAATATCTAGACTGTTATATTGTTGATGACAAAAAATCACAAGCAATGTTTACTAGTTACGTCACTTTTTTTACTCTTTACACTATTTTATAGCTGGTCACTATACCACTAGAAAAGTCGTATTAAACCACACACCAAAAATTATTAAATTGCATTTAGGTATAGAACAAATAATAGAAACATTTTTCAAAATTTTACACGCAGTCTAAAAGTGTACAAAAAATTGAGGGTCACTATTTGAAGAATCAAAATTGATTGATTATAACAGAGCTTCTTTCGATTCACCCTGTATAATTTAATATATCGGGAAAATTTCATACCGAAAAAAGTCGATTTTTCAAAACATCCAGCGCTTTTTAAATAATGAATTTATTCCGGACTACAAGTCCTCATTATATGTAAAAGTATATATAAATCAAATGTTAATTTTCAACGCAACATAATATTACAAATTGCTAATTCAGTTGTATTTCCCTTTTCTTACAAAGTAAAAAAAAAAGATAAATAAGGAAAAAGGTACGAAATCTGCAAAACTCTTCCAATTTCAATCGATTACATCTTTTTCTGATAGTAACGTTATCTTTTTGTATTTTTACTTCGTGCCAATTTTCTAAACCATTCACAAACTTTAAAAAGACCATTTCCTTTCAATTGTGACGTGAAAATTCGGATTTTCTCATGGTTTTCTTAACTAGAATTAGACGACCAGCTGTAAAACGTTTCTACTTGTCATCTTCTGGGGTTCGAAAAACCATCACCTTCAAAATTCGATTAAATAAGTCGGAAAACTTTGTTATCCAGGAAATTGTAGTTTAAGATTCTAAGTATTTCTTTTACGTCATTTATTATACCAGTGGTTCTCAAGCGTTTTTATTTGCCATCTTGAGATGTCTTGTGAGTTGCTGAATATAAATAAATAAACATGATTTCAAGCCAAACGGCTTCGCACACCAGGTATACAAAAATATCAAAAATATGAAGCTCTGTGTGAACCCTTTCCATGTTATCGGTTTCTAGGTGAAGTGTTCTGCTGTATTTTCTAGGCACTTTCGGACGGTTCGCGCGGTCGCAAGGAGAACTACTTTCTGAATCGGTTTATACAGATGCTCGCTAAGACCCACTCCCTTGATGTTCTTCAGGAAGTTCTTTGGTATCACTCCAGTTGTTGATAAAATTATGGGAATCGTTTGAAGGCTGTTCATTGTCCACTGTCTTCGGATTTGCACCTCCAGATCTTCTCGTTGTATTTTGGCCTTAGATTGGTGTTGTTAGGTACAGCAATGTCGATTAGTGTAGTTCGCCTAGAAATTTTATCGGTTAGTATAATGTCTGGTCTATTATGAGCTACTGTCTGATCCGTCAGAACCGTTCGGTCCCAATATAACTTAACCTGGTTGTTCTCAAGAATAGGCTCCGGATTGTACTTGTAATAAAGCACTTTTCCTACCTGTAATAGGTTTAACTTTTCTGCTAACTCTTGGTGGAGTATCTTAGCGGCTGAGTCGTGTCTTTCCTTATACTCGGTTGCGGCAAACGCTTGGCATCCTCCAGTTATGTGCTGGACTGTCTGATTTTCGACAGCCATATCTGCATTGGTCATTTTCTATTGAGGGATCTCTAAGGATGAACTTCCGATAGTTCTTCGTCGGAATAACCTGATCTTGGATAGCTAACAAGAAGCCCTCCGTTTCCGGAAACATCTGTCCTGAAATCAACCAGTAGTTCGACGCTGAGTTGTCGACATTGTCCTGATTGACCTCATTTGGATGCCGTCCATGAAGTGGCTTCCGCACCCAGGTTTGTAACTTCTCTTGGTCTGTTTGGTGGTGAGAAGCGATATCTTGTTCCCTCAACTATAGCGTGGTTGAATCGTCTGCCTCGCATATTGCTGGATTTAGTGTGGAAGAGTCTGCTAACCTGAGGAAATATGAACGTAAGTTTATTATCTGCTGGTCGAGCTGCTTACCAATATCCACCAAACCTCTTCCTTCTTGATATCTTGGAAGCATTGTACATTCAATAGCACTCCGAAGATGATGTTTTTATGCTTTCGTTAGGAGGGTTCTTATTTTTCTTCTCAGGTTTTAGATGTTCGTCCTGCTCCATATTACAATCAAACGCCCTGGTATATGAAAAAAAATTTTATAGAAATTCATTAAAATAATGTGTAAGGAAAGAACCAAACTTGAATATGCGTAGGAAGAACTGTCTAATTTTCAGCTTTAAAGATAAAATATCCTGCTATCAAAGGCGAATTAAAATTAAGAAAAATCAAGCGGTACTTTAACTCAATTTTACTACATAAAAAAATCGGTGAACGACCCCGTAGGCGTAATCGTAGGCTTAACAAAAAACTGGCAAATTTCCAAAATAACACTGCGTACTTAATAATATAAAAATAACCTTAAATAAAACAATTTCTCGTTCATTTTTCCACAATTAGAATTAAATATTAATCAGGCAGCTTAAAAAAACATTTTTCAACCGTTTAACAAGAGCGTTTTGTGTATTGTTCTCTTTTTTTAATAATGATCCTCCGGTTATTTTTTATTCGGAGGAATAATTTCGACATTAGCAGTCAAAAGACGAAAGGAATCCATTTAATACTCATTATAATGGGGAAGGGTTAAATATTGTATAAAGAGAGCTTCATTTTTCTCATTATCTTTAATTTATTTTCATACGTTTTTTTAATTTTTTGTAATTTTTTTTTTTTCGGAATATTGATACTTTTTTAGACAGCGATTATAATTATTTTTATGAAATGAAAATATTTTTAAAAATTTTCAATTGAAAGGTAATTGTGGGAAAAAAAAGCGCGAGGAGTTACAAAACTCCCAAAAAAACTTAAAAGAATGCTCAATAGGTGGTTATTGAGGAAATTTGTAATGACAGTAACACAGAAAAGCATTGACAGAGGTGAAAATTAAACTGTAACATAAAATAATTAATTAAGATAATGACGATTGCCACAAAATGGATTCAAATAATCAGATCAAAACAGCCCAAAATGTTAATAGTGGTTACGCAAGTAAAAGTTCCAGACTTATACTAACAATAACAAAAAAGAACGAAACTAATTGTTGATCTTAAATTGTTGCAACAGATAAACAAAATTGTGGTTCATTTTTTCGTTATAAACAAATAGAATAACTCTTCAACAATCGTTGATATCGAAATGTCGATAAGAAAACGCGATAGCTGAGATTTTGAAAAAGAATAAATAAACCACCTTCGCCAGGGATGTTGTCTATCACCAACTCTCTTTAAAATCTACCTCAATGAAGCTTTAGAGAATTGGAGAAGATTATGCAGTAGAATGGGAATAGAATTAAATAGTGACACCCATTTATGTACGCTTCATTTTGCAGATGCAGTGACCCAAGGTAAAGAAGACCTCGAATTTATGACGAGGAAACTATTTAAAGAATACGCAGAGTGGGGATTAACGGTCAACTGCAGTAAAACTAAATATATGTGTATCGGTGGAGAAGAAACAGATTTGTAAGTGGATGGCAATATCATAGTAAAATCTTGTTCTGATTATACCTAACTTGGAACAAAGATCGGTCAAAGTGGACGAACTGAAGAAGAAATATTGGAGCGAATAACTAAAGGGAAAAACGCTATCGGATGCCTAAACTCACTATTATGATCAAGAAACATCTCCAGGGAAAGAAAACATCTTTTATACAATGCAATATTTAAAAGCTTTGCATTGTATGGATGTGAAACATGGCAGATAAACAAAACTTTAGAACGTAAACTGCTGGCTCTTGAAATGGACTTTTGGCGAAGATCTGCCGGAAAGTCAAGGATCGAACGGATAACCAACGAGAGAATTAGAAAGATTATGGACGTGAAGAAAACTATTCTCGATGAAATCGAACAACGTCAGCTGGTATGGTATGGACATATGGAGAGAATGGCGGACGAACGTCTACCAAAGCAAATCGTAAAATGGACACCAAATGAAAAAATAAAGAGAGGAAGACCAAAAGTTACCTGGATTAAAGGCATTAACCGAGCCATGTCCGAAATAAACTTATTTCCAGGGGATTGGGAAGACCGAAAATATATATATATATATATATATATATATATATATATATATATATATATATATATATATATTTTATTTTTTTATTTTTCTTGGGATTATGGTCCGTTTAAAAATGAAATTAAAATGTAATGGTGGTGTTGTATTTTATATTACATTTTTTTTAATACATTAACGTTTCGGTAATTTTTTTTTACCTTCGTCAGAATGTGTAGCTAAAAAGACAAAGTATTTGGTTGATTTTACTATTAAAATATTTACATATTATTTATTTACCTTGAACAATGATTCAGGAACATCACTGCACTTACATGTATAAATTTATTTGAAAATTTTGTTCTATTAAAAATTTAGTTTTGCGAGATTCACAGAGTTCAAGATGACCACGTGTGTCATCTTGAAGTTAAGATGGTACTGAGAGAACAGATGGTATTTTTTTGTAGGTAATGAGGATTGTTTTGGCTATTGTGGGTTAAATGGGGTCTGGTTCGAAAATGCAATGCGTTTTTGGTTTTAGAACTTTAATTTTTTTTGGTTCTTATTTTATAATATTATTATATATTTTATCATCTCTAGGATTTCTCGTTTATATATATATATATATATATATATATATATATATATATATATATATATACGACAACTAGAAGCTGAGATAGAGTTTTTTTTTCAAAAAATCGCTGTGGAATTGTTTATTAACATTAAGGGTTTATTTAAATAGGAACTCATAGGGAAATGATTCAACTATTGTATGCAGCAGTTTTCAACCCAATTATTTCAAAATTGTTGATGTAGCAATAGTTTAAAGTTACACCTACTCCGAGAGTCAGAAAGTGAGCAGTGGAGGGGGGCATTCTTTCAGTCTGCCGCGAGCGAAAAAAAAAGTGACTCAGACGCTTCAAATTTAAACAATGGATGATATGATTTTGTAATAAAGTTATTGTTAAACATAGCAATAAACAAATTGTTGCACTTTTATACATTTTATGCATAATTATAATTTTTCCGTACTTACGTGCTTTTCAAATTGCGAAAAAATTGTTACAGTCGTTAACAATAGACCATTAATTACGAATATTAAAAATTACGTTGATTTTTAATGTACCATTAATATTTATCGACATATAGCATGAAACAAATAGCAACATTTGTTGATAGCATTATTGTTTTTCGAGATGCAGAATAAACTACATTTGACTATTATATTGTAAGCGAGAATTATTGTAATATTACTTTCAAAGAGGATGAAAGTAATAGGGTAGAAAATAATTATGATTATAATAATAATGATGATGTTCATGATGATAATAATTATGTCATTGATGAGAGTGATGATGATGATGAGAGTAATAATGATCCAGACGCGGAGCCAAGGGGAGGGGCGGTGGGAGCAATCCCCCCCGCCCAAGAGCTTTGAGTTCAGGAAAATAGACCCGATTTTGCCTCTCATACTACAGTTTATTCAAGAACTAGAGAGAGGAATAAATCATTTTTTACCCTTTTTTTCTTCGCAAACTATCTGTGTTCTTTAGTCCGGTGTCTTTGGCAAAATCTGTTAAACACACATATTTTTCACAGGAATGGGTTAGAAATTTTATAATCAAAAATACCGGTCCACAATAATGGACTATTTGAGTTGGATAACAATAGATATTTGGATGTGCGAAGTGTTAAAAAGGATTTTAATTCGTGTCATAGGCGTCAGAAAGAGGTTTATTTTATTACTAAATATTTATGGCATAAAACATCATTTCGGTAATAAACGTAAAATAAAAAGTTTTTATAATATTATTTTATTTCTTATGATTTCTTAAGAATTCACATACATTAGAAAACATAGATAATTTGGACATATTTAACACAAATCACAACTGAATTTTTATTATTTTTAATTTTGGCATAGCAACCCTTTTAGGCACATTCAGACTAAAAGTAGCCTTTTTCTTTCAAAAATTCTAAGTAATAATTTAAATACTTACATAATACCCATTGTCAAAAATACGAGAAGTTAAACATATATAAAAAAGTAAATTTATCCATATAATATTAAAATTTTTTTGGGGCTATCGGTCATTTTATTGTTAATTAAAAACACTTTTATGACATTTGACGTTTCAGTTTATTTATTAAAAAGGGATTCAAATGTAATTATTTTTTTTTAATTTTTGTATGTTACAGAAAATTTAAATAATAAATTGTGTTTACGCTGTTAAAAAATACATATTTAATTCGTAATCAAAGTCAGTGAAGCTATCTTCGCTCAAATTAATTATAATTGGTTCCTCTATCTCACCGATCATGAGATCGAGTTTCCACATTTTCTTTTATTCCTTTATTATATGGAATTTTCCAAATTTTCTGCAGTAACTTTATTCAAAGAATTTTTCAAAAGTTCAGTTAAATTACTAATTTTATAAGTTGTGTTATTTCTAGTAACTCTACCTTTTACTTCAGAGAGATATTTCCTTCTCCAATGGACATTTTACGAACGATCTATAAGAATAGATTACCTATCAAGTTTTTCCCTGCAAAAATTAAGTTCTCTGAGCAATTTCCAGAGCTCAGTTCTTTTAATTTCAGGTAAATCCCGATCTTCATTGATTTTAGTTAGAATTTTGTCGACGGTTGAGATCTGCTTCTCATAATAAAATGTATAACTCCTTTTTCTCCTTCATTATTCGGTACATAGATTTTCCAACTTCAGAGCTTTTAACATTATTATCTAGATGTTAATATCTTGAGGCATCATAAACATTCATCGTAATAAGTTTTTCGTTGAGGAAAAAATGCCCTGGTTTAACGATTTTGGAATAAATATAAATGTGGAAGCCATATCTTTGGGATATCTCACTAATATCAAATAATATATAAAAATAAGCACAAACAAGATAAATCACTACGGACGCACTGTAAGGTGTACTTTGTTCACTGACAGAACTAACCAGAACTACCAGAAATTTTATTGTTGCAATAAATTTATAAAAGCTTATAATATTTAAATATAATTAGATTTACGGCAGTCCTCAGTTACCTACGGCACTGGGACAAGTGCGTTTGTAGGTTTCGGTAACAATTTTATTACTCTCTCTAGTTTTTGAATAGAGTATAGGAATGTGTATGCTTGGAGGCTGGATCCGCTCCTGTAATGATCAAGACGATGAGTGTGATAATGATGAGGATAATTGTAGTGATAATAATGAAACCGATAAGGGTTTCATAAATGAGTGTCCATCGATGTCTAAAAAATGGTGAACGGAATAAATATTTTGTATACATTAAAGAAAAAAATATGTATATTTGTAAAAAATTTTGTATACGAAAAATGTTCGTCCAATAAAATAAACAAAAATTTAACATGTGTTTTTCTTCTACAACTAATAATCTGGCTGCAAATGACAGTCGCAATTGGTTTCATGCTATAATTCCATAATATTCATAGTACATTAAAATTCAATCTGATTTTTAATATTCCTAATTAGTAGTATACTGTTGACTACTGTAATATTTTTTTCGCAATTTGAATGTTTAACAATAATTTCATTACAAAAACATATCATCCATTGTTCAGATCTCGTTGAGAAACCACAAATTGAGGAAAATAAAGATTCTATGGCCAAATTCGCTGAGATAATCCAAATTTTTTCAGCGAAACGAATGTGATGCGTTCGAGTCACGTTTTTTTCCGCACGCCGCGGGCTGAAGGAACGCCGCCCTCTACCTCTCACTTTCTGACTCTTGGGGTAGGTGCAACTTTAAACTATTACAACATCAACAATTTTGAAATAATCGAGTTAAAAACTGCTGCATACAATAGTTTAATCATCTCCCCAAGAGTTCGTACTTAAATATTTCATTGATAATAAGCAACGAATCAGCTAATTCCGCTGGTCTATAAATCTTTCTTCAGTGATTTATCCAGGAAGTAAAATGACTTGCAATATTTACACAATTTTGTTTTTATTTGTTGACCGTGTAGTTATTAATTAGTTTTTACTTTTTTGGGTTTCGGTCATATTATTACTTTATAAAAAATTAACACATGTTTTTTTCTGACGTTTCGGTTTATTTTATTGATTAAACCATCTTCAGAGAATTACTGTAAATATGAAAAGGAATATGTAAATTTATGCTATATAAACTGAAAATTTTACTTTCTTACCTAATGTTAACAGGTGGTTCACTTGAAAAACTTACATTTAACTATTTTATTACTTTAATACAATATAATTAAACACTCCTTATCACTACATAGTATAAAACAAAGTCGCTTTCTCTGTCCCTATGTCCCTTTGTATGCTTAAATCTTTAAAACTACGCACCGGATTTTGATGCGGTTTTTTTCAATAGATAGAGTGATTCAAGAGGAAGGTTTATATGTATAATAACATCCATTAAATAGTGGAGAAATACTGTTATTTTTGAGGTTTCTAATGTGATGTCGTTAATTATCATATTTTTTCCGCTTACATTGCAAACGCAGGCTGAACCCTACGAGATTTATCAAAATAATGTACTAATTATTTGTACACATTGAAAAGGTCTACAGAAAACTCCGCGATGGTATATGTCTATCTCTCATGGATATCCCACAATAACATTTTTTTGTCATTTACTTTTTACGACAAATAATGGCAAATTTTGAAGCGATTTTAACCAATACAGCATTAATCCTTATCCAATTAAATAGCTTAAATACATTGTTGATTTAATATAGATCTATATGGTCCTTTACAGCACAAGATTTAAATGAATATTTTCGAAGATATTACAGATTTAAAATTGCGGGAAGTAGCGCTTGCGGCGGTACTGGCCGATCGGGGCGGCGGCAGCGTGCCTATAAATAGCGCGTCGGAGGCCGATGTAATAATTGTTGTAAAAATAAAATAAATAGTCACAGTTTTTCTGTAGTGTATTTAGTATCAGCATTGCACCCGTGCGAAGCCGGGGCGGGTCGCTAGTTTAATATAAATATAAATATAGAAAACTATTATTTTTTGATGCATTTTTTTTTCACGTCTGGTTTGTTGTGCTTTTGACAGAGTACTACCAAAGGGTTTGAAAGTTTCTGGACCATCTGCAATTTTATTGCCCTATTAGATTCGTATATACATTACTCAGGTCATTTGTGTCCGTTCTGAAATTCATTGTACCGGGTGTTCTTTTAATATGAATCATTTCTTTAATTGTTCTTTTTTTCTAATTAATTTCTTTGTCTAAAATCTCCACGTTGTTAAAATCGATATTGTGCATGTTATCAATTGCATGTTTGGCTAAGGCTGTTTTATTATCGGTATTGTGATGTCTAATGCTGTATTTGTGATTTTGTATTCTATTTTTTAAATACTGTTTGGTTTGACCGACATATGTTTGGTTGCAATCTAAGCAATTGATCTTGTAAATGACATTTGTTTGTTCGTCTTTAGGGATATCAGGTTTAAGTTTTGTGTAAAGGTTTTTGAAATTATTCGAAGGTTTTTCAGCTATTTGGATATCATATGGTTTTAGCACTTTTTTAATGGGATTAGTAATTTCTGGTATATACGGCAATGATATGTATTTTTGGATTGATGGAACATTGCTTTTTGTTGGCTGATTGTTGTTATAGATTTTATCTACTCGGCTTTTTATTATGGGTTCAACAAATTTCTTTGGGTAATTGTTTTTCGCTAAAGTGTCTTTAACTTTTTTTAAATTTTGCGGTCTAAATTGTGGATGGGAAAATTTGATAGCTCTATCGGTTAGTGCTGTGACCACACTCTTTTTGTATTTTATGGGTGCTACAGAATTGTAATTTAGGTATCTCCCTGACCATACCGGTTTTGTGTACCAGTTTGTTTTTATTTTACCATTGTGATCATATTGAATAGTAATGTCGAGGAAATTAATGGCTTTATTATTTTCTTTTTCTAATGTAAATTGTATTTTATTATGATAACTATTAAATTTACTGAGGGTGTACTGAACTTTGTCTTCCGGTATGCATAATATACAGTCGTCGACGTATCTTTTAAAGAAAAAAGGTTTGTAATTTAGTTGTTTAATTACACTTTCTTCTAAAAGTTCCATGACAAGGTTTGCTATTGTTGCCGATATTGGTGAACCCATGGCAACACCGTAGATTTGTGAAAAGAAAGAATCTTGAAAGCGAAAAAAGGTTTGCGTTAAACATAATTTGGTAGCTTCAATAAAATCATTTTTTGTTAATGGTGTGAAGTTTTTTATTTACATGGTGTGAAGTTTTTTATTTACAGTAATTCTCTGAAGATGGTTTAATCAATAAAATAAACCGAAACGTCAGAAAAAAACATGTGTTAATTTTTTATAAAGTAATAATATGACCGAAACCCAAAAAAGTAAAAACTAATATTTACACATTTTGAATATAACTTGACTGAACTAATAAGCCTTCATCCCTTTCGCTGATTCGTAGATAACTTATAGCGCTTTTTCTATGTGTCTTCCACCCAAAATACACCTAGAACGCCTCGATTTTCTTTACATGTTTCTAACAACAATAGAACCATCATCCCGGTGTACGCCTATTGCTCGCTGACGCAAAAGACAAAGATAACAACCGCCAAATCAAATTTCGCTTTGTATCTCCGAAATTCTCCGTGTAATCTCCGAAACTCTCCGAAACTAAAATAAGACCGAATAATCACTTTAAGTTTTGCAGTTTCACTTAAAAGATTAGACGTTTACGAAAACGTATTTACACTTTATAAAGTTGGCTTGCAGGGAGAAGCGAGGCGAGGAGGGGCGGTTTGGCGTGACTAGAGTGACATGTAAAGATTTTTCAGTGGCGTTACGGTGCAAAGGTGTTTTTCTAAAACAATACAGTGTTCGAGAACAGGCTTTCTATTACACTAGTTTACAGTACATCTGTTGCCGAAGAAATTTTAGCTGTTGTTGACTACACATGATATGCTCAAATATATGAGTAAAATTTTTTTATCAGCTCTAGTTTCTGAGTTTCAGCTATGTAGGTATAAAGCAGAAAAAAAAACATGTATATTTACTAAGAAAAAATTTATTAAAAATCAAGTTATTCATTGAGTTCCAAAAAACTTCATTTTAAAGCTCTTCTCTGATGTGTAGACTTAGGAAAATGCCGTGTCACAGACCAACAATAGTCAGGCATCATATTCGTATCCCAGAAACCCTGATAGCGCTCTTCCATGACGCGTAAGTTCTGATGCATACGCTCTCCCTGCTCTTCGCTGATATCTCCTAAATTTTCCAGAAACGTGTCTAGGTGACTATGGAGGAAGTGGAGTTTTATGCTCATATTGCACCCCAAATTTCTTAATTGTAACAGAAGGTCTTCTACAAGTTCAATATAATTTTCTGATTTTTTATTTCCGAGAAAATTCTGCATCACAGAGACGAAAGCTGTCCAAGCCCTTAGTTCTAACTCAGTCATAGAATTTCTAAATTGAGTATCTTTCGTAAGTTGTCTAATTTGGGGGCCATCAAAAATACCAGCTTTAATCTTTTCCATAGTGAGCTGAGGAAATTTTTGGTAAATGTAAGGAAAACAGTCCCCGTCTTTATCTAATGATTTAACAAACTGTTTCATGATGCCCAATTTTTTATGTAATGGTGGAAGGATAATTTTGTCACGAGCTACTAGTGAATTCTGGACTATAGTTTACTTTCCAAGCTTCATATTTTTTCTCAAGGGCCAGTTTCTTCTTACCCAATGCTCTTGTTTAGCTCTACTGTCCCAAAGACATATAAAACAGGAAAATCTAGTGTAATCACTTTGTTGACCGAGAAGAATGTTCACCATTTTTAAATAAACACAAATTTGCCCCATATGGTCATTGTAGACTAGCGAGATGTTACAATATTCTTCCTTTAACTTTATACTGTGGGAAATAGGTACCCTAGCGTATTTATTTCCATTATGTAATAGAATATATTTTAGGCTACGTTTTGCGCTGTCAATGAATAAACGCCAGTCGATTGGTTCGTATTGTTTCTAGCCCATTTTTAACAACAAGTTTTTAATGTCTGAACAAAAACGAAGAAAAATAACGCCGTAATTATTTATCTCTTTCACGATAAAAAGTTATTTTAGTATTTGAGGAAATTAAATTTTTTTTCAGTCTTGATGCTAACAATTCTGAAGCTTGTTTAGAAAGATTTAAATCTCTTACAAGATCATCTAGCTCATTTTGGGAAAAGCATTTTGGCTCATTTGATATACCTTCAAAATCAGCATCATTTTGTGATGAGCTTGGTCCTTCCTTGTCTTGTTCTAAGGGTTCAGATATATTTTTAGGCACTGAAAAGTCAGGTGAATGGTGCACTGGACGCTGAACACAACTAGTACTTGGGTACTGCCATTTAGCTCGATTTTTAGTGTTTAGACCGCTTACGTTCACGCTACAAAAGTAACAGTCTTCGAGATGATTTTGTGGTTCTCGCCAAATAGTCGGTGTTCCAAATTTAAAGGCACTTCTTTTACCACTTTTCCGTAATCTTAAATATTCCACATACGATTTACAAACACAATTAGGAGCCCGAGACTTTTCATTTTTATCTAAAAGCATCCCAAAATACTCAAAATAGGTATTTTTCACCAACCCTAATATAACTTTTCTGCAATTGTTAAACACATATTCTCCGCATATGTAGCAAAAATAATTTGGATTGTTTATACAACGTCTCCTTGAACTACTCATAACGCAAAAACTTCAGATACTAATCTTAACACAGTAAAATACGCACGTTATCGATAAATAAATACGCATAAATGATAAAAATAGAAAAAAGAGTAACTCGAGCTGCACAAAAATTTTTGAGGTTAGATTTGACAAAAACAGGTCATAAGTGAATATTATTAACCATAAAATTCACGGCAACAGACAAAAAGTGAAATTTTGTAAACTAGTGTTATGATTCAAAAAAAATTTTGGCAATTTATATGTGATGCATCGAAAACTTTAAAAGGAACGAAAAAAAAATTCGTATTATATATAAATATTTTCAAAATTTTTATTTTAGGAATTTCCCCACTGTACAATTCCAGAAATAATTTTTCTTCTTCTTCTTCCTCTTCTTCTAGGTAGAACCAGGTTCTGTTATCTACACAATGCCTCATCGATCCTCGTTTAAGGTCGAAATCCAGCTGTCTCTCCATCTTTTGGGGGGCCGTCCAGGCGGCCGTTTGGTGTTTGATTTCTCTCTCATCACGGTTTTTGCTAGTCTGTCATGGTCCATTCGTTCCACGTGATCTCTCCATGCCTTTGACGATTTCGAACCCACTTCACAACATCCCCCACTCCGCTATCCTCGCGTATTTTTGCATTTCTTATTCTACCTCTTAAATTTGTTCCCGTGATCATTCTCAGCATTTTCATTTCTGTGGTTCTCATAATTTGTTTTGTTTTTGTGATTTCATTTCTTGTTTCTGCTCCGTAGGCCAGTATCGGTCTTACACAGACCTTGTAAATTCTTGCTTTGCTCTCAACCGTCATATGTTTATTGTTCCAGATTATGTCTCTTGGTTGGCCTGATATCATGGCCGCTTTGTTGGCCTGTGTGCGTACTTCTTCCGTTACTACCCTGTTACTTGTTATATGTGCTCCTAGGTATTTAAACTTCCCAACCTGTTCGATATGTTTGTCATCAACCATTAGTTTGCATCTTACCGGTTCTTTTGCTATTACCATTGCTTTTGTTTTCTCCACAGATAGGAAAAGCATTCTTTGTAAGTTGTCCTCGTTATCTGCTGTCAAGGCAACATCGTCTGCAAAGCATATAATCTGAACGGTGTTGTGCCCCATTGGGTACCCAATATTTGTGCTTTTTACCTCATCAATGATTTCGTCCATGATTACATTGAAAAGTGTTGGACTTAGGCTATCACCCTGTCTTATTCCTATGGATAGAGGGATTTCCTCTGTTAGAGTATTAATTGTTTTAATTACCATGGTGTTTTTGGAATTCAGTTCGTATATTGTGCGTATGATTGCTTCGTCTACTTGTTTTCTTCGCAGTAATTCTGTTATGTGTTCCAGTTTGACTCGGTCGATCGCTTGTGTAAGGTCCACAAAACAAATGAACAGCGGTTTATCGTGTTCGATAGATTTTTCAACCAGCTGTCTGATAATAAATATACCGTCGATAGTAGAGCGGTTATTCCGGAAGCCCTGCTGTTCTTCGCACGCCCCTAACTTGTCTACGATCCGTTGCGACAGTATTTTGGTTAATAATTTGGCTGAACTGTTCGATAGGCTGATTCCCCTGTAGTTTTCGGGTTGTTTCTTTGATCCTCTTTTGTGGATCGGAATTGTGATGCTTTTCCGCCATTCGTTGGGTACTGACGTTGTGCGAAGATTTTTTGAAATAGAACAGTGAGCTCTGTGACAAGGCTGGGGCTTCAGTAATTTTTCTTCAATCAATATAATTTTAACAAAAGTTTATTTCCTGTAAATTCCACCCTGTTTTCCTCTTTATATACATTTTGACCACCCTGTGCTTTCGCTAAACATCTTGGTTCAAAGATTGTATATCGGAAGTCGGCAAGAGAAAAATTAAAATTCATTTTTATAATCTCTTTAAAACGGTTTATAAATAGATGTAAAATAATAAATAAAATTTACACATAAAGCACAGAAAATATTCAAAAATATGTAAAAATTAATAAAGGGCAACGAGGGCGATAAAGGCCCTTTTATAAAATATTAATTATAGCCGGTACAATCCTTATTACAAAGCTTTTCCCTTTTCATTTTTTGAATACCAAATTTAAAAATTATCCGTCGGAAAACAAAGTTCTCTGACGTTATTTTCAACTTTTTTGCATTTCAGATTTACTGGATTTGCTTTTTATTTATTTGTACACTAGTTTTGGTTTTGATCATGTTTGTCATGTTTTTATATTTACTTTGTTGTCGTTTGAATGTCCTAGTGACTTTTGTAATTAGTTATTTGTTTTATACTTGTTGTTTGTAACGTTTTTGGTCTTCTAGCTCCGTATTTCATTTGCAGAACGTAATAATTCAACTATTTAATGAGGACGTACTGTAATGCAACAAACACTAATTATTTTATACTGTTGAATATGAAGTATTTTCCACTAAACCCTAAGATCTAAATCCATTAACAATTTATTACTTTTGAGTCGTTTAAATGATTTCTTAAAAATATATATCTTCTTCTTTAGGTGCCGTCTTCGTTCCGAAGGTTGGCGATCATCAGAGCTATACGTATTTTCGAGACTGCTGACCTAAACAGCTGGTTATTGCTGTAATTATACCATTCTCTTAGATTTTTTAACCAAGAGTTTCGTCTTCTTCCTACAGATCTCTTTCCCATAATTTTTCCCTGCATAATAGTTCTCAGTAGTTGATATCTTTCTCCTCTCGTAACGTGTCCCAGGTATTGTAATTTTCGTTTTTTAATTGTAAGTATGACCTCCTTTTCTTTATTCATTCTCCTCAGTACTTCAGCGTTTGTTATTTTCTCCATCCATGATATTCTTAACATTCTGCGGTACGTCCACAATTCAAAGGCTTCCAACTTGTTAATATCGATCTTTTTAAGCGTCCATGCCTCCATTCCATAAAACAAAACTGACAGTACGTAATATCTTGCCAGACGAACCTTTAATTCAAGACTCAGGTCTCTGCCACAGAACACTCTCCTTATTTTCGTGAATACGGCTCTTGCTTTCTCTATCCGGATTTTGATTTCTTCAGAGCTATCGTTATTTTCATTGATGACGGTGCCTAAATAGTTGTACTTTCTGACGTGTTCTATATTTTGACCCTGTATGCGTATATCTGGGACATTTTGGGTTGATTTGGATATTAACATGCATTTTGTTTTTCTTATGTTTAGTGACAGTCCATATTCTTCACTGACTGTTGCTACTCTATTGACTAAGATCTGGAGATCCTCGAGTGTTTTTGCGATAAGTACTGTGTCATCGGCGTATCTGAGGTTGTTTATTAAAATTCCATTTATTTTAATACCAACGAATTGGTCAATAAGTGCTCTATTCATTATGTCCTCAGAGTAAAGATTGAACAAGGTCGGTGAAAGTATACACCCTTGTCTCACTCCTCTTTTTATTTCGACTTCTTCAGTCGTCTCATGCTCCACTCGCACTACTGCTTTCTGATTGTAATAAATATTCGATATAATTCTGATGTCTCTTTTATCGAGGTTCTTTTCCGTCAATAGACTGATAAGGTGATCATGTCTTACTTTGTCAAAGGCCTTATTGTAGTCTATGAAACACATATATACATCCTGATTTATATCAAGGCATCTTGATATAATATATATATATATATATATATATATATATATATATATATATATATATATATATATATATATATATATATATATACATATATATATATATATATATATATATATATATATATATATATACTCAGACAATTAATGACAACATAAACTAAAAAGATTATTTGTCGAAAAAATCCTACCCTGGTTATGTAATTAAAACTGAAGAGATAAGTACCGAGGGTAATCTTAACCTGTGGCTACGACATATATAATGTATTAAAATATTGAACATTATGAAACAGATTCACTATAATGTGATATATTGTTTGTCAACATGTGCAAAGGATTAATATAGCGACTGTTTTTCCTGATTACAACAAGGAATTATTCAAATACCAGCAAAATAAATAAAATGGCGTTTAGGTTTTTGTCTAGTGGTTATCGACTTTTCTTTTAGTTAGAGAAAGACATAGAATAGTTATATTAACCCTTTTGTATAAAAAAATAAGATTAAGATACTCAGAGGCCAATATGGGAATGAAGTATTCGGTATAAAATGACTAACACCCTCTACATTTCCTGAATGAAAATGGTGATTACAGGGTTGCATGGGTTGAGATGGGTGCCAACAGGAACCCGCGGGGTACCGAGGGAATGCAAGTTGGGACTTTTAAAAAATAATCAGCTTCAGTTACGATCTGGGATTTGTTAGAGTCGGTAGTCGATTTTGATGATAAGATCTTTATTTTTGTTTTTCATTTAATTTGGGAAGTTAAGGGAATATCCTATGTTTTTTTACTTGGGAAATTAGAGACTTTAATACTGTTTATTTAAGCAATTTGTTTTGTTTAACATTTGAGAAAGCTATTTATACGTTTTATTTTCAAAATTGGGTCTGTTACATCTTTCTTCTGATTAGAACGGCCAACAGGGAACAATTATTCTTCTAACGAAGAACGAAAACCAATATTGAGCATCCCCTATGTTAGAGACATTTCGGAAAAAGTTAGAAGAATAGGAAAACAATATAAAATTAACGTTATTTTCCATTCAAGTAACTCTCTGAGAAGTCGGCTTACTAAAGTCAAATCAACAACTCAAAGGAACAAGAAGAACTGTGTGTATCACATATCATCTGAAGAGAAGGTTGGTTATAGTCGCGTTTCTTTCAAATCTCGATAATATGAACGGCCAGTCTTTTCTTTCTAAAGTTTCGTCTTAAGTCAAAGACAACAGTGTTGTGGTTGCGTCGCGCCCAGTTACATTTGTGCGCCGCTGTTTGACATTGGCTTGTCGAGAGACAAATATCAACGATTACGAACTTGGACTAAACAGAAAGGCAGCAATATATTTTCGCCGTACTCTGGTGAGTAAAATACAAAATAAACATGTTATCCACATGACGATTATCTAACCTCTACTAAATCAAAAGCCGAGGTTAAATTCCAACGCACAGTGGATCGAATTATATTGCTCCAATTAGATGCCCTTGGACAAATCTTCCACTTCTATTAGCAGGTATTAACACGCAAACTCAACAAGAACAGATTCTGTTGTATAATTCCAAACCCTCTTCAACTATGAACTGCTGGCCTCTAAAATTTGATTTTATTAAGGAAACCGAACAAAATTCTTTAAAGAAAATAGAAAATTATGAACTGGAATTAAACAATTTGCATCATATAAAAGAGTTCTCTTTGCCATTCCCGCTTCAGTACAGTACAACTTATCTATGACGATGATAGACGGCTAGGTGAATGCTTTGGCTGGAACGAAATCGGTCCAACGTTGATACCTCTGCCAAACAACATCTCAGTTCAAGAACATTGATACTGTGTCCCAGTAAATACAGAGTATTTCAAGCTACGACTGTTAACTCTACACGCATGTATTCGATTCTTCGAATGATGCTTGTATTTGTCGTATCAACGTGACACACGGAAGTGGCAAGCCCGTAAGCAGAAAGACAAAGAGGTGAAAGCACAGACAAACGCTACCATCCAACAGGTCTTTAAGGAGAGAAATTAGGACTTCTTGTTGACATGCCAAAGAAAGAGTTAGGAAGCACTAACGATGGCAACACAGCTCGACGTTTCTTCGAGAACAGTGATGAGTGAGCTATTATAACAAGAGTAAAGCGAAAACTGATCTCCGGTTTCCCGTCATTTTGCGAACTATTGAAAGCGGACATTAAACTGCAATAGAGAAGATTTAGGAATACACACTTCAAACAGCAAGATTGTTCTTCAAAGAATATTTTTGGTACAACATGCCAACAGGAATCCACAAATTACTTACGCCATTGATCAGACATCATAGTATTTGCAATATTACCGATAGGTAAACTATCGAAAGATGCACAAAAATCAACAGACAAGTTGATAAGAAACTATCGCCTAGACTTTGCCTGAAAATCTTCTCAAAAAAAAATATGAAGGATGTGTTCCAAAACTTTTCGCGTCGATGGATCCTTACACTGTTTTTAACATAGTAAGGATTCGAATAACAATTCCTACGTATTGGAGAATGAGAAAAGAGCTGTTAACAAAGAAGGCAGTGATTAACAAGTTATTTTTATTATTTTTATTATAGTAGTATTATTTATTCATTTATGTGAATCAATAAATGTTATATTACTGACAAATTATTTGCATTGGTATTTATTAAGAAGTCTTAAGCATAGAGGAAAAAGTACTTTCGCCTTTTTAACGATTATCGATATCCATGTATTTATTATTATAATATTATTTTTAAAATGCACCTTGAACTCAAGCACAATATTTTATTCATGGAAATACAATTATCCTTTTTATTTTGTTTTTAAATTGCATATTTAACAGGTATTGAACCACATTAGACGTTTTTCGAATTTATTTTCATGATTTTAAAAATTCAGTCTGATATGTTGAATCCAATTTTTATTTTTAATATTAAATCCGTGCTTTCGACCCACTGTATTTTGGCGACCCCCAAACCACCTTTGCGGAAAACCAGGAAGCAAGCTACGATACAACAGTACGCTTTATTTCGCTTCTCCAACAGAGCTAAACGGGTTATCCGTCTCTCTCCGTTGCATTCCCATTATTTGAAGGGTTCCACATAACGCGCTCTAGCAGAGGCCGCCAAAATCATTCTGTACTACTACACGACTATGGTACTACTGCTGTGTCCCTTTTTACATTTGTCGAAATGCGCGAGGGCCAGTAAAATGTGTCACGTGTAAACGCGAATAAAATTGAACCAAAAAGTAATGAAACCCAAACAATAGCTATTATTTCGTTTTAGTTGTCAGACCTTCCTTTCTTAAACGAGACCAAGCTTATCACATTCGGTTCAGCCAAACCGAACTTAGACTCCCCTCCTCTCCTGTTAATTTTACATCGTACAGCAAAGAGTGTTAAACCAAAAAGATATAGATTTGTAGAAAAAATACCAGTGTAATATTTTTTGGTAAAAATTTGCAAAGCGTGAAAAGCATGAAAATTATGTTTTTTTGAAAAAATTTCGATACTCACCCCCTATTTCGAGGTCCTAGAACACAATTCTGGCTTTGATTTTTCACTATTTTTCCTCGCTATCCCGGAAAACTCAAAAAAAGAAAAGCGTCACTTCACAAAGCACTTTCTTTTCAGTTAAAAACCGATTATTTACGCATTTATTTTCAATGGAACTAGTTAAAATATATTGTACGTAATATATTTCAATTATTTTTGCACAAATTTTAGCAAACCAATTTAGAAAAACTTATATTTTCAGTGAAAAATCAAAAACACGTCTCGAAAACGTCATCAAAGGTCAGACTATCTAAACTGGTCGCCGAATCACGTAAAAAGGTGCAACGTTGCCAGATGTAAAATTTCTTCATAATATAAACTATAAGATTTGTCCTTCTCAGTCAACAACATAGTTTAATTTTCTTTAATATTCAGAACAGTTTCTAAGTAAAAATAATCTTAACCCTTCAAAATTATTGGTTGGTTTTGGTTAAGATAGGTTGGTTCAGGTTTAGCTTGATTTTGGTTAATTTGGAAAACAGAAACCAACCTGAACTAATCTAAATTAACTTAGATTTAAAGTTTCCTGGTATAACTTTTAAAATTTACCTATCATAGTTAACAACATAGTTTAATGTTTGTAACGTATAAAAAGGGGTACAATGAATCTTACCCTTCCAAAATTTTTGGTTAGTTCTGGTAAATACAGGTTAACATTAGTCTTGGTTACTTTACAAAACTGATATTAACCTGAACTAACCTAAACTAACCTGAACTAACCTAAATTGACCTAGATTTATTAATTAAAAAATGTTATTGTCCAGCAAAAACCACGTGGAGGCGGGACAAGCTCTGCCACTCGACACTTTCTGCTAATGGACATAAGCAATATGATCAATTCATATTATCCGTTTAAAACTACTGTTTTTGGAGGGAAACAAACAAATGCAACTATAATCCTTAAAACCTTTAATATTTTGAGTCAAAATCGCACATCAAAGTACTGGTATTTGGAGGGAGACAAACAAAAGCAACTATAATCCTTAAAACCTTTATTATTTAGAGTCAAAATCGCACATCGAAGGCATAGACATAAGAGTAATTAATAGTACTTCAATAATCAAAGGAAAGGAAAACATTCTTTTTGGAACCTTTTTTTTCCAATTCAAACAGAAAGAGAAGAATATTTAAAGAAATCGTTTTTGCAATCTGGCAACATCGCCGACTTCAACAGTACGCCATCTTTAGCGAACTATGCAAACTATTATTTTTTCTTTTGATTTTGTTGTGATTTTTGTCGTGGTAATTTTTCGGATTTTTTCGATAAAAAAAGTGCATATTTTTGAATTTTTGTATAATGCAGAAGCTTCTATCACTGTGGAATTCGTTGTTATAACAACAGTTTAACGATTAAGTGAAAAAAATTGAACCTAAAGTGAAAAGTTATTTTCCCTGTTTTCCGCAAAATTGAGAAAAAATTATGAAAAACCCAGGTCAGAATCATGTTCTACGACCTCGAAAAAGGGGGTATGTATCAAAATTTTTTCAAAAAAACGTCATTTTCCTATCATTTCACTCTTTACGAATTTTTTCCTATTTTTTTGATAGTTTATGTAGGGATATTTTCCAGAAAAATTATTATTTCCAGCAATTTCTCTTGGTCACTTTCCCTAACGAGATTTTTTCCCGAAGTTCCTGGATTATCACTTCCCAAGATATGGTACCCGGCCACTCTGTATATCACATATTTAGACGAAAAAAATAAGAGGATAAAGTAGAAAATAAATTATTCATATATTTTTCATTATTTTATTGTTTCATTTCTTCGTAATTTTATTTTAGACAGGAAAAAAATGTGTATACCTTCAAATTACCAAAAAAATTTTATAAGTACACTTTCCTCCTCCTCTCCTGACCTAACTTTACATATTACAGCAAAAAGTGTTAAACCAAAAAGATGTAGATTTGTAAAAAAATTATTAGTTTAATATTTTTTTGATAGCTTATATAGGAATATTTTCCAGAAAAATTATTATTTCCAACAATTTCTCTTGGTCACTTTCCCTAACGAGATTTTTTTCCGAAGTTCCTGGATTATCACTTCCCAAGATATGGTACCCGGCCACTTTGTATATCACATATCTAGACGAAAAAAATAAGAGGATAAAGTAGAAAATAAATTATTCATATGTTTTTCATTATTTTATTGTTTCATTTCTTCGTAATTTTATTTTAGACAGGAAAAAAAATGTGTATACATTCAAATTACCAAAAAAATTTTATCAGTAGACTTTCCTCCTCCTCTCCTGACCTAACTTTACATATTACAGCAAAAAGTGTTAAACCAAAACGATGTAGATTTGTAAAAAAATTATCAGTTTAATATTTTTTTGATAGCTTATATAGGAATATTTTCCAGAATAATTATTATTTCCAGCAATTTCTCTTGGTCACTTTCCCTAACGAGATTTTTTCCCGAAGTTCCTGGATTATCACTTCCCAAGATATGGTACCCGGCCACTCTGTATATCACATATCTAGACGAAAAAAATAAGAGGATAAAGTAGAAAATAAATTATTCATACGTTTTTCATTATTTTATTGTTTCATTTCTACGTAATTTTATTTTAGACAGGAAAAAAATGTGTATACATTCAAATTACCAAAAAAAGTTTATTGGATAATACACTGTTCCTTTGCTACCTGCGGTAATAAATAAACACTAAAATCGAGGTTAAAACAACTCTAAAATGAAATAAACCCCTCGTCAGAGGAATTAAACACATACAATTTTATACCACCCCTAATCCTGTATGGGTCTAATTTTAATGTCACATCTGACAGAATTTAATTCCCTTTTGTTTTTGCGCAGTGGCGTTTTCGTTTTGTAGTAGGCCTTTCATGATATGTCTGTTTACTGTTCATGTGAAACTTCAAAGGAGGAAAGCGGGGAAAAAAACAGCGGAAAAACAGTCTGCTGGGGGATTATTTTTTGATTGACATTGTCTGCTGCTATTTTGCGTATCGTTTAATATGTTAACGATTTAAAAAAGCTTAATAACGTAAGGGAGACGAGCAGGGGGATCGACTGATCCCTTTGAAACGAACATGCGACTCTCCCTCACTTTGTATTTATTGGCGCAAATTTGTTACAACCGATTCGAATGCTATAAATTTTAATATCATTTGTCCCCTAAAGCGATACTTAAAATTTAAAATGTACCCGGCAACCTCGATGTTCAGTGTTCAATTCCCTGCTGGCGGCTGGTGTGTTATTGATCCCCCACGTGGAATTCAAATTTCAAGTTCATAATAAATTTATAGAGCGAGATGTGAATGTAAATGACAATGTTTATAATAATTGTATACGAATCAGTATTTATTTTGAAGGCTTACTGGAAAGAATCAGTTAAAACTTTCAAAAAACCTTTTGTTCCTCTGTTAGAGATAAAACCTTTACCCTCGAAGTAAAAAAAGAAAGGTTATAGAGGGCCTAATTTATTAATTCAGCTCAATTCCTTTATCTAGCCCAGAGGAATTGAACTACGACAGATGGACGCTCGGGATATAACTCTTATAGGGATAAGGGTTTTCTCTACATTTACGTCTGTTTTATTTAAATTGGTAATTTCGCAAGAGATTGTACGCCTCTCGCCATCTATCGGCATCAGTCTTAACTAACACGTTTTAAACCCGGTTTTCTGTATTATTATTTTGCCATTCTTCAATATCTGTAAATTGCCTATCTCTTTCTGTTGCATTTTACCTCTTGTTATATGCATTTTGACAAGTTTAGTTCGAAGTTCATTTAGTCATTGCCCTATGCAACTCATCGTACTAGTAAATTAGTGTTGTTAGAATCAATGATTATATGTATTTTAACATTTGTTTATGATCAAACTACATTTAAATCAGGGGCCTACTCTTTGACCCGTTAAACAGATCTTTCAACCATTAAACAGATTTTTCAACCATAAATCAGTATTTCTTCAACCACAGAACATTTTTTTCAACTATTTTCCCGGCTTTATAAAGGTATCCTACCAATTTACATATTTTTAAAGTAATTTCAAGCTTTGTCCAGCATTTAATGCGTTGAAGTCAATTATTCAAGGTTTAGTTCAGTTTCGGCAAGCTATTATCTAAATTTTTGCAACTTTATGATAGTTTTTGTACCCTTGTTTTTATATAAGAATCATCCCATGTTCCCTTTAACAGAAATACTACATATTTTCTCGAAACCAACTCCTTCTGTTTGCGAATGCATTGAACTTGATTCCTTCTTGCCCACATATATCAAACCACTCATAAGGAGATTACAACATCCTAGAGCAGTCTGGTTTCAAGTACTCTCTCTCTCTCTCTCTCTCTCTCTCTCTCTCTCTCTCTTTGTCAACCTCTGTCGATGCACTCCTGGATGTAGGTATCTCTCAATTGTTTCCATTTTTCTCTATTCTTCGCCAAGCTCATCCACTGTTTGCATTTAATGCGTTGAAGTCAATTATTCAAGGTTTACTTCAGGTTCTGCAAGCTATTATCTAAATTTTTGCAGCTTTATGACAGTTTTCGTGCCTTGTTTCTATATGAGAATCATCCTTTGTTCCCTTTAACAGAAATACTACATATTTTCTCGAAACCAACTACTTCTGTTTGCGAATGCATTGAAATTGATTCCTTCTTGCCCACATATATCAAACCACTCATAAGGAGATTACAACATCCTAGAGCAGTCTAGTTTTCAAGTACTCTCTCTTTCTCTCTCTTTCTCTCTCTCTTTGTCAACCTCTGTCGATCCACTCCTGGATGTAGGTCTCTCTCAATTGTTTCCATCTTTCTCTATTCTTCGCCAATCTCATCCACTGTTTGCCTGCCACTGTCCTTATGTCGTCTACCCATCTTTTTTGAGGTCTTCCCGTGCTTCTTGTTGTCTCCCTCGGTCTCCATTCCAAGATTCTTCGTGTCCATTTGTTGTCCTCATATCGGGCTATGTAACCAGCCCATCGCCACTTCATCTTTGCAACCTCCTTCACGATGTCTTTGACTTTCGTTCTGCGTCTTATCTCGATGTTTCTAATCCTGTCTCTTAATGATATTCCAAGCATGTTTCTTTCCATCGCTCTTTGGACTGTTTCTATTGTTTTAGCGGACTTTTTGGTGAGGGACATGGTCTCTAATCCATACGTACACACCGGTAATATACATGTGTCGTATACTTTTCTTTTTAGATTTATGGGAATTGAATTATTTTTCAGGATGTATGCAAGTTTACTGAAAGCGGCCCATGTCAGCTATGTTCTTCTTTTTATTTCAGCATCCTGGTTTGATTTCCCTAGTCTGATGTCATGACCCAAGTATACATAGTGTTCGACGTTTTCTATCCTCTTGTTCTGTATTGTTATGTTTGCCTGTTCGTTGCTCAAGTACTCAGTTAGCCGAAACCACCTTTTAGTGACTATAGAACTTTAGCAAGTATTCACAACCAGATAAGAAGCTGTATTGTTCGAATGTATAACTAAAACGAACATTAAATAGTAGAATTATTGTCAGTTAACATATCTTTGATATTTTTGCTTTAAAATTTATAGTTACAGCTAACAGATCTATGTCAGTTCTACTCTGTTATTTTTAACTACAGCTGAAGAGTATTTTTATTAAAGTAAATTTCATAGACTCACACTATAACGAGTTCCCAATCTATGTCATTCGTAAAGACAATGTCTAAACTAAACCATCAATAACTACACTTGCATTTGCATAAGTCAATACATAAGAAATTTGAGAACCATAAATAAAAGCGAGCTGAAATTCCGCGATAAACATATATGACGCATTATATTTACCTCTATTTTCTCATAAAGCTATCCAATTCTGGCAATTTTGACACTCACCCGGAGATATTATCTCCTAAAATTAATCACGGTCTGACAATTTCAATTATAAGTGTTATACTATGGTTTCCAGAATGTCAAGAACTTCTGGGCTAGACGGGGCTACGTTTCAGACATTTTCCTTGGATATAATTTAGTGTATTTGTCACTTTCTGGCCTGGCGTGTCGCGCTGAGGAGAATTTAGGTCACTGCTGAAGATTTTATTAAAATATGCGTTATTGCATGAATAAAGTACCACTTACACTATCGAACTAAAGTTGAACAACAAAGTTTATTCCTTTGAATTAAGAAACAAAACTTTCAATTCTGTTGCCGGTGACTAAATTCCCGACACTTCGTTCATAATTTTAAAACTTTTTCGTCCTAATTTAAACAATTCTAATATTGAATCATTATAAATTAGAATAAAATAGTGCGTGGTGAAACTTCAACCAGGCAAGCACACCAATCGTGCTTAATTTGTGTGAGTACTTGAAGTTGGAGAAGAGAAACTGTAATCCTGTAAAATTATGTTTCATGTGTTCAAGAGATAGAAAAAAGAATTTTATTTTGCACTGACTCGTACTAAATGCTCCCAAGGTTAACCTTAATGAAGTATTTTGGTAAGATGGACGAGATGACATGTATATTTGGCTACCAGAATCCAATTTAGATCAACAATTTGTAAATAGTTAGGAGGGAGTAGGAATCTGAGCTCCAAGACGTTCCTGATAGCATTCTTAAAGTAATGACACCTTTAAATAATCAGTGTGCTTTCTCCAATTCAATTCATTATTAAAAATTAACCCTAGCAATTTAGTTGATAGGTAGTTGGTTATTGGCAAATTTAATAATTCAAAATTTTGTAATCCAGAACAATTCCTTTTCCTACAGAAATGTATGCCTAATGATTTGCTTGAAGGAAAGGTAAACTTATGATTGTTGGACCAACTAGAAAGGGAATTTAGGCAATTTGGAGAAGCCTTTGACTTGTTTTAAGAGAGGAAGATGAGTGGTACATTATCAGATCATCAGCAAATAAACGGTATGAAATATTCCAGGGGACTTACGATCTTACGATATTTGTTGCTATTAGGAAAAGAGGACTCAAAGAGGATCCTTGGGGAAGACCGATCTCCAATAGACAGGTGTCAGATAGGCAGCCTGATATCCGAACTTGGAAGGCTCTTTCCAATAAGAAATTTGAAATTAATTTCGGGAGATTTCTCGTAATCCCATGTTCAATTACGTTCTAGAAATGTCGTATGTCCATGTGGAGTCATAGGCATGGCAAAGGTCATATCCAAGCTTAAACCCATAATATGATCAATGGTTGGAAATTCCTTTCTAAATCCGTACTGATTGGGATTCAATAATTTATTTTTTCTTATCTTACTGAAATGGTAAGTTAGGGTAATAGAGTGATAGCTCTCAACTTATGACCTAACCATTTCTGATTTATGTATTTGTATTAAATAGGAATTTCTCCATTCTTTAGAGAAGATACTTCTTGACTAGATGATGGTATAGAAACTCAGTAGTAAGTGTAAGGCTTTTTCAGGATATTTTAATATGTTTAAAAATATTGTTGAAAGTGTCAGTGCAAGAGACGTAAGTATTACGAATAGCAAAATATCATTGTTATTACTTATCCAACCATCATCAGTGCTGATACTATGTATTAACCTTTGAAGTTTTCCTTTCATACGACTTATCTCATTCCGGACCTCCTGAGATGAAGTTTTAGCATCAATTGTCAAATATGATAACAACCGGATCACCTGTTAGAGTCACATTGCAGGAAGTGAAAGAGGTCTGTAAAACATTAAAAAAATGGTAAGGCATCAGGACCAGAAAACATCCCGGCAGAGTTAACTATATATGGAGCTGACACTCTATTTCACTACCTGAAAGAACTGTTCCAAAAATACATGAACGGAATACCAGTCATAGAGGAATGGAAATTATCATATATCTCAACAATTCACAAAAAGGGAAGTAAAGACAACTGAGGTAACTATAGAGGAATATCAGTGACAAGCAGTCTTAGCAGAGTATATTGTAAAATATTGAAGAATAAAATATTTAATTAAATTAATTGTTTATTTTCAGTTTTCAGATATTTTTATATCCAAGCTCTATGTTTCTTCCCTTTTAAAAATTTTCATGAATGAAACCAGCAACGTTAACTCTTTCACAAATTAATCTGCTCTGTCTTCCTTTAATTATTTTTTATAAAATAACAAATAAAATTTTTTTTAGGTTATGGTCCTGTTAATTAAAAAGACAAGCAATTTTTACATTGCTACCGATTAATACCCACTCCTTCTTTTACTTTTCAAATAACAACTGAAAATTTTGGGGTTATGTAGTTTTTTTATGGACCAGATTAACGATGTTTATTGTACAACTGACAGACCTGTACTTTTTTTTAAAAATTAATTATGGCTTTTATAGTAAGTGGTCACGTGGTATAAATTTTCGTTTTAATTTTTTTCTAATTGGTCTGCCATCTGACGTGAACTGGCAACTAGATGGAATTTTAAGCTTGAAATACAAAATCAATATGGATTCCTAATTGTCAATTTATGATAAAATTTTGATATTTTATTGATATTATGAATTAAATCTTCTATTTGATGATAATAAATTATGACTTATGTAAATTTTAGGACTTTTCCTGACATTTTGATGTATCTACACTTTACTTTTGATTATTATTTAACACATAAAATTGATAAATAAAATTTGATTACATCTAAAAAAAATTTACATATACATTTAAATTTTAATTGTAAGTTGCTGAAATGAATAATTCTTTATTTATTAATATTTTAATCTTTTTTGACAATGTTTTAACTACAATTAGGTACTAATTTATTTTAGTTTCTTATTAAAATTAACTTATAATCTACATTTTCTTATACTATTCTGACACATTTACAATATTTTTAACAAAGTTTTAATAAAAACTGTTGTTGGAATAGAAACTAATATATTATAAATAATTATTAATGAATAGTGTATATATTTCATTAAATGATTATTATTTGATGCTTATATATACATATATATATATATATATATATATATATATATATATATATATATATATATATATGTTTATACGGCTTTCACGGATTCGTCCGTGTGAGATGCATTAGCAGTGGTTATATCCACATGATGCTGTTGTAGTGCTGAAATCACATTCAGCAAACGTACAACTATATGCAACTCCGTATGTAAGTGAAGTAAATGCGAAACAGTGAATGCAAACTTCGCTCCATCATCTCCTTTCTGAGTTAGAGGTTGCACAGTTAGAATAAACTGTAATAAAACACAAATCATCCTATTCCACCACCATCGAGATGGTGGCCTACCTGTACCACCATACCGAGAAGAAAGTCAAAGCTTACCCTCCCCGCCACAGTGATACGGCAGAGATACATGTTTCGTCTCTCACTAGACTCATCAGGGTACCGACATGCACCTGGCTAATCAAAGGACAGATTGGAAGGAAGCATGCAACACTGAAACGCGGATTCGCCGACCTCTCGTCGGATGGCTTATATATGTTTATACGGCTTTCACGGATTCGTCCGTGTGAGATGCATTAGCAGTGGTTATATCCACATGATGCTGTTGTATATATATATATATATATATATATATATATATATATATATATATATATATATATATATATATATATATATATATATCGATTCTTTTATAGATTTACTAAAAACTTAGTGTCAGCAGAAATGTCCCAGAATTTTTGATTAAATCTCTTAAACAGAGCTTTCTCCATTACACGTCGTATTTTAATTCCCCCCTCATCTATAATACAGCGAAGCAATTACATTCGAATCAATATTAAATAATGCATTCACGAAAAAACAAGACCATAATTTTAAAGCTGATAAATAATAAATATAGGAATTCATACGCGGCCCGAAAATAAATTTAACTGGTATTATTAAATTGTTAAATCAATTTTATGTAATTTCAGTCAATTAAATTTTAAATATTTATGGAAAATATTAAATATTCTCGGTATAGCGTTTTGTAAATAATTATCATAAATTACGCGGTGGTTTATTATTTATAATGATGGACGGGAAGGTTGGGATTTACCGCAGCCGTTTCTGAAGGTTGCAATCTCGTCTCGTTCCTGGTACGTTTTATATCTAAGTACAGTACGACAAGAAACTTGCCTAACAGCTGAAGCTGAGAAAGAAACTTACCTAGCAGCTGAAGCTGAGAAAACAAAACTTATGGACCAAATCCCCCATATACCCCATGGAAATTAGATCAAACATGGTAGATTTTCCAACTCCCGTCATATTGGAACACATCTCAACAGAGTTTTTAATATTATTATCTAGATATTGATATATTAAGGCATCATAAACATTCATCGTAATAAGTTTTTCGTTGAGTAAAAAATGCCCTGGTTTAACGAGTTTAGAATAAATATAGAGGTGGAAACCACATCTTTTGGGTATCTCACTAATATCAAATAATATATAAAAACTAGCGCAAACAAGATAAATCACTAACGACACACTGTAAGGTGTACTTTTCTCACTGACAGAAATTTTATTGTTGCAGTAAATTTATAAAAGCTTATAATATTTAAATATAATTAGATTTGCGGCAGTCCTCAGTTACCTGCGGCACTGGAGCAGGTACGTTGAAGGTTTCGGTAACAGTTTTATTACTCTCTTTAGTTCTTGAATAGAGTACAGGAATGTGTATGCTTGCGATCGCCCCTCCCCCTCTAAGAGCTTCAAATTCAGAAAAATAGAGCCGACCCTGCCTTTTACTCTAAAAATGGGACTGTTGCTAGTATCTCCCCCCCCCCCCCCGTCGACAACTTGCTTTTGCTTGCCATACTGAACTTTTGTGATATTACCGCCAAGCCCCCCAAAGAGAGAGGCTGGATCCGCCCCTGTCGTATAATATTGGTATCATTATGGGTTTAAGTAAACTAGTAATTATGCATTAATATTTTAATACTTCAATAAATTAATAAAAAAAAAATGTACAACTTTAAAATAGCTTTTCTTAAATGTCCTTGACGTAAATCCAGGCGAGATCCAGCTTCTGCCATAATTTGGAGTCTCAAGATGGTAACTCGTGGCGGATTGAGCACCAGGAACGGGAACTGGTGTTACAGCTTCTGCTGGGACATCAGTATCATCTTGGAAGAGATGAAAAGAAGACGAACGAGACGTATAGAGGCAGAGAAATGAGGATGGCCGAAGTATCGACGACAGAGCGACGAAACATCGATGAAAGATCGACAAAAAGAGGAAGAAATAATGATCGGTGGAGAAGAAGAAGAAAGAAGATGCCTGAAATAAAGGTCCAAAATTAGTGACTGGTTTTATCAATCTCTTGCAGAGAATGGAGAAAATAAAAATTAGTTTTAAACTGGGAATATAAGGATGAAATTTAACTTATCCTAGTTGACATGTGGCCTCACATCTGACTGCCAAGTTATTTCCCAGTTGTGGGAAAATATCCGGAAAATTCATTTACAACTTTAAACCATAACTACGCAACATAATTAACAAACTAAAACTGCCCATGGGAAAAACTTGCGGCAAAAAGCTGTTCGAGCAACGCACGTACACTTTACACCAGAAACGTTCTCGACAAAAGGAGCGATATCTATCGGCTAATCCCTTATAAAGGACAAAAGGCCCAAAAAAATGACATCACAACTGCCAACCTAACTGTAGCTCTGAATACTACGTGTTGGTAATATATCTCATTTTAATCAAGGTATCAAGAAAAACAAGTATTCTGTAATTTCGAATGTCGACAAGCGGAATAATTCTACGTCAATATGCTGACAAGTTCAGCACATCTATCATATGAATAGCTGTCAAATGTCAAATTGTCCATGAGAGGCTCCTCTTGTCTATAACGAAATATTTTGGTCTAACGAAATGTCTCAAAAACTCTGCCTGCATGGTTGCTGGGTGGATTGAGTAGCCCAGTGATCATGTTGCCGGTCCCAAGCCCGGATAAAAGAGGAGGGTTCACAGGCGAGGCTAGCAACCTACCTATGGTAAAAGAACCGCAATGCTCACAGAACTTCAAATGCAGCCTCGGATAGGACGGATCACAACGAAGACGACTTGGCGAGACAACGGAAAAAACGAACTTGGAAACGGAAACAGAAACAACTTCGAATCGCAACCTGGAACATAACATCGCTCTACAATAAAGACCAGGAAATCCTGATAGAACTGAGGAAACATAAAATAGACATCAGCTCATTGTCGGAGACCAAAAAGAAAGGCAAAGGAAATACAAAACTCACCGACTACATTCTGATATACAGCGGTAAAGACAAAAACGAATGAGCAACATCGGGAGTTGGCATATTCATTCACGAAAGCTTTGAAAGAAATATAAAGGACATCATATACATTAATGATAGGATACTATAAACAACACTCGCTCTTAAGGAAAAGAAAGCAACACATATTATAAGCGTATATGCCCCCGATATGAGTAAATCACAGGAAGAAAAGGACAACTTCTACTACGAATTGCAAAACACACTTGACCGAATATCAAAGAAAGGCAAGATTATCATACTTGGTGACTTAAATGCAAGAGTGGGCAATGAGATCATACAGGGAATCAAGAATAGATTCAACGAAGAAATCATCAACGAAAACGGCCAACAACTTATACATCTCTGTGCCGAAAACGAACTAAGAATAAACAATACCTTTTACCCTCACAAACCCCAGCACAAATACACCTTTAAAAACACAAGAGGATACAAATCTATGATAGACTACATCATAACAAACAAAAATGTACAAACCTCTGAAATATTAGATGTGAGAGTATTGACCTCAGCGAACACCGGAACTAATCATAACCTTGTAACGTCAAAAATAAGAACCACCATAATAAGGAAAGAGAAACAGACCAGAAATAACTGAAAAGCTTAACATAGAATCTTTTGCAGACGACACCATCAGAAACCTATACCAAAACAGATTGATACAAAAAATTAATGGAAACAGAATCACCGAGGAAGATGACATCGACGCCGCGCTGATGAAAGTACACACAAACATAATGAAAGCAGCCGAAGAAACACTGGGCAAAAGAAAAGTGAGTAAAAAATGGAAAACACAACAAAAAACCATGGTTTACAAATGAAGTGAAATCCTTAGCAGCAGAAAAGAGAAAATCATATTTGAAGTATAGAAGCAAAACAATCACATACGGGGAATACAAAATAACCAGGAACAGAGTAAACGATAGCATCCAATTAATTAAGCGAGATTACTGGGAAAAGTTCTCAACTGACATGGAGCATGATCTTTATGGAGGGCAGAGAAAAGTGTGGAATATGCTAAGAAACCTCAAAAAACCCGTGAACGAATACATTCAAACCACTGCAATAACAACAGAACAATGGGAGAAGCACTTTCACAATCTGTACGACAGCATTGCACCCGCAATAACACAGGAAACCCAGGATGAATATGCGGAAAGAAATCAGGCTCCAAAATGGATTATCACAAAAGAAGAAATAAAAACAGCAGCCACCAAATTGAAAAATCGAAAAGCCCCTGGACCAGATGGCATAACAAATGAAATGCTCAAATATGGTGGAACGGCACTACTAGAAGAGTTACATTCCCTCTATAGAAAAATACTCAACGAGGAGAAAACACCAGAACAATGGAGGGAAAGCTTGACCATACCCATATTCAAGAAAGCAACAAAACTGACCCGAACAACTACAGGGGAATAACACTTCTAATCTCAACCGCCAAGCTACTAATGAAAATCATAGCAAAAAAAATAGAATCTAGCGGAATCAGTGAGGAGCAGCAAGGCTTCAGACAAAACAGGTCAACAACTGACGCCATATTTATAATTCACCAAATTACAGAGAAGGCCATCGAATACAACAAAGAGGCATATATGTGTTTTGTCGGCCTCACAAAAGCCTTCGACAGGATCAGACTTCATGACGTTCTCGAACTACTTAAGGACAGAAACATATGTCATAACATCCTAAAAGTAATTAAAGACTTAAACAGCAGAAATACAACGAAAATTAAAGTAGGCAACAAGACATCGAACCAAATTCCAATATCTACCGGCATAAGGCAGGGAGACAGCCTCAGTCCAATTCTATTTCATTTCATTATGGACGAAATTATCAGAAAGGTGAAAGAGGCCGGTAGAGGATATAGAATGGGAAAAGAAGAACTAAAGATAATTTGCTATACCGATGATGCAGTACTGATATCGGAAGACGAAGACAACCTCCAACGGTTTCTGTACAAGTTTGAAAAGACCGCTGAAAAATTTAACATGACAATCTCCATAGGAAAAACCCAATCTCTCACGATCAGTAAAGAACCAAGAAGATGTAAGCTCGCTGTACATAATCAAAGCATCGAACAGGTCATGTCATTTAAATACCTGGGAGCAAACATCACCAGCAATAGAAACTTAAAAGCAGAAGTTCAAGAACAAACAACCAAAGCTGTCGTAATGTCAGGATACCTACGTGATATTATATGGAGAAATAAACATATGACGACACAAAGTAAGATCAGAATATATAAGACCTGCATACGACCCATAATGACTTATGCCATCGAAACAAAAGCAGATACATCAGCAACCAAAAGACTACTCCGGACAACTGAGATGAGAACGCTAAGAAGTATCACGGGTCATACATTACGCGACAGACTAAGAAACGATGAAATAAGAAAAAGATGTGAAATACAGGACGTCGTAAGATGGGGCAGAGGAAGAAGGAGAGCATGGAGGGATCATGTCGACAGGATAACCGACGACCGAGTGTCAAAAATTGCAAAAGAAGGAATACCAAACTCCTCAAGGCTTCCTGGTCGACCGCCTAAAAGATGGAAAGAGAGCTGGACATCGGTATCACAGGAACAAGAATAAATGAGATGCATTGACAGTCAATACAGGACAAAGTCCTATACTAAGAATAAGAAGAAGAGAAAATGTCTCAAAGTAACCAAACCGTTATACCATTTCAACTCTCTCTTTTATTGTTTGTTGCTGGTTTCAGTGATTGTACGTCACATATTGAAAGTGCTCTATGTACCTAAGAATTTAAGAAAATGTGAAGCACACTCTTAATTTAATTGGAGTTATGGATTTGTTTCGAAAAATTCATTTTAAGGCATTTAAATGTTAATCTAGAGAATATGATAAAGTATTTAACATCGTGTAACATCCAAAAATACTTCTTAAATTTACATTAAAGCCACATTAAAAAAAAATTCACGAGTCAGGCTCACCTCTCTTGCGTCTACAAACTTGTTCGCGATAATATTTTGCCAGTTCGCTGTGATAGATTCCATTACGACCAATTCAGAAACCCATATGAAAACCCCATTGTTAGTTTCATAACTAAGTTGATAGTGTTCCCATTCTCCTTCGTTTATTCGGATATTTTCAAATTGCTAGCGTCTGAGAGGATTTTGCGGCTCGGTCTTTCAATTAGAGTCCTGATTAATGTGGAAAACCTGGATATTTTGACTAGACGGTGCAAGAGCACTCCGGACTCAGGTGGTAGACGATTAAACCGTTATCAGAAGCTTGAACAACAATGATTACATGGGATTAGGCGGCGTCGATGTAACCAGATGTTGTCTGTACGCAAATATGATCAGCGGCGTGTAATAATAATATTTGGGAGAGGTAAAAACACCGCCAACATGCGATAGTGCTCTAGAAAAACTTCGCCGAAAAATATCACCACTTTAGAGGAAGATAAAGGGTAAGAACAACAAATAAAAATATTAAATACCAAATATACTATCATACTGACGTGTTACAGTCGAAACTAAATAGTACTTGTGCTATAATTCGTTTTAGAGACGTGCTGACTACTGAGTGTTCGCATTTTCTATTTCGCATGTATGCAGTCATTAATTAATTTTAGCATATTATTCTGGGGATCATCTTCTGGAGCAATGAACAACTTTAGGGCCCAAATATACATTGTAAGATGTATTTTAAAATTATATCCAAGAACCTCTTGAAAACCCTTTTTTAAAGATCTGCAAATTCTTACTGTTCCTCCTATATATGTATATATATATATATATATATATATATATATATATATATATATATATATATATATATAGATATATATATATATATATATGTATATATTTGTTTTGTTTTTCTTGGAATTATTGTCCGTTAAAAAAAAACAATGAAAATGTAATAGTGGTCTTACATTTTCTATATTTTCCGTTTTTTAAAAGACTAGCATTTCGGTAATTTATTTTACATTCGTTGTAATATACAGCGTGCAGCTAATAACAATAAAGTATTTTAATAATATAACTATCAAATTATTTACATATTGTGTATTTACCTTGAAACAATAATTCACGAACAAGCATTGCACTCGCGGTGGAAATGTAGATTTCGTAAAATAACAGAATAAAGTTGACCACGTGTGTCATCTTGAAGTTAGAGTAGTACTGGAAAGGCCAGATGGGATTTTTTGTAAAGTAATAATGATTGTTCTGGCTTTTGAAGGTTTAAGGAGTCTAGTCCGGTTCAGTTTAAAATTATATTTTTTCGTTGGTATTTTATAATATTGTTATATATTCTGATTAGTCGATTGATATCTGCCTTAGCCCTTATTGCATATTTAGTTTTTTGTATAGCTATCATTTCCAGAATTTCTCGTTTTTTGCGTGTGGTTTTCAGTTTTTAAGATTTTTACTCACTCAAAATAAAAGGAATGGTAGTTTTCCATGCTATATATTGTTAATGCCGTTTTATTTTTTTTTAGCGTATTTGTGCTCGTTTAATCGGATTTTTAAATGTTGGCTTGTTTGACCTATGTATTCACCATTGCGGCCTTTACATGAAATACTCTGAACAACACGTAACGGACCGTAATCCCAAGAAAAACAAAACAAAGAAAAAATATTTTATTGAAGATCCAAGAAATGCAAGAAATAAATAAATAATATTTCACATATATATATATATATATATATATATATATATATATATATATATATATATATATATATATATATATATATATATATATATATATATATATATATGTGAAATAAAATGCGAAACAGTGAATGCAAAACTTCGCTCCATCATATCCTTTCTGTGTTAGAGGTTCCACAGTTAGAATAAATTGTAATAAAACACAATTCATCCTATTCCACCACCATCGAGATGGTGGCCTACCTGTACCACCATACCGAGAAGAAAGTCAAAGCTTACCCACCCCGCCACAGTGATACGGCAGAGATACATGTTTCGTCTCTCACTAGACTCATCAGGGTACCGACATGCACCTGGCTGTGCAAAGGACAAATCGGAAGGAAGCATGCAACACTGAACGCGGCTTCGCCGACCTCTCGTCGGATGGATTATATATGTTTATACGGCTTTCACGGATTCCTCCGTGTGAGATGCATTAGCAGTGGTTATATCCACATTATGCTGTTGTAGTGCTGAAATCACATTCAGCAAACGTACAACTATATGCAACTCCGTATGAAAGTGAAATAAAATGCGAAACAGTGAATGCAAACTTCGCTCCATCATATCCTTTCTGTGTTAGAGGTTGCACAGTTAGAATAAATTGTAATAAAACACAATTCATCCTATTCCACCACCATCGATATGGTGGCTTACCTGTACCACCATACCGAGAAGAAAGTCAAAGCTTACCCTCCCCGCCACAGTGATACGGCAGAGATACATGTTTCGTCTCTCACTAGACTCATCAGGGTACCACAGCATAATGTGAATATAACCACTGCTAATGCATCTCACACGGAGGAATCCGTGAAAGCCGTATAAACATATATAACCCATCAGACGAGAGGTCGGCGAAGCCGCGTTCAGTGTTGCATGCTTCCTTCCGATTTGTCCTTTGCACAGCCAGGTGAATGTCGGTACCCTGATGAGTCTAATGAGAGACGAAACATGTATCTCTGCCATATCACTGTGGCGGGGAGGGTAAGCTTTGACTTTCTTCTCGGTATGGTGGTACAGGTGGGCCACCATCTCGATGGTGGTGGAATAGGATGAATTGTGTTTTATTACAATTTATTCTAACTGTGCAACCTCTAACACAGAAAGGATATGATGGAGCGAAGTTTGCATTCACTGTTTCGCATTTTATTTCACTTTCATACGGAGTTGCATATAGTTGTACGTTTGCTGAATGTGATTTCAGCACAAGGTGGATATAACCACTGCTAATGCATCTCACACGGAGGAATCCGTGAAAGCCGTATAAACATATATATATATATATATATATATATATATATATATATATATATATATATATATATATATATATACATATATATATATATATATATATATATATATATATACATACATACATATATATATATATATATATATATATATATATATATATATATATACATATATATATATATATATATATATATATATATATATATATATATATATTCTTCCTAAAAATATTTTTATATAATTAAAATATTCACATAAGAAACATATCCACAATTTTAAAAAGCAAACAAAACACTTTAAAACAGTATTTAAATTTTTAAAAAATATTTAATTTTACCGGTACACACCTTGACATTTTGTTATTCTATTACTAATGAAATTCAATCTTTACATCGTCTACTGAGGATACATAGAATGCGAGTGTGTTTTATTTTTTGTATATTTTTTTATAATTTACAATGCACAAAAAAAACAAAATAAGGTATACGTTTACTTTTATGTTTAAGAGGATATTCAATTTTTAATTTTTATTTGACAGGATCGAATACTTAATCTTTTTGTTCAAATTAGGCTTATGTAAATGTGGCTCAAATTTTCCATATATGTTCTGTCGTTAACAGTGTTTTTCTCTTTTTTAATTTTAATCATTTCCTTTATCTATAATTTTTGGGTAATTCATATCTTTTTGTTACTGTGTTTGTTTAACGCTGTTGAGGCGTTTTTCATATATTTATGGCCATTCAATCTGTTCTTCGGCAATTGGCTCGTCATGCCTATATATTTTTTGGGACAATGTGTGCATAGAATCGAATATATTACATTTGATTTATTCATGAGAGGAGTTTTACTTTCTAAATTTGTGAACAGTGTATTTAATTTATTATGTGACTTGTGGCATACGATAATATCATGTTTTTTTAAAATGTATTTTATTTTTTCTGACAGCTCACTAGTGTAAGGTAATGCTAAATATTTTTGCTGTTTATGTTCTATGTTTTTTGTTATTACGTTATTATAAAATTTATATGTTCGTTTATTAATTATTTTGGTGATTTTTTTTTTATTTAAATTTCAAATTCTTACTAAGAGGCCCTCTATATTTATTTACCAAATCCACTAAAACACTGATACGTAACGATCATTTATATTTTTATATCAACCTAATTCCAACTTCCAAAGTTTTTTTTTATTTACCGAACAAAAAAGTTCATTGTAGCCTCGAAAATATTCAAATCCCCCCGCCAATGGTATCAAACTTTCGTGTTCCCTAACGTTAATATATACATCCTCTATCTCTATCAGTTTTAAGAATATTTCAGGGTACAACGGCACGGTCTTATATCAATCATTCTCCCAAAGGGAGTCTCAAGATATGTTTTGACAAGCATAGATTGATTGTAATGCTTTCGCATATTTATTACTATATAATGCCTGGTTGTTTCTTTTAAATGTTGGCAAACGCGTTAGAAAGATGGCGGAGAGTTTTAGCGATTACGTCATTATTTATTCAAGCAACCAATCATAATTTCACGGAAAATGAACACAAAATTTTAGCGTCAGTAAAGAAAGTCGATAAAATAGCAACACGAAAAGTACACTGTTAAAAATTACCTTAAATTTAATGTTCATTCTATATTAAATTTAATGATTTTGTACTAAAAATCGTGAATAATTTATATTTACTTTGAAGTTCGTTGGGTATTAAATTTGATTGTGCATTTTGCTCTCGGTTCGTTACAGCTCCACTGATGAGACTATTAAATGGTCGAAACTAGTGTGGAGAGAGAACCAGAGTGGAATTGGCAGAGAAAAAACTGTCTTCCCTCTTTCTTTACGGTCATATGGAGCATAAAATAATTTTTTTCAAATACAAAAATTGTGAAATTGAATTTATTTTTAATATATAATATAACTAGCGACCCGCCCCGGCTTCGCACGGGTGCAATGCTGATACTAAATACACTACAGAAAAACTGTGACTATTTATTTTATTTTTACAACAATTATTACATTACAGAATGTCTTTATATACAACGTTCACAGCTTTCTTGTTATTTATATTTTAAAACCATCATACAATTATTTATCGTAACTTACTTATAATTACTGATACGTTGTCATGCTGAAAAGCACGTTTTTAATAAGTATGTTATTTTCCTCGCTAGAGAGCTCCGATAATAAACGCGTCCGATCGCTGCAAAATTCAAAGTGCTATAGGGAAAATCGCGGCCTCCGACGCGCTATTTATAGGCACGCTGCCGCCACCCCGGTCGGCCAGTACCGCCGCAAGCGCTACTTCCCGCAATTTTAAATCTGTAATATCTTCGAAAATATTCATTTAAATCTTGTGCTGTAAAGGACCATATAGATCTATATTAAATCAACAATGTATTTAAGCTATTTAATTGGATAAGGATTAATGCTGTATTGGTTAAAATCGCTTCAAAATTTGCCATTATTTGTCGTAAAAAGTAAATGACAAAAAAATGTTATTGTGGGATATCCATGAGAGATAGACATATACCATCGCGGAGTTTTCTGTAGACCTTTTCAATGTGTACAAATAATTAGTACATTATTTTGATAAATATCGTAGGGTTCAGCCTGCGTTTGCAATGTAAGCGGAAAAAAATATGATAATTAACGACATCACATTAGAAACCTCAAAAATAACAGTATTTCTCCACTATTTAATGGATGTTATTATGCATATAAACCTTCCTCTTGAATCACTCTATCTATAGAAAAAAACCGCATCAAAATCCGGTGCGTAGTTTTAAAGATTTAAGCATACAAAGGGACATAGGGACAGAGAAAGCGACTTTGTTTTATACTATGTAGTGATAATATATTTAATATATTATTATATTATATATAATATAATAAAAACAACGATGATATTTCAGTCGTTGGTTTTATTCACGATTGCGCAAAGTATCCGTAAAAATAAATTAATTAAATTATTAGCTTTTATTTTATTTTTATAATTAAATTGTTTGTTTTTTTATTGGCAAAATAAAAAATATTGAGAATATACATATATATATATATATATATATATATATATATATATATATAAGTGTAAGACAATACACTGGTCAAAGGATACTTTAATTACATACCATCAAATACCAAATAAACAAAGGAAATCCATACATAAGAAACAAAAATGTCTCCCGAAGTGCGCCTCACTCCCAAGTATCACGTGCAGTAGTTCTCATCACGTAATATACCAAGCCCGGAGGCATATTAATTTAGGACTTTGCGAAGGGAACGGGCATATTCAGACGTTCCGGAATTGGATTCAGGGCTTATTAGTTTATCTGCAGGTACAAACTTACTAGTAAAACTGAATCTCTACAATTGAAACATCTTTATGTAATACAGGGTGGATTTTAAGGCATTTTATAAGAATTTATACAGATATAATACTTAAACGCAGACAAAAAAAAAACAAAATTTTAACTGAATGGTATACCTGGTCAGGTAGATATCTAAATAGAGTTTCAAATCACTCAAAAATTCAAAAAAATTGTATTATAATCGGTCTTTCTGATCGCGTGATCTCTCTAACATCTCCAGACTTCCAGAATGACACTAATGAATAATCATTTCGTTGAAAGGACCATAACCGAAATAATTAATAAACGAATATATAAATTTAACAATAACCTAACAACAAAAAATATAGAACCTAAACATCAAAAATATATTGCATTACTTTACACTAGTGAACTCTAAGAAAAAATAAAACACATTTTAAAAAAACACGATATCATTGTATGCCACAAGTTTTATAATAAACTAGATATACACTATTCACTAATTCGCAATTTCGCCAATTGTCAAAAGAAATATATTCGCATGACTAGCCAATAACTTAAGAACAAATTTAACAGTTATAAATATACAAAAATATACACACAGAACGAAAAACATACCTCTGATTACAACAAAACCATAATTAAGGACAAAGATATAAATTACCATAAATTACAGATAGAGAAAATGATAGAAATTAAAAAAGATAATAACTCTGTTAATCACAAAACCGATATAGGAAATTTCAGCCACATTTACACTAGCCTAATATAAATTAAAATATTAAGTAATCGATATTGTTAATAAACACCAAATGGAATATCCTCTTAACTATAAATTTAATGTGTGTTTTTTTTATTTCTTCGGTGCATTTGTAAGACATAAAAGATAATATAAATATATATATATATATATATATATATATATATATATATATATATATATATAATATATGTAATATCTAGATGTTACAAAAGAAAAAGATATCCCAATAACCGAATAAATAGCCTCAATTGAATCTGTTATTAGGAATGAGCCAGATGACAAAAAGGACTCAATCAGAGCTGAAGTAACTAATGTTTTAACTAATCATAAAATCAAAATAAGACACCGAACAATAAAAAGTAACAGCCTCCAAAAAAGTTTAAAAAAGAAATTGAATCGAACAACAAAATTTATAAAAGACAATTCTCAAATCATTGTTCTAAGGCCTGATGAAAGCAATAAAACAGTAGTTATGAACAAGACAGATTACCATACAAAAATGAACAACTTACTAAAGGACGAAAATATATATAAAAATGTTAAGAGTGATCCAACTAACTTATGTCAAAAGAAAAATAATACCTTCTTTAAAAAATTGCTCAATACAAAAGAACTAACTGAAAAAGATGCAAAAAGGCTAATCATTCACAATGCTATTCCACCAAAAATATACGACCTACCAAAATTACATAAACAAAATATACTACTAAGACCTATTGTTTCTTGTATACAATCGCCATTCTAGAGTTTATCCAAATTCTTATCGGATTGCATTTCAAATATTACAGGCAAAAACGATTTTTTTATTAAAGATTCATTCGCCTTTAAAAAATTTATTGATACAATAAACCTACCCGAAAATTACAGACTCATTTCGTTAGATGTTATATCTTTGTATACAAATATATCAAATCAACTTGTGCACACTATTTTAGCAGAAAAATGGGAAATTTTAAAGAAACATACATCGCTATCAAAAAATAATTTTATGGATGCTGTTGACCTCGTTCTAAATACAAATTACTTTCAGTACGAAAACACCTTTTACAAACAACTCGATGGATGTGCTATGGGATCACCAATTTCATCTACCATTGCTCAGTTAGTAATGCAATATTTAGAGGAAAAAGTTTTAGAGAAATTAAATTTTAATATAATATTTTTCAAACGTTTTGTCGATGATTGCATAGCAGCAGTAACACAAAATAAAGTAAATAAAATTCTCCAAGAGTTTAACAGTTTCAACGAAAAATTACAGTTCACGTCCGAAACAGAAAATAATAATAAAATAAATTTTCTAGATATGACACTTATATGCAGAAAAAATTTTTTAACTGAATGGTACACCAAACCAACTTGGTGACGTAGATATCTAAACTGTTTCTCTAATCATTCAGAACTCAAAAAAATAGTGTTATAATCGGTCTGTCTGATCGTGCTATTTCCCTAACGTCTCCAAAAATCCTACCAAAAATACCGTAAAAAGTAAAAAGACACTAATAAATAATAATTCCAATGAAAAAACTATCATCAAAATAATTAATACACGAACAAATAAATTTTATAATACCGTAATAACAAAAACATAGAACATAAACAGCAAAAATATGTAGCACTACCTTACACTAGTGAGCTGCCAGAAAAAATAAAAAACATTTTAAGAAAGCATGATATTATCGTATGCCACAGGTCACATAATAAATTAAATACACTGTTCACAAATTTAAAAAGTAAAACTCCTCTCTTGAATAAATCAAATGTAATATATTCGATCCTTTGCACAAATTGTCCCAAAAAATATACAGGCATGACGAGCCAATTGCTCAAGAACAGATTGAATGGCCATAAATATACGAAAAACACCTCAATAGTGTTTAACAAACACACACAGGACGAAAAACATACTTTTTTGTTTATAACAGTACCATAATAAAAAGCAAAGATATGAATTACCAAAAACTAAAAACACTGTTAACGACAGAACAGATATGGGAAATTTGAGTCACATTTACACAAGCCTAATTTAAACAAAAATATTAAGTATTCGATCCTGTCAAATAAGAATCAAAAATTGAATATCCTCTTAAACATAAAAGTAAACATATACCTTACTTTGTTTTTTTTGTGCATTGTAAAATATAAAAAAAAAACACACTCGCATTCCATGTATCCTCAATAGACGATGTAAAGATTAAATTTCATGATTAATAAAGTAACAAAATGTCAAGGTGTGTATCGGTAAAATTAAATATTTTTTAAAAATTTAAATACTGTTTTAAAGTGTTTTGTTTCTTTTTTAAAATTGTAGATATGTTTCTTGTGTAAATGTTTTAATTATATAAAAATATTTTTAGGAAGGAAAATAAAACAAAAAATTTTGAAAATGCCTTAAATAACGGGCGAAACGTCAATTGTTTTGCATTTTTTGTTAAATAAAGAACCTAAACCCAAGAAAAGACAAAATAAAGAAAAAATTATATATATATATATATATATATATATATATATATATATATATATATATATATCGCTCTGTACAAGAACCGAAAAAAAAAACAAATATTTTTTTTATCCTTATTGATACCAACTTATATTTTTAATACATATAAGAGAGATCTTCTGCCATTCCAGATATTAGTTAATTAAAATTACCCATCTTCCTACATGTTTTTTCTCATTTTATAGGCTTCTTTCTCTTGTTGGATTACTTTCGAAATTTTTCTTCGGACTTTTATAATTAGAAATATTGGGTTCGGTGTTGTTTTTCCATTTTATCATCGAAAGTAAAGCAGATAAATATTTTAAGAAGTTACAAGGCGATGTTTACTGAAGTATAAACGTTAGGGTGATTCAAAAAAAATTGGAAATTGGAAAATTTTTATGCGATGCTTGGAAATCTTTAAAAGCATCGAAAAAAAAAACGATGATGTTTTTTCAATCTTATTTTACTTTTTTCCAGAGCAATGTAATAAACCTCTGGGGATGGAATCTGGATCTATTCCAGATGACGCCATCAGTGCAAGTTCGTCGTATGTTTCTAATGTTGGACCTAAAAATGGAAGGTAAGATTTTGTGAATATTTGTTGTGTTTGATTTTTATAAAACATTTTTAATATTAAAATTTAAATAAATTTGAGGTGAACTTGTTTCAAAAAAAGCGAAAAAGAATTTTAAAAATTCTTATTCATAATTAATATTTTTGAATTTGAAAATTATTGTAATCTATATTAAATTTATCAATAATGAATTGGTCTCTTCTGAGAAAAATAAATTTATTATATTGTGCTTCAAGGAACAAACTTTAAATTAGTAATCTACATCACCAAAACCCCCCCGATACTAAGTTTGGACCTAATCGGAAAAAATGGATACTTTTTAGTTCGCTACATTGGATCGATCATATTTGATTTAAAAAATCAATTTTATATTGATAATCTGCGACTACAAAAAACTATTCATACTTAATTTGTAGGAAATCTAGACTCAACCAATTTTGGTTAAAATTACCGCTGCAACTTCCTGGATATAACTGTTAATTTCATTCAAGTAACATTATATACAGTGCCTTCATTTCAAAACGAACCATCCTTAATAACTTTCTTAAATAGAAAAATTTAAAAAAAAGAAAAAACACGTCAATTTAGATATACAGGGGGAAGTTTAATTTTGCATTTGTTAAAAGTCTGTCAATCACCTCCTCACCTCCAGCTAACCTCACTTTGATATGTCAAATGGGAACCCCCACCTTGTGACACATCATTGTAAGCAGCATAAAATTGTCTATCCAACCGAATAAAAAAAATTAAATCGGTTGACGTACAAGCGAACAGTGTGCAAAAATGTCTTGTAATAATGCATAATATATCGGCCTCGAACTTTAGTATGTCAAATGATTACCCTATAGTGTGATACATCATTTTAAAGGGCATACTATCTCCTATTTAGCCAATAAAAAAAAAAACAAAATCTGTTGATGTACAAGCGAATAGTAAGAAAAGATGTGTGGTAATAATAGACACCTTTCACATTAAACTTTATTATGTCAAATGGCTACTTCATAGAGTAAAATATTATTTTAAATTTAAAATAAATATTTTTTTAAAATAATAAACAGTTAAAATATTTGCGAGAAAAAAACTAAGCCTGTTTTAAAATTCATCGCAAAATTCATTGCAGTCTAATCAATCTAGTGTATTTATTTCAATGATATTTTTTGCGGTACCTGATAGGTACAAAAAATCACTGCAATAAATAAAATTTTTAAGATCTTTAAACACCAGTTGTTTATTATTGTTAAAATTGTCATTGTGACGCCTAGTTGAAACGTGAATATAAATGGTGTATACGCTAGCCGAAAGAATAGAAATAATTTTTCTCTATGGAGCTGAAGATCGGTGCGCTCGTAGAACCGCCAGAGCATTTAACGAGAGGCATCAAGACAAAAACGTGGGCCATAAATATGTACTCGAATTGGTACGAAAGTTTGAAGAAACGGGATCCGTTTGTAATAAAAAATCTATTGAGAAAAGGGTTGTAGATGAAGCATGCCAAATCGAGGTACTAGGACAGTTTGCAATAGATCCAACTTTATCCATCTCAAAGGTCGCAGATTTAACCAACATTTCTGCTGGCTCTGTGCATAAAGTTTTAAAACAAAATAAGTTTTTTCCCTACAAAATTCAAATTCTTCAAGAACTCGGAGAAGACGATTTTGATAGGAGAATTCAATTTTGCGAATTAATGTGCCAACGAATTGATGAGGACCCCCATTTACCTAAGAATATCTGCTTTAGTGATGAATCAACTTTTTTTCTAAATGGACTGGTTAACAGACATAACTGCAGATACTGGGATAATGAAAATCCGCACCTTTTCCGAGAAGGGCATACTCAATATCCCGAAAAAATTAACGTGTGGGCAGGAATTTATGGCAATGAAATCATTGGAAGATAATTTAACTGGGCAAATTTATTTAAACCTTTTAGAAAACACAATATACCCTGCCATTGTGCAATCTTTAGAAAATCAAGTGGATGAAAATGCTGTTATGGTACTAAATGAAAATAATTTGCATTTCCAGCAAGATGGAGCTCCCCCGCACTACGCTTTGGCAATTCGAGAGTGGCTTGATGAACATTTTCCAGGGACGTGGATTGGCAGACGTGGTGCAATTGAATGGCCAGCACGGTCTCCACACCTAACCCCTCTAGACTTTTTTCTTTGGGGGTATTTAAAAAGCAAGGTTTATAAAACCCCACCTGAAAATATTGACGATTTAAAAGATCGAATTGTTCGGGAATGTAGAGGAATTAGCAGAGAAACCCTTGCCAATGTTCGTGGGGAATTTCAAAATAGGCTTTTTTATTGTCTCGCTAATAACGGCGCACATTTTGAACATTTAATAAAATAATTTTCTTCAACTGAATAAAATTGAATAAACTGCTTATATTTAACACACATTTTTGCATCCTAATTGCCTATAACGTCTATTAACTTAATTTTTTTTTACATCGTTGGATAGCAGATCGTACGTCCTTTAAAATGATGTATCACACTATAGGGTAATCATTTGACATACCAAAGTTCGAGGCCGATATATTATGCATTATTACAAGACATTTTTGCACACTATTCGCTTGTACGTCAACCGATTTAATTTTTTTTATACGGTTGGATAGACAATTTTATGCTGCTTACAATGATGTGTCACAAGGTGGGGGTTCCCATTTGACATATCAAAGTGAGGTTAGCTGGAGGTGAGGAGGTGATTGACAGACTTTTAACAAATGCAAAATTAAACTTCCCCTGTATATCTAAATTGACGTGTTTTTTCTTTTTTTTAAATTTTTCTATTTAACAAAGTTATTAAGGATGGTTCGTTTTGAAATGAAGGCACTCTATATATATATATATATATATATATATATATATATATAGGACATAAGATAAATTTCTCAGGAACAAACTCTCCACAAGAAGAAGAAAAAAAGAAGAAGCAATGGAAACTGCAAAGAGATCCAACAACTTAAAGAACAGAGATAACAGTCAGCGGTTGCCTAATATTTGGAAAAACCTGCTAGTGATCAGCAAAACTCGCAACCTGATTGGCCAGAACCATTCAGCTAACGAACATGTCACACATACACATGAGACCGAGAGCACCCCAATATATAAATTAAATTTTTATGTGAATAAAATGGGTTAAAATGTTCGATAAGAAACAGTTTTAAACTTTGTAGAAATAAAGTGATATATTTTATAAGACTACCTCGGATAATCCTTTAGAACACCTTAATAATCCTAAACATTTGTTAATTATTTGAAAATATCCAATTTTAGTAAAATTTACTCATAACAGGGAACACTGATGTTGCACAAAAACATACTCTTACTGCCATTACAAATGATGACCTATTAAATGCTTTCATTATGACGTCAAAGAAGAACGACCAAAAATAGCCAAGCTTGCTCGAAAGCACTTTTTATCACCAATTAATACTCAAAATTATAAAAAATAACTTTGTTTTATTTATTTTTTTACTAAAAATTCCAATTTAACGCAAACAAATCCAATCACAATAATTTAATTACCATTTCGACATCAAAAAGTTAAATAAACATATTAAATTAAACGGATTAAAATAAATAATTATAATGTTCATTGTAATAAATGCAAAATTCACTAAAATTATTTATTTGAAAATTTTCATTTATCTGGTAATTTCCCGCAAGGTAAATATTTCGTTTTTGGTCGGAAAAATTTAATCTCGACAAATTCTGTTGTTTAATTAAATTATATTGGATCTGACCTATCTCTCTTTCTCTGTGTGTTTAATCGGCTTTAAAATGTTGCAAAACCTAAATAAATATTTAATATAAAGTTGATTAATAATTATATGGGGAGGGCGAATGATAGGGGATGGGGGCTCAAAGATGTGAGACCCCACAATTTATTTGTTGTAAACTCGAAATTATTTAGGTGTTAGTTCAGAGATTTCTGTACACGAAAGATGAATATATATACAGGGTGATTCAAAAATCGATCACGAAACTTAAGGGGGTGATTCTACTTGACAAAATAAGGGTAGAGCTTCATATAATTTTTTTTCAAAATGTCATTCGTTTTCGAGTTACAAGCCGTCCAAGTTCAAGTTTTTATTTTTTGTTTTTTGAATTACTCGCTTACAGGAAAACCGATTTGACTAATATTTGAAAGATAGGCTAAGTCTTCTGCGCTTCATCATTTTAGTAACAATTCACATTGATTGTTTGCCGCTAGAGGGCACTTTACCTACATTGAAAATTGTTTTTTTGTCATAATTTTTTAGTGTTGACAGCTACAGTAGTTTTTGGCATAATTTCTGAAAGACTGATGCCAGGCCTTTAAAAAAGGTGCTCTTTATTTACATCGCTAAACCCAACGGTTTAGACGTAAATAACCCTTAAAAATTAAGTGGTAAATTTACTTTTCTCATTTCATTACCACCAGCTACCAGGTAAATAGTTATCAAAGTATACTAGAGCTGTCAGTTTAACATCAAATAAATTCGCTTTTTAAACTATTTAATTTATAATCTTAAAATAACTAATAATGGCTAATCACCAATATTCAAATATCGAATATTGTGATATCCATTTTTGTTATGGAAAAGCAAATGGTAATGCAGAGTTGGCAAGAAGATATTATATGGAGAGTTATCCGGAAAGAAATATCCCTCATGCTCAAACATTTTCCAGTGTGCACAGGAGGCTTGCGAAATGTGGTTCCTTTAAAAGTTATAATGGAAATAGGGGAAGACCTAGAACTGCTAGAAACGTGCAACAAGAAGAAAGAGTGCTTGAAATTATTGAAGATAATCCAGGTATTAGTACTAGAAAAATTGGGAATGAAGTGCGGCTCTGTCAGGCTAGTTCATGGAGGATACTAAGAGAAGAACAACTCTACCCGTTTCATTCAAAAAAGGTGCAGGCTCTTTATGACGATGATCGGCCGAGACGGTTGGAAATGTGCAATCAGATCCTAGCTAAGTATGAACACGATAATCGATTAATTGGCGTCATATTATTCACTGACGAAGCTGGTTTCACTCGTGATGGCATAACAAATCTACACAACATCCACACATATGCTTACGAGAACCCAAACAATGTGGTAGAAACGAAACATCAGCGTAGATTTTCACTAAATGTGTGGGCAGGGATAATAGGAGATTACCTTATTGGTCCTCATTTCTTTGATGGCCCATTAACTGGTGACGTATACTTAGATTTTATCCAAAATCGTCTCCCAATGTATCTGGAAGATGTGCCATTGGAAGTAAGGGCCAACATGTGGATCCTCCAAGACGGAGCTCCGCCCCACTTTAGTATACGTGTCCGACAGTATTTGAATGCAACGTATCCTGAGCGATGGATAGGACGAAGTGGACCATTGGCATGGGCAGCGAGGTCATCAGACCTTAATCCTATGGATTTTTTCTTTTGGGGTCATTTGAAACAATTGGTGTACGATATTCCAGTAATCAACGTCGAGGATCTTCGCTTCAAGATAATCGAAAAGTGCCAAATTATTAAAGAAACACCAGAAATTTTTGATCGAGTTAGGCGACATTTTTTGAAGAGTGTTAGGAAATGTATTGAAGAAAATGGGGGACATTTTGAGAATCTTTTTTAGTTTGTTTAGTACTGTTTCATTAATTTTTATCAATTAAATGTATATCGCAATAATCCATAATATGAATATTTACTGATTAGCCATTATTAGTTATTTTAAGATTATAAATTAAATAGTTTAAAAAGCGAATTTATTTGATGTTAAACTGACAGCTCTAGTATACTTTGATAGCTATTTACCTGGTAGCTGGTGGTAATGAAATGAGAAAAGTAAATTTACCACTTAATTTCTAAGGGTGATTTACGTCTAAACCGTTGGGTTTAGCGATGTAAATAAAGAGCACCTTTTTTAAAGGCCTGGCATCAGTCTTTCAGAAATTATACCAAAAACTACTGTAGCTGTCAACACTAAAAAATTATGACAAAAAAACAATTTTTAATGTAGGTAAAGTGCCCTCTAGCGGCAAACAATCAATGTGAATTGTTACTAAAATGATGAAGCGCAGAAGACTTAGCCTATCTTTCAAATATTAGTCAAATTGGTTTTCCTGTAAGCGAGTAATTCAAAAAACAAAAAATAAAAACTTGAACTTGGACGGCTTGTAACTCGAAAACGAATGACATTTTGAAAAAAAATTATATGAAGCTCTACCCTTATTTTGTCAAGTAGAATCACCCCCTTAAGTTTCGTGATCGATTTTTGAATCACCCTGTATATATATATATATATATATATATATATATATATATATATATATATATATATATATATATATATATATATATATATATATATATATATATATATATATATATATATATATATATAAGTTTTTACTTTTTTGGGTTTCGGTCATATTATTACTTTATAAAAAAATTAACACATGTTTTTTTCTGACGTTTCGGTTTATTTTATTGATTAAACCATCTTCAGAGAATTACTGTAAATATGAAAAGGAATATGTAAATTTATGCTATATAAACTGAAAATTTTACTTTCTTACCTAATGTTAACAGGTGGTTCACTTGAAAAACTTACATTTAACTATTTTATTACTTTAATACAATATAATTAAACACTTCTTATTTAATATAAATATATATAATATAAATATATATTTAATATAAATATGGTTTAAACGAAACCTAATAACAAAAGAATTAAAGACTAAGCTTAATTGTAATTATGGTCATGCTCCTTACATATATGGCCTTCCAAAGTTACATAAACCAGGCATCCCACTTCGTCCTATTGTTAGTAATATACAGTCACCCACATACAATTTATCAAAATACTTATCGGATATTATCAGTAAACTTCTAGGTAAAAATGATTATTATGTCAAAAACTCATGGGAATTTTGCGACTATATTAAAAATAAAACTATCCCTCAAGGTCACATATTAGTATCTTTTGATGTGGTATCCCTATACACTAATATCCCCATTAACTTAGCTATTCAAAGCATAGAAAATTATTGGGAAAAAATAAAAAACTTTATACCATTAACAAAAAATGATTTTATTGAAGCTACCAAATTATGTTTAAAGCAAACCTTTTTTCGCTTTCAAGATTCTTTCTTTTCACAAATCTACGGTGTTGCCATGGGTTCACCAATATCTGCAACAATAGCAAACCTTGTCATGGAACTTCTAGAAGAAAGTGTAATTAAACAACTAAATTACAAACCTTTTTTCTTTAAAAGATACGTCGACGACTGTATATTATGCATACCGGAAGACAAAGTTCAGTACAACCTCAATAAATTTAATATTTATCATAATAAAATACAATTTACATTAGAAAAAGAAAATAATAAAGCCATTAATTTCCTCGACATTACTATTCAATATGATCACAATGGTAAAATAAAAACAAACTGGTACACAAAACCGGTATGGTCAGGGAGATACCTAAATTACAATTCTGTAGCAGCCACAAAATACAAAAAGAGTGTGGTCACAGCACTAACCGATAGAGCTATCAAATTTTCCCATTCACAATTTAGACCGCAAAATTTAAAAAAAAGGTAAAGACACTTTAGCGAAAAACAATTACCCAAAGAAATTTATTGAACCCATAATAAAAAGCCGAGTAGATAAAATCTATAACAACAATCAGCCAACAAAAAGCAATGTTCCATCAACCCAAAAATACATATCATTGCCGTATATACCAGAAATTACTAATCCCATTAAAAAGTGCTAAAACCATATGATATCCAAATAGCTGAAAAACCTTCTAATAATTTCAAAAACCTTTACACAAAACTTAAACCTGATATCCCTAAAGACGAACAAACAAATGTCATTTACAAGATCAATTGCGTAGATTGCAACCAAACATATGTCGGTCAAACCAAACAGTATTTAAAAAATAGAATACAAAATCACAAATACAGCATTAGACATCACAATAACGATAATAAAACCGCCTTAGCCAAACATGCAATTGATAACATGCACAACATCGATTTTAACAACGTGGAGATTTTAGACAAAGAAATTAATTACAAAAAAAGAACAATTAAAGAAATGATCCATATTAAAAGAACACCCGGTACAATGAATTTCAGAACGGACACAAATGACCTGAGTAATGTTTCTGGACCATGTGCAATAAAATTGCAGATGGTCCAGAAACTTTCAAACCCTTTGGTAGTACTCTGTCAAAAGCACAACAAACCAGATGTGGAAAAAAAAATGCATCAAAAAATAATAGTTTTCTATATTTATATTTATATTAAATAAGAAGTGTTTAATTATATTGTATTAAAGTAACAAAATAGTTAAATGTAAGTTTTCAAGTGAACCACCTGTTAACATTAGGTAAGAAAGTAAAATTTTCAGTTTATATAGCATAAATTTACATATTCCTTTTCATATTTACAGTAATTCTCTGAAGATGGTTTAATCAATAAAATAAACCGAAACGTCAGAAAAAAACATGTGTTAATTTTTTTATAAAGTAATAATATGACCGAAACCCAAAAAAGTAAAAACTAATTAATAACTACACGGTCAACAAATAGAAACAAAATATATATATATATATATATATATATATATATATATATATATATATATATATATATATATATATAAGTGTGGAAAGTCCAAACCAGAACCAGGACATTTCTTAAGTAAGATAAGGAAAATACTATATTATTCATTAAATCAAAATGAGACAGAATATCAGCATCGACATACATGCTTAAATTTAATAAATTACCAGTTTTACCTTAGGATGTGGGGTAATACAATGCTGGCGCGGTGAAACCGGGCGGTAGCATACGCCACGCCCTATCATAACAGGAGGATTCCAAGTTATTTGCCTTCATTCAGGCCGTCGAAGCGTAAGTACCGAGTATTGGTAATTCCGTGATTCGCGCCAAATTTTTTTGTATTTGAAATGATAGTTTAGTTCACGGAACAAAAAGAGCAGATTATTAAGTGGTACTATTCTGGTAAAGGTATGGATGAGATAATCGGCAGATTTGCATTTACGTGCAAAAATAATCCTGTTCCTTGAAAATTTAGAATTTCGGAAATTATTAAAGAATTTGAGAAAACCGGTTGTCTAGAAATTTGTAAAAAATGCACTGATAATAATGAGGAGCAACCGGTTCTTTAAATTACTGAAGAACAAGCAAATCGGGAGACATTTGTAGTTTAGCAGAAATTAATTTTCCTTGCAATAGTACCGTAATTACTGAAAAACTTAATATGAACGCTCGAACAGTTCGGAATATTTTAAAGCGGAACAAATATCGCTGTTACAAATTGCGAATAACTCAAGAAATTTTTCCGAAAGACCAGGAAACACGTATGGTGTTTTGTGAGGACATGATAGAAAGGGCTAATAGGGATATAACCCCTGAAGTTTTAGCAAATACGCGAACCGTATTTTACATTAGACTGGGTTATTGTCTCGCTCAAACTGGAGGCCTATTTGAACACCTCTTGTAGACTTTTAGGTGTTTTTGTTGATTTAAATTGAATTTAATTATTTGTTTATTTATTTACAATTACTGAACGTGTTACTTTTATTTTTTACCAGAATACAAGTCCATTTTTCACAATGATTTTTAATTTTAAAGTGGTTTATTAATTTATTTACTTGGAAATTACCATTGCGTTTCACTAATATTTTTAATAGAATAAATGTTTATTCTAGAACAGAAATAACAGTTTTCTTTACGCACAACAGCAAACAAAAAATTATTTTTTTTGTATTTCGGCTATTTAATGTATTTAAAACAATAAATGCATCAATCATTAAATATTCTATTTCATTCGTTTCAAGTGATTGTTCGTGTCGCACGGAAGTTAGAGGGGGTGATATGTTACGTAGACGTTCCACGACGATCTGTCCCGAACTAACCCGAAAGAAATTGAGGGGCTTAGTGTGTATTTAGAATTAAGAAAATGTGGCCAAAATAAATTAGAAAAACTTTCTAGTTAATAAATTTAAACTAGAAGGTTGAATATAGTAACGTTTCTTTTAAATCTAGGTAATATGAACGGCCAGTCTTTTCTTTCTAAGGTTTCGTTTCAGGTCAAAAGCAGCTGTCTTGTGGGAGCGTCGCGCGCCCAATTAGTAGGTCGAGAACATCCGTGAATCGTTTTAGTCAATTATTTCTGCCTTGTGTACATCAATCACCACTTTTTAAAATGGAGGCTCCTTCAAGAGGTTTGCACTTAATTAAAAATGCTATTTAATTTTTTTTCTTAACTTCTATACGAAAAATGCTTACTGGCTCACACAGTGGATTGAATTATATTGCTTCAATTAGACTCCCTTGAACAAATCGATAAATTAGATTTTCAAATATGAGTTTAATTTGCAAGCGGGGCTTCGATGGAACGTCAGGTCAGAGCAAGTTCAAAATGAAATTCACTGATCCGAATATTTCTGATACAAGCTTATTCCTCACCTCTCTTATTCCACTTCAATTAGCACGTGTCAATACGCAAACTTAGCAAGAACAGGTTCTGTTGTCCAATGCCAAACCCTCCTCTATTATGAATTGCAGGCATCTGACAATGGAATTTATTAAGAAAACCTAACAAACGTCTTTAAAGAAGAAAGAAAATGATGAACTCGAACTAAACAACTTGCACCATACAAGAGAGTTCTCTTTGCAATTCCAGCTTCATCTATACCGATGATAGACGACTAAGTGAAAGCTGTGGCTGGCATAAAATTGATCCAACGTTGTCACCTCTACCGAACAACATCTTAGTTCAACAACGTTGATACCGTATCCCGATAAATACAGAGTATTTCAAGCTACGACTGTTAGCTCTACATGCATGTATTCGAAGCTTCGAATGCTGCTTGTATTTGTCGTATCAACGTGACAAAAAAGGTCGTAAGCAGAAAGACAAAGAGGTGAGAGCAGAGACGAGGCCGCCATGTAGTTGTCTGTTTGAAAGGGGAGAATTCTTCTGGGTCTATTGCATAAACCCTAATTTTGTTTATGAATATTAATAGTGGATGTGAATTATGGTTAGATTAATGTGAGCATGTGGCACTGGTATTTCATCTGCCGTACACACTTGATTTGACACGTGTAGATTATCGTCCGTGAAGAAAAAGTTGGGTGGTTAATGATTTGCCACACCAAAAGAGACGATTCACGAGTCCAAAAACCATTGTGTGTTAACAGGAAAACCCAACTGAAAAACACCCTCTATGTACAGTAAATCTGCTTTGTATGATATATTTCCATAATATTAAGTTACTATTTAATTTAAAGAAACTAATGGATATGTACTTAAAAATTAAATTGAAATTTCATGATCTCAAATCGGCTCAATGTAACAAAATATTTCCGCCAATAATAGGGGTGATTAACTAATTCATTACCAGTGCTTTTCCACTACAAACGTATGTAATACAAATTGTGTAATATTAATTAAATGTGTAAATCATATTAAATAGGTATAAAATTAATTTGTGATGTTTCATTTCACTCAGTGAAAACGTCACTGTTTCAGCCTGGATATTTATAGCTGTAAATCCGAGTAATTCTTCTTTCTTTTTTCCTTATTCTCGAAATTTGTAATTGTTATCGATTTGTTATCCAGGATGTGAAACAGCTTGCTACATATCTATAGGGTGTCTTTCCGGAAAACTGTTCGATTTATATATGGAGAGCCCAACGGTAGCAATGGAATTAATTCTTAACCTCACACCCCTACATATACTTCTAGAAAACATGACGAAGAGGACGATTTATAGGATGATGAGAGATGAGGTCATAAAACGAGGGCCCAATCTCTCATCCAGAAATCAACAAATCTGGGACATGCCCCAAAATGAAATGAAAAAGAAATTCAACTTTGTGAAAAACTTCAACACAAAGTTGAGTCGCAAGAGCGAATGAAACAGAAATACTATTGAAAAATTCAGCAAGAAATCCATTATATGGTATGCAGGTGGGTCTAAAACAACAGTGGGAACTGGAATAGGAATGTATGGCACCAGACACTACTTAAGCTTGGGCTATCAGCTCCAAGATGGTCTGGAAATGCCCAGAAGAATTAAATGATTTGAGTAAGGATAATAGTGTCACCCTCATGTCGGTACTGGGACACATAGGGATAGAGGGAAATGAAATAGTAGACAGACTCGCGAGGAAAGGGGCTGAGACACCATATATATATATATATATATATATATATATATATATATATATATATATATATATATATATATATATATAGTGCTGAGTCCCTCTCAGGATTGTAAGACAGCTGACGTTTCGGTGAAATCTCATTCGCCATTTTTAAAGGTCACTGTATGGCGTCTACGAGCGAACTGACAGTTCTAAAAGACATAAATCAAATAAACTAATAAACAATAGATATTTTTAATAATGTGTGAAGTGTTATTTATCAGAGACAGTGACTAAAAAAGGTATTTTAACATTGTATAGTGAAATCCACAAAGAAGAGACTTTTGAACACCCATTTTATAAATAGTGCGGGTAAAGATAATATTGGTGAGAATAAAGCTCAAATAATAATTATTCAGTGAAATATAGACACTATTGAACAATAATTATTTATAATATTTTAGTTTTTACTCGTTCCAACAACAATATTTATAAAAACTTTGTTTGAAATATTGTAAATCTGTAAGACTCGTATAGGAAAGTGTAGATTATAAGTTAATTTTAAAAATAAACTAGAATAAAATAGTACCTAATTGTAGGTAAAACATTGTTAAATATGATTATAATATTAATAAAACAATAATTATCAATTTCAGCAAGTTACAATTAAAATTTAAATATATATGAAATTTTTTTTAAATGTAATCAAATTTTATTTATCAATTTTATGGACTAAATAATAACGAAAAGTAAATTGTAGATATATCAAAATGTCAGCAAAAGTTCAAAATTTACATAACACATATTTTATTTTCATCAAATATAATATTTAGTTCATAATATCTATAAAATATCAAAATTTCATCATAAATTGACAATTAGGAATCCATTTTGATTTCTCATTTCAAAGCTAAAATTTCATCTAGTTGCCAGTTCACGTCAGATGGCCGACCAATCAGAAAAAAATTAAAACAAAAAATTGTACTACGTTACCGCTAACTATAAAAGCGAAAATCCATTTTTTTAAGAGGAATGCAGATCAATCAGTTGTAGAGTAAACATCGCTAGTCTTTTTCATTAACAGTAACATAACCTCAAAATATTTGTTATCAAAAAAAATTAAAAGAAGATGACGCACATCAATCAGTTGTAGAATAAACATCGTAAACACTAATATAACCTCAAAATTTTCATTTGTTATTTTTAAAAAATAAAAGAAGATAGTGCACATTAATCCATTGTAAAGTAATCATTACTAGTCTCATTCATTAAAAGTAACATAACCTTAAAATGTTCATTTGTTATTTAAAAAAAAAATTTTGAGTTTTAAAAAGGGAAGAAACCTAGAACGTGGATAAAAGAAGTTTACTAAATTTATAAATAAATAATATTACTAAGCAAGCAGCTCTGAAAAATATTTATTAAATTAGTAATATATATGAAGGACAGTTACAATAGTTGGCAAAAGGAGAACGGATTTTTAAGTTAAAAAAAAAAGGAAGAAACCTAGAACGTGGATAAAAAAAATAAATTCTGGAGATTAAAAGGTATTTATCTGGCGTATAAGAAGTAAAAATTTTAGACTTGCCTGAAAATATTTTGATAAAATAGATATATACTAACCTTATAATGAATATTTGTAGTTAGTATAATAATAATTAATATTAAAGACACACACAAATATTTTTAGATTGTTTAAAGTAAAATTAGATGTAATAAGACGCTAGTCATTTTTAACTTTCAGATATTATATTCAATGTTGCCAGATTTAATAATCTTAAATCCAACAGAAGAGAAACAGTGCACATTAAATAATATTGAAAATTTTAATTAGGAATAGATAAGGTGATTTATAAATATTCCATAAAACTGCACCAACTGACATATTTGCATTATTTTAATAAAGTTAATACTTGTGTTCATAAATCATTGGTTTGACTTTTCTAATAATAATAATAATTTAATCTGAACTCACCGGAGAAATAGAAAATTGACATCAATGTTTTTAAACATCTGATCACGAAAAACGGGATACATTTAGAGATACTGCAAAAATCAATTATACTCAGGTATAGTTATTTGTACCTGGCGCCTAACAATTTTAAAAAAGGAAAAATAAGAATCATGTATATATATATATATATATATATATATATATATATATATATATATATATATATATATATATATATGTATATATAATTTATTTTTGTATCTTAAACCTTTTGTTAAATATTTAGTAATTGTGTTACACACAAAACTATTTTCAAGATTTAAAATAAATATACCAGCTCTTTTGAAGAAGCTCACTATGTAGAGCGAAACGTCAGAAAAATTATTGTCCTTTGTTTCTCTAATGGAAAAACCTATACCCAAGAAAATATTGGAAAACATATATATATATATATATATATATATATATATATATATATATATATATATATATATATATATATATATATTAGGGCCTGAAAACGTTATTTATGACATAAAACTCAAATATGCTTATAATCTTGCGCAAAATCCAAAAATGCAATAATATAATGGGTGTATTTTATAGAGGTATAGAACTTTTAAATGGAATAAAACAAAGATGAATTTTTTAAATTGACATGAAATTTACTTTATTTGGAAGATAACCTTCTGGCATTATAATTTAAATATGACTTCTGGCATATGACCGTCACGGCTGGCTCGGACGTAGTCTAATCTGGAGGTCCAATTTTCGATGACTTTTTCCAACATTTGTGGCCGTATATCGGCAATAACGCGGCGAATGTTGTCCTCCAAGTGATCAATCGTTTCGGGCTTATCGGCGTAGACTAGCGACTTCACATATCCCCACAGAAAATAGTCTAGCGGCGTTAAGTCGCACGATCTTGGAGGCCAATTCACGGGTCCGAAACGTGAAACTATGCGGTTACCAAACTTTTCCTTCAATAAATCAATTGTGGCACGAGCTGTGTGACATGTTGCGCCGTCTTGTTGGAACCACAGCTCCTGCACATCATGGTTGTTCAATTGATGAACGAAAAAGTCAGTAATCATGGCTTTATAGCGGTCACCATTGACTGTAACGTTCTGACCAGCATCGTTTTTAAAGAAGTACGGACCAATGATTCCACCAGCCCATAAAGCACACCAAACAGTCAGTTTTTCTGGATGTAACGGTGTCTCAACATACACTTGAGGATTATCATCACTCCAAATACGGCAGTTTTGTTTATTGACGTATCCATTCAAACAAAAGTGAGCTTCATCGCTAAACAAAATTCGCTTATTAAAATCGGGATCAACGTCAATCTTGTTTTGGGCCCATTCACCGAATGTACACTTTGCTAGGTGATCGTGTGGCTTCAATTCTTGCACGAGTTGGATTTTGTAAGCACGCAAACCAAGATCTTTCCGCAAAATCTTCCATAAAGTGAATGGACACATATCCAATTCCTGTGCACGATGGCGGATAGACTGATTCGGGTCTTCCTCTACGCTACGCTCTACAGCAGCAATGACTTCTTCTGTACGCACTGTACGACGTCTCTGTGGATGCGTATTATCATTTAGAGTAAACGTGGTGCGAAAACGTTCCATAGTTAATCGAATTAATTGCTGTTGAAATGCCAAACCAAACTAAACATAAATCACTTGACAGCTGACAAAATGGCCGCCAGTTAAAAAAGTGTTGCCAACTTAAAGTTCTATACCTCTATAAAAAAACACCCTTTATAAGATGTTCTGTTTAAGATTATCAAATTGACATCTATTTCCGGTCTAATTTTAGCCGGGTTGCGCCCATCAACTTTAGTGTGAAATTTTCCTATCTATAGCTTTTCATATGTGGATTTAATTGTTCCCCAATGGATTACTCTGTATATAATTCTTTTTTCTGTTACTTTTTCAGTTTCTGCGATTGATTTTCGAAGAATAAAATTCCTTCTGTAAAACTAATTTCACCCTGTGTAAAATTTAATTTCGAATAACTTTAAAAAACACATAAACTCGCTCAATAGCCACTATTATTTTGTTTAAATTATTAAATATGCGCATAAATTAAACCTATTTGTGACAGATAAATTGAATTTAAGTCGTTGAGTGCACCATAACCAGTCGTGCGAATAAAATAACACGAAAATCTCATTAGGGGCACTAATTCGATTTATGTACTGAAATTAACCGGAATAGAAGTTGACATTTTTCGTCTAGACGTTCTCAAATTCTTCCAAATTGTTGTTGATTGTCTATATGAGGTGAAACTAAAATGACAAAACAAATTTGTCTTCCTTATTATTTATTATCTCTGTTCAAAAGTTTTTTATATTCTTGCCAGAATATAATCAAAATAATCCGTAATTTATCTCCATTAAAACTTATTCATAAAGTTGCTAGACTTTATGTAACGCCAATATATATTGACGTATATGCAATTTATTTTATCTAATCTTAATTAAAGAAAATAGAATAGATTACCATAAAATAGACAAGTGTGTTACATATATATATATATATATATATATATATATATATATATATATATATATATATATATATATATATATATATATATATATATATCGGTTTACGTGACATCAGAGAAGCACCATGCGCAAATTCTATTCGCAAATGGGTTAAAATGTTTGAAGAAACCGGGTGTACAATAAGAATTAATAATGCTGGCCGCCCGAAGTCAATACGGACGCCGGAGATTATTCAACGTGTTCATGAATCAATCAGAGAAAATCCTCGGCAATCGACTCGTAAAAGAAGCCAAGTCTTGAACATCAAGAGGATCACTTTGCGCAGGATTTTGCACCGTGATTTACATTTAAAAGCTTATAAAATTCAGGTGACACAAGAGTTGAAACCTAATGATGTTAATCTTCGACTTAATTTCGCTAATGTTATGCTTAATCGCTTTAACAATTTTTCTAACATAATCTTCAGTGATGAGGCTAACTTTCATGTCAACGGTCATGTTAATAAGCAAAATTGCCGGTTTTGGTCTGAGACTAATCCTCGCAAGATGCATCAAAGACCTCTTCATAGCCCTAAGGTCGTTGTGTGGGCTGCAATATCGGCCAGTGGAATAATTGGGTCATACTTTTTTGAAAATCAACGGGGAGTGGCTGTGACAGTGAGAGCTGAGAATTATTGTCAGATGTTGCAAGAATTCTTGGTCCCAGCTCTTCGAGAATTTCAAGGTTACAATTCTAGGACCTGGTTTCAGCAGGATGGAGCCACTTCCCACATTGCTACAGTCTCCAAAGACCTACTGAAAGAAATGTTTCCTAGAAAACTCATCTCACGAAGAGGTGACATTGAGTGGCCCCCAAGGAGTCCAGATCTGTCTCCGAATGATTATTTTTTGTGGGGATACCTAAAATCAAGAGTGTATGAAAATTATCCAACAACAGTTAAAAAGTTAAAGCAAAACATTGTGCGAGAAATGAACACTATTTCCCGAGCAACTTGTCAACGTGTTTTTCAAAACCTGCGAGTGCGACTTCAAGAATGTCAAGAAGGTGGAGGCGGTCACTTAAATAACATTATTTTCAAAAATTAGATGTTACTTAAATTTCAATTTCTTGTACTTTTTAAATATATAAATAAAAAAATAATAAGATTTATAGCTTTTTTTTATTGCATATTGAAACCACTCACAGAGTTAAGGCCAACCCTGTATATATATATATATATATATATATATATATATATATATATATATATATATATATATATATATATATATATATATATATATATATATACACATATATATATATATATATATATATATATATATATATATATATATATATATATATATATATATATATATATATATATATATATATATATATATACACTGATTTTGTAATAATAAAAAAAAATATATGAAATATTAATAAGTGAAATATCTTGATGAGCCTTGGCAGTGCCCAAAAATAAGTCATTTTTCTCTAAAAAATTATTAAAAAGAACATTTTCATCGCCCTACTATTTTAAGCGACTAAAAACCATGACCTTTAATCCAGAAAAAAATGCCATTCATAACGAAAACAAAGGTTGTTCCGAGAGTGACAAGTTTTATTACTTTTTTATTTTATTTATTCAACTCTTTTCCCGCTCAGTTTTCCGTACTGCCGGGGATAAATTTTATTTAAAATATGACACGGTTAAGCTTTTTATAATATTATATGGAATAGCAGAAATATAAAAAAATTCGAATTAATATTTTTGTGTGATAATATTGTCACTTTAGGTTGTGTAACCATTTTTTAATGTATCAATCACCCTCGATTTGTTGCAATTTTTTTTTATAGTCTGTATTATTAATCATACAAATCACAAATTAATCAAAAATTATACATTTTTGTACTTCGAGTGGCTTCCAGAATGTTCTAAATACTTTAAGAAACTTGGATGATTTCCAAATTATTATCAAATAGTTCTTTTTATTTATTTTGTTAGTTTTGTTAACGCATAATTTACTTAAATTTTAAATTCTATAGTTCATACTGTCAATGATTGTTCTGCGGCAACACTTCCCAAGATGCTTCACCTCTCTAGTCAGTACGATCGCCTAACTTAGTCTCCTGCAACTATTTTTAACCGACTTCTAAGAGAAAGAGGTTCTCAATTCGTCGACTATGTATTTTTTTTATGTATTTATACCGATTACTCCGGAACGGCGGCACCGATTTGAATGAAATTTTTTACGTTATGTTCAGGAAGTTGCTGCGGTGGTCCCATATTTTTTTAGATGAAGTTGGTGCGGTAAAATCCAAGATGGCGCTTACAATATGGCGGCCAAAAAAAATAATTTTGGCCGATTTTCTCCAAAATTGGTATAGAGGAGTTTTCGTGGTTTCACATACCGAATTGAAAACACTTTTAAAAAATTCAGTATGGCGGATCCAATATGGCGGGCAAAAAAATCGATTTTGTTCGATTTTCTCCAAAATTGATACGGGGGAGTTTTCGGGGTCGCACATGACGAATCTAAAATAATTTTTTAAAAATTCAATATGGCGGACAAAAAAATTAATTTTGTCCGATTTTCACCCAAAAGTGGTACGGGAGAGTTTTCGGGGTCACACATGATGAATCTAAAGTTATTTTTAAAAACTTCAATATTGTGGATAAAAAATTAATTTTGTCCGATTTTTTTCAAAATTGATATGATAGCACATTACGAATTTGATATTATTTTAAAAAAATTAAATATGGCGGATCTAAGATGGAGGATTAAAGATTCTACATCTCTCGATTTTGTTTAAAGTCAGTATTGGGGGATTTTTGTTAGTGTCAATTACGAAATTAAAATATTTTTTGAAAAACTCAATCTGGCGGATTCAATAGGGTGTCCTAAAAATTTTACATATTTTGACTTTCTCCAAAACTGATATAGAGGGTTCTTAAGGGTGTAAATTATGAATTTAATAGTATTTTTTCTGGATTCAATATGGCGAACGCAATATAGCTAACTAAAAATTTTACATTTCTCGATTTTGTTCAAATATGGAAGTGAATCGTTTTAGAGGATGTAAATAGCGAATATAAAATTATTTTGAGAAAATTTATTATGTCAGATGCAATATGACCCTTTAGAAATTTTAAATTTCTAGATTTCATCTAAAATTGGTACTAGGGGGCTTTGAAGGGTTTAGATTTAGATTATATTAAGACGTTAAAATTATTTTTTTGAAATTCAATATGGCGGATTGAATAAGGTGGGTTGAAAATTTTACTTTACTCGCTTTTTTCAGATTTGGTATTAGGGGGTTGAGGGGTGGTGTATTACGAATATGAAGTTAATTTTTTACAACTATTAGGTTGATAAGATACAATATGACGGACTAAAAATTTTACATTTTCTAAGATTGATATTGCGGGGTTCTTGGGACGTATACAAACTCAATATGCAATAAAAAATATATCGGCTAAGAAATTTACGTCTCAAATTCTTTAAATATCGATATTGGAAGGTTTTGGAGCCTATATTACCAATCTAAAATTAATTTGAGATTTTGTTTCTATTTGTTGACCGTGTAGTTATTAAATTAGTTTTTACTTTTTTGGGTTTCGATCATATTATTACTTTATAAAAAAATAAACACATGTTTTTTTCTGACGTTTCGGTTTATTTTATTGATTAAACCATCTTCAGAGAATTACTGTAAATATGAAAAGGAATATGTAAATTTATGCTATATAAACTGGAAATTTTACTTTCTTACCTAATGTTAACAGGTGGTTCACTTGAAAAACTTACATTTAACTATTTTATTACTTTAATACAATATAATTAAACACTTCTTATTTAATATAAATATAAATATAGAAAACTATTATTTTTTGATGCATTTTTTTTCACATCTGGTTTGTTGTGCTTTTGACAGAGTACTACCAAAGGGTTTGAAAGTTTCTGGACCATCTGCAATTTTATTGCCCTATTAGATTCGTATATACATTACTCAGGTCATTTGTGTCCGTTCTGAAATTCATTGTACCGGGTGTTCTTTTAATATGGATCATTTCTTTAATTGTTCTTTTTTGTAATTAATTTCTTTGTATAATAATAAAATAATAATATAATATAATAATATATATAATAATAAAAAGCCGAGTGGATAAAATATATAACAACAATCAGCCAACAAAAAGCAATGTTCCATCAACCCAAAAATACATATCATTGCCGTATATACCAGAAATTACTAATCCCATTAAAAAAGTGCTAAAACCATATGATATCCAAATAGCTGAAAAACCTTCTAATAATTTCAAAAACCTTTACACAAAACTTAAACCTGATATCCCTAAAGACGAACAAACAAATGTCATTTACAAGATCAATTGCTTAGATTGCAACCAAACATATGTCGGTCAAACCAAACAGTATTTAAAAAATAGAATACAAAATCATAAATACAGCATTAGACATCACAATAACGATAATAAAACCGCCTTAGCCAAACATGCAATTGATAACATGCACAACATCGATTTTAACAACGTGGAGATTTTAGATAAAGAAATTAATTACAAAAAAAGAACAATTAAAGAAATGATCCATATTAAAAGAACACCCGGTACAATGAATTTCAGAACGGACACAAATGACCTGAGTAATGTATATACGAATCTAATAGGGCAATAAAATTGCAGATGGTCCAGAAACTTTCAAACCCTTTGGTAGTACTCTGTCAAAAGCACAACAAACCAGATGTGAAAAAAAAAATGCATCAAAAAATAATAGTTTTCTATATTTATATTTATATTAAATAAGAAGTGTTTAATTATATTGTATTAAAGTAATAAAGTAGTTAAATCTAAGTTTTTCAAGTGAACCACCTGTTAACATTAGGTAAGAAAGTAAAATTAGTTACATTCCCGTGAGAACGGTTTATGTCGCAATATTACGCAACCTTGCATAAGCAATTCTCAGATTCTTAAAGCGTCTGTTCCCATGCAAGATCAGCATATTTAAACTTATAAATATACCCAGTATGCATAATGTTAGTTAGTCTTATACAGTTTGTATCCCATTCTTGCAATAAAGTTGTTTTTTAAAAAAATTACATCAACCCCGAGTTGAAAAGTGGCGCAGTCGGTAGGATTCACTAGGCGGCTCATCGAACGGAAATCGAAGAAAAGTTTTTGTCTTAACAATTAACTAGTGAATCGATCAAGAAAAACAACCTGGGAAGAAAAATAATCAAACCATTAGTAAACTGCATCGAGCAAGAGAAAGTGGCTAGTGTCAACCCCAGAATTGCAGAGTGTGTGCAAGATTGTGTGGCTCACCGACCAGGGAGAAGACGAAGTTCTATGTCCTATTGGTGCGAGAAGAGAGGAACAAGCATCGTCCTACTTCTCATAAATAGACTCCAGGGAGGAGACAAGCATCGCTCATCCTATTGGAACCTAGGCTAAGAAAACAAGAAAAGAATCAGATGAAACCAGTAATCATCACCCTCATCGGAATTACACTGTAAGTGCAATCCATTCATTCCTTCCACAAAACCCCATTGAAATATTGATAAACAAACGAATTGTTTGATTGTTATATCGAACACATTACCAATTAATAAGCTAATCAATCAAATAATTAAAATACTGTTGATTGTTATATCAAACGTATCGTAAAAGTTTAATTGTTATATTAAACACCGAAGTAATTAATCATACACTTTAGAAATCTTTTAATTTTAGTAATATTAGTAATAGTAATATTAATAACTGTATAATGGCAAACCCAGATTACCAATTAATAAGATTTCAAGCAGACAACATCCCTCTGTTTGATGGTAATTCTAAACAAATAAACAGGTTTATCAGTGCTTGCGATAACTTTTATAAAAATCATAAAAATGAAACAAATGCTAATGCACCTATAAATATTTGTCTTTTCGATACAATACTAAGCAAACTTGTAGGCAGAGCAGCAGATCTAATTGCCTCGCGCATAGAATTAACCTCGTGGCCTTTAGTTAAAGACGCGATTATTACCACATTTGCGGATCAAAGATCGATAGATTGCGTAGTTCAGGACATAATTACCCTTAAACCAGAAAAAAATGAAACCCCTCATGATTTTGGCTTAAGACTACAAGACGCAAGAAGTCTTCTTTTTTCAAAAATAAATTCGTCGAACGACACGCGAGAAATAAAATTATTAAAAATCGCAGAATACGGCAATCTAGTTTTAAAAACATTTATAAACGGCTTAAACTACCACATGCAACTAGTAGTAAGGTTAAAAAATCCACAGACCTTAGAACAAGCCATGAATTTCACTTCCGAAGAAGAAAATTTTCTGTACTATAAAAACCGTAACAATTCTTTAAACAGAACAACTACAAATCCCAATACAACAAATAAACCAAAACCAAATAATTCGCATTATCCTGCTTATACACCCAGACCACATTATCCTGTTAATGTGCAACCCTTAAACCCTTATTATCATCAAAAATCACCCCCACCTTCTAATAACAGACCCCAATTTCTAGGATTTGGCCAGTGGCGTTACAACCCCTCAAATCAAAATAATTCTGGACAACAACCCAATTTTTATTCACGTCCAAATATTAACCCTCAAAATATTCCAAGACCCTCGACTTCGGGAATTTCACGTTTTACGTCCCATCGGAAACCTGAACCAATGGACACGTCCTCAGCGAATTCCAAAATAAATCAGAAACCACAAACTTTACAAAACAAACCGAAATGGATAGCCGAAGAACTATTCAACCAAGCAGTTGAAACCGCGAATAATAACGAAAATATCCCCCTAAATAATGACAAAATAAATCACCCTCAATACGATGAAAATACTTCCTTAGGAAACTATTATTATGACGAAGAAAACCCATATGAAAACCAAAATTACTATGATGACGAAAGGTCACATGAAAATTCACACGAAAACCAAAATTATCTTGATTTCGAAAACCAAAATAATTATTGTGACGGAAATTTTCCAGACAGTTTTACCCTCAACAACCCACCTTAATATATCTACATAACCATACCAACGTCGATCTACCAACTATCTATATTCCCGAATTAAATGCAAAATTTCTTATAGATACAGGTAGCGGCAAAAGCTTTATCAAACCCAACCTTGCTTACTCAAATTATCCGAATTCCATATTTCCAGAAACATTCACTGTAAAAACAGCCCATGCAATTTCAATACATAATGAAGTAGCAGATATTCCAATATTCCCCTCTTTCAAAATCGCAGAAAATCACAAATTCTATCTTTTCGACTTTTCACTTAGATTCGACGGACTTTTAGGTGTCGATTTTCTAGAAGCTACTAAAGCAGAGATAAGTTTTAAAAATCATGTCTTAAAAACGCGAAATGTTACTTTACCCATACAATACAAACTCGAGGAAACGTTACACAATTTTGAAACAATTGAATTAATAATACCACCACGTACTCGTCAAAAAGTCAAAATACCAGTCAATCAATCGAACGGTATCGGTATTTTAAAATACACAAATTTCGGAGAAGCTGAAATGCCAGAAGCCTTAGTACAAGTCAGTGACTCATTTGCAACAACCCTCGTAACAAATACACGCGATAGTCCAATAAAAATTACCTTTAACGAACCTTTAGACATCGAAATCGTGAACGAAAACGAAATAAATTTTATCGAAAAAATGGAAACAGACACGGAAATTAACGAGTATATCGACGGCTTACAAAAACAAAATTTAAAAAACTTACGTTTAGCCCATTGTAACAAAGAAGAATATCTAGCGATTAGAAAACTTTGTTATGAATATCGAGACATCTTTTATACAGAAGGTACCCCTCTCACCTTTACTAATCAGATTAAACATAAAATCAATTTAACAGACGAAACGCCGATTTTTACTAAAACATACAGGTACCCAGAAGTTCATAAACAAGAGGTAAAAACGCAAATTAACAAAATGCTTGAAAACGGTATTATTCAAAACTCAAATTCGCCATGGAGCAGCCCAATATGGGTAGTACCAAAAAAATTAGACGCGAGCGGACAGCGCAAGTGGAGAATTGTAATTGATTACAGGAAATTGAATTTAAAATCGATAGATGATAAATTTCCCTTACCCAACATATCGGATATCCTCGATAAGCTAGGGAAAGCACAATATTTCTCAACCCTAGACCTCGCGACAGGTTTTCATCAAATAGAGATGGACACCACCGATATTCCCAAAACAGCCTTCTCTACAGACACAGGTCATTACGAATTCAAAAGAATGCCCTTTGGACTAAAAAACGCCCCTTCAACCTTTCAAAGAGTCATGAATAATGTCCTCCGTGGTCTTCAAAACGAAATATGCTCAGTTTACCTTGACGATATAATTATATTTTCTACATCACTCCAAGAACATATTGACCGATTGAAAAAAGTCTTTAATCGACTAAGAGAAGCAAACTTTAAAATACAATTAGACAAGTCAGAATTTTTACACAAAGAAGTTGCCTATCTAGGACACAAAATTACAAATGAAGGTGTCAAACCAAACCCTGATAAAGTAAACGCAGTAAAAAAATTTTCCTATTCCCAAAACTCAAAAAGAAATCAAATCCTTTTTAGGACTAGCCGGTTATTACCGAAGATTCATCAAAGATTTTGCAAAAATTACTAAACCCCTAACACGATGTTTGAAAAAGGGCGCAAAAGTCGAACATTCACCAATGTTCATTCAGGCCTTTAACAATCTAAAAAACCTATTAATAAACTCTCCTATTTTAAAATATCCAGATTTCGAAAAACCCTTTGTACTTACAACCGACGCCTCAAATGTAGCCCTTGGCGCCGTTTTATCACAAGGAAACCCACCCAATGACAATCCTGTTGCATTCGCATCACGAACGCTAAACGAAACGGAACAAAAATACTCTACCATAGAAAAAGAACTTTTAGGGATAGTATGGGCATGTAAATATTTCAGACCATACCTTTTTGGACGAAAATTTAAGATTTATACGGATCATCGACCCCTTGTTTGGCTATTTAACCTTAAAGAACCCAACTCAAAATTAATAAGATGGCGACTTAAACTTGAGGAATACGATTATGAAATAATCTACAAGAAAGGAAAACAAAACACCAATGCTGACGCACTTAGTCGAATATCATTAAACGCGTTAGAATCAGACTCAATTTTAAATAACCCTGGCGACATCAGTCAAGAAATCGATAAATTTTTAGACGAAAGTTATAGTCAGTTCAATCCCGAAAATTTAGACCCAGACGACGCAAGTATAAATATTAATCAAACCCGCGAACAACCAATCGAACCAATAAAAAATCAAAAACCCAAAATTAGAATCCTTCAAAACATTCAAATAAGACCCCCAAATAATTCTCAAGAAACTAACACAGTACATAGTACTAATGCGACAGAAAATTACTCTAACATGACCCTATTAGACGAAATTATCAATAATAAATCTCATCAATTTATAATCAAAAAATCACCCTATGATACTTATATCAAAACAGAACGCGAAAACTTTGACGGAAACCAAATTATTCACGCAACTTTACCAACGAACATGTCAACAATAAATAAATTTCTAAAAGAATTTTTAACTAATAAAACTACTCACGTTTATTTCTTTTCAAAGGAATTACGGCCTTATTTTCAACAATCAATGAGTAATCTTTTCAAAAATCTAAAACTAATAGAGTGCACAAAGCTCATTAATAATGTTAAACCAGATGAAAGAGAATTAATGATAAAATATAGACACGAAGGTAAAACAAACCATCGCGGAATTGAAGAAACTCGAAATTTTCTAAAACAAAATTACTATTGGAAATCGTTAAAATCTGATATCGTAAAATACATTAACAATTGCGAGATTTGCCAAAGAGCAAAATACAACAGAAAACCACCGGATCAACCCCTAATATTAACAGAGACACCAAGCAAACCCTTTGAAATAGTCCATATAGACACATTCATTATCGGAAAACAAAAATTTCTTACTATTATAGATAAATTTTCAAAATATGCTCAAGCATTACCCTATGACGGAAACGCTATATCTTGTTGCGAACAACTAATAAAATATTTTTCATTTTTACGTATTCCAAAGCAAATAGTTTCTGATAACGGATCGGAATTCAAAAACGAAACTGTCAACGGATTACTAAAAGCACATAATATAAAAATACATTTCACTACACCCTATCATCACGAATCGAATTCTCCAATAGAAAGACTCCATTCCACATTGATTGAACATATTAGAATTTTAAAGGAATCGGACCCCAACGCGGACATTATTAATCTTATGCCTTACGCAATTATTGCCTATAATAACACGATACATTCAAGTACGAATTTTGCACCTTACGAACTTGTTTTAGGACATACGGATTCCAGAGACCCTATGAATCTAATACCATCCCACGTATTCACCGAATATATAGCCAATCATAAAAATAACACTCAAATTTTATATGACAAAATCACCCAAGAGACTAAAGAAATGAAACAAAAAATTATCGATAAGATCAACGAAAATAAAAAATCGAAAGATTTAATTATAGGTTCCCAAGTTTACAAGAAATCCACCGATAGGTCGAGTAAAATAAAAAATAAATTTTCCGGACCCTTCACTTTAACGAAAATACTAGAAAACAATAAGATCGAAATCGAAAACCCGAAAACAAAAACGAAAGAAATTATCCACATAAACGAAACTAAAATAATACCCATTGTTCCAGATGGAGCTGGACCAACACAAACGCAGTAAAATTCCACAACCTGAACGATCACCCAGGAATACTACCCTATAGATTAGGAACGGTACAAATCAAGTCTAACCATTGGACTTTCATTCAAAAAATTAATCTTGCCCCTTTAATCACAAAATTCGAAACCCTAAAAAACCATGCGAAAAGTGTTACCACTAATATCCAAAACAATACCAATTACCACGAAACATATTTTAATTCACTTATCTCCTTAAAGACATTCGAACGAAGAATAGTAAATCTAATCGAACAAATAATTCCGTTTAAATATACACACAGAAATAAAAGAGGCCTATTTAACCCATTAGGAACATTTCTGAAAAGTATTACGGGAAATCTAGATCAAAACGACGCGGAACAAATCAACGCGAAAATCAAAAATCTACAAGAAAATCAAAATAAATTAAAAACAAGTATTAGCAACCAAATTACAATTCTAGATTCTACAATCGGTAAATTCGAAACAATGATAGCAAATATCACGCATAACGAATACGTGTTAAAATCGCACATTTTACAAACAGAAACAATAATAAAAAAGGTTGAACTTCAACAAGCTAAGTTTGAACAAAATTATTTAATATATAATGTAATAAACCAAATTACATTACTCTATCAATCTATTTACGATGTTCTCGAAAAAATCGAAGTTTCGATAACTTTCGCAAAAATTAACGTTCTTCATAATTCAATTATTAAACCGGAAGAACTGCTAAAGGAAATACAAAAACTAAATAACTATCTAAGCACAGATAAACTACCCTTAGACGGTACTTCTGAAAATTTATTAAATTTTGAAAAAATCTTAACAATTAAAAGTTTTCTAGAGGACTTCAATATAATCTTTATAATAGAACTTCCACTTGTCGAAGAAAAGATATATCAATATTTCAAATTGTTCCCAGTACCAGTCCCCAATAATAAATCATTCCTTGTAAACATCCCCTTTAAACCATACCTGGCACTTAGCACTGAAAAATATGCATATATGGACCAAAGTTGTTCCGAAATCCAGCCAGAAAGTTACCTCTGTAAGGAAGTCCACACGTCTCATATAGAAAACAACCCTTCCTGTGCTGTTCAACTAATCAAACACGAGAAGAACATTACGTCTTGCCACCCCTTTGAAGTTCAGCTACACGAAATTCAAGTAACAAAAATCATTGATGGGAAATGGTTAATTACAGTACCCACCAATTTAATTAGTACAGTAAATTGCCGAAAGACAGAAAATAACCAACCCTTATTTGGATCCTATCTACTAGAATCCACAGCCGAATGTAAAATTCGAATAAAATCAATAATATTCGAAACCTATAAAACAAGTCAATTGGATTTCTCCAAAGTCAATCTACCAGTATTGAATTGGAGCTATATTAATCAGCAAAAATCGATAAATTACGAACCACCCACGATGGACCTCAATTTCATAAACCTCAAGGCAACCAAAGATATCAAGACCAAGTTGGAAGAAGAAAGAAGAAAATTGGAAGAAATCAATGTACCAATTTATACTGATAAGTCCAGTATTTGGACAATATTATTGTATATCATTATTGGAATTATTATTATATATTTTATCTATTATAAAATTGTAAAAGAATCTAAGAATGCTTTAAAAAACGAGATAAGTCACGAACAAGATAGTAACCAAATATTTTGAAAACATATACGAAGTATAAGTTTTCAACTTCAGCGCGGAGGAGTTACATTCCCGTGAGAACGGTTTATGTCGCAATATTACGCAACCTTGCATAAGCAATTCTCAGATTCTTAAAGCGTCTGTTCCCATGCAAGATCAGCATATTTAAACTTATAAATATACCCAGTATGCATAATGTTAGTTAGTCTTATACAGTTTGTATCCCATTCTTGCAATAAAGTTGTTTTTTAAAAAAATTACATCAACCCCGAGTTGAAAAGTAATTTTCAGTTTATATAGCATAAATTTACATATTCCTTTTCATATTTACAGTAATTCTCTGAAGATGGTTTAATCAATAAAATAAACCGAAACGTCAGAAAAAAACATGTGTTAATTTTTTTATAAAGTAATAATATGACCGAAACCCAAAAAAGTAAAAACTAAATTAATTTGAGACTTAAAATAGTGGATTTACTATGACAGACTAAATATTTGTTTGACACAATTTCATCGGTATTTGGAGAACTTTAAGAATCAAAGAATTTTGAGTGGTTTATTTTAGGGTGATTTACAATTATGGATAAAATGGGTACTTTTTGCCACCTTGGAGTCATTGCGAGGTACACTAATCTCGACTAGCACTTAGTTCAAATAATTTAAACTAAAAATCGAAAAATAACATTTTTATAAAAAAATTGAATCGACTCCTAAAAGTGCGCTAAAAAGTGAAAAATAACTAGAAATTTTTATATGAAATTGAAATTTTTGAAGTTGGCGCAAAATTATTTCTAAATGAAATAAATAACTACTAATATATACAAATTATGGTAAGAAAGCAATTACAAATAAAGTATTTTTAATCTGTTTATGCGAATCACATTTTGCCAGGCATTAGTTTGGCGTCAACCTCAAAAATTTCAATTTCATATAAAAATTTATAGTTATTTTTCACTTTTTAGCGCACTTTTAGAAGTCGGTTCCATTTTTTTATAAAAATTTTATTTATGATGCTGTTCTGTTTCTCAACTATACAGTGCGTCACTGTTTTTGTAAATAAATCTAAAAGATAATATGGAAGAAATCCTACAACTTTATATTAAAGCATCTATAGATATTCCTACACAATTTCATAGCAAAAAAAAGAAAAATTACAAAGTTAGAAGATCCCGGGAATACAAACGAGCGGGAGATACAGAATTCTATAAATAAATATAAAACATTATTAAATAATGTCGTTCTCTGATTCGAAACAAATGAACGTCCACCCCCATACAAAAATAGGAACATTATTAAAAGAAAAACTTTGACATACACAACAATTCCATTTAAAACGAATTGAAAGCAGAGATATTTATTTATTCAGAACGAAAAACAAAATAGGCATGCATGGCCACGACAGTTGACTGGATCGTTGCAATTTTAAAATAAACTCTACAATTTAAGATTCCGTTTGGAAACTTTTATTCCGTGTCCTTTAAAATTGAAAATATTACATCAAGAAACGGAATAGTTAGTCTCTTACGTCAAGAACACAAATGTTCCTATCAATATTTACTGCATTTAAATCAACGTCTAACTTTCTGAGAGCTGTTTTTTTGCTGGAATGTGTTCATTTCGGCATCCTATAAAACATATCTCGATGGTAACTTTGAAAGACCTGAACAAAAAAAGTGGCGGAACAAAAATGGCCACGATTTTCGATTTTTTGAGTTTTTCTCGAAAAGTAAAAGTTGTATCGAAAAATATTTCAAACAAAAGTCGTAGAAAATTAAAAAACCTATCGATTCGTATAATACAAGTTATAGGTGGCGCCACTAGTTATCGAGATATATTTTTTTCCACAAAATTTATGGTTTGTGACGTTTATTAACAAACTACCATTTTAAAATTTAACATAATGTAACACAAATATAGGTATTATCATTCCAAAAATGTATGTCAAATCCGGAATCTGTGAGTTTTTTATATTCCGAGAAATTTGATGTCAAAGTTGAAAATTCAACTTCAATTTTCCGCTTTCCTAATTAAGATACAATACTCAATTTTAATGGAAATTCTTTGTATCACTACATAGTATAAAACAAAGTCGCTTTCTCTGTCTCTATGTCCCTTTGTATGCTTAAATCTTTAAAACTACGCACCGGATTTTGATGCGGTTTTTTTCAACAGATAGAGTGATTCAAGAGGAAGGTTTATATGTATAATAACATCCATTAAATAGTGGAGAAATACTGTTATTTTTGAGGTTTCTAATGTGATGTCGTTAATTATCATATTTTTTTCCGCTTACATTGCAAACGCAGGCTGAACCCTACGAGATTTATCAAGATAATGTACTAATTATTTGTACACATTGAAAAGGTCTACAGAAAACTCCGCGATGGTATATGTCTGTCTCTCATGGATATCCTACAATAACATTTTTTTGTCATTTACTTTTTACGACAAATAATGGCAAATTTTGAAACGATTTTAACCAATACAGCATTAATCCTTATCCAATTAAATATCTTAAATACATTGTTGATTTAATATAGATCTATATGGTCCTTTACAGCACAAGATTTAAATGAATATTTTCGAAGATATTACAGATTTAAAATTGCGGGAAGTAGCGCTTGCGGCGGTACTGGCCGACCGGGGCGGCGGCAGCGTGCCTATAAATAGCGCGTCGGAGGCCGATGTAATAATTGTTGTAAAAATAAAATAAATAGTCACAGTTTTTCTGTAGTGTATTTAGTATCAGCATTGCACCCGTGCGAAGCCGGAGCGGGTCGCTAGTTGTTTTATATTTTAAAGATCTATTTAAAAAAAAAATTCAATGGTGGACCTAGAAATTTTGCGAAAACCAATTTTTGCATCAAAAAATTGCAATAACTTTTCACCGGATGGAGATTAAAATTTTTTTAATGCATGCATTGGATTTAGATGTATCATTTCCGATCTCAAAAAAAAATTTTTAATTTTGGATGAAAAAAACGTTTTTTTTTCAAAAATTAATATTAAGGACTCAAATTCGCAGAAGAAGCTTTTTAATGCTTGTGCTTGGCCTGCGAATTTTTTGGATCCAAGAAATACACTTCCATACGATCTGTGAACTTTCGAAAATTGGGCCGAATCTAATCGAAAATAGCTGCTGCAAGCCGCTGTCGGCGGGTTGCTATAGTTCAAGCGCATTATTCATCGGCGCTTCAAGGAAACTTATGCATCACAAGTAATATTTATAATATTGATGTTTTTTTATTAATTTATATGATAGTAACAATTTGTTTAGTCATAATAATTATTAATTTGTTTATTAACAAAATTTTTACAAAAAAATATAGAGAAAATCATACAAATATTCAATTATATATATTACATATTATACTGTTTTTCCCTTTATATTATTTTTACCTAATATTTTATTAACAAAATTTTTACGAAAATTTCAGAAATTTTTGAAATGTACAGATTTGTATGAGCACTGTAATGAACAGTGCGATAATTGCTTTGAAAATTTTATTTCCTGCGATTTAGAAAATGATGATGACAATTCAGAGGAAATTAATAATAACTGTGAGAATGATTTTGACTATAAATGTTAATAATGATGAGAATGATATGTACAATAAAACTGAGAATAATGATGATTATTAAATATTTATATAACGTATTAAATTTTCGTAAAAATTTTGTTAATAAACTATTAGGTAATAATAATATAAAGGGAAAAATAGTATAATATGTAATATAGAATTGAATATTTGTATGATTTTCTCTATAAGTTTTTGTAAAAATTTTGTTAATAAACAAATTAATAATTAATAAGACTGAACAAATTGTTACTATCATATAAATTAATAAAACAACATGAATATTATAAATATTACTTGTGATGCATAAGTTTCCATGAAGCCCCTATGAATAATACGCCTGAACTATGGCAACCCGCCCACAGCGGCCTGCAGCAGCTATTTTGGATTAGATTCGGCCCAATTTTCGAAGGTTCACAGATCGTATGGAAGTGTATTTCTTGGATCCAAAAAATCCACAGGTAAAGCATAAGCATTAAAAAGCATCTTCTGCAAATTTGAGCCCTTAATATTCATTTGAATTCATTATGGATTTTTGAAAAAAAAAACTTTTTTTTTCATCTAAAATATATTTTTTTTGAGATATACAGGGTGAGTCAACGATTGGATGAAGTAAATTTGTGCCTTTTCGGTGAAATTAACAAAGAAACTATATTTATTGTTTGATACAGTTTATTTTTACGCAGATTTTAAAAATATTTAGGACTCTACAGGGTGAGCCAAAAAACTAGGACAGCATAAAGTTGTATTTTTTTTAAATAGAACACCCTATATACGAATCGTATTTTCGATTTAGCTTATTATTCTAAATCTTTTTTATTAAGGGTTTACTATAACAAAACTTTATAGTTTCTGAGATAATTAAGTTTAAAGAAAGTCACATTTTCAAGCATCAATTCAATCGTAAACAATGTTTTCAATTTTGTGACAAATACATTCAAATTTGGAATTCAGCAAGGCCAAGGACAAGTTAACATAATTTTTACCTAATATTTGCAATAAAAGCTACAGGGTGTTGAACATATCGGCTCAAATTTGAACAAGTTTAAATGAATAAATATTTTTTTTTAAATGGTACACCCTGTATATTTTCATGTTATTTAATAGAGTAATAAAAACCCTAAAAGTTGTGTTCAATATATCCTATACCTATTTATAATAGTTTTTGAGATATTTCAGTTTTTCTTATTTTCCATACTTTTTTACAGAAATAGTCTTCATTATCATAGTAGCCATGTAAAATAATAAAAAGAAACTACAGAAACAAACAGAATGTGGTTAAATATGATGAAATACATTATTCGTTATATTACAACGGCAATAGTTTAATTAAATATGATGTGAAAAAATTAACACAACAATAACAAGGCAAATACATATTTACTTTTATACTAAATTGAAACAAAAAAATTACCTATTAAATACTGAGATTAATTATTTATTTTTAATAAGTGTTCGAATAAACGACCCTCTTGTGCAATGCACAAATTTAATCTTTTTTGCAGATTTTCTCGGACCCTGGACAAAATTAGTGGCGTTATTGTTCTACAGGTATCCCTAATCCTGTTTCGCATATCTTCCACTGTTGTTCGTGGATTAACATACACCTTATTTTTAATATAACCCCATAGGAAGAAATCTAAGGGGGTGATATCGCATCGTGCTGGAACCACATACTGTCGAGCTCATCCCTATCGAGACCTTGAAGCAGTTGGGGTAGTTCTTCTTGTAGAAAGTTCAGGTAACTATGGCCATTTAGTGGTTCATTAAAAAAGTGGAGTCCAATAATTCGATTATGATAAATACCACACCAAACATTTAATGACCAGTGGTTTTGATGTTGCACCTCTCTAATCCAAAATGGGTTTTATGTGGCATAATAATGCATGTTGCGTCTATTTACGGCACCGTTACTTCTAAAAGTAGCTTCATCACTAAATATTACCTTGCATAATAAGTTTGGATTTAATTGAATCTCCGCATTTATTGTACGACAAAAGTTTACACGACTTTCAAAATCCTGTCCATGCAATTCTTGGTGTAATTCCATGTGATATGGATGATACCTATATTTCTTGGTAGTACGATTAGCGGTGGATTGTGATGTTTCACATATTGCTGCTAACTGACGGCTACCAATATAAGGATTTTCCTGAACATTTAACAATACTTGTAGTTCTTTTTCTTCATTAGTTACTGGTTTGTTGACCACTTTACGTTTTGGATAATTAACAGTACCAGAAGAATCAAATCCTTGCATTAAGTTTTGAAAAGTATGGGTATTAGGCTGGCGTCGATCAGGATACTTCATTTTGTAAATTCTTTGAGCAAAAAGGCAATTTTTTTGAGCCTCTCCTATTGTATAAATCATATCTATTAACTCATTCTTTGGAAAATTCATTTTACAATATAAGATGAATGCAAAAAAAAACCAAACTACACTACATAAAAACCAAAAGAAGCGATTGCGGTTATAAATTTGACACACAGAAAAATGTTCTTTTACATTGTTTTTGCCATGGCTACTATGATAATGAAGACTATTTCTGTAAAAAAGTATGGAAAATAAGAAAAACTGAAATATCTCAAAAACTATTATAAATAGGTATAGGATTTATTGAACAAAACTTTTAGGGTTTTTATTACTCTATTAAATAACATGAAAATATACAGGGTGTACCTTTTAAAAAAAAAAGATATTTATTCATTTAAACTTGTTCAAATTTGAGCCGATGTGTTCAACACCCTGTAGCTTTTATTGCAAATATTAGGTAAAAATTATGTTAACTTGTCCTTGGCCTTGCTAAATTCCAAATTTGAATATATTTATCACAAAATTGAAAACTTTATTTAGGATTGAATTGATGCTTGAAAATGTGACTTTTTTTCTTTAAACTTAATTATCTCAGAAACTATAAAGTTTTGTTATAGTAAACCCTTAATAAAAAAGATTTAAAATTATAAGCTAAATCTAAAATACGATTCGTATATAGGGTGTTCTATTTAAAAAAATCCAACTTTATGCTGTCCTAGTTTTTTGGCTCACCCTGTAGAGTCCTAAATATTTTTAAAATCTGCGTAAAAATAAACTGTATCAAACAATAAATATAGTTTTTTTGTTAATTTCACCGAAAAGGCACAAACTTACTTCATCCAATCATTGACTCACCCTGTACATATATATATATATATATATATATATATATATATATATATGTACAACTGACATTGCGAACGGAGCGGAGTCCACCCCGCGTCAATGACATCTCACTCGCCGGCTAATTCAAAACTACATTATGTTGCTGTGACGAGCTAGCTCTTGGGACATAGTAAAGTAGTCAATGTGGCCTTCAGGCTTAGTTTTCTTTATAAAAATAATTTATAACTAGACTTGACCTCCTTAAATAAAACCGCATAATAAATAAAGCGAAATAAGAATCCGAGATCACGACACTTCTTTACGACAAAATGATGGAATAAAATACTTCGGGAGGTGGACGTAAAAAGTTGACTAATAAAATTTTACGCCAAGAAAATCTCCTTTATAGAATATAAAAACAGATTTATAGATATAAAGGCATGACTTAGTGTTATTACGACGAGAAATTTGTCCCAAAATATTTTACTGCCCGTATTCGTCGCCACTTTTAGTGTAGTGGCATGTTCGGGGCAAATATACTTTATAAAAATAAAGTCGGATTCGTTATTTTTTATTTTTAGACTAGTACGTGACTAGTACGTAAAAAATAAAAGAAAATTATATTATTTCTTTCGCGAAATGGGCTCGAATTTTGAGGAAATGCCCGCTCAATTAGGAAAAGTAATTCCTTTACGAATTCGGAGCTACGTTTTGCTTAAATGACCAGAAAACTCATAAATTTTCTTATTTTATTATGATTATATTTCAAATAAGACCTGTTGCCCTAATATAATAATTTCTAATTATACCACGCATCAAGATATCTCCAAAACTGTTGCGACTGTTAAAAACAGAAAATTATTAATAATTAAAGAAAATCGTTTTTTTTTGTAAAATGAAAAATATTTTCGTGGTTCCAAGCAAAAAAATGTCTCGTGTGATTTTTTTTTGACTTTAGAAAGAGACAAATAGCCCCCTATTTGTACTACTTGATAGCAAGCTGTCTAGAGAAATGATGGCTAAACATAGGGGAAAATGGGAAAATGATGATGACATGCGGCGTACCACAGGGCTCAGTTCTGTGGAATACAGGAGCGGATCCAGCCTCTCTCTTTGGGGGGCGGGGCGTTGATATCACAAAAGTACAGTATGGCAAGCGAAAGCAAGTTGTCGGCGGGGGGGGGGGGGAGACACCAGCAACATTCTCATTTCTAGCGATAAAGGCAGGATCAGGTCTATTTTTCTGATTATAAAGCTCTTAAAGAGAGGAGGACGATAACAAGAAAAAACAAGTTGTCGACAAAGGGGGAGGATGCGAACAGCATACACATTCCTAGTATAAGAGGCAGAATTGGGTCTATTTTCCTGAATTCAAAGCTCTTGGGGGGGGGGGTATCGCAAGAAAAACAAGTTGTCAAAGGGGGGGGGGGGGTTGCTAGCAGCATACACATTCCTAATCTAAATGCAGAATCGGTTCTATTTTCCTGAACTCAAAGCTCTTAGGAAGGGGAGGGGCGATCGTAAGCGGCCACATTTCTAAATAATTATTAAGTTTACAGTAGCAAATGAAATACGAAATAACCAAGTGTACTATGACTAAACACACAATTTAAACTGGCTATTTCAGTTCAGATTCAATTACATTATTTGCCTGCATTTGCAAATTATTCCAGGCCTGTGCGGCTGTAAATTTACACCTGCTCTATGTTTACCCGACTTTTTAGTCGTTTTCTAATAATTTTGAAGACACTATACCAAACCACGAATGCTTCCGATCGTATAGACATCGCAGTAAGGTAGCAGAAAATAATCAACGTATTTACTGTGGTGATCTAAGCACTGCCGAGCACACATTCTTTATTTGCAGTAGATGGGAGTCTAATAGAAGGACGATCGAAAGTAGTATGGGAGAATCAACACCACATAACATTCTGGAGTAGATGTTACAGGATGAAGATGAATGGAAAACAATAAATCAATTAGCTAGAAGTATTATAGAAAGAAAGGAGAATGATATTAGATTGGTAGAAAAAAAGTAAAAAGATTAGAACATCACGGTTAAGACACCTTCTTTGAAGTAATATCAGAACGCAGCTCTGAAGAGAAAAACCGTAGTGTTCTAAGGGGTGTGGTTTTAGTGGGTAGAGTGCTCTGTAGATCGGAGACGCGTGTTCCACATAGAATGTGCAAAAAGTATTTCCACACCTCTAGAAAAAAAACTACTATTATTGAAGGCAGTAGCATATGCGTCTCTAGTAGAAATGCTCAAAAAACTGATCAGGTCTATTCGGGTTAGTTCCAGATTATTCTGTTTTTTCCTGTTTGTTTCCTTTTGGCTAGTTCCCATTTGTGCTGGTTGGTTCTGATTTATACTGATTAGCTCCGGTTTGCTTATACTTGTTCAGTTTAGCAATAATTAGTTGTGGTTAATTTTAGTTAAGTTAGTTCATGTGAATCCAGGTTATATTAATTTATAGTATTTGTTATTCATAAAAGTGACTTTTTTTTATTTACAATTTATTTTTACGAATAAATTTGCAATTTGCACATTTTTCTATTACTGAAAGCGTTAAAAATCTAGCAATATTGCAAGACACGTTTCATTATAACCACAGAAATTGACATTTCCAAATCTGTTTTAAGAAATACTGAAATTTCCGCATTATTTTTTCTCTTAATTCGGTTTTACAAGCCAAACGACTTCGCACTCCCTCCAGGGATTATTCACTCATACCAGGTATACAAAGACACTAAAAGTATGAAGCTCTGTGGGGGCCCTTTCCATGTTATCGGGTCCTAGGTGGCGTGGTCCTCTGTACTTCCTACAAACTTTCAGACTGTCCGCCATGGTTGCAAGGAAAACTGTTTTTGAATAGGTTTATCAATATTCTTACTAAGGCCCACTGCCATGATGTTCTGCAGGAGGTTCTTTGGTATCACTCCAGTTGTTAATAGTATTATGGGAATTGTATATTCATTGCCCACTGTCTACAGATTTGCACCTCCAGATCTATGTATTTGGCGATCTTCTCATTGTATTTTGGTCTTATATTGTTATTATTATGTATTGCAATGCCAATCAGTGTAGTTCGCCTAGAAATTTTATCTGTTATTATAATATCTGGCCTCTTGGTGGAGTATCTTAGCGGCTGAATTGTGTCTTTCTTTATATTCGCTTGAGGCAAACGCTTGGCCACCTCCAGTTATGTGCTGGATCTATCTACATTGGTAATTTTCTAATGAGGGATTTCTGATGATGAACTTTCGATAGTTCTTCGTCGGAATAACCTGTTTCTGGATAGCTAACAAGAAACCCTTTGTTTCTGGAAACATCTGTCCTGAAATCCACCAGTTCTTTGACGCTGAGTTGTCGACATTGTCCTAGATGACCTCATTTAGATGCAGTCCATGAAGTGGTTTCTGTAGCCAGCCTTGTAACTTTTCATGGTCTGTTCGGTGGTGAGAAGCCATTTATTATTAAAAATATGTAGTTTTGATAATATTACAATGACTTCGAAATTTGAGTGTCCGTTTTACGATATAAAAATGTTTTCTTATTAATTAAAAGAAAACAGTGAGGAAACTTTGAAAATATTTATGTATTTAGCAGAAATTTGTGAAATAGGAACACAATCGATTTAATAGTTTTTGAGAAATTGTTGATACCGTTGGATTAAGTAATATAAATAGCTGTTTTTTTCGCGTTTTATTTCTTTTTCTGCTTAGTGTTTTAGTAAGCTATTTATACGTGTTTTTTTTTTCAAAATTGGGTTTTATATTTTTGGTTAATAAAACGACCAATAAGAGCTATAATGTGAGTTACTTCGTAATTGTTATTTATTAGTCCGTTTTCTTTTATTTATTTTTGTTAATAGACTAAATGTTTTGAGAAACTTGTTTTATTTTAACCAAAACCCTTCACGCGAATGAACTCGCAGATGCGCTGTTGCGAGAGGTACAAAACAAGAGATATCATCTGACCAACTAATAAGCAGCCTTGTCTGAGTCCTGAAGTTCTGAGTTATGGTTTTGGTAACCTTAAATAACCGTAGTTGTTTGGAACTAAAGCTGCAAGAGAGAAGATGAACGTCCAGACTTTCAGAGTGTCTTTATTACTGTGAAATTTAATTATAAGTTATCAAAATAGTTACTAATTAATATGAGACAAAAAAAATTATTATAGATGAAATGGTTAACGCTACCGCGATTGCAAGAGTCTATGATCAAATTCTGTCACACTTACAAACTCATATTCCATTCACATAGTTATTAGGGGGACCTTTTTCTTTACATGTATCCACTCTACTTACCCTGAACATTTACATAATAAATTCATCAATTTTTATGGAGTTAATTTAAAATTTTAATAGTAAATTTTTGAGATATTGTTACTCAAAATGTCGTGTAAAAATTTACCAAAATTTACAATTCATTTTATGCTTTTTTGAAAGCAGTTTATACAAATTTGTATCATTTATCACCTTAAAAATGCCATTACCTCAGTGCTCGGAGCTCTTTAAACTGTGTTTTCAATATACGATTCGAATACTAAATGTATTTAGAGCTCCAATAGAACCGCATTCAATGTTGTGTTGCCTCCATAATGGTAATGAGGCTCAATAATTGATAAAGGCTCTAATTGTAGCTTAATCATTGATTGTTGTGTGCTCGATGTATGCGTTTCTGGATGGCGAATTGTTCAATTTTAGGATTTAAGTTTACAGGATGGTCCAAATTTTTCCACGTTAATTTTATTTCATGTTAACAGTTTACTTCTAAATTATTAAGGTTGTTATGTTAAATTCGGTGCAAATTGTATCGATTGGTTTTCCTGGATTACTTGAAAGCTTTTGACACCATAAATGACGATAAATCCTGATATTTGTGAAATTATAATTCTTCAGTGAATGTTATTTATTATGCATAGCCTTAATAAACCATGAAAAGGTATTTGACTATGTTGAGACGTGTCTCCTCCACAACATCTTTATGAAATTGTAAAATTGACCATAGGTATATGCAGGGGCGGACCCAGCCTCTCTCTCTTTGGGGGGGGGGGGGTAATATCACAAAAGTACAGTATGGCAAGCGAAAGCAAGTTGTTGACGGGGGGGAGGGGGAGACACCAGCAACATTCCCATTTCTAGTGTAGAAGGCAGGGTCGGGTCTATTTTTCTGAATTTACAGTTCTTGGAGAGGGGGGGCGATCACAAGAGAAAACAAGTTGTCAACAGGGGGGGGGATGAGGGCAACATACACATTCCTAGTATAAGAGACAGGATCGGTTCTATTTTCCTGAACTCAAAGCTCTTGGGAAGGGGAGGGGCGATCGCAAGCATACACATTCCTATACTCTATTCAAGAACTAAATAGAGTAATAAAACTGTTACCGAAACCTCCAACTTATCTGCTCCAGTGCCGCAGGTAACTGAGAACTGCCGTGAATCTAATTATATTTAATTATATTTAAACATTATAAGTTTTTATAAACTTACTGCAACAATAGAGTTTCTGATAGTTCAATTTAATTTCTGCCAGTGAGCAAGTACATCTTACAATGTGTCCTTAGTGATTTATCTTGTTTGTGCTTGTTTTTATATATTATATGAGATTAGTGAGATACCCAAAAGATATGGCTTCCACATCTATACTTAATAAAAAATCGTTAAACCAGAGCATATTTTCCTCAACGAAAAACTTATTGAAATAGGAAGAGGAGTGAGACAAGGATGCATTTTGTCACCCCTACTATTCAATGTGTACAGTGAATCGATTTTCGAAGAAGCACTGTTAACGAAAAGTAAGGGAATAATAATAAACGGAAGAACTGTAAACAATATAAGATTTGCAGACGACACTGCTATCATAGCTAGCTTCGCTGAAGAACTCCAAGAACTAGTGAACGAAACAAATAACGTTTGCGAGCAACACGGATTAAAAATGAATACCAAAAAGACTAAATATACGGTAATAACTAAAAAACAAAACATGCAAACAAGCATAAAGTTGCGAGGTGCGAATTTAGAAAGAGTGCAAAAATCCAAATACTTGGGCACATGGATAACAGCAAATAATGAACAAAGAACAGAAAAAAGAACGAGAATAGAAATGACAAGAAGTGCGTTTGTAAAGCTGAAAACCATACTGTGCACCAGAGACATCACTCTAGAACTAAGAATGAGAATTTTAAGATGTTATATTTATTCAATGCTGCAGTATGGGTTGGAAGGCTGGACACTAAAACAAGAACACATAAATAAACTGCAAGCGTTTGAAATGTGGTGTTACAGAAGGATGTTGAGAATATCTTGGACGGAGAGAAAAACAAACGTAGAAGTATTGCTAGGGATGGACAAAAACTATGAAATAATTAACAATATAAAAATAAAGAAACTGCAATATCTTGGACATATAATGAGAGGCCAGCAATATGGGTTGCTTAGATTGATCATGCAGGGTAAAATAGAAAGAAGAAGAAATATCGGAAGAAGAAGAATTTCATGGTTGAGAAATTTGAAAGAATGGTTCAATTGTAGCTCAGTAGAACTTTTTCGAGTAGCGGCAAATATAGTGAGAGTGGCAATGATGATATCCAATCTACGATACGAGATGGCAGAGAGAAGAAGAAGAACTTTTGAGTTTTTTGAATAAAAACCGATTTATCTCGAAAACCGCTAATTTTACCGAAATAAATTAAAAGTACTTTTTTTGAAGAGGAATGACCATAGCATTTAAAAAAATCAGTTTTCAGCTTTGTTAAATGACTCCTATCAAAAATTAGGCCCAATGTTTTCTCTGAGTATTAAAACATCTGCTGTAGTATGGTTTAATGAATCTTCATTGCCTCTATAAAAAATTAAAATTTTATTAAATTGTACCAGTCGGTTCAAAATTTAGGTACTCTTTATCTCCATTACGGGGCATTTTAGGAATTTTTTTTCTATGACAAAGTAGGGTTATTTTGACCGCCCCTGTATGCCCCCGAGAAATTAGGAGGTACTTAGCGGACACCCCGTATATGCTTTGCATTGAGCACTCCATCTGTTCTTGAAGTCGGTTGAAAGTAGTTGAAAAGTCCTCCATCTGCTACCCAAACGTATATTCAAAAAACTACTCGAATCATCCTTGAAAACTTTTCCCTTAAAAGCAAGAAGTAAAAGCTTTTTCAACAAAACAAAAATTAGTTGTCCAAAAGTCCCAAAACTTTCATTTACCCCCGGAACGTTCGCAGACGCGAAAATTGTGTAAAAGAAAAGAGCCAGATTCGTTTTGGAAATTCGGCTCCATCAATTTAAAAAAAGGACCAGGTCACTGTTTAGCTATAAATCTTCGATTTCGGGAGCAAAAAGTGGCCAGTGTCCGAAACAACAAGCCAAGGAGTTGTAATTTAGAAGGAGGAGCGCCAAATAATAGATAAAAGTTTCCTTTCAGCTGTTGTAGAATTTTTTTGCACACACAATTATATAAGGGCATTTTTTAATCATTGATTTTTCAAATTTCCTTGATAAGTTAATTAAAATAATACGAGGGATATTAGAAAAGTGTTAATTCTTCAACTCAAAAATCTGGACTGGTTAGATCCGGAAACCTTGTTGGCCAGTACTGTGTATCTAACTCACTTCTAACCAGGGGCGGATCCAGCCTCTCTCTTTGGGAGGGGGCGGTAATATCACAAAAGTACAGTATGGCAAGAAAAACAAGTTGTCAACGGAGGGGGGGGGTGTAAGGGCAGCATATTCATTACTAATAATAAAAAGCAGAATGGGTTCTATTTTCCTGAACTCAAAGCTTTTGGGAGGGGGGCGGGGCGATCGCAAGCATACAGACTCCCATACTCTATTCAAGAACTAGAGAGAGTAATAAAACTGTTACCGAAACCTCTAACGTACCTGCTCCAGTGCCACAGGTAACTGAGAACTACCGTAAATCTAATTATATTTCATTATATTTTAATATATTTTATAAATTTATTGCAACATAGAATTTCTGATAGTTTAATTTAATTTCTGTCAGTGAGCAAAGTACAACTTACAGTTTTTTCTTAGTGATTTATCTTGTTTGCGCTTGTTTTTATATATTATTTATGATACCCAAAAGATATGGCTTTCACCTCTATATTTATTCCAAAATCGTTAAACCAGGGCATTTTTTCCTCAACGAAAAACTTATTACGATGAATGTTTATGATGCCTTAAGATATCAATATCTAGATAATAATGTTAAAAGCTCTGTTGAGATATGTTCCAACATGACAGGAGTTGGAAAATCTACTATGTACCGAATACTGAAGGAGAAAAAACGACTGGAATTGTTAGTACTCCCAAGCCACATTCGATCACAGGCAAACGAAAAACGTCGTTGGAAGAAGAGATGAAAACTACAATTAAAGGGGTTTTATATACATTTTATTATGAGAAGCAGATCCCAACCGTCTACAAAATTCTAACTAAAATCAATGAAGATCGCGATTTACCTAAAATTAAAAGAACTGATCTCTGAAAATTGCTCAGAGAACTTAATTTTTGCTGGGAAAAATCAGATAGAAAATATGTTCTTATAAATCGTCTGGAAACTGTTCGTTGGAAAAGGAAATATCTCTCTTAGGTAAAAGGTAGAGTTGCTAGAAATAACACAATTAATAAAATTAGTAATTTTACTAAACATTTGAAAGATTTTTTGAATAAAGTTACTGCGGAAAATTGGGAAAAATCCATATAATAAAAGAATAAAACAAAATGTGAGAACTCGATCTCATAATCTGCGAGATAGAGGAACCAATTATAATTAATTTTAGCGAAGATAGTTTCACTGATTTTGATTAGGAATTAGATACGTAATGTTTACTAGTGTAAACACAATGTATTATTTAAATTTTTGTTTTTGTTGTATTTTATTGTTTAATATTGTTTATATGTTTTTTTATTTTTTTATATATTTTTATTTTAGTGTGCCCCACTCTTTAATTTTATATATATTTAATTCTAATTAGCCGTAAGTTTTTTATTATTTTATTATTGTGTTTGTGTCTTTTTCTTAAGCGTGTAGAATTAACATGTTTATCTTATTTTTTGGGGCTATCGTATTTCCATATATAAAAGTAAATTAAATTAAGATATCAGTATAATAGAAATAAAAATAAGTAGGTCTAATTTTAATTACAACATAAAAAAAAGTAATTACATTTGAATCCCTTTTTAGTGTTTAATTGTAATTCTGCAGATGGTTTAAGAAATAAATAAACTGAAACGTCAAATACCCTAAAAATGTTTTTAATTAATAACAAAATGACCGATAGCCCCAAAAATATTTTATTATTATATGGACGAATTTATTTTTTTATATATGTTTAACTTTTTGTATTTTTAACAATGGATATTTTGTAAGTATTTAAATTATAACTTAGAATTTTTTGAGAGAATAATCCTTCGTTTTAGTCTATTATTATAGACCGGTATTTTTGATTATAAAATTTCTAACCCATTCCTAAGAAAAATATATGTGCCTAACGAATGTTGCTAAAAACACCGGACTAAAGAACACAGGTAGTTTGCAAAGAGAAAAAGGGTAAAAAATTATTTATTACTCTCTCTAGTTCTTGAATAAACTATAATATAAGAGGAAAAATCGAGTCCATTTTCCTAAACTCAAAGCTCTTAGGGGGGGGGGATCGCCCCCACCGCCCCTCCCCCTTGGATCCGCGCCTGCTTCTAACGTGACATCACAGTAGGCCTATGCTTTGCCTGAAACATTACAGTCTGTAACTATTACAGAGTGAGGCAGAACGGATTTCGTCACACAATAATTAGTTGCAGTTTTAGACTGATACAGGCTGGGAAATAGAGATTCAGTTTATTTTCTTCAGAGTGTGGTAGAAGGGCTAGATTTTAGTTGTGACGAATTTCCAATTAATATGGATTAGAACATAGACAAGGAGGGAAAGAGCTGAATCGATAAAATGTGATTTTCAGAATGAAATACCAGAAATACCCATCGTTCAAAGGATAGAAATTGTTACCACGTTTGAACGTAAGAAATTCTAAAGAAGAGCCGCTACCGATCCTCATTTCATTTCGAGGGAGGAAAAAAATTCTCGCCGTTTCAAAACTAGACAGTTCTACTGGTCAAAAATAAGCCAAAGGTGTTCCAAACGTATTCTATGAGTGGAATCTTAATTACAAGGTCAAATAAAATGTTGTGACACGACAGCTTTTAATACAGGGCGCTTAAATGGAGCTGGTATGCTTTCCGAACAAAAATTAGAAAGAGAGCTTTTATTGTTTGCTTGTCGTCATTATATATATATATATATATATATATATATATATATATATATATATATATATATATATATATATATAATTTTTCCTTTATTTTGTCTTTTCTTGGGTATAGGTTCTATATTCAACAAAAAGTGCAAAACAACTGACTTTTCGCCCTTTATTTAAGGCATTTATTTTTAAAATTTTTTCTTCCTTGACATTTTGATACTCTATTATTAAGATCATTTTAGTTTGAATGTGTTCCTACCTGTTAATTTTATTCTATTCTCAGGTGAGTTCAGATTGTTTTAAAAGATCACTCCCAGATAATGAATACACACAGATTAAAAACACAATACAAATATTTTATTCAAAAATTCATAAATGTGTGACAATTTCAATAAATTTTGATGAAATTATGATCGCAATATTATAAAATTTCATGCAACTGTTTTTCTTATCAATTTAGCATTTATTTATTAATATTTGCCTTGCATTATCCCTTAACAATAACCTGTATCACACCCTGGCAACGTTTAAATATTTCAATTTTGCAACCTACCACTAGATGGCGTTCCTAGAATTTATTCTTTTAAACGTATTTAGTTTATCAAAATTTTGTTAATTTTTAAATATTTTGTATGCAGTGACGTGATATAAGTAGTTATTTATTATTATAATAATCTCTACCTTGGTTTATTTTCTATAAATTGATTTTGTTTTCACTACTTTGGTCCAAATTCATTAAACACAATTCCAGTATATTGACTGATTCTTTTTCTTCTTCAAAAGTCTTTTACATATAGCCAAAATATTTTGAAAAAGTTTCCTATGAAGTCACGAACCTTTAAATATTTTTCACAACACTTGAAAAAAATGATTTCTTCTTTAAAAATATGACACTTTAGAGTTGAATAAATAATTCGTGGGAAGAAATTCAATACTTTAATTTAATTTTATGAAATACTAGACTTGTTTACTTGTCAAAAAACATATAACCTCACTTATAATAAGAAACAAAACAAAATACTTTATTTTTGTTTCAATGACGTAAATAAATAAAAGAAAATTTGAGGTTATGGTACTATTTCGGAAGCTCTCAAACGTGGTGCTTTCAGCAACTAGATTATTTCAACTCTGACGACAATTCCTACGCTTCAGATATTTATAAACTTCCGAAACATTTGAATCGTCTCCGCTCTGATTTGTTCAAATTATGACATCAGTTAACTTGATAGATATTGCCAACTTGAAAAATTGTGATTTATGGACGCTTTTTTAATTTGATCAATTTTTACTAGAATTTGATATACCACAATTCTATCGTTGTTGTTTTTATTGGACCTATAATAAATGCGTAGCACTTGATTTTTAATTTTTCTAACGCTTTCACTCACTTATAGTCCAACTAAAGAAATATATTAATTTACAATATTGTTTCTTCTTTCTTATTCAATATGTTTTACACTGTTTTTAATTGAACTTATGTCTCTAAAGAGGAAACTACGTCAAACCTTTTACAAAATAAACAGTTCTAAATTTTCTGCTTAGACCAACATTTTTTTATCAATTGAGATTTTCTTACAACTATTCCTTATTATATACTCTATTTTTTATACAAAATACCTTACATTATACTTAATCCTATTTGCTACTTTATTTTACTCTTTAATTACAAATTTATTAAGTATCAAAGTTTGATTTTAATCCATCTGTGCATTGTCTTTATCGTATGATCTTAAAACAATATTGGGTTTTATCATTTATCTATACAATACATATATATATATATATATATATATATATATATATATATATATATATATATATATATATATATATATATATATAAATATATTTCAGAATATATAATTTTTCACAATTAATTTCTAAACATTCTTTTGTATAATTAAAAAACCTTTCTTTCGTATTTTTTTATATCGATTTTACCAAATCAGATACTCTTTTAAAGAAAAAACATGCCTAAACTTATTTTAACGACTTTTATACAACCAGTTAAAAACAGAACTTAAAACTTAACGGAAAAAACTTCGGAAAATCGTCTGAAAACAACTTAAAGACGAACTTTCGAGCGGCATTTTTTCACACTCCATTCCTAAGTGACGTAGGCCCGAAAATAATGATAATTACAAGTCAAAAAACACTTAAAACACTCATAAAACCTTCATTAAGACTCCTAATGCTTGAGGATATAAATTAGTATTTACAAGGGTCTTTAAACAACTTATAGACTAATTAAGGAGCCCCCGAAAACAAATAATCGTCTTTTTCGATGGATTTCAGATTCTTAATTGTGTCGGAAGGGATATTTTATCGAAGATTAAAACTTTTGTTTGGTCTGGATATTTTTTAATGAAGCGAGAGGGAGACGGGGGACGGTATTATCAGAAGTATCTTGAGATAAATTAAAGGAATTGATAAATATATATATATATATATATATATATATATATATATATATATATATATATATATATATACAAGAATACAAAAACTATAGAAATATGTATAAAAAAGCCATTCAGGTAGCCAAAATAATAGCTAATGCTAATCTAATTAATACTTCTAATAATCCTTCTAAAACAATATGGCAGATTATTAATGCAAAAATAAACAAAAATAATAAATTAAACTTAAGCTACAGCTGTACCATAACTCCAAATACTTTTAATAACTTTTTTTGTAATATTACTCACGAAACAATTCATTCAATACGAGCTTCTCAAAAAGATCCGGTCGAGTTCACGTTTTGTTTGGTGGTGGGGGGCGCTCCCTTTGTTTTTGGGGCTGTGTCCTTTATTGAGGCAGGGACATCATTGCCCAATTAAAAAATAAAAATAGCTCAGATATCTTTGGTTTGAATATCAAACTTCTAAAAGGCATACAAAATGTTATCATCTCCCCTTTGACAACTCTTATTAATCAATGTTTTAGAGAAAATGCCTTCCCAGATATATTGAAAATTGCCAAAGTCATTCCCATCCTCCAGAAGGGAGACTCTGCCTCACCGGGCAACTACAGACCGATTTCTTTGTTACTCATCATCTCAAATATATTTGAAAAAAGTATATCCCATAAAATAATGGATTATTTTGCAGGAAACAATCTCTTTACTCCCTGTCAGTTTTGGTTTCATGAGTGACAGTAATACCACAATGGCGATTCTGGACCTTGTTTCCTACACCTCAGATTTCTTTAATAAAATGGAGTATACGGGTGCCTTATTTTGTGATTTAAGTTACGCATCAAATACTTCTTCAAAAACTCAAGAAATATCATTTTTCTAAGGCAAGTGTTTCTTTCTTGGAATCGTATCTGAAGAATAGGATGCAGATTGCTAGGGTTGCCGGGGTGTTGTCTGGACAGGGTGAGCTTAACATAGGTGTTCCACAGGGCTCAGTCCTGGGACCCATCCTGTTTTTAATCTATATCAACGACTTACCTCTTGTTGAACCAACAGCAAAGTTTGCCTTGTTTGCGGACGACACCACGGTTGTTGTGTCGAGAAACTTGCTAAAAAATACTTTGTCAGAGGTCGACAGGGTGCAGAGAAATATTGAGGAGTGGTTTTGTGCAAACGGGCTACTTCTCAATAAAAGCAAAACCAATAAAATGGTGTTCTCACTCAGAAATATAAGTGAGAAGTAAATGAGAAACCAAATGTCAAGTTTTTTGGGGGTGCAGATGGATAAGGGGCTTCGTTGGCTCACCCATATCCAGGAAGTAACTAAAAAGCTTAATACTGCTTTATATGCTCTTCGTTCTTTAGCAGAAAGTGGCTCAAGATCTATATTAAGAACGGCATACTTTGGACTTGGGGGCATGCACCCCAGGTATCTCGAGTATTTAAAATATAGAGAAGGGCTATCAGGGCTTTGTCGGGTCTTAACTATAAGGCTCTTGGTATACTAACCATCTCTTCTTTGTATATACTAGAGAATCTGCTCTATATTCATAAAAACAGGCATGTTTATGGAACTCGTACAGAAGTGCACGACTATAACACTAGATTTAAGGATAGATTAGTGCCTATGTACCAACGTGTGGAGAGGTGTCGGAGTGGCCCCGGATATTGGGGTATCAAACTTTTTAATAAAATTCCCCTAGAATTACAAGATCTACCCTATTTAAATTTTAAATATAAAATAAAACAAATTCTTGTCCAAAATGCCTTTTATTCCACTGAGGAATTTATAAATTACAACTTTTAAATAATATGTTAATTAATGTAGTGTTGTTTCTGTACTTTTCATTTAAATGTCTATATTGTTTAAGCAAACATATTTGTTGCTACTGTCTTGGTAACCTATATATTTGTTGTATTTTTTACTTGTACACATTTTAATTTTTATACACACACTAGTTTTATTAGTACTTAAGCTATTTGATTGTATACTAATATTATTAAATGACTAGTGTAAGTACCTTTTGTGCATTGACATTAATAAATGATCTTATCTTATCTTATATGTTTCCATTTTACATTCTGTTCTTGTTAAAGGCTGTAAGAGGATTAAAAGCTAAGGACACGACCTTGAATAATGGATATATACAATACAAGAATCCCATAACACGATAACGCTTCCCCGGTATAACGGAAAAGCTGCATTGCTATAAAATTCCATGACAATGATCTCCATGCAAACAGTATTTATAAAGTATACTACGCTTTTAAAACCTTAAAACTTTTATAAAATATTAATAGGTATCTGTAACTACTGGCTTAATGATAAGGTAAGTACCAAATATATATATATATATATATATATATATATATATATATATATATATATATATATATACATATTTATATATATATATATATATATATATATATATATATACAGGGTGTCCAAGATAAGGATCCTAAGCATGGGGATCTCGGAAACAGTTGGAGATACGAGGTCGGTTAAATTAGAGAAAAGTTGCGCAATTTAGTGCTAAATTAAACGCAGTTAAAAAAATTTAAAAATTTTAAACACTTCCGGAGATTTCCGGAAAAAAACGAAATTTGGCAAAATCGTTTTTAATTTTTGCAGGCTTTATTTAAAGAGATATCAGAAAATAAAAGGTAGATTCTCATTGCCACTTTTTATTTTTTATAATATGGTCTAAACAAAATTTAAATCCGACGTTTCGTTTCTGAAATACCATCATGAACTTTCATTTTTTATATGGAACAAAAAAAAGTATCCCATGTATTTGATAGCATTTTTTATTACAAATTCAACGATGTATCACCCTTGCATATCGAATACGTAGTTCAAGTACTTTCTATAAGAGCTCCATGAGAGCGAGAGAGAAAGGTATATCAGTTTTATAAAAGCCAATGAACTACACACTTGATATGCAAGTGTGATACATCGTTGAATTTGTAATAAAAAATGCTATCAAATACATGGGATACTTTTTTTTGTTCCATATAAAAAATGAAAGTTCATGATGGTATCTCAGAAACGAAACGTCGGATTTAAATTTTGTTTAGACCAAATTATAAAAAATAAAAAGTGGCAAGAAGAATCTACCTTTTATTTTTTGATATCTCTTTAAATAAAGCTTACAAAAATTAAAAACGATTTTGCCAAAATTCGGTTTTTTCCGGAAATCTCCGGAAGTATTTTGAATTTTTAAAATTTTTAAATTGCGTTTAATTTAGCACTAAATTGCGCAACTTTTCTCTAATTTAACCGACCTCGTATCTCCAACTGTTTCCGAGATCCCCATGGTTAGGATCCTTATCTTGGACACCCTGTATATATATATATATATATATATATATATATATATTATAAAAGTTTTAAGGTTTCAAAAGCGTAGTATACCTTATAAACAATGTCGGAATGGAGATCATTGTGAAGGCATTTTATAGCACTGCACCTTTTCGTATATACCGGGGAAGCGTTCTCGTGTTCTGGGGTTCTTATGTTGTATATTTCTATTATTCTAGGTCGTATATATATATATATATATATATATATATATATATATATATATATATATATATATATATATATAAAGATGTATAAAAAAAGTCGAGACCGATAAATATATATATATATATATATATATATATATATATATATATATATATATATATATATATATTGAAGACTTAGGGCTCAATAGTAAAGAGTAAATGGCGCCTTCGAAGAAATGAAAATAACAAAAACTGCTAAAATATATAGTTAATTCAGATTTTAGGTCCCATAAGGAATGAATTTAGCTCAACGTGGTGAAATATCAGGTTTACGACGTTACGAATCAACATTTTGGAGTTATATTATTGAATGTTAAAATGGCGGAATAAAAAATCGACCAAATCGATCGATTTTCTTGCTAAATCGTTCAATTTCTGAAACAATGCTTATCGAAAGATCTTCAGCATTAAAAGCAGATACAGTTTTAACCAAAATCCTTTAATGTAATATTGTTTATCATTCCGATAAAATTTTAGAACAGCTTGTTCGTAAAGAACGAAAAAACCCTCAACTTCCAACGACTTCTTAAGCAAACCCGAACAAACTTTAAAAACTATATAACAGTGCAATATTTGAAGTCGTTTTAGTAAAACGAAACTGTAAAAATCTAAATAGGAGCAGCAGCAAATTGTGTTTGAATAGTCAAATTAAATTGAAGCCGTTTCCTTTGTAGAGAGATAATTTTAATTAAAGCCAAGCAAAATTTTTATACAAACAAAGCCTGTAGAAAATTAGAGCGTTTCCATGTTTACTTCTCTACATTCTATAGAGGATGTCTCCAATTGAGTCGGTTTTGAAAAGTAAAAAATGAAAATAAAATTTGAATTCAAGATGCTCTAGAAAACTATATTGAATAGAAGTCCAGTTTGTAGCTTCACACAAAATTGTTTTTTTTCTCCTTTAGACCATTAAGAACAAACAGGGTGTTAGTACTTTTTTAAAGACATCAGATTTATTTTTCAAATTTTTCAAAAATGTATAAGAGTAGATATTTGATTTTGCTAATAAATCTAAAATTTTGATTTTTTTTTTTAAATTCAAACTTGAATATAATGGTTTTTGGGTTTAGACCATGTCAAATTGGAATTATTATGTGACGTTTCGCCTACGATTGCACCAGTCATATTCAGGAATCTTTACTCCACTCTACTAGAATTAATTAAAGCATGTCTGATTTCCACTTAGGCCATAGGATCTCCGCTATCACCTGTGGTAGCTAATATCTTTATGGAAGCTTTCGAAGAAAACGCCTTGTCTACTGCTCCTCTAAAACCTAAATTTTAGTGCAGATATGTAGATGATCCGTCCGTAGTTTGGCCGCATGGCGTAGATAACCTCCATAACTTTTTGGAAATGCAATGTGTACGATTGCGCATGCACTGTTCAGTTTGGACTGCAGTCGATTTATGTACGTATGAAACCAAGTCCATTCCCAAAAAACGTGTTCTATCTGCTGTGGGAACTGTCTTTTGATCCAGCTTCACGAGCTGCGAAATATGGGTATTCCCTGTTTTTGAGAAACACATCGACCGTGTTTTTTTCCTGGTTCAGTCTAAGGAAATTTTGACCACTTTACCATGTACTGGGCTGTACGAGAGCATTCCATAGACAAACAATAAAAGGAATCTCTTTGAAACAACCACCGACATCTCGTCGGCATATTGATATACAAGCCCTAAGACAGGATTCGGTGCAAGATCATTTGGTACTCCTTGCTCCAATTCTTCCTCCTCAGAAAAGCATGTTCTTTCTTCCTCACTTATCGACACTACCTGGGTTCTATTTTCGAAATGTAATTTTATCAAGTCAGAACTTAAACTTCTTATTCCGTTATGCAGCTTTAACAAGAGCAATTTATTGTCGAGCGTGTCAAAGGCACTCTATATTACCAAAGATTATTACTCATGAGCAACTGAACCTTTTAAATTAAAAAAAAAAGCATAAAAATACATGGTTAAAAACACTAAAACCATTTTCAGTAATAAATACCTGTTATTGTATTAAGATTTAGGACAATCTGTATATAAATATAATTAGAAGTTAGTTTTAATTTAAACTGAAGCAAAATAGAAATAAATCCAATTTTATTTTGCACCTATTCGAATTTTCAATTTTAGTTTAGTGTCGTTCTCATTGTCCCGAAGAGACTCTTTCTCTAAATTAATTGTTCGAGATTTTGTTCGGATTGTATTTTTAAAACGGTCGCTGATATTTATTTAAAGCCTTTTATTGGATAAATTGGAAAATAATGAACTTGGAGTTATACAATACAATTTTTTAAAAGACCGATCAAGTCCTCCAGTATGTTATTCTTCGTCTTTATTTGGCAATTTTCGTGCACTTGTGAACGTATGTCTCTACCAATTTCTTTCATATCTTTCTATGCCGTGCGGTGTTCATCCATCTTCTTCCTGCTATGCTTATAATTTCATCATTCCATCTGGTCATTTTCGTTCCTTGTTTTCATTTTTACCGGATGGTTCTCATTTGTTTTTCTTTTTGCCCATCTGTTGTTGTCTATTATGACTTGCCCATCTCCACTTTGTCCTCATGATCCTTTCGTCTTTAAATTTATTGTTGAGAATGTTTCTTTTTATGTTATGTGGTGTTACTTGAAGTAATACTACTGGGATTATGCATTGGATGAATTCGTTTTTTCATTTTTATTGTGAACAGCTAGCTCCCGCAAGGTCAGCTATATGCATGCTTATTATTCATTGTTGCACCATCCAATTGGATATCGACATGCTGGTTCCATTTGCATATTGTTTTGTTTCCATTTACTGTAAATCTGACTTCTGATTTTCGTTTTAGTTCTCTCAGCATATCCTGTAGTTCTTTTGCATTGCTATCTAGCAGTATAACACCATCTGAATATTTCAAGTTGTTCAGTCTGTCTCCGCCATTGTTCTCTCCTTTATTTTCCGAATTTAAGTTCTTGGAAATATCCTGTATTGATAAAGTAACTGTAACTACAGTTTTACTTCCTTAATATTTTTATGTAATCTAATAGTATTTGTGGCCTCTTTATTTAAATTTTGTAACAGTTCAGTGTACCCAGTCTATTCTGCAGTTCTGAAGCGAACTCATAGTAGCCCATATTTCTAGAGACTGGACCGCTTTGTTATAGTCAACAAATGTCAATATATTGTAGTGTTTATTCTACTATATTTCTGTTTGTTTGTATGTGATCTATTGTGTTGTAGTTCTTATGAAATCCGGGTTGTTCCAATGTTTCGTATCTATGTATGTTACAAATTTGAGATACTCCTTTTACATAAAACCGGATTTCATGGCATAAAAACATTCAGTCCATTGCCGAGGTATTTAAAACAGTTCAAGTATTCTATCACTTCTCCACTAAGTTATAACTAATTCTCATCCATGTTGATCCTACTCACTGCCACTCTATGATATGATGACTTACTTCTGGAAATCTTCTGTTACTTCTGCAAGGAGGACTGTATCATCGCTTTATCTGATATTATTAATAATTTTATCCACCAATTTTGTGTCGAGTTTTATATTCGAAATATACAACTGTTAAGGGTAGCAACACACACACACATACACATACACTCGCACACACACCTATACACACACACACACACACACATATATATATATATATATATATATATATATATATATATATATATTGTGACGATTAAGGGTGTATTGTGCACCCTGCACAAAATATTTACCCGACTAAAATAAAAAGGAATTTATTTTTTTCTTAATTTTTAAAATATTACCAAAATTTAGTTAAAAATTAGTATTTATTTGTTGAGCGCCAGGTAAAAAATAATTATAATAAATTATAACCATTCTTTACCAATTTTAAATATTTTCAATTTTCAAGCTATCTATATAGACATAGATGTGTTCCTACCTGTAAATTGACTCCTTCTCAGGTGAGTTCAGTTGTTTATCATATATCAATCAGACAATCAATACACAAAATAATTAAAACACAAAATATAAATTTTATTAACAATATAAACAAATTGTACAATATTATTAATAAATATTAAATTAAATTAAATGGTCGATACTTTTATCTTTCAACCAACACTTTTCTAATCAATATTACTTATTATTTACTTTTATCTAACATGCATTGTCTTTTAACAACCTGTACCACAAATTGGCAACGTTTTTAGTTTCGCAATCGTCTACTAGATGGCTATAGTGCAGTTTTAGATGGAACTCGTCGTTTATTTCTTAAAATAATATTTTTTAAAACAAATTATCGCGTGCTGTGTTGTGATTCAAGTAGTTAATATAGTTTCGTACCTAATATTGATAATGACCAATATTATTATTCTTCTAGCAGGTTAGTATAGCAAAATATAATTTGTTACTTTAATTATTTTTATTTTAAGTCAGGTTATTATTGGATCCTAGTTTTCAATGTCTACGAAAAATTAAAAGCTTTCTACTACCTTATCTAGTATAAATATCTTCTTGTGTTTTCTTTTACTTGATCCTAATATATTATAAAACACAATTCCATTTTTTTTTATTTATTTTCTTCTTTAAAAATCTTCCAAATCTCCAAAAATATTTTTGTTCTCGTTTCCTATAAAGTAAGGAAATGACAAAATAAAATCCAAAGTCTCGTTCCATTATTTTCTTCTTAGTTCAATTCCAGTTAATTTTTCTTATATTCTTCTTATCACAATTTATCGTATTTGTTGTTGTCTGAGAGCTGAACAATTACTTTACAGGACAAAACTTGGAAACTTTTACTAATTACTTTAATTAAATTATTAAATTCTTTCTAATTGACAACAACAAAACACATAACCTCGCGTTTCCTTTTTCTTTTAAAACAATTTGAGGTTATGCAAATTTTCGGGAGCTCGAGAAACGCTGTGTTTTTAGCAAACTGATATATCAATTCTGTCGAAATTCCTACACCTTGACTTTTTATATTCGGCCAAAATATAAGAAATTTCTAAAATATGATTGGTCAGATTTTTGACACCTGGCAACTTGATAAATCTCAATACCTTGAAAAATTATATTTTTTGATGGCTTTTTAATTTTACCAATTTTGACTGGAATTTTAATGTTTTTATTAATATATTGACCTAAATCTGACCATTGAGCATTATTGAGCGTGCAATAAATAAACTTTAGAGCTTTCTCAACATTTTGCTATATATTAAAGCCACTTTGACATATTATTTGTATATAAAAATTGATAAAAAGTAAGCCTTTGCACATTGAAATTTATGTCAATTTTACTCAAATTTTGATCGAAAAAACTCTAAAATGTTCATATTTGCTTTTGATATTGTTACCCTATTATTTAACAAATTTTTCTTAACATATTAGTACCAAAATTGCTCAAAATAAATTTAAATCCAACTTATGAACTAATTAAATCTATATTACATTCTACAGTTTTACATAAATTATGCTTTTATATTCTACATAATTTCTTTAATAATTCTTAAAACTAAAACACTTTTCATATATTTCGTACATTAATGTTTGTTTATCACTATTCACGGTGTTTTTGTCTTAATTTTGCACTAATTTTTTCACCACATGCACTTTTGTGTCTAATGAGTGATTGTTTCACTGGGACCAACGACGATTTGTAACACTTTATAATTAGTTTTTTAAAAGCATCCACACTCTTTTTGTTCATTCAAATATATATATATATATATATATATATATATATATATATATATATATATATATATATATATATATATATTGTATTAACCCTTCCTGTAACTAGTTCAATCCTTTTAATATAGTTTCTTAATCAACTTTAGTTTTTATCGAGAAAAATATGTCATATTTTTGAAGAATATACCAATTCTAAATTATTTACTTAGTCAAGGATTTTGGAATTTATTATCTGTTTCTTAAGCCTATATCTATTTATATATACTACAAATTAAACAATACATCTTATCCTACCTTATTCTAATCCAAATTTGCTGGCTTATTAACCATTAAAATACATTGTTTAACCTTTCTGTCTGATTTCTTCTCAAATAGTGTGTCTTAGCACTCATTTATACAATATATATATATATATATATATATATATATATATATATATATATATATATATATATATATATATATATATATATATATTGTATTAACCCTTCCTGTAACTAGTTCAATCCTTTTAACATAGTTTCTTAATCAACTTTAGTTTTTATCGAGAAAAATATGTCATAATTTTGAAGAATATACCAATTCTAAATTATTTACTTAGTCAAGGATTTTGGAATTTATTGTCTGTTTCTTAAGCCTATATCTATTTATATATACTACAAATTAAACAATACATCTTATCCTACCTTATTCTAATCCAAATTTGCTGGCTTATTAACCATTAAAATACATTGTTTAACCTTTCTGTCTGATTTCTTCTCAAATAGTGTGTCTTAGCACTCAGTTATACAATATATATATATATATATATATATATATATATATATATATATATATATATATATATATATACTACCAATCGAAGCAATCTAATATTTCATGTCTAATAAGAAAACTATAAAGACAATTTTTACCAAATCCTTTAAAATATCCCTTATCTCCCCAAATCTCCATAGACCTCAACGTGGCCCTGTTACCAACATTTAGTATTAAGGGCCACACAATAGTTTAAATTCATGACCGGCCCTAAATCAGGGACTTAAGGCCCTCAGGGACCTATACAACGCATTACCTTTTCGAAATATATATACCTATAGGGGTGCTTTTTAGCAAAACAGGCCTCTCGAAGCAGGAAAGATACTACTTGATTTTTTTGTTTATGTGCTAAAGAAGGTCAATGTGTGCGGCGTAGCAGCGAAAAAAAATGTTTGCGGGTCGTATTCTTAAGAATTGTGAAGATTTTAAGAAGGATCAACGGTATTGAAAAAGATTATGGGAAGGGAACAAATTACTGTATTTTTATAAGTTTTTTTTTCTTTTTTGAGAGGGGTAATTTTGTAATATTCCAGTAAAAGTTAAATTTATCCTAATTATTAGGCGTTGGGCAAAAAATTGAAATCTTGTCATGAATCCTCTTTGAAGAAGACAATTAGAAAATTTTATTTACACGGACAAAAACTTATCTACATATTTATATATATATATATATATATATATATATATATATATATATATATATATATATATATAATGTTATCTTATCTCTCATTAGTCGTAGGAGACTTTTTTTTTAAGTTCGTTTTTCACAAGCTTTCAAGTCCACTTATTCACAAACTTGTATCATTAAAATTAACAAAGTTATTCCAATTGTTTATACGTAAAAAGGTACCCCTTCTTTAAACGGTTTTTTAACAACCATTTTTTTAAAAATCCATCGTTTTTCATCTTTGCTTGTAATTTTAATTTCCAAGAATCCATTCCGCTTTTGCAAAATCTGTAGAATCATCCTCTGGGCAAGGACAATTGTTTGAACATTCAGTGTCTGGGATAAACAATTAAGGTTATTTATAAACTACCAAACCGATTTGGTCCAGCTTCCGCACAGTTAAAAGGCACATAATGGCCTTATCATCAAGGAGTTATACATCACTTTCGGCCTTTGTTGCAAAAGTTATTAACATTTATAAAATATTGCAAAAGAGGTGGTTTTTCGGCATTATCTCGATAAATTATCTATCGATTTTAACGTATTTAAAATTAAATTATAGGTCTTTTCAATACCCACAGTAGTGGATATATGAGAGAAGGAAAGAGGAGGAGAAGGAGTAAGAAGAGTAAATCATCAACACTTTTCATCCTCTTCCTCCTCTTTTCTTCTCTCATTATACTTTTCAAATCTCTCATTATACTTATTAAAAAACCTCGTATCATCAACACTTTTCATCCTCCTCCTCTTTTGTTCTCTCATTATACTTTTCAAAAAGCCTCGTATACATCACCTTGAGTTTAATCTTAAAGTTAACAACATGACTAACCTTTCATCGAATCCGATCATAGTAGGAAATCTAACCTCATGTTTTACCTTGAGGTGGATAACCTTATTTGACCATGAAGTCGATATATGAAGTAAAGTGTTGCTTTTATAATCAAAATTTAAAGAAGGGATACAAGGTCATGTTAACATGTATACGAAGTAACTCGAATGTATACGAAGTAACTCGAATGTATACGAGATAATTCGAATGAGAAAACAAAAGAGGAGGAGGATGAAAAGTGTTGATGATATGAGGTTTTTTAATAAGTATAATGAGAGATTTGAAAAATATAATGAGAGAAGAAAAGAGGAGGAGGATGAAAAGTGTTGATAATTTACTCTTACTCCTCCTCCTCCTCTTTCCTTCTCTCATATATCCACTACTACCCATAACTTTTATTTGTACAAGTTTTCTCTAAAATGTAACCGGAAAATTCTACGGACAGAAAATCGCATTTCCCGACTTTTCATGTTGTTTATAAAAAAAAACAGAACTGATCTAGCTGTACTTTTTACGTATTTATCATCTACTGGATGCCCCCTACGAGTTGAAACTTTCAGATATTTGCAATACATTTTTTTAACTTCTTTCGTAGAATGACTGGAGTATCTAGGACCTTTTAATTGTCGGTTAAGTCACCAATTTACCACACTACTGAGACTTTTGTAATACCATTAAATTCTCAAGATTTTTCCATAAATATCATCTCACATCATTCGCTTCGTTAAAAAAAAAATGAAGTCTAAACAAAACTTTTATTTTTCAATAAAATATCCACTTCGAGACAATTAAAAATCTCGAATCCATCGACGAAGACGATTATTTGTTTTAGAGTCCCTTAATTAGCCTATAAACAGTTTGAAGACCTTTATAAATAGCTGATTTATATCCTCCGGCATTAGGAGTCTTAAAAAAGGTTTTATGAGTGTTTTAAAGTATTTTATTGAAGTGTAATTATCGTCGTTTTTCGGCCTATATTACTTGGAAATGGAGTGCGACAAAAATTTGTCTTTAAGTCCTTTTCGGGAAGTTGCTTTGGTACTTGGAATTCACTTATAGGTATTTAAACCAAAATTCTTTTTTTTTAGTAATAAATGGAAGTAAATACTACCAAAATAAAGTAAAGAAATTATTTTATTGGATATTTTAAGTAATTCTCTTCCTCTAAATTGTAATTTATGATCTATAGAAGCCAAGTAAAATGCGGGTGTGACTTCTCACAGACTGGCCAGAGAATTTGAAACTTCCCGAGATAGAGTGAAAAGGAACTTAAATAAAGAAATAAAATATCCTTTGAATTTTAATACTGGAGTCCTTCTATAGGTTAGCTAGGGCAGTTTTCTCGTCTTTGCTGATATTTGGTTCGGTTTTTCTAGATTTATGTAGAGTTTCTCTTATTTTCCACCTGAACTCATCTGCGAAAGGGTCTTCGATGTTCGCTGAGTCTGCGGCGCTAATTATATCGAGAATGGGAACCTCTTTTGGAGTGAAGTTCAAGTAGTGAGTTTTTCCGCTGAGGTTAATTCCTTGGCAGATATATTAACAATTGTCCTCTGGCTTTGAGATGGCTATTGTCGTTCTTGTCTGCTCTGGTATTTGGAAAATTTCTTTTGGTGTATGATTTCTTGTTTTGTTCTCACTTTGTCAGAAGTAGCGTGAATTTTTCTTAGAATGGGGGGGGTCGCCTTCACCCCCCCCCTTGGATCCGCGCCTGATAGGGGCGTAGTCTTCTTCTAATGTATACTCTTTAATTTCTTCGAACCGTTGGCGAATGTCCTCTAGTAGTGTTGCTTTCTTGAAACTTAATGCCTTACTAGCTCTCTCTCTCTCTAGCATTACAACCGGGGTGGGTCTTTGCTGACTTCACAATCTGCTTCCACTTGCTGCGATCCATCATCAGTTCCTCCGCGGGTTCGACGTTTAGGGTTTGTAAGTCTGCTGCAACGTTATCTCTCCACCTCATCCTTGATCTTCCTAGCGGCCGCTTTCCTTCTAGGTTCTCTTCCCATACCAACTTGACGATACGTTAATCTTGTCTCATAACATGGCCGGCCCATCTGAATCTTTCTGCTTTTATTATTTTCACTATATCTGGCTGGTTGTATAGTTCCTCCATTCCTTGTTTATTGTCGTTCTATATTGCTGTGTGGTGTTGTCCCTGACCGGTCCGTATATCCCTCTAAGCATTCTTCTTTCTGCGATTTTCAGTCTATTCTCATTTTGTTTTGTCAACGTCCATGTTTCACATGCATATGTCATTACCGGTCTTATAACTACTTGATATATTCTTATTTTCGTGCAGCGGGATATATTTTGCGATTTTATTATCTTTTGCAGCCCATACCAGCAGCGGTTGCCTCCTTGTATTCTGTTGTTAATCTCTTGTGTAATGTTGTTGTTAGAGGTGATCGTAGCTCCCAAATATTTAAACTGATGGACCCTTTCAAAATTGTAGTGGTCCATAGTGACATTCTGTCCTATTCTATCTCGCCGTTGTATTCTTGTTGAAGCCATAGATTTCGTTTTTTCTTCGGTGATTCGTAGGCCAACTTTCTTTGCGGCATTTTTCAGTTTGAAGAACTCTTCCTTGACACTGGTGGTTGTATTACTTACAATATCGATATCATTAGCGAACGCCAATATGATGCGCGGACCTTGATTTCTAAAGAGTAGCGTTTTTGTGTTGGTTTTTCGCACGATGCTTTCCAAGGCGAAGAGGAGTGGAGACAGCGCATCGCCTTGTTTCGCGGACATACTCCTAGTTACGCCACTGGTTGCACCCTTAGAAATATAAATTCATAACAGAAGAAGGTCATTTTAATTAATAAATTGTTTGCTGTAAATTTATAGAATTACTATTTTTCGTTTTAATCCCATGTCTGAGAATCATATTATGTTAGCTTAAAGTCTTTCCAACAAAATTTTGTCTAGACTTGAAAAAAAGGCCCTATATTTCGAGGAACGATCACGTTCCTGTATTTAAATTAGCTTAACGTTTTTATATGTGCGTTCTGACGAGGGTCTCGAGTTTTCAAACTTTGATACTTTTTTGCTTTTCATTTTGGGAACGTCTAGCGTGAACAGTTTTCTTTTATGCTTTAAAGCCCGAATGCCCAATTAAAAAAAAAAGAACGGAGACGAAAAAGCAGTGTGGGTTTAAAAAATGCTAATTTAAAAACAATTGTAGAACAGTTCAAATAATTACTCCATGGAAAATAGACTTTCGTCAGTAACAAAAATGTAACATTGTTTTTTTTTTGCTGGAATGTGTTCATTTCGGCATCCTAAAAAACATATCTCGATGGTAACTCTGAAAGACCTGTGCAAAAAAAAAATGGTGGACCAAAAATTGTCACGATTTTCGGTTTTTTGATTTTATCTCAAAAAGTAAAAGTTGTATCGAGAATATATATATATATATATATATATATATATATATATATATATATATATATATATATATATATATATATGTTTATGCGGCCTTTACGGATTATCCACATTATGCCGTTGTAGTGCTGAAATCACATTCAGCAAACGTACAACTATATGCAGCTCCGTATATGACTGAAGTAAAATGCAAACTTCGTTCCAACATGTGTGTAACAAATAATATTTAATTTGAGTATGCACTCGTAAAAATTTTCTCTTTCGATTATGCCTCGTACATTGTATTATTAAAGCAGTAAATTACAGATACTTACTTTTTCATTTTCTTTAAATTTTGTCACGTAAGTTAGTCTTAAAGTTACAAATTTACTTTCATCTGAACGATATTAAATTACCTGTAAGTGTATGAATATACGTGTGTAAGTTTAATAACTTGTGAAAAGAAAAGGAACCTTGAGTAAACTTAGTCAACTTCGAATATAGAACAAACAGTAAAAACGAGAATAATTTCGTTAGACCGAAGATGTACGTTTTCTAACCTGTGTGGGATAAATTTAATTAATTGTGGAAAAAAACTTTTCATACACGAGTGTACCTTCTCCATCTGCTACAAATTATATTTAGGCAGGATAATTTACGCAAAATTTGTACCAGTTCAAATATCTTCGGGCATTTATACTAAACGTAAATATATATTATTTTTTGCAGACTCCGTGTAGAACGGGCTGGTGGAGGGTGGTGCCCCAAACTACAAATAGAAAAAGGGGTTCGCGAATATATTCAGATAGATCTCCAAGACGTTCACGTTATCACAGGAGTGCAGACCCAAGGACGGTACGACAGGGGCAGAGGACAGGAGTATGTTGAAGAGTATTTGTTGGAGTATTGGAGGCCGGGTTTGGAGGAGTGGAAGGAATATAAGAGATGGGACAATAAACATGTAAGTAAGACAATTTTAAAAATTATTGAATCAATTTCGGTCCATTTTGTAAACATCTACTACATACGAGGGCGGTTTAAAAAGACAGCGACTTTGAAATAAATTAAACATTTTTAATAATATATTTTTCAACATAATACTTATTAAAACGATATTCAAGTGTTTTTATTCATTATGAAAAATACTAGCAAAGTAAACTTCAATATTAACTAAAATGAACTTGCATGGTCTTTATTTTTATTTATTTTTACGACGTTTCGATTAGGTTGTATCTCTAATAGTTATCAAGTATAAACTGAATGTTTCGTCTTAAGACTACGAGCTTATAAAGGGACTGTGTCCATTGAATATTTTTTAAATTAACAAAAAAATTTCTTTTTTTACCTTCAGTCGATGTACATCCTTAAAATAAATTGTTAGCGTAATAATTGTTGAACTATGAATTTTCTACAGATACCCAAAACACTTTTAAAGCTTCTCTTAAAATCCGTGAGTGCTGGGTAGCCTTAAAAATGCATAGTGATTTTTTAAATTAAAAAGAAAAATTTTTTTCAACTTCAGTGGATGTACACCCTTAAGATAAATTGTTAGTGTTATAATTGTTGAACTGTGAATTTTTTACAGATACCTAAGACATTTTTAAAGCTTTTCTTAAAATTCCTGAGTACTGGGTGGCCTCAAAAGTGCATAGTGATTTTTTAAATTAACAAGAATTTTTTTCTTAACTTCAGTGGATGTACACCCTTAAAATAAATTGTTAGCGTAATAATTGTTGAACTATGAATTTTTTACAGATATCCAAAACACTTTTAAAGCTTCTCTTAAAATTCTTGAGTGCTGGGTAGCCTTAAAAATGCATAGTGATTTTTTAAATTAAAAAGAAAAATTTTTTTTAACTTCAGTGGATGTACACCCTTAAGATAAATTGTTAGCGTTATAATTGTTGCACTGTGAATTTTCTGAAGATAGCTAAGACACTTTTAAAACTTATCTTAAAATCCCTGAGTACTGGGTGGCCTTAGAAGTGCATAGAGATTTTTTAAATTAACAAGAAAATTTCTTTTTTTACCTTCAGTCGATGTACATCCTTAAAATAAATTGTTAGCGTAATAATTGTTGAACTATGAATTTTCTACAGATACCCAAAATACTTTTAAAGCTTCTCTTAAAATCCGTGAGTGCTGGGTAGCCTTAAAAATGCATAGTGATTTTTTAAATTAAAAAGAAAAATTTTTTTCAACTTCAGTGGATGTACACCCTTAAGATAAATTGTTAGTGTTATAATTGTTGAACTGTGAATTTTTTACAGATACCTAAGACATTTTTAAAGCTTTTCTTAAAATTCCTGAGTACTGAGTGGCCTCAAAAGTGCATAGTGATTTTTTAAATTAACAAGAATTTTTTTCTTAACTTCAGTGGATGTACACCCTTAAAATAAATTGTTAGCGTAATAATTGTTGAACTATGAATTTTTTACAGATACCCAAAACACTTTTAAAGCTTCTCTTAAAATTTCTGAGTGCTGGGTAGCCTTAAAAATGCATAGTGATTTTTTAAATTAAAACGAATTTTTTTTTGACTTCAGTGGATGTACACCCTTAACATAAATTGTTAGTGTTATAATTGTTGAACTATGAATTTTTTACAGATACCTAAGACATTTTTAAAGCTTTTCTTAAAATCTCTGAGTGCTGAGTGACCTTAAAAATGCATAGTGAATTTTAAAATAACAAGAAAATTTATTTTTTTAACATCAGTGGAAGTTCACCCTTAAGATAAATTGTTAGCGTTATAATTGTTGAACTGTGAATTTTTTACAGATACCTAAGATACTTTTAAAGCTTCTCTTAAAATCCCTGAGTGCTGGGTGACCTTAAAAATTCATAGTCAATTTTAAATTAACAAGAAAATTTCTTTTTTTAACTTTAGTGGATGTACACCGTTAAAATAAATTGTTAGCGTTATAATTGTTGAACTGTGAATTTTTTACAGATACCTAAGACACTTTTAAAGCTTCTCTTAAAATCCCTGAGTGCTGGGTGGCCTTAAAAATTCATAGTCAATTTTAAATTAACAAGAAAATTTCTTTTTTAACTTCAGTGGATGTACACCCTTAAAATAAATTGTTAGCGTTATAATTGTTGAACTGTGAATTTTTTACAGATACCTAAGACACTTTTAAAGCTTCTCTTAAAATCCCTGAATGCTGGGTGGCCTTAAAAATTCATAGTCAATTTTAAATTAACAAGAAAATTTCTTTTTTTAACTTTAGTGGATGTACACCGTTAAAATAAATTGTTAGCGTTATAATTGTTGAACTGTGAATTTTTACAGATACCTAAGACACTTTTAAAGCTTTTCTTAAAATCTTTGAGTGTTGGGTGACCTTAAAAATGCATTGTGAATTTTAAAATAACAAGAAAATTTCTTTTTTTAACATCAGTGGAAGTTCACCTTTAAGATAAATTGTTAGCGTTATAATTGTTGAACTGTGAATTTTTTACAGATACCTAAGATACTTTTAAAGCTTCTCTTAAAATCCCTGAATGCTGGGTGGCCTTAAAAATTCATAGTCAATTTTAAATTAACAAGAAAATTTCTTTTTTAACTTTAGTGGATGTACACCCTTAAAATAAATTGTTAGCGTTATAATTGTTGAACTGTGAATTTTTTGAAGATACCTTAGACACTTTTAAAGCTTATCTTAAAATCCCTGAGTGCTTGGTGGCCTTAAAAGTGCATAGAGATTTTTTAAATTAACAAGAAAATTTCTTTTTTTACCTTCAGTCGATGTACACCCTTAAGATAAATTGTTAGCGTTATAATTGTTGAACTGTGAATTTTTTACAGATACCTAAGACACTTTTAAAGCTTGTCTTAAAATCCCTGAGTGCTGGGTAGCCTTAAAATGCATAGTGATTTTTTAAATTAACAAGAAATTTTCTTTTTTTTTACTTTAGTGGATATACACCCTTAAAATAAATTGTTAATGTTATAATTGTTGAACTATGAATTTTTTGCAGATACCTAAATCACTTTTGAAGCTTCTTTTAAAATACCTGAGGGCTGGGTGCCCTCAAAAGTGCATAGTGATTTTTTAGATTAACAAGAAATCTTTTTTTTTAAATTCAACACCCTTAAAATAAATTGTTAGCATTATAATTGTTGAACTATGAAGTTTTTATTGATAATTAAAATACTTTCAAAGCTTCTCTTAAAATCCCTGAGTGCTGGGTGGCTTTAAAAGTGCATAGTGATTTTTTAAATTAACAAGAAAATTTCTTTTTTTAACTTTGGTGAATGTACACCCTTAAAATAAATTGTTGGCGTTTTAATTGTTGTACTATGAATTTTTTACAGATACTTAAGACACTTTTAAAGCTTCTTTTAAAATCCCTGAGTGCTGGGAAGCCTTAAAAATGCATAGTGATTTTTTAAATTAACAAGAAATTTTTTTTTAACTTCACTGGATGTACACCCCTAAGATAAATTGTTAGCGTTATAATTGTTGAACTGTGAATTTTTTACAGATACCTAAGACACTTTTAAAGCTTGTCTTAAAATCCCTAAGTGCTGGGTAGCCCTAGAAATGCATAGTGATTTTTTAAATTAACAAGAATTTTTTTTTTTAACGTCAGTGAAAATACACCCCTAAAATAAATTGTTAGCGTTATAATTGTTGAACTGTGAATTTTCTACAGATACTTAAGACTCTTTTAAATCTTCTCTTAAAATCCCTGAGTGCTGGATGGCTTTAAAAATGCATAGTGAAATTTAAAATTACAAGAAAATTTCTTTTTTTAACATCAGTTGATGTACACCCTTAAAATAAATTGTTAACATAATAATTGTTGAACTGTGAATTTTTTACAGATACCTAAGACACTTTTAAAGCTTCTCTTAAAATCCCTGAGTCCTGGGTGGCCTTAAAAGTGCATAGTGATTTTTTAAATTAAAAAGAATTTTTTTTTTAACTTCGGTGGATGTACACCCTTAAAATAAATTGTTAGCGTTATAATTGTTGAACTGTGAATTTTTTACAGATACCTAAGACACTTTTAAAGCTTGTCTTAAAATTCCAGAGTGCTGGGAAGCCTTAAAAATGCATAGTGATTTTTTAAATTAACAAGAAAATTTTTTTTAACTTTACTGGATGTACACCCTTAAGATAAATTGTTAGCGTTATAATTGTTGAACTATGAATTTTTTACAGATACCTAAAACACTTTTAAAGCTTGTCTTAAAATCCCTGAGTTCTGGGTGGCCTTAAAAGTGCATAGTGATTTTTTTAAATTAAAAAGAAATTTTTTTTTAACTTCAGTGGATGTACACCCTTAAAATAAATTGTTAGCGTTATAATTGTTGAACAGTGAATTTTTAACAGATATTTAATACACTTTTTAAGCATCTCTTAAAATCCCTGAGTGCTGGGAGGCCTTAGAAATGCATAGTGATTTTTTAAATTAAAAAGAATTTTTTTTTTAACTTCAGTGGGTGTACACCCTTAAGATAAATTGTTAGGGTTATAATTCTTGAACTGTGAATTTTTTGAAGATACCTAAGACACTTTTAAAGCTTATCTTAAAACCCTGAGTGCTGGGTGGCCTTAAAAGTGCATAGAGATTTTTTAAATTAACAAGGAAATTTATTTTTTTACCTTCAGTCGATATACACCCTTAAAATAAATTGTAAGCGTAATAATTGTTGAATTATGAATTTTTTACAGATACCCAAAACATTTTTAAAGCTTCTCTTAAAATCCCTGAGTGCTGGGTAGCCTCAAAAATGCATAGTGATTTTTAAAATTAAAAAGAAAATTTTTTTTTAACTTCAGTGGATGTACACCCTTAAGATAAATTGTTAGTGTTATAATTGTTGAACTGTGAATTTTTTATAGATATCTAAGACATTTTTAAAGCTTCTCTTAAAATTCCTGAGTACTGGGTGGCCTCAAAATTGCATAGTGATTTTTTAAATTAACAAGATTTTTTTTAACGTCAGTGGAAATACACCCCTAAAATAAATTGTTAGCGTTATAATTGTTGAACTGTGAATTTTCTACAGATACCTAAGACTCTTTTAAATCTTTTCTTAAAATCCCTGAGTGCTGGGTGGCGTTAAAAATGCATAGTGAAATTTAAAATTACAAGAAAATTTCTTTTTTTAACATCAGTGGAAGTTCACCCTTAAGATAAATTGTTAGCGTTATAATTGTTGAACTGTGAATTTTTTACAGATACCTAAAACACTTTTAAAGCTTTTTTTAAAATCTCTGAGTGCTGGGTAGCCTTAAAAATGCATAGTGATTTTTTAAATTAACAAGAAATTTTTTTTTTAATGTTATTGAAAATACACCCCTAAAATAAATTGTTAGCGTTATAATTGTTGAACTGTGAATTTTCTTCAGATACCTAAGATACTTTTAAAGCTTCTCTTAAAATCCCTGAGTTCTGGGTGACCTTAAAAATTCATAGTCAATTTTAAATTAACAAGAAAATTTCTTTTTTTAACTTTAGTGGATGTACACCGTTAAAATAAATTGTTAGCGTTATAATTGTTGAACTGTGAATTTTTTACAGATACCTAAGACACTTTTAAAGCTTCTCTTAAAATCCCTGAGTGCTGGGTGGCCTTAAAAATTCATAGTCAGTTTTAAATTAACAAGAAAATTTCTTTTTTAACTTCAGTGGATGTACACCCTTAAAATAAATTGTTAGCGTTATAATTGTTGAACTGTGAATTTTTTACAGATACTTAAGACACTTTTAAAGCTTCTCTTAAAATCCCTGAATGCTGGGTGGCCTTAAAAATTCATAGTCAATTTTAAATTAACAAGAAAATTTCTTTTTTTAACTTTAGTGGATGTACACCGTTAAAATAAATTGTTAGCGTTATAATTGTTAAACTGTGAATTTTTACAGATACCTAAGACACTTCTAAAGCTTTTCTTAAAATCTTTGAGTGTTGGGTGACCTTAAAAATGCATAGTGAATTTTAAAATAACAAGAAAATTTCTTTTTTTAACATCAGTGGAAGTTCACCCTTAAGATAAATTGTTAGCGTTATAATTGTTGAACTGTGAATTTTTTACAGATACCTAAGATACTTTTAAAGCTTCTCTTAAAATCCCTGAATGCTGGGTGGCCTTAAAAATTCATAGTCAATTTTAAATTAACAAGAAAATTTCTTTTTTAACTTTAGTGGATGTACACCCTTAAAATAAATTGTTAGCGTTATAATTGTTGAACTGTGAATTTTTTGAAGATACCTAAGACACTTTTAAAGCTTATCTTAAAATCTCTGAGTGCTTGGTGGCCTTAAAAGTGCATAGAGATTTTTTAAATTAACAAGAAAATTTCTTTTTTTACCTTCAGTCGATGTACACCCTTAAGATAAATTGTTAGCGTTATAATTGTTGAACTGTGAATTTTTTACAGATACCTAAGACACTTTTAAAGCTTGTCTTAAAATCCCTGAGTGCTGGGTAGCCTTAAAATGCATAGTGATTTTTTAAATTAACAAGAAATTTTCTTTTTTTTTACTTTAGTGGATATACACCCTTAAAATAAATTGTTAATGTTATAATTGTTGAACTATGAATTTTTTGCAGATACCTAAATCACTTTTGAAGCTTCTTTTAAAATACCTGAGGGCTGGGTGCCCTCAAAAGTGCATAGTGATTTTTTAGATTAACAAGAAATCTTTTTTTTAACTTCAACACCCTTAAAATAAATTGTTAGCATTATAATTGTTGAACTATGAAGTTTTTATTGATAATTAAAATACTTTCAAAGCTTCTCTTAAAATCCCTGAGTGCTGGGTGGCTTTAAAAGTGCATAGTGATTTTTTAAATTAACAAGAAAATTTCTTTTTTTAACTTTGGTGAATGTACACCCTTAAAATAAATTATTGGCGTTTTAATTGTTGTACTATGAATTTTTTGCAGATACTTAAGACACTTTTAAAGCTTCTTTTAAAATCCCTGAGTGCTGGGAAGCCTTAAAATTGCATAGTGATTTTTTAAATTAACAAGAAATTTTTTTTTAACTTCACTGGATGTACACCCCTAAGATAAATTGTTAACGTTATAATTGTTGAACTGTGAATTTTTTACAGATACCTAAGACACTTTTAAAGCTTGTCTTAAAATCCCTAAGTGCTGGGTAGCCCTAGAAATGCATAGTGATTTTTTAAATTAACAAGAATTTTTTTTTTAACGTCTGTGAAAATACACCCCTAAAATAAATTGTTAGCGTTATAATTGTTGAACTGTGAATTTTCTACAGATACTTAAGACTCTTTTAAATTTTCTCTTAAAATCCCTGAGTGCTGGATGGCTTTGAAAATGCATAGTGAAATTTAAAATTACAAGAAAATTTCTTTTTTTAACATCAGTTGATGTACACCCTTAAAATAAATTGTTAACATAATAATTGTTGAACTGTGAATTTTTTACAGATACTTAAGACACTTTTAAAGCTTCTCTTAAAATCTCTGAGTCCTGGGTGGCCTTAAAAGTGCATAGTGATTTTTTAAATTAAAAAGAATTTTTTTTTTAACTTCGGTGGATGTACACCCTTAAAATAAATTGTTAGCGTTATAATTGTTGAACTGTGAATTTTTTACAGATACCTAAGACACTTTTAAAGCTTGTCTTAAAATTCCAGAGTGCTGGGAAGCCTTGAAAATGCATAGTGATTTTTTAAATTAACAAGAAATTTTTTTTTAACTTTACTAGATGTACACCCTTAAGATAAATTGTTAGCGTTATAATTGTTGAACTATGAATTTTTTACAGATACCTAAAACACTTTTAAAGCTTGTCTTAAAATCCCTGAGTTCTGGGTGGCCTTAAAAGTGCATAGTGATTTTTTAAATTAAAAAGAAATTTTTTTTTAACTTCAGTGGATGTACACCCTTAAAATAAATTGTTAGCGTTATAATTGTTGAACAGTGAATTTTTAACAGATATTTAATACACTTTTTAAGCATCTCTTAAAATCCCTGAGTGCTGGGTGGCCTTAGAAATGCATAGTGATTTTTTAAATTAAAAAGAATTTTTTTTTTAACTTCAGTGGGTGTACACCCTTAAGATAAATTGTTAGGGTTATAATTCTTGAACTGTGAATTTTTTGAAGATACCTAAGACACTTTTAAAGCTTATCTTAAAACCCTGAGTGCTGGGTGGCCTTAAAAGTGCATAGAGATTTTTTAAATTAACAGGGAAATTTATTTTTTTACCTTTAGTCGATATACACCCTTAAAATAAATTGTTAGCGTAATAATTGTTGAATTATGAATTTTTTACAGATACCCAAAACATTTTTAAAGCTTCTCTTAAAATCCCTGAGTGCTGGGTAGCCTCAAAAATGCATAGTGATTTTTAAAATTAAAAAGAAATTTTTTTTTTAACTTCAGTGGATGTACACCCTTAAGATAAATTGTTAGTGTTATAATTGTTGAACTGTGAATTTTTTATAGATATCTAAGATATTTTTAAAGCTTCTCTTAAAATTCCTGAGTACTGGGTGGCCTCAAAATTGCATAGTGATTTTTTAAATTAACAAGATTTTTTTTAACGTCAGTGGAAATACACCCCCAAAATAAATTGTTAGCGTTATAATTGTTGAACTGTGAATTTTCTACAGATACCTAAGACTCTTTTAAATCTTTTCTTAAAATCCCTGAGTGCTGGGTGGCGTTAAAAATGCATAGTGAAATTTAAAATTACAAGAAAATTTCTTTTTTTAACATCAGTTGATGTACACCCTTAAGATAAATTGTTAACATAATAATTGTTGAACTGTGAATTTTTTACAAATACCTAAGACACTTTTAAAGCTTCTCTTAAAATCTCTAAGTGCTAGGTAGCCTAAAAAATGCATAGTGATTTTTTAAATTAACAAGAATTTTTTTTAACTTCACTGGATGTACACCCTTAAGATAAATTGTTAGCGTTATAATTGTTAAACTATGAATTTTTTACAGATACCCAAAACACTTTTAAAGCTTCTCTTAAAATCCCTGAGTGCTGGGTAGCCTCAAAATGCATAGTGATTTTTTAAATTAAAAAGATTTTTTTTTTTTAACTTCAATTGATGTACACCCTTAAGATTAATTGTTAGTGTTCTAATTGTTGAACTGTGAATTTTTTACAGATACCTAAGATATTTTTAAAGCTTCTCTTAAAATCCCTGAGTCCTGGGTGGCCTTAAAAGTGCATAGTGATTTTTTAAATTAAAAAGAAATTTTTTTTTAACTTCAGTGGATGTACACCCTTAAAATAAATTGTTAGCGTTATAATTGTTGAACTATGAATTTTTTACAGATACCTAAAACACTTTTTAAGCTTGTCTTAAAATCAATGAGTGCTGGGTGGCCTTAAAAGTGCGTCGTGATTTTTTAAATTAAAATGAAAATTTCTTTTTTTAACTTCAGTAGATGTACACAATTAAAATAAATTGTTAGCGTTAAAATTGTTGAACTGTGAATTTTTAACAGATACTTAATACACTTTTTAAGCATCTCTTAAAATCCCTGAGTGCTGGGTGGCTTTAAAAATGCATAGTGATTTGTTAAATTAAAAAGAATTTTTTGTTTTAACTTTAGTGGATGTACACCCTTAAAATAAATTGTTAGCGTTATAATTGTTGAACTATGAATTTTTTGAAGATACCTAAGACACTTTTAGAACTTATCTTAAAATCCCTGAGTGCTGGGTGGCCTTAAAAGTGCATAGAGATTTTTTAAATTAACAAGAAAATTTCTTTTTTTAGCTTCAGTTGATGTACACCCTTAAAATAAATTGTTAGCGTTATAATTGTTGAACTATGAATTTTTTACAGATACCTAGAACACTTTTAAAGCTTTTTTTGAAATCCCTGAGTGCTGGGTAGCCTTGAAAATGCATAGTGATTTTTTAAATTAAAAAGAATTTTTTTTTATCTTCAGTGGATGTACACCCTTAAGATAAATTGTTAGTGTTATAATTGTTGAACTATGAATTTTTTACAGATACCTAAGAAATTTTTAAAGCTTCTCTTAAAATTCCTGAGTACTGGAAGGCCTCAAAAGTGCATAGTGATTTTTTAAATTAACAAGAATTTTTTTTTAACTTCAGTGGATAAATTATTAGCGTTATAATTGTTGAACTATGAATTTTTTACAGATACCTAAAACACTTTTAAAGCTTTTCTTAAAATCTCTGAGTGCTGGGTAGCCTTAAAAATGCATAGTGATTTTTTAAATTAACAAGAAATTTTTTTTTTAATGTTATTGAAAATACACCCCTAAAATAAATTGTTAGCGTTATAATTGTTGAACTGTGAATTTTCTTCAGATACCTAAGATTCTTTTAAATCTTCTCTTAAAATCCCTGAGTGCTGGGTGGCCTTAAAAATGCCTAGTGAAATTTAAAATTACAAGAAAATTTCTTTTTTTAACATTAGTGGATGTACACCCTTAAGATAAATTGTTAACATTATAATTGTTGAACTGTGAATTTTTACCTACCTAAGACACTTTTAAAGCTTCTCTTAAAATCCCTGAGTGCTGGGTAGCCTTGAAAATGCATAGTGATTTTTTAAATTAAAAAGAAATTTTTTTTTAACTTCGGTGGATGTACACCCTTAAAATAAATTGTTAGCGTTATAATTGTTGAACTGTGAATTTTTTACAGATACCAAAGACACTTTTAAAGTTTCTCTTAAAATCCCTGAGTGCTGGGTAGTCTTAAAATGCATAGTGATTTTTTAAATTAACAATAAAATTTCTTTCTTTAACTTTAGTGGATTTACACCCTTAAAATAAATTGTTAATGTTATAATTGTTGAACTATGAATTTGTTTCAGATACCTAAAATACTTTTAAAGCTTCTTTTAAAATACCTGAGTGCTGGGTGCCCTCAAAAGTGCATAGTGATTTTTTAAATTAACAAGAAAAATTTTTTTTAACTTCAGTGGATATACACCCTTAAAATAAATTGTTAGCGTTATAATTGTTGAACTATGAAGTTTTTATTGATACCTAAAATACTTTCAAAGCTTCTCTTAAAATCTTTGAGTGCTGGGTGGCTTTAAAAGTGCATAGTGATTTTTTAAATTAACAAGAAAATTTCTTTTTTTAACTTAAGTGGATGTACACAATTAAAATAAATTGTTAACGTTATAATTGTTAAACTATGAAGTTTTTATTGATACCTAAAATACTTTCAAAGTTTCTCTTAAAATCTCTGGGTGCTGGGTGCCCTCAAAAGTGCATAGTGATTTTTTAAATTAACAAGAAAATTTATTTTTAAACCTGCAGTCGATGTACACCCTTAAAATAAATTGTTAGCGTAATAATTGTTGAACTATGAATTATTTACAGATACCTAAAACACTTTTAAAGCTTGTCTTAAGATTCCTGAATGCTGGGTGGCCTTAAAATTGCATAGTGATCGAGAACGGTAAAAAACCATTTTATAGGTTTTTTAATTCTCTAGAAGATAGCTGTTCCATTTTGTCCAAAAATTTCTTTAGTTGTTGCTGGTAAGCAAAAAAGTGCAAAAAATGCATTTTTCGACCTTTAATTTTTTACAAAAAGTTCATGACACAAAATCTCATGCAGAGAACATATACGTTATATATCTATAGGCCTATATTACCCGAAAATCCGGATCTCCGCCTGAATGAATGAGTGTCCCCAACTAGATCTTTTTCTCGTTTATTTGACTGAAGTAATTTTAGTAACGTTATATATACCTCGCTTTACGGAAAAGCAAAAAAAACTAGTACTAATTTCAATTAACTAAGTTTTCTTTGACTACGCGTCTCGATCCTATAAAACAAACTAGAAATAAGTGAGTAAATACATCGTAAAAGTTGAACTTTCTTGGGAAAACTTAAACTTTAAAATCTTCGTACGGTAAGTGAATATTTTTACTCGAGAAGCATTACAAGTTGGGTTTTTAACACTATAAATGGGATGAAATAAATAAATTTAATTTAAAAATATTTCATTCATTATTTAAGAATCGCTGAGTTTTTTTGAAAAATTGTGGGAACACGTCGACTTTGTTTTAATACGAATTTCAACAAGTATATTAAATCATACAGGGTAATTTGAAAGGGGCTTTGACTTATTAAACAATAACTCCCAATTTTTGTACACTTTTAGACTCCCTGCAAAATATAACCGAGGACATTTTTCTTTGACTGTGACTTTTCTGCTTGAATGAAATAGATGAGCTGTAGATTTTCCATCTCGATTTATATAGTCTATGCTTTGAGATTTTGAGGTGGAAAATCGTTTAAATTCTTCCGGTAATTGAGTTAAGTTATTTATTTACCTTATTTTTTACCTGTGTTGGTATTTATTAAGTTAAGTTTACCAGAATAATCCTGGAGACAGAGACTTTAGCAGTTCTGCACATTTCAATGAAGGAACCCTTTTAACCCCAAGTAAGAACTTAGGATAAGATAAATTAATTGTAATTTAATAAAATAATCTTCAATGAATTTATAAGTTATTAAAGTTGGAGTTCAAAATTAATTCTTATCTAGTGAGGTTAGTATAACATTTCATTCTGACCATGGTATTCTGTTTCAAATCCTATTATTTTCTTTTAAATACCTAAATTTAAGACCGTCTGTTGTTATTTTTTTATGAATATTAATTAACTTTTTTGAATTTTCTTAGTATTTGATAGCTGGTTTTATTATCACATTTTATTTGGATTTTATTCATTTTAAAGTATATATTTCTTGTTTTAACCGTAATGTTGGAGCTTTTGTTTATTGAAATAATGAGTTGCAGATACTTTTTATACTGGTATTGTTCTAATATTAATATTTCTGGGTATTGTTTTCAATTTTCTGATGAGGATAATAATCTTGCTCTCGAAATGGTTATGACTGTATTAACAAATTTAGTTGTTAAATAGCTTTTATTATAATGTAGACTTATTATCGATATCTTTATTGTTTTATGTACTATTGTACTATTTAATCAATACATTGATTTTACTCGATTTATTTTCTTTTTTGTTTGAGGTCATTTCAAAGATGAAAATTTCAAGTTGAGTGATTATTTAAACTAACAATCTTATATATAGTATCTCCAGCCTTTTAATACCAGCATAGCTAGATCTTAGATATTGAAGTAAAGATTTTTACTATGGTTATTTATTAACGATATTTATTTGACTCACATGCTCACGTATGTATGTATTTTTTTATATTTGGTATCTATAGGAATGAAGTAGAAATTAAATTCCTAACAACATCACGAAAGATTTCTGCATGCGGCCTAGCTTTTGATGCAGTGGCACCCTGAATATCCTACCCCTACTCTCCAGCATTTTTGCTCGCTATTAAGCCTGATAACTTTCAACTAAACTCTAGTGATTTTATTTTAGTATTTATTATTTTTTAAGGCTCTATTATTGAATTTATCCTGAATTAATTGTAAAGTTTTTGCATGAAAATACGAAGGTAGCCAGATGGATTGGAAAAAAGGGACCGATTGAATAGCCGTCGAGGTCTCCAGACTTAAACACTTTTGATTTCTTTGTGTCGTGTTACCATAAAGATAAAGTTTACCAAACTATACCAAATGACATAGGAGACATAAGGAATCAGGTTATTCAAGAAATACCGGTTAATTGCTACAGAAATAGTCACAAATTTTCAAAATAAATTCATAAATTGTTTAAATTACTGTCAATTAGCTAATAGGAGGTATTTTCAATACTTTATAAAATGATAAATTAATTGTTATTACTACTTTTTTTCAGTTTTAACTGTCGATAATGTTCAGAATTTTGCAGGGAGTCTAAAAGTGTAAAAAAATTTGCGGTCGCTAATAAAAAAAATCAAATTTGATTATAGAACAGCTTATTTCGAGTCACTCTAAAGAATTTAATGTATTGAAAAAAATTCGTATAAAAAAAATAAAGTCAACTTGTGTAGAATTTTTCAAAAGAAAACTGTGTTTTTTAAATGATAAACTTATTCCAGACTTTGTGTAGTCATCGTATATATTATTTCTAACCGTGATTAGAAATTAAAATTTCACAATTATTACGGAAACTTAAGGTATTCAGAAGATTCATCTTCAATTAAATCAGCTTCGTTCAAAGAGAACCCTCCTTCTTGCAAAATAAAATGAACCAACATCGCAGATAACTATCTTTCATTAATTTTCGCGTGAATATATGTAAAACACCATCCCAAAGAATCCCATTTCTGGAAACAAGTTTTGAATTATTAAAACAATATAAATTTCCTTAAATTTAAAAGACAAATACCTCGAAAATAGCTGAAATTTATCAAGAACATTGCATAGATGTCTCAAAAACGTGTAGCATATTAGTCACAGGTGTAAAGGAATAGGAAATAACAAATTCTAACTGGCGCGTCACGTAGAGGTCTTAGAAAATGCAAAGTGAATACGTGAACTATCTTGTAAGCAATAACGCCTAGATTTTGCACTTTTACTACCAATCTGATGGATAAAAAATTGATATTCTTTACAGTTTTAAAGCGCATGTAAAAATTTCTTTTATACTAGTAAACGATAGTTATTCTCTATATGTAACTGTGAAAATCCATTACAAAAATTAAAAATTAGTAGTATCTTCTTACTAGATGATAAAACTAACAGTGAATCCGTTTTTCTCTATATCTTTTTCTTTTCAAATATAATTTTCTGGAAATCCGATGATAATCCTCACTTCTAACACGAATTGTTACGTTTCATTTTTCTGTCTTTATATTCTCACTGGTTCCAAATAAAAACCGCACTTTTCACTAATTACTTTCAACACCAATAAAACATTTTCGATTAAAAATTAAAAACATGACTGACAATGATGACTAATTGATATAATATTTATATTAGGATGCATCCGAATTCTCCTAGTTCTTCGTGGCAATATTTTTATAGGGACGCATCTGAATTCCCCTAGTCTTATAGTGGTTCTGGACATATGCGTAGATTCGCAGAATAGTGATGGAGCTGTTCTTTTCTTAGGCGATGGGGAACTTCAGATTGCAGCTTTCACGTATAGACACTACTACATTTGTTGTTGTATGTTCATTTATTAATATTTTAATTAAAAACTTATAATAAAATAATAACAAAAAACATAAACGTAAACAGCAATTACCTTACACTAGTGAGCTATTAGAAAAAATAAAACACATTTTAAAAAAGCATGATGTTATCATATGTCACAGGTCTCATAATAAATTAAATACACTGTCCACTACTTTAAAAAGTAAAACTCCTCTTATGAATAAATCAAATGTGGTATAATCGATTACTTGCACAAATTGCCCCTAAAATATATAGGCATGACGAGTCAATTACCAAAGAACAAATTGAATGGCCATAAATATACGAAAAACACCTTAACAGCGTAAAACAAATACACACAGGACGAAAAATATACTTTTGATCATAACAGTACCATAATTAAAAACAAAGGTATGAATTACCAATAAAATTTTTATAAAAAAAAATTGAACCGACTTCTAAAAGTGCGCTAAAAAGTGAAAAATAACTGGAAATTTTTATATGAAATTGAAATTTTTGAAGTCGACGCCAAACTAATACCTGACAAAATGTGATTTGTATAAACAGATTAAAAATACTTTATTTGTAATTGCTTTCTTACTATAATGTGTATATATTAGTAGTTATTTATTTCATTTAGAAACAATGTAGAATCTTTAATCATCCATCTTAGATCCGCCATATTTATTTTTATTAAATAATGTCAAATTCGAAATGTGCTATCGTATTAATTTTGAAAAAAATCGGACAAAATTAATATTTTATCCACCATATTGGATACGTCATATTGAATTTTTTAAAATTAATTTTAGATTCGTCATGTGTGACCCCGAAAACTCTCCTGTACCAAATTTGGTGAAAATCGGACAAAATTGATTTTTTGTCCGCCATATTGGATCCGCCATATTGAATTTTTTAAAATTTATTTTAGATTTGTTGGGTACAACCCCGAAAATTCCTCCATACCAATTTTTGGAGAAAATCGGACAAAATTAATTTTTTGACCGTCATATTGTAGCGCCATCTTGGATTTTACTGCACCAATTTCAACTAAAAAAATATGGAATCACCACAGCAACTTCCTGAATATAACGTAAAAAATTGCATTCAAATCGGTGCAGCCGTATCGGAGTAATCGGTGTACATACATAAAAAAAATACATAGTCGACGAATTGAGAACCTCCTTCTTTTAGAAGTCGGTTAAAAGTTACAAATAAAGGAAATGATAGAAATTAAAAAAGATAAAAACACTGTTAACCACAAAAGGAATAAAGGAAATTTGAGCACCACATTCACCAACCTAATTTAAACAAAAATATTAATTATTCGATCCTGTTAATAAACATCAAAAATTGAATATCCCCTTAAACATAAAAATAAATGTATGCGTTTTTTTGTTTTTTTTTGCATTGTAAAATATAAAAAATATATAAAGAATAAAACACACTGGCATTCCATGTATCCTCAGTACCTAAATAAACGATAAAAAGGTTGAATTTTATTTTTAATTAATAACCAAAATGTCAAGGTATCTACTGGTAAAATTAAATATTTTTTTTTTAAATTTAAATAGTGTTTTAAAGTATTTATTTGTCTTTTAAAATTATGGATATATTTTTGTGTGAATGTTCTTAATGATAAAAAAAATATTTTTAGGAAGGAAAATAAACAAAAAATTTAAAAATGCCTTAAATAAAGGGCGAAACGTCAAATGTTCGAATTTTTTTGTTAAATAAAAAACCTAAACCCAAGAAAAGACAAAATAAAGAAACAATAATATAATCTATGGTTCAAGAATCAGGAATGTAAATAAATATATATATATATATATATATATATATATATATATATATATATATATATATATATCAACAATCAAACATCGTCAAGCTTTGCAAAACAATGACATACTAAACTAAACTGACACAAATTTAAAAAAAAATAAATAAATAACAGAAAGTTCATGTCCCTCAAGGACAGACCCTATTAACAAAATATTGCTTTAGACACTGCTTAAACTTATTTAGAGATTTTAAACATTTAATATTTTTGGGCAATTGATTAAAACTGTTTAAACCTTTAAAAAATACAGAGGTTTGTGTTTGTCTCTTTAATACTGAAGGAATATAAAAGTCATCCTTCGATCTAGTGTCATATGCATGGATATTTCTATTATAATTAATATGATTTTGTAAATATATAGGAGAACTACCCGATCTGATTTTAAAAATGAAGATTAATGTTTGATAGTGAAAGAAGTCCTCCACCGACAACCATTGCATTTCTCTCAACATGTAGTTAATTGATGTTCTTCTTGTACATGAGAGTATAACTCTCATGGCTCTATTTTGCAATTTTTAAAATCTTGCCTTTTCATTTTGACTAAGAAGGAACAAAATTGTGGAGCAATAAACAAAGTGCGGCAATATCAGAGTGTTAAACAAGATTGTTTTAGTCCACCCTATAAAAAATTAGAAAATCTTTGAATATCGTTAATTTTATAAGAAATTATTTTTATTAAGTTATTCGCATGTTCTTTAAATTTAAGTTGTCTATCTATGATTACTCCTAAATATTTAAACTTTTCCACCAATTCAATTGTTTCATTGCCTATTTTAATAATAGGATCTCCACGAGAAAAAGTTCTGTAATGATTCTCATTGCAGATTATCATAAATTTGGTTTTTTCCACATTTATTTTTAATTGGTTACAAGAACACCACCAATATAAATTTTGTAATGTAGAGTTAAGTGTGTCAACCAATTGAATACCATCAGAACATGCAAAATATAAAAGAACATCATCTGCAAAAAGTTGTATAAAACAATCACCAGCTGTATTCACTATATCGTCAATATATATAAGAAATAATAATGGACCTAGTACACTACCCTGTGGAACACCCATGCTGCTTTCAATCTCGTCAGATACCACGTCATTCAATTTCAGTCTTTGTTTTCTATTAATTAAGTAATTATTCATAAATTCCAACACTTCGCCCCTTATACCGACACTTTCTAATTTTTTAAGTAATCTTTCCCTATCTAAAGCCTCAAATCCAAGAATACAGCACCCGTAATAAGATTTTGATCGAAACTATGTTTCCAGTCATTAAGGACATACTGCACTGCAGTTTCACAGCTACGCTTACCCCGAAAACCAGATTGCATACTATTTATAATTTTTTTGGCTTCTATGAATTCTAACAGTTGTTTCATCACTACTTTTTCCATAATTTTTTGAACACAACTAAGCATGTTAACAGGTCGCAAATCAACAGCCCTGTGAGAATTATTTACTTTAGGAACCGGAACAATAGTCGATATTTTTAATTCATCGGGAATTTTACATGCTAAAAATGACGAATTTATCAAATTAAGAAGTGGTAGAGCTATGTTATCAAAACAACTCTTTAAAAACACAGCATTTATATCATCTGATCCATTTCTATTTGGTAGGTCAAAAACAATCTCCTTAAGTTCCTCAACAGTAACAAGCTTAAAGTTCTCCAAATACACGCTCCCATGTCTAGGTAAAATTGGAAAATCTGGTCCAGATTTATCTATGTCCCTGACTATTGCTCCATATATACATATATATATATATATATATATATATATATATATATATACATATATATTATATATATACTAATAAAAATTTCTAAGAAGGTTACTACCCCAATAAAGAAATTAAAACTCCAAGAAAAATTTCCTTTTTGCTAAAAATATTCACTTAGCTCTCGACAATTTTCAAGTTTTACTTAAGAAAGTTAAAAGTCTAAGTTCTATTTACCCATTTATTTCTTGTCTACTTCATCGAATTGCAGAGTTAAGTTCAAAGAGAAGGTGCTTATTTTCAATTAGGTGTTTTTTAGTTGGAAAGTGGAAAGTTTCCAGTAAAGACCGGATAGTGTGCTTTATAAGAAACGGCCAGAGTAACTTTCTGAATTTATTATTAGATAGAATGGAATTAAGAAAGATTTATTTAAGAGTAGACAAAGGGGGACTGAAGAATTTCGAAATGAAGTTGAAATTAAATAAATAATACAACCGGTTAAACCAAAAATGCATCTTGAAGACATTTTAAATGCTATATATATATATATATATATATATATATATATATATATATATATATATATATATATATATATATATATATGTTTATGCGGCCTTCACGGATTCCTCCGTGTGAGATGCAATAGCAGTGGATATATCCACATTATGCCGTTGTAGTGCTGAAATCACATTCAGCAAACGTACAACTATATACAGCTCCGTATATGAATGAAGTAAAATGCGAACAGTAAATGCAAACTTCTCTCCATCATATCCTTTCTATGTTAGAGATTGCACAGTCAGAATAAATTGTTATGGAACGCAATTCATCCTATTCCACCACCATCGAGATGATGGCCTACCTGTACCACCATACCGAGAAGAAAGTCAAAACTTACCCTACCCGCCACAGTAATACGGCACAGGTACATGTTTCGTCTCTACTAGACTCATCAAGGTACTGACAAGCACCTGGCTGTGCAAAGGACAGATCGGAAGGAAGCATGCAAATACTGAACGCGGCCTCGCAAACCTCCCGCCGGATGGTGTATATATGTTTATGCGGCTTTCTTCTCGGTATAGTGGTACAGGTAGGCCATTATCTCGATGGTGGTGGAATAGGATGAATTGCGTTCCATAACAATTCTAATTGTGCAACCTCTAACACAGACATGAAATGATGGAGAGAAGTTTGCATTTACTGTTCGCATTTTACTTCATTCATATACGGAGCTGCATATAGTTAGATTTTGAAAATGCATAAGGTTAGTGACAATTCTCAAGTTTGTTCGTGAAATTAGCCAAATGAAGCTCACTTTGCACCCTTGAAAAAGGAAAATTAATTTTTCCGAAAACTCGGTGTTAGTGAAATTAGAGTTTCGATTCAATCCTAGACCGCTATCTCAAGATATTCAAAGTGTAATTCTATTCAATTGTCACGTGAAGATTACACCTTCGATAATATATATATATATATATATATATATATATATATATATATATATATATATATATATATATATATATATATATATATACTACTTTGCAAGAAACATCATTGTTTATTAACGTTTTAACAAACTAAATGCAATTAGTTGAACAAAAACTAAATGACTGACTGACTGACTGACTCCGTAGCACTACAACCCAGGGTGGGTCTTGGCTGCCTCGACTATCTGCCTCCATCTGGAACGGTCTTGTGCAAGCTCCCTCCATTCTTACTGGTCAACTTCAAGGATAGCTAGATCCTTGTGGATGTTATCTCTCCATCTAAGCCTAGGTCTTTCCAGTGGTCTTTTTTCTTGTGATGCTTCCTCTTATACCCGTTTTATTAGTCGTTTGTTTTGACTCCTTTGTATATGACCTGCCCATCGTAGTCTTCTGGACTTTATTTCTTAAATGATGTCAGGGCTTTGATATATTTGCGCAAGCTCTACGTTACTTCTCATTCTGTGACGGCTTGTTTCAAGGTCTCGGTATGGACCATATATTATGCGCAGGATTTTTCTCTCAAACCTTCTTAGCAACTCCGTATAGTGGACTGTCAGGGTCCATGTTTCACTGGCGTAGATTGCTACTGGTCGTATTATTGTTCGATAAATTTCGGTTTTTACCTTTCTAGTAATAAATTTTGACTTCAGCAAGGTTTGTATCGCAAATGTATATTTATTTGCTTGTGTGATGCGCTGTTTAACCTCTTCCTGCATATTATTGTTTGCCGTTATCACTGCGCCCAGGTACTTGAAAACTCGCACATGCTCAAAATTATAGTCTTCCATGGTGACGTTCTGGCTGATTCTGTCTCGAGCGGGTTCTTTCACACTGACTGCTTTCTCCTATCACGCCCACATCATCCGCGTAGGCCAAAATAAGTTTAGGGCCACTTGGCCCAAAAACCTCCACGTCAACTGATACTGTTCTTACAGCTTTCTCCAGTGCAAGATCAAACAGTACTGGCGACAAAGCATCTCCCTGTTTTAATCCTCTGTTGATAGAAAATGTTTAACTGCACTCTCCTTCAATTTTGACACAGCTTTTTGCCCCCTCCAGGCACGCTCTACACAGTCTAATCAGCTTGTGCAGGATTCCAAATTCTTCCATAGCTTCCCACAACCTTATCCTAATAACACTGTCATATGCTTGATCGAAATCTATGAACAGTGTGTGTAAGTTTTTGTTAAACTCCCAACATTTCTCTAGCATCTGTCGGATAGTGAACAGCTAGTCAACTGTTGATCTTCCGCTTCGAAAGCCACATTGGTAGTCTCCGATAATCTCCTCGGTATACGGAGAGAGACGTTGAAGGAGAATGCTGGAGAATAATTTATAGGCGTGGCTTAGTAGAGCAATACCTCGATAATTTTTACATTTACATACTAAATAACAAAATAAATTTACCGAAAAAGTTTTTTAAAAATAATTTAGTGCCTTTTATCTCACCAAGTAAACAGGCCCAAATAAGTATGATATGCAAATATACAGCAATACTTTCCTGTGTAACTATATAATGTATAAATATTTGATAATCTTCTCCATGAACACAAAAAATTACCGCTAATTTTAGAATTGTGTTCAACCATTTCCATTCTTTAATATCGCAATATAACTCAACTTATCTCACCTTAATTATCTCAGACTGTTTCAAATTTCCATTACATTCAAAAATGCATACATTTCTCTTATCTTTCTCCCGCAACACGTGCAGAATTACTATACTGGAATAGTAAAAAATAATAACGAGAATAATATCAAAAAAGGAGAGCTCGAACCTAAACTTTTGTTGTTATTGCCAATTAAAATGAACCCATACGGAAGTTTAGAAAAAGCTGAAAACTCCGCTGTGTTATCGTTATTAGCCTGGAAGGGAGGACATTTAGTTTTCGCACAAAAAGTAACGTTTCTTTAATATGTATCTTTCAGAGTTAACTGATACGAGGGGACCGTTTATATTGTTAATAATAATAGTTATAATAAAGTACAGCCAGATGCAGTTTGAGCCATTTACCACTGAGAAAATTCAAGAATAATCAAAGGAATCCCATAACTGGAAAGCTCCAGGTCTCGACGGGATCCAGAACTACTGGCTCAAGAAGTTCTGGTGTATGCATCATCAACTTCATCACATCACTTAATGATGTTTTTCCAAACCCAGCAAAAATGGCATTGTTCTTGACCGAAGGTATTACGTAGCTCCTGCCAAAGGACCAACACATGACCCATCTAAGTATAGGCCAATCACCTACCTATCCACACCGTATAAAGTGATCACCTCCTGCTTGACCCAACGCATCTATGCACATTGTGAGCAAAATAACATTGCAACCAACATAAAGGATGCACGAGGTGAGCAATGGGATGCAAGGAACAATTGATTGTTGACTGTGTCATTTGTAACCAAAACTGTACCAACCGAAGAAATCTCTTTGCTGCCTACGTGGATTATAAGAAGGCCACATGAGTTGCTCACACCTATATTGAGAAAGTATAGGGTCGATAATCATGCAAGTGCCAACCAACGACACCATTGAAACTAACAGAATTCCAATACGAAGGGGAATATTTCAGGGCAATTCACTTAACCCATTGTGATTCTGCCTTGCAATGAATCCACTATCACGCCGAACTCCACCATATACGACTTTAGTATTAGAAATATCAACGAAAAGGGAGTAAGAATGAATTCTCTTCTATACATGGATGATCTTAAACTGATGGCTCCTACCAAAAACCAGCTGGAACAAATACTTAAAATTGTAGAGGAGTTCTCTTGGAATGTAATTTTAATGTGACAAGTGCCGTATTTTGAACATCGTTAAAGATAAGATACAACCAGGAGCATTTGAGATGCAGAATGGTGAAACTATAGTTGCAATGGAAGCAGAACAAACACAAATACCTAGGTGTGAAACAGGCTAAATAATGACATTTGAGAAAATATCGTTGAAGTCCAATAGCATCAGCATCTAAGTCACCATGAAAGCCAAACAACACTAAGAGCTCCAACCACCAAAGATGCAGCGCGGGTACGTCAACTAGCGCTTACTCAAGCAGGGTGCAGAAGGACCAAGACAGCTCATGAAATGTATTGTGTCTATAAATGCATGCACATGTTTTACAGAGTAACTCATCCAGGACGAGAGATGATTGGCTACACACCGGAATCTGCAGGGAGTATCCTCACTACAAATGTCGCAATAGAGAATAGCAAACCAACACAGAATTATAATCCAAAAAAAAACTAATTGCAGAAATGCGACTTAACATTATAAAAATGAAAATTGAGCGAGAAATCAAATGCACTGACTATAACATTGAAGAAATCGTTAAACCAGAGTCAGAACACGAAATAGAAGAACCAAACAACGATATTCGAGATGACAACGCTAAACTCTACCAGAAACTGTCCACTGGTAAAGAGCTTCTGGAGTATGATAGAACCAACCCATTAATTAACAGAACACCACTACCAAGATTAAATTCATCTAAAAATCTAGATATTATATTAAATATCATAAACAATAGAGCTTTGCCATTTAATATTTCAGAAGCTCTCATGTTAGAATATACACATATGCTGATCTACTGCGCCGCAACTGCAGTAGCTAGATCTATGAAGGTTAGGAGCACCACGAGGCAGCGAAAAGATCACTCAAGTTCACAACCTAGAATCCCTCAATGGGAGAATAGACTTGATCATTGACTAAATAAATACAACACTATTACTCCAATGCTATAATTTTGACGCTCATAAAATGGACATTACGATAGGACACAAACTGATTCATAATTACAGTGTTGCGAATGATTGAATATAAATAATAAAATGTTATATACATGTTTTTCTAATTGTTGGATTTCCGTTCAAAACGTAGCAATATTGCATATCCCTTCTTACCGACTAAAGATGATAAACTCCTCCTTGGTAACGCACGGTTGCCACTTCCTAGCTATCAAGGAATATCTTATATCTCATTTAAAAAAATTTACTGCAAGTTAGATGTGTTTCGGAAAAACGTCGGAAATATCGCATCAAGATCCAAAAAATTTCCAAAAAACACACATGTCATGACTACAAATTTAAAACTGACCAAGTTTTGCAACTGATAAAAACGAATATTTGTTAAACGCGAACCACTTATTTCAGTACTTTTTTATGAACAGATGAAGCAATACATACAAAAAATGACATTGTTAACAGAAAAAAACACACATTTTCATACAACAAATAATATAGTAGGCATAGAGGGTATGTTATTTGAATTCCTTGAAGCAAGTATCCCGTAAACTAAACACTTGTCAATCGTTACTTAAGAAACGTTCATTAGAAACCTTTCTTGTTATGTAGTAGGTGCCAAAAATGAGTATAATCTTCTAAAATAAAACTATTATAACTTTTACCAAGGCCATATCATTCAAGAAAATATGGCCATCGCATTACATATATATATATATATATATATATATATATATATATATATATATATATATATATATATATATATATATTTCTATAATTATATTCATAAAACTCAAAATAAATATAAAATGATCGTCTGATTCATGGCAATATTTGCTTTGTAAATATAAATGAATTATAAACGTAGGGATTAAAAACTTATACCCGTTTTTTTAGCTTTACTATCCAACACGGCAACACTGCATCGTCTCATATCTTGCTTTTTTACTACTATTTACTATAACAAAATTTAATGAATGAGTTGGATTTAATACTTGGAAATTCTCATCTTGCGCTCTCGCCAAAAATAACTAAAATAGTTGCCAAGGCGTCCATAAGTGGTAAAAGTCTTGTTTTTATTTAGTCAATGATTTAATTGACAAATTAAAAATCTTGGAAAAGATATAGGGTAGCTGACAAAGAAAATTAGAGGTGTTAACACAAAAAAACTGCAAGGATGATTATAGAAATATTGAATCAGGTCCAATCTAACACGCAACATTTCTCAATACACAGCACTACCTAACAATGCCTCAACACACTAAAACAGAATCTTCCATGACTGCTGGATGATTAAAGATATATATATATATATATATATATATATATATATATATATATATATATATATATATATATATATATAAAGCCAGCAACAACCGAAAAAGAGACGATGCCAGAAAATTAAACTCACTACCCAACATGACCAATCATAATTACTCTAATAAAGAACAAGTAAAAGAGTTCTGGAGAAGTCCACTAGCTACAACCACCCACTGTAAATCAACGCTAGCTAGATCAATGAAGAACATGAAGTGTTCCAGGATTACAGTCAGGTATAATTCAATGCCTTTCCCATCAAGGAACTTCATAATTGGAGAACCCCGGGTTTTGATCGTGTCCCGAACGACTGGTTTAAGAAGTTTTGGAATATGCACCATTAACTGTTCTGGTAAATAATATTTTGCTTGATTCACAGAAAATGCCATTTTATAGAAGCTCCAGTCAAATATCAGCCAATCACCTGCCTTTCCATACTGTACAAGGTAATCGCATCCGTCTTGACACAAGGTATCCATGCAACCTTCGAGCAAAACAATATTATTGCAATCCAGGAAAAAGGGTGTGTCAAAGATGCAAAAGGTTAGAAGAAACAACTTATTATCATCGGCAGTCAGACCTATACCAACCTAAGGAATTTTTTCGCCGCTTATGTGGACTACCAAAAAAAGAAAATCTGGAGAGGAACGTTAGAACACTCCTGACAAGACAGCATCTTTGTAGTGCTACTGAGTGGACAATGCCAAGGAGCAGGAGGATTGGTGGATACTGGACCAACAACTAATGAACTTACGTTCATATTTTTACGGGTTAGCCGAGTCTTTTGTGCTACATACACAAGAGAAGCTTCAAAGACAGAAATCCCTTCATGGATGACCCCAAAGCTTCCTATCAGCTGTAGAAGATCAGATCATTCCAACAAGAAACTATCTGAAATACGTAATAAAACCACAGACAATCCAGTACATTAAAAAAGGATGCCAAGCATTTGCTGCATCTATCCAGAGTTGGCAAAGAAATTCAAACTGCTGCGGGTAGAAAAAGTGGCATACTATAGATACAGCCTGGAGCCTATAATGGAGAAAAGCGAGTTCAAGCTGTACTTCAAACGTAACTATTATTACTAAAATTTCGACAGAGTTCTTCAGAATTAAACCCATTTTTCGCATAAAAAAACTTTCCTTAAACTTACATGTATGCTGATGTACATCTGTACATCAAGTAGGCGGATTTATTCTTGATTTGAGACAACTGTATTTCGTACTACAATTAAGTTGAAGGTTCACAAGCTGTAGCTCTACGTAACAAATGATTTAGATAAAAAGATATCTTAAGAAGACTTAGTTGAAATCAATGGACAGTATCCAATATTGTAACAAAGTATCGAGGAAGTGGAAACTCTGTACGAAAGTCCAAGAGAGAAGGGTAACGAATGGAAAGATCATAAGTACTACTGTTAATAAATACTGAGATCACTCTATATTAAAATAGAAAGGAAAATTGAAAAAGCTAGATATGCATTTAGAAAAATCAAAAAAGAATGTTTAAGAGAAGAAATTTCAATTTAATTACTTCGATTTTTTTTTAAAGTTGTATATATTTTGTAGTGGTTTATGGTGTAGAGATTAATCGTGCTTTCACAAAGATAATTCACGAATTCTTGAATTCTTGCAAATTAATAGGAATTTATTTTTCTTGCCAGGTGTTCTTGAAGAAGCTGTTAACAATAAAATTATGTATATCCTTTTGCTTCCCGTGGTAAACTCGAAAACTCCTTTACAGTAATTTTTGCAGCTGGAAAAAGCACTCAACAAAAGAAATTGTTTTAAAATCCAGTAAGGGTTTGTTCTAAACCAGACGTGATTGGAAATAGTGCGGCAATGTAAGAACACTGCTTCATTTAGGTCAGAAAATTAGAAATAAAGAGGCTATAAAAACAAAGTGGCTGTAGTGATAAAAATTCCTTCTAGGAAATCTGTTGTTGCTCTAAGTTTGAGGTAATAAGACGGGAAAGATTGCTCGCTTTATAAAGTTTAATTGTGGTAAGAAATAATTGTGAAATTAAAAGAGAATGTTTATTGCGACTTGTTTATTAATATTGGTTGAAAATTTTGGTAAATATAAAATAACGAGGGAAAAACTATTACCATCTGAAGAGCACATAATCCAGTCTTCCTATGAAAAAAGGTGAAAAAATGTATTGCACATATCTGATAGTTTCAAGTCGTACGGGGCACCCAGAAGATGATAAATACGTAAAAAAGTACAGCTAGATCAGCCCTGTTTTTTATAAACCACGTACAAAATCGGAAAATTCGATTTTTTGTCCGTAGAATTTTCCGGTTACATTTTAGAGAAAACTTGCCCAAATGAAAGTTGTGAGTATTGAAAAGACCTTTAATTTCATTTTTTATACGTCAAAATTGATAAATAACTTATCGAGATAATGGCGAAAAACCACTTTTTTTTGCACTATTTTATAAATGTTAATAACTTTTGCAAGAAAGGCCGAAAGTGATGTATAACCTCTTGATGATAAGGCCATTATGTGCCTTTATAACTGTGAGGAAGCTGGACCAAATCGGTTTGGTAGTTTATGAATAATCTCAATTGTTTATCCCAGACACTGAATGTTCAAACAATTGTCCTTGCCCAGAGAATGATTCTAAAGATATTTGCAAAAGCGGAATGGATTCTTTTCGGTGAAATTTACAAAGAAACTATATTTATTGTGTGATACAGTTTATTTTTACGCAGATTTTAAAAATATTTAGGACTCTACAGGGTGAGCCAAAAAACTAGGACAGCATAAAGTTGTATTTTTTTAAATAGAACCCTATATACGAATCGTATTTTCGATTTAGCTTATAATTTTAAATCTTTTTTATTAAGGGTTTACTATAACAAAACTTTATAGTTTCTGAGATAATTAAGTTTAAAGAAAAAAAGTCACATTTTCAAGCATCAATTCAATCCTAAATAACGTTTTCAATTTTGTGACAAATATATTCAAATTTGGAATTTAGCAAGGCCAAGGATAAGTTAACATAATTTTTACCTAATATTTGCAATAAAAGCTACAGGGTGTTGAACACATCGGCTCAAATTTGAACAAGTTTAAATGAATAAATATCTTTTTTTTTAAATGGTACACCCTGTATATTTTCATGTTATTTAATAGAGTAATAAAAACCCTAAAAGTTTTGTTCAATATATCCTATACCTATTTACAATAGTTTTTGAGATATTTCAGTTTTTCTTATTTTCCATACTTTTTTACAGAAATAGTCTTCATTATCATAGTAGCCATGTAAAATAATAAAAAGAAACTACAGAAACAAACAGAATGTGGTTAAATATGATGAAATGCATTATTCGTTATATTACAATGGCAATAGTTTAATTAAACATAATGTGAAAAAATTAACACAACAATAACGACAAGGCAAATACATATTTACTTTTATACTAAATTGAAACAAAAAAATTACCTATTAAATACTGAGATTAATTATTTATTTTTAATAAGTGTTCGAATAAACGACCCTCTTGTGCAATGCACAAATTTAGTCTTTTTTGCAGATTTTCTTGGACCCTGGACAAAATTAGTGGCGTTATTATTCTACAGATATCCCTAATCCTGTTTCGCATATCTTCCACTGTTGTTGGTGGATTAACATACACCTTATTTTTAATATAACCCCATAGGAAAAAATCTAATGGGGTGATGTCGCAAGACCTTGGTGGCCACTCAATGAAACCCCCACGTCCAATCCATTTTTGCGGATATCGTTGGTCCAAAAACGCACGAACTTCACGATGGTAATACGAAGGCGCACCATCGTGCTGGAACCACATACTGTCGAGCTCATCCCTATCGAGACCTTGAAGCAGTTGGGGTAGTTCTTCTTGTAGAAAGTTCAGATAACTATGGCCATTTAGTGGTTCATTAAAAAAGTGGGGTCCAATAATTCGATTATGATGAATACCATACCAAACATTTAATGACCAGTGGTTTTGATGTTGCACCTCTCTAAACCAAAATGGGTTTTCTGTGGCATAATAATGCATGTTGCGTCTATTTACGGCACCGTTACTTCTAAAAGTAGCTTCATCACTAAACATTACCTTGCATAATAAATTTGGATTTAATTGAATCTCCGCATTTATTGTACGACAAAAGTTTACACGACTTTCAAAATCCTGTCCATGCAATTCTTGGTGTAATTCCATGTGATATGGATGATACCTATATTTCTTGGTAGTATGATTAGCGGTGGATTGTGATGTTTTACATAATGCTGTTAACTGACGGCTACCAATATAAGGATTTTCCTGAACATTTAACAATACTTGTAGTTCTTTTTCTTCATTAGTTACTGGTTTGTTGACCACTTTACGTTTTGGATAATCAACAGTACCAGAAGAATCAAATCCTTGCATTAAGTTTTGAAAAGTATGGGTATTAGGCTGGCGTCGATCAGGATACTTCATTTTGTAAATTCTTTGAGCAAGAAGGCAATTTTTTTGAGCCTCTCCTATTGTATAAATCATATCTATTAACTCATTCTTTGGAAAATTCATTTTACAATATAAGATAAATGCAAAAAAAACCAAACTACACTACATAAAAACCAAAAGAAGCGATTGCGGTTATAAATTTTACACACAGAAAAATGTTCTTTTACATTGTTTTTGCCATGGCTACTATGATAATGAAGATTATTTCTGTAAAAAAATATGGAAAATAAGAAAAACTGAAATATCTCAAAAACTATTATAAATAGGTATAGGATATATTGACCAAAACTTTTAGGGTTTTTATTACTCTATTAAATAACATGAAAATATACAGGGTGTACCATTTAAAAAAAAAAGATATTTATTCATTTAATCTTGTTCAAATTTGAGCCGATGTGTTCAACACCCTGTAGCTTTTATTGCAAATATTAGGAAAAAATTATGTTAACTTGTCCTTGGCCTTGCTAAATTCCAAATTTGAATATATTTGTCACAAAATTGAAAACGTTATTTAGGATTGAATTGATGCTTGAAAATGTGACTTTTTTTCTTTAAACTTAATTATCTCAGAAACTATAAAGTTTTGTTATAGTAAACCCTTAATAAAAAAGATTTAAAATTATAAGCTAAATCGAAAATACGATTCGTATATAGGGTGTTCTATTTAAAAAAATATAACTTTATGCTGTCCTAGTTTTTTGGCTCACCCTGTAGAGTCCTAAACATTTTTAAAATCTGCGTAAAAATAAACTGTATCAAACAATAAATATAGTTTCTTTGTTAATTTCACCGAAAAGGCACAAACCTACTTCATCCAATCGTTGACTCACCCTGTACAGATATTTGCAAAAACGGAATGGATTGTTGGAAGTTGAAATTACAAGCAAAGATGAAAAAACGATGGATTTTTAAAAAAAATTGTTGTTAAAAAAACCGTTTCAAGAAGGGGTACATTTTTTTAAAAAATTATATCTCTCACAAAAGAGATATGATTTTTAAAAAAATGCTATCTTAGCTCCTATTGGTCGTAGGAGTTTTTTTTTTAATTCGTGTTTTTTTACCAGCTTTCAGGCCCACTTATTCACAAACTTGTATTATTAAAATTAACAAAGTTATTCCAATTGTTTATACGTAAAAAAGGTACCCCTTCTTTAAACGGTTTTTTAACAACAACTTTTTTAAAAATCCATCGTTTTTTCATCTTTGCTTGTAGTTTTAACTTCAAGGAATCCATTCCGCTTTTACAAACATCTGTAGAATCATCCTCTGAGCAAGGACAATTGTTTGAACATTCAGTGTCTGGGATAAACAATTAAGATTATTCATAAACTACCAAATTGATTTGGTCTAGCTTATGCACAGTTTTAAAGGCACATAATGGCCTTATCATCAAGGGATTATACATCACTTTCGGCCTTTCTTGCGAAAGTTATTAACATTTATAAAATAGTGCAAAAAAGGTGGTTTTTCGCCATTATCTCGATAAATTATTTACCGATTTTGACGTATAAAAAATAAAGTTAAAGGTCTTTTTAATGCCCACAACTTTATTGTGTTATTTTTTTCCTTATAAAATCCATCACAGGTGCAGTTATCCTATATTTTTTTCTTAAAATAGAATATATCGCTTAGAAAACTCAAGGACATTCTTGGATTATTTTCATATTTTCGTATAATGGAAATGTTAATCTCTCAGCCATAATTAGTGGAAAATCTAGGTAATCCCACTCATTTTAAGTTTGAGGTAAGTTATGTACCTAAAATGTCCATTTCTAAAATATTTTCCTTAAAATTTCTAATAGTTAGCAAATATTATGCTTATTCTTAAAATTCAATAAATTCACAAGCAAATTAAAAAACAATTGCTACTTTTAGACTCTCTACAGCATAAGTAACTAAATAAATGTCAGTTTTTGTGTAACTTCTCTAATGACACTGTTCTGCATGAAAATCCTTTTCGCCAAATTAATACTCTATTTCGATAATTTCTATCTCTGTAACCCTTACACTAACCTGTAAGTCAGCATATCACGTAACAAAATCTGGAGAACATCAATAACATGTTTTGATTAATTGCAAAGCAGCTATAAGAATGTATCTACACGATATATAAGTTGTTATAGCATACCGAGTTGCCAAATCTACGTTTTTACCTAAGTTTAAGGAAATTGTACACAATCGAGCAAGCAAAGGGGCCTCTGGGGATGACCCCCATCTACGAAATCTCAACCTCCTAGGGCTCAAAATAATGCATAAACCCAATTAACACCATGTAATTCCAAATTTCATCATACCCCTTAGTCATCAAGGAGTCAGCCACTTATCGAAGGGCCTCTATATATAGGAATTCTGTCGTCGCTTCTGGAACTCTCGATACCCTATGTAAATAAGGAGCCAGCAGGTTACTTTTGGACTTAACTCAACTGGAGTATAACTCCAAAAAAGTAGGGCAGGGAGACACAATCGTATAAGTATATCTGCTGAATCTACTTTGTAAGACTAATAATATTTTCAGCTTTTGCATCACTAAATTTTTAACAAGTTATTTTTATAATCACTACATAGTATAAAACAAAGTCGCTTTCTCTGTCCCTATGTCCCTTTGTATGCTTAAATCTTTAAAACTACGCACCGGATTTTGATGCGGTTTTTTTCAATAGATAGAGTGATTCAAGAGAAAGGTTTATATGTATAATAACATCCATTAAATAGTGGAGAAATACTGTTATTTTTGAGGTTTCTAATGTGATGTCGTTAATTATCATATTTTTTTCCGCTTACATTGCAAACGCAGGCTGAACCCTACGAGATTTATCAAAATAATGTACTAATTATTTGTACACATTGAAAAGGTCTACAGAAAACTCCGCGATGGTATATGTCTATCTCTCATGGATATCCCACAATAACATTTTTTTGTCATTTACTTTTTACGACAAATAATGGCAAATTTTGAAGCGATTTTAACCAATACAGCATAAATCCTTATCCAATTAAATAGCTTAAATACATTGTTGATTTAATATAGATCTATATGGTCCTTTACAGCACAAGATTTAAATGAATATTTTCGAAGATATTACAGATTTAAAATTGCGGGAAGTAGCGCTTGCGGCGGTACTGGCCGACCGGGGCGGCGGCAGCGTGCCTATAAATTGCGCGTCGGAGGCCGATGTAATAATTGTTGTAAAAATAAAATAAATAGTCACAGTTTTTCTGTAGTGTATTTAGTATCAGCATTGCACCCGTGCGAAGCCGGGGCGGGTCGCTAGTTGTAAATAAATAAGTTGTACCGCGAGATACATGTCAAAGCATGATTTTCATAAGTAGGCAGGAAATGAAGTGATTTTTGGGAGGTAAAAATGACTCAAATACTGCCGGCGATCTGATTGCAGAAATGGGTAGGGGAAGGTAGTAGAAATGACGTCTCATCTCGTATCTCAACAAATTTTGGTTGGAACATTGTTTTTTTTTTAACAAATAGGACGAAAAATGATTTTTCCCAGGTTTTTTTGATTTTACGGAAAATCTAAGGGATTTAGAGAAAAATGTTCCACAGACGAATTGTACGTCTTGAAAATATCTTCAAAATGAATTTTTGTTTGTCCAAATCCGTCTGTAAACAAAAAAGTTATTGCAAATTAAACATTAAAAAATGGCTTATTTTTCAATTGTTAATAACTTTCTTAATATTTGTTAAATTCTTTTCAACTTTTACCAGAATGTGAGTTTTAAAGTGCTTAAAAAGTATGCGGAAGTTGAGCGCTGCCAGTCTAATAGTTTTTGTAAAATTGCAATTGTTTATTAGACTAACGAACAGAGTGACTTTTTTTGATTGGCTGTACCGTCTTTTAGGAAACTGCTACAGACTTCTATCAGTGCTCATTCTCTTCGTAAAGACTAAGAGCCGTTTTACACACACAAGAATTATAGCCAAAATTTATGTGATAATTATGTTGAAAATTTTCATAAAACTAATTTGCTGTTTTACACATCAAAGAATTATTGTCAAAATTTTGGTGAAAATTTTCGGCATAAAAATATAGAACATGTTCTATATTTTTATGACTAAAATGCAGAAAGTGCGCGAAAATAGACGCAGAATAAAATATGTGAATTGACAACCCGCGTTTGATAATCAACCTAATCTCAATGTTTATTCATTGTTTCTTGCACAAAATATCCCTTATTTTGTGGTTTTTTTGTTTACATATGTTTGGAAACTTTCACATTCATGACATTTTAAGGTTATTCCCAGATTATTTAACTGCTTGAACGTCACATCTTATGAAAATGCGCATGAGCACCGACAAAATTACCACCAAAATTATATTCAGATTTCTTGTACGTATCAAACAGGGTGATATTTTATTGTAAAAATTATCTGCAAAGAATTTTCGGCAAAAATTTGCTGAAAATTTTTGTTATAATTTTCGGAATAATTCTTGTGTGTGTAAAACGGCTCTTAGACTATCATGAAGTAAAAAAAAAGTGGATAATTATAATTTAATGTATAACTTTTAGTACAACCTTATTTTATAACAATAACATTATTCAAGAAAAATTTTATTTCAAAACAATAATAAGAAAATTCAAATTTTAGCACGATATTATTATTTCTAGTTCATACATATGTAATAAAAGCAAAAAATGCGAAATCTTAAAAAATATAATTTTTGGGGGTAGGAGGGGGCCGAATATAGTTGTTCATCAAAGTAAATATATATATATATATATATATATATATATATATATATATATATATATATAATAAGGTATGTAGTCGTTTACAATGAAAAAACATGTAAAACTAGTAAAAAAAATTTTAAATATAAAAAATGCAATTTTCGTGGGGGTGGGGGTGGTCCGAGAAGGTTAAACATGTATCCAATATTATTTTTTCGATGAACTACCCCAAAAACATCAAAAAATGAAAGCTCTACGTTATTTAGAAGCGGACATATTGCTAATTTTTCAAGCGCGCGCCGATTTGAAGACGCGCTCTCACTTGGTACTCGGTGAGATTCGGTTACCCCCTCCAACTTACCTTATCTGGCATCCAGCACGTATCCTCAGTTTAGCGATCTCTGAAGGATTGATTGTGTATAAATTAACCTCAATTGAACGATTTCATATACTTTAGGCTCTTATTAATGGACTGAAAAAAATTCAGCTCTTAATATAAATATACAACCGCTCTGTGATTTTTTGAAAAAAAAAGTTATCTCGGCTCCTATTGGTCGTAGAGACTTTTTTTTTCAAAATTCGTGTTTTTTTACCAGCTTTCCAATGATATGCTCCATTAACAAATCAGACAAAAAATGCAGTTGTTAATTAATTTATTTATAAGCGAAAAACTACCCATAACTTCATGACGATTTTGCATAAACAAAATACGAAAAATATCCACTTTTTTTTTACTACGTGATAGCTCAAGTCTTTACGAAGAAAATGAGCACTGACAGAACTCTGTAGCAGTTTCCTAGACGACGGTACAGCCAATCAAAAATAGTCACTTTTTTCGTTTTGCTAATAAACAATTGCAATTTTACAAAAACTATTGGACCGACAGTGCCCAACTTCCGCACACTTTTTAAGCACTTTGAAACTCACATTCTGGCAAAAGTTCAAAACAATTCAATAAATATTAAGAAAGTTTTTAACAATTGAAAAATAAGCCATTTTCAGTGTTTAATTTGCAATAACTTTTTTATTTACAGACCGATTTGGACAAACAAAAACTCATTTTGAAGATTTTTTCAAGACATATAATTCGTCTATGGAACATTTTTCTCTAAATCCTTAAGATTTTCCTTAAAATCCAAAAAACCGGAGAAAAATAATTTTTCGACCTATTTGTTAAAAAAAAAACAATGTTCCAACCAAAATTTGTTGAGACACACTACCTTCCCCTATCCATTTCTGCAATCAGATCGCAGGCAGTATTTGAGTTTTTTTTAAAACTCCGTTTCCTAGGGTAAAGGTCAAGATTTCCTCGGTAAGCAAGCGACTATCGTATCTACGTTGTATATACGGCGGTAAGTAAACTTTCCTGTTTGCCCCAATTGACATACTTCATTTATTTGGAATCCACCCAATACCGCTGGAAATTCTTTTTCTCAACGAACAATTTCAACTTTAATTTTATGAAAAATATTAAATATTCGCAGTGTGAAAAAAGTGGATATTTTTGAACTTTTTTCTTTATATTGAAAAATCAAGGTGACCTACGTAAAAATTATAAAAAAACTTGAACCTGAACTAATTATATTTGCTAAGTGCAATTTAGTTCGCCACAAAAAGCAAATCCTTTAAATTCAACAGTCATGTCGAACTACCCGAATTGCTTGCACAAAAAATTCTCCTCCACTTTTTTGAAGTCAATGTGCAAGAAATACGAATGAACCGGAAATACAGCAGGAAAAATAACTACAGGAAAACCCCACGCCGCTTTCAAATTAGGTCGACACCAACTCGAAATGCTGTAAAAAATATTTTATTGCCTAATACGTCCCCGGAATTTAAGAACACGCAAGAGTGTTGCAAGCGATATCGATTGGTTGAAAAAGATTGCGGGAGATTTATAATGGGGCCGGAATTAACTCGGACTGATGAAGATATATAGCTCCTCGGACCGGTTAAGATCGTTTCTAGTAACTGTGTCGTTTAAGTTTTCTTTTTAACATTTAAACTTTCATCGATTTGCGCTGAAAAATGCTCCTTGATAATGTAACCGTGTGTATTATGGAAGATTTTGTTCTTGAATGTAAAGGGTGAGTCAACGATTGGATGAAGTAGGTTTGTGCCTTTTCGGTGAAATTAACAAAAAAACTATATTTATTGTTTGATACAGTTTATTTTTACGCAGATTTTAAAAATATTTAGGACTCTACAGGGTGAGCCAAAAAACTAGGACAGCATAAAGTTGTATTTTTTTAAATAGAACACCCTATATACGAATCGTATTTTCGATTTAGCTTATAATTTTAAATATTTTTTATTAAGGGTTTACTATAACAAAACTTTATAGTTTCTGAGATAATTAAGTTTATAGAAAAAAAGTCACATTTTCAAGCATCAATTCAATCTTAAATAACGTTTTCAATTTTGTGACAAATATATTTAAATTTGGAATTTAGCAAGGCCAAGGACAAGTTAACATAATTTTTACCTAATATTTGCAATAAAAGCTACAGGGTGTTGAACACATCAGCTCAAATTTGAACAAGTTTAAATGAATAAATATCTTTTTTTTAAATGGTACACCCTGTATATTTTCATGTTATTTAATAGAGTAATAAAAACCCTAAAAGTTTTGTTCGATATATCCTATACCTATTTATAATAGTTTTTGAGATATTTCAGTTTTTCTTATTTTCCATACTTTTTTACAGAAAGTCTTCATTATCATAGTAGCCATGGCAAAAACAATGTAAAAGAACATTTTTCTGTGTGTCAAATTTATAACCGCAATCGCTTCTTTTGGTTTTTATGTAGTGTAGTTTGGTTTTTTTTGCATTCATCTTATATTGTAAAATGAATCTTCCAAAGAATGAGTTAATAGATATCATTTATACAATAGGAGAGACTCAAAAAAATTGTCTTCTTGCTCAAAGAATTTACAAAATGAAGTATCCTGATCGACGCCAGACCCATACTTTTCAAAACTTAATGCAAAGATTTGATCCCACCGCTAATCGTACTACCAAGAAATATAGGTATCATCCATATCACATGGAATTACACCAAGAATTGCATGGACAGGATTTTGAAAGTCGTGTAAACTTTTGTCGTACAATAAATGCGGATATTCAATTAAATCCAAATTTATTATGCAAGGTAATGTTTAGTGATGACGCTACTTTTAGAAGTAACGGTGCCGTAAATAGACGTAACATGCATTATTATGCCACAGAAAACCCATTTTGGATTAGAGAGGTGCAACATCAAAACCACTGATCATTAAATGTTTGGTGTGGTATTCATCATAATCGAATTATTGGATTGGACGTGGGGGTTTCATTGAGTGGCCACCAAGGTCTTGCGACATCACCCCATTAGATTTCTTCCTATGGGGTTATATTAAAAATAAGGTGTATGTTAATCCACCAACAACAGTGGAAGATATGCGAAACAGAATTAGGGATACCTGTAGAACAATAACGCCACTAATTTTGTCCAGGGTACGAGAAAATCTGCAAAAAAGACTAAATTTGTGCATTACACAAGAGGGTCATTTATTCGAACACTTATTAAAAAGAAATAATTAATCTCAGTATTTAATAGGTAATTTTTTTGTTTCAATTTAGTATAAAAGTAAATATGTATTTGCCTTGTCGTTATTGTTGTGTTAATTTTTTCACATTATGTTTAATTAAACTATTGCCGTTGTAATATAACGAATAATGTATTTCATCATATTTAACCACATTCTGTTTGTTTCTGTAGTTTCTTTTTATTATTTTACATGGCTACTATGATAATGAAGACTATTTCTGTAAAAAAGTATGGAAAATAAGAAAAACTGAAATATCTCAAAAACTATTATAAATAGGTATAGGATATATTGAACAAAACTTTTAGGGTTTTTATTATTACTCTATTAAATAACATGAAAATATACAGGGTGTACCATTTAAAAAAAAAGATATTTATTCATTTAAACTTGTTCAAATTTGAGCCGATGTGTTCAACATCCTGTAGCTTTTATTGCAAATATTAGGTAAAAATTATGTTAACTTGTCCTTGGTCTTGCTAAATACCAAATTTGAATATATTTGTCACAAAACTGAAAACGTTATTTAGGATTGAATTGATGCTTGAAAATGTGACTTTTTTTTAACTTAATTATCTCAGAAACTATAAAGTTTTGTTATAGTAAACCCTTAATAAAAAAGATTTAAAATTATAAGCTAAATCGAAAATACGATTCGTATATAGGGTGTTCTATTTAAAAAAATATAACTTTATGCTGTCCTAGTTTTTTGGCTCACCCTGTAGAGTCCTAAATATTTTTAAAATCTGCGTAAAAATAAACTGTATCAAACAATAAATATAGTTTTTTTATTAATTTCACCGAAAAGGCACAAACCTACTTCATCCAATCGTTGACTCACCCTGTACTTCATCAAGCTCCGAAGTTAAAGATAAGAAACTTCAATAAGGAAAACACTTTTTTATTTCTAATTTTCAATTTTCAATTCCTGGAAAATCATACACTTTCCAGTAAGCACCAGGATTGGTTCTCTGCCGAAGGCTTTCTTTAATCTATTTACGACCCTAACTAAATCGAGTCTTCCCTTGATAATGTTTTCTTATCGTGTTTTGAAAGGAGCTTCATTTTAAAGTCATTTTTAATTTATTTATGTTCATTCATTCATTTGTCACTCCATATGTCACAGCCTGATAATATGTTGATGATGCTTTAAGCTAAAAGGGAAGAAGTAACAATTAGTCTCCAAAAAGATATGGGGTCCTTACAAGTACTGCGAAACATAAGTAAACAAAAGCATAGATCTCAGAGACACAGGAATATTTTCAAACCTATACTATAGCCAAAAAACAGCAATTCGAATAGACGACATAAAATAAGAAGAAATAGAAATACAGATAGGTGTTCGTCAAGGGTGTGTACTTTAACCAATTCTCTTTAATCTCTACTCGGAAGATATAGTAAATAAGGCACTTGGTGATCTGGAGATGGGCATTAAAGTTAATGGCATGACAATAAATAATCTGAGGTATGCCGAGGATACGATTCTTTTAGCTGGAACACATGAAGACCTATAGACGCTAATTAATAAAATGGTCACAGTAAGCGAAGAATATAAACACTGAATATCACTGAACATAAACAAAACATACACTGATAACAATGTAACATGTAAAGATACTATGAGATGGAAGCCTGGACACTGAAGACGATTGACGTGAGGAGCCTGGAGGCATTTGAGATGTGGATGTACCGGAGAATGTTGAGGATTTTATGGGTAGAGAAAATAACCAACGGAGAAGTCATGAGACGTAGGCATAAGGAGATAGAAGTAATTCTAACAATTAAGAAAAGGAAACTGCTCTATATGGGACATGTCATTAGAGGAGAAATATATCAAATACTACAAATATTATGCAAGGAAAAATCCATGGAAGGAGATAAATAGAAAGGCGAGGAAACTCAGGACTGAAGAACCTTAGGGAGTAATTTGGTTGCAGTAACAATAAACTATTTAGAGCTGTGGTCTCAGAAATAGAAATCGCCCTGATGATTGCCAACCTTGGAAGCGGAGATGGCACCTAGAGAAAAAGACAAGTGCTACGCAGTACCTGCTCGACTCAATATATATATATATATATATATATACAGCTCTGGAAAACCACACCGGAACCTGGAGGTTTCTTAAGTAAGATAAAGAAAATACTATATTATTCATCAGATCAGAATGAGACAGTCGTAAGCATCGACATACGTGTAAATTACCAGTTTGGCCCTAGGATGAGGGGTAATACAATGCTGGCGCGGTGAGAGCGAACAGCAGCATACGCCACGCCCTAGCACAACAAGAGAATTCCAAGTTATTTGCTTTCATTCAGGCCGTCAAAGCGTAAGTACCGTGTTTCGCGCCAAATTTTTTTGTTACAATGGTAGTTTATTCCATGGAACAAAAAGAGCAGAATATTAAGTGGTACACTATTCTGGTAAATAATCGGCAGATTTGCATTTACTTGCGAAAATCATCCTGTTCCTTGAAAATTTAGAAATTCGGAAATTATTAAAAAATTTGAGACAACCGGTTGTCTAAAAATTTGTAAAAAATGCACTGATAATAATGAGGAGCAACGCAATAGTACCGTAATTGCGGAAGAACTTGATATGAACGCTCGAACAGTTCGGAATATTTTAAAGCGGAACAAATTGCAATAACTCAAGAAATTTTTCCGAAACACCAGGAAACACGTATGGTGTTTTGTGAGGACATGATACAAAGGGCTAATAGGGATATAACCCCTGAAGGTTTGGCAAATATGCGAGCCGTATTTTACAATAGACCGGATTATTGTCTCGCTCAAAGTGGAGGCCTGTTTGAACACCTCTTGTAGACTTTTCGGTGTTTTTGTTGATTTAAATTGAATTTAATTATTTGTTTATTTATTTACAATTACTGAACGTGTTACTTTTATTTTTTACCAGAATAAACGACGACGAATTTCAAGGCTAAAAAACCTAAGGGAATGATTTGGATGCAATTCAAAACAACTATTTAGAGCAACTGCCTCAAAAATTAAAATAGCTGTTATGATTGCCAACCTCCGCAATGGAGAAGGCACTTGAAGAAGAACTTTATTCAAACTCTGTAATCTCTAACACGGAAAAGACATGATGAAGTGATGTTTGCATTTACTGTTCGAGTTTTACTTCATTTACACACGGAGTTGCATTTAGTTTGAACTAATTTCGGTCAAAATAATATGGAACTATCGCAGCAAACTCCAAAACGAATATTTCATTCAAATCGAAGCCGCCGTCCAGAGTAATCGATGTACATAAATAAAAAAAAATACAAAGCGGTCGAATTTAGAACCTCCTTTTAGAAGTCAGTTAAAAATAATATAAGGGATAAATCACATAAGAAACAAACTAAACTGAGGTAAAAGACCGACTCTCAATTCAACTAGGTATCGTATAATACAAAATATATTTGCCAGTGTTGCCACAATTATCGGATTTTAACTTTATTGTTAACTGATATTCACACACAAAATATAGTGGTGCCCTCTGCAATGATATACTGGAACTTCAGTAGTATATAACACGAAAGATAGTGAAAAAAATTAGATATCTCAAACTTAAAATTTCTCTGATTTGATATTCTCTCACAATGTGCCCGTAAAAAAAATTATTATTATTTAAATGGTATATCTTTTTTACAATTAAATTGTTTGTTTATTATTGGAGAAATAAAAATTATTGATATATATATATATATATATATATATATATATATATATATATATATATATATATATGAGATTTATTGAATTGTTAGGCGCCAGGCACAAATAACTATACCTAAGAATAATCAATTTGTACCAAATTTTTATTTTTATTTTCCATAAATATTACTCAATTACACATGTGCTGTATTTCTGAATGTACTCCGTTTTTAGTGATTTGACATTTGAAACATTGATGTCAAATTTCTCTCTCTCCGGTGAGTTCAGATGAAAATATAATACTTGTCAGAAAAGATCACACTAATAATTCAAAAACACAAATACAAACTTTATTTAGAAAAATACAATAATGTCAGTGGGTGCAGTTTCTCTATGTTAAATTTTTATAAAACACCTAATCTTAACCTAATTAAATTGTAAAAATTATCCAATGTGCACTGTATTCTTTTTTATGGGATTTTGAATTTTAAATCTGGCAATATAGCATAAATATCCAAACGGTTACAAATGCGTGGCGTCTTAAAATATGTGATTTTATTTAAAAAATCTATAAATATTTTCGCAAGTGCTGTTATTATTATTAAAAGTGATCTTGATGCAGTGCAAATTAAACAACTTATTTTTTTATTATTAACTACAACTAGTTGCTATGAGGTTAGTATAAATCTATTTTATCAAAATTGTTTTATTAATAACTATAATTTTTCACAATAAGTTTAGTATAAATCTATATATTAAATTATCAGGCAAGTCAAAAATTTTCAATATCTTACACAATAGATAAATACCTTTTTAAATCTCCAGAAAAAAATTTTTATATCAACGTTTTATATTTCCTCGTTCCTTTCCTTTAATAAAACAAAAATTTATAAATCCTTTTTCTTTTGCCAAATATTAAAATATTTTTCACAGCTGCTTACTTATTGAGTTAATTTATTTATTGATTTATTAAACTTCTTTTTTAATTCTTCTAAAATGGACTTTCACTTTCCAGAAATTTTTTTATTTCCAAAGCTCTTTGATTCTTCCTTTTACTTTTTTGAAAAATTTTAACAAATGAGACGAGCAATGTTTCCTTTTAATACAGATGTATCTACTCTGCCTTATTTTTAATTTATTTATAAATAACAATTGAAAAACTTTTTAGGTTATGGCTCCGTTAATAAAAAAGACTAGCGAATTTTAAACTATGTCAGATCAATAATCACTACTACTTTTATTTTTCAAATTATGAATATTGAGGTTATGTTAAATTTTTACTAACAAGACTGATGATGTTAACCGTACAAATGATGGACCTGTACTCCCAAAAAAAAAAGGATTTTAGCTTTTTATAATAAGTAATCACGTGGTATAAATTTTTGTTTTAATTTTTTTCTGATTGGTCAGCCATCTGGTAACTAGATGAAATTTTAAGCTTTGAAACCCAAAATCAAAATGGATTCCTTATTGTCAATATATGATAAAATTTTGTTATTTTATTGATATTATGAAATAAATATTCTATTTGATGACATTAAATTATGATTTATATAATTTTGGACTTTTCCTGACATTTTGATACATCTACACTTTACTTTTGGTGATTATTTATCACGTAAAATTGATAAATAAAATTGAATTACATCCAAGAAAAATTTATCTATGCATATATAAATTTTAGTTATAATTTCCTGACATTGATAATTCTGGTTTAATTACTACTCTAATCCTATTTAACAAAGTTTTGACTATAATTGAGTACTCTTTTATCCTAGTTTCTTAGTAAAATAAACTTATAATCTATATTTTCTTGCACTTTTACAATGTTTCTTACAAAATTTTAACAAATACCGTTTTTTAATGCGTAGAAACTAATATATTATTAATAACTATTGATAACTAGAGTCTATATTTCACTAAAGAATTATTATTTTACGCTTATTTCCACTAATATCATTTTAACCCGCACTGTTTATTAAATGGGTGACGAAAATTCTTATTTTCGTGGATTTCACTATATTGTTTTTAAAATTGCCTTTTTCCGTCACTATTTCTGGACAGTAAAACTTCTCACCTTATTCAAAATATCACTTATTCATTATTTTATAACATTCATGTCTTTCTGAAACCAATATGTTCATAATTCTAAGTTTATATGTATTAATGTCTAACCTTTCACATTAATTTTTTACATTATATCATGTTATTACAGAATTTTTGGCATTTTAAGTCCTTTTAAAACATGATTCTAGTATAAATTCTTACATACTATTTACTAATGACTATCCTACCATCTGCAATTACCACATAAATACATTCATTTATTATTTATGACCATTTTGTTTGACTTTTTCATTATCAAAAAGTTATCACACATGTCAAAAAAAAGTGTTTACCTATACAATATATATATATATATATATATATATATATATATATATATATATATATATAATGTATTGATAAATAAATTACAAAAACCGCATTTCAACATAACCAATTCGCAAAGCCCGCGTATCGACTAGTATTTTTCTCCCGATTTAATTATAAAACTACTACCGGGATTTAATTAACAAACAAACAAACACATACTAACAAATGTATTTATTCCAGGCGAGCGGTCTCGATGTTTAAATTCGCACTCGTCAGAAACACATCCCACTTACTGGCAATTAAATTCCTTTGATGACGAGCAAAATCGTAACCCGTGAGTTAATTGATACCCTCTAAATAGGATAAGTAAATACTTAAGGAAAATTGGGCCTTTCTCGCCAGAAAATTAGCTTGTGCCGAGTTGGTGTTATAATAGTTCCGCTTGGGTCATTGTGTTTTAATTTGTCGGATCATGGTGGGATAGAAATTACGATTACTTAGCCAAACCAACTTTATTTATGCCAATTAGTATTGAAATCGACTTTAGGCAGGTTGAAGCTTCCTTCGGATCATTCCCAGGGAGTTTCTATTGAGTTTACATCAAATTAAAGACACTTTTCTTTAGTTTTTATTCGTATCAGTTGTATAACTCTTACAATCGTCATATTTTTATAGTGCTGTTCAATTTACACATCATTTTAAATTTCTTTTGTAATATTTATACAGGGGGTTCAATTTTCGACACTTTTCTGTATGATTTCGAATAAATCAGGCTGTAGCCCTGCTCAACTGCATAGTATTATATAGGTACTAGTAAAATATCAGAAAGTAAACGCAAAAAATAAACCAAAAACAAAACCAGTATAAAAAACCGGCAAATAGAATCATTAGAAAGGACTCCTAAGTGGTTATTGAGGTTTAAAATAATTCCTTCATTGAACTCCCTGGCTCCAGGTTTATTCCGGTAAAAATTACTCAAACTCAACTACCGGGAAAATTTAAACGATTTTTCAACCCAAAATCTCAAAGGATGGCTTAAATAAATTGAGATGAAAAAATCTACAGTTTCTTCAGTCAAAGCAAACTAGAAAAAGTGGAAGTCAAGGCACAATGGTCCCCATTTTATAACAAAGATCTATGCTTGCATACAACACTGCCCCTTTCAGGGGCGTTCGGAATTTTAAAAAGCTATGACAACTCGAAAATCATCCCCCCGTAGGGGTCGCGACCCACAGATTGAAAATCACTGTTCTAGATAATATTCAAGACGTGGTACCAAAAGTATTATTATTAACAGAATTTATCCCAATTATAATTTCCACCCTGTACACAAACCTATTATATTCTCACCCTCCTGTACTTCTTTTGCCAGTTTTTTTAGACATCGTTAAAGATTTATATGCCTTAATAAGAAACTATAAATAACTTCAAAAGTTATCCCGAACGTGGCCGAAAAACTTTCCGCTGATCTTTTTAATAAAACTAAACCCGAAAGTTCCGAAATGCCGAATTATTATTTTCGCCAAAATAAACATCGAAGTTTGTTTCGAAAACCGAAAATCTAGTTGGCGTGCTTAAGACAAACATACACGTAACGATTTCGAAAGTTATTTTAAGTAATAGAAGTAAGAGCGAGGAAAGTACCACGCACTCGAATTTTCTTGCATTAAAATATCTTTCTTTGGTAATTTGAAACATATCAGTTTCAATTTTAAAAAATACTGGGTGTACGAAAAATACGTATGCAACGTTTGATGACAGTTTTGACGTCAAAATAGGTCGATTTACGCCAACTTAGTTATATCCGATACTGCTTTATGTACCCGTTAGAAGACATCAATGTTTCAAGAAATTATAGCAGTATAGTGTTGTTTGGTTTAAATATTTTTTGCCTGATTGGCGTTGTTGTATCGAGATACAACTTGGAAATAGGGATTTTGTCAGTATTAAGCACATTTTAACCAAGAATCAGTCTAGGCCCCCAGGAAATCGGGTAAGGAACATTACATTAACAATTATTAAAACAATCCTGCATGGATTTCTAAATTTTAAAATATTTCAGCTCAAAATTGATTTTTACCAAGTGAAATTAAAGCATAATTTAAAACCATCCATAGTATACTATTCTAGGTCTCATTCAGACCCAAAATTGACCACTTTAGAATATTATTAAGATGTATTTTGGGGTTTTAAGGCCGATTGTTGTTTTTTTTGTGAATTTAATTTTTTAAAAAAGTATTTAATTTTACTAGTACATACCTTGACATTTTGTTTATTAATTGATAATGAAATGCAACTTTTACGTGGTCTATTTAGGTACTGCGGATACATGGAATGCGAATATGTTTTATTTTTTATATTTCACAATGCTCCAAAAAAAAAACCTAAAAAATCGCATACATTTAATTTTATGTTTAAGAGAATATTCAATTTTTGATGTCTATTAACAGGATCAAATACTTAATATTTTTGTTTAAATTAGACTTGTGTGTGTAAATGTAGCTCAAATTTCATATATCCGTTCCGTTGTTAACAGTGTTGTTATCTTTCTTAATTTCTATCATTTCCTTTATCTGCAATTTTTGGTAATTCAAATCTTTGCTGTTAATTATGGTACTGTTATAATCAAAGATATGTTTTTCGTTCTGTGTGTGTTTGTTTAACGCTTTTGAGTCGTTTTTCGTATATTTATGGCCATTCAATCTGTTCTTTAGTACTTGGGTCGTCATACCTATATATTTTTTGGGACAATTTGTACAAGGGATCGAAGATATTATATTTGATTGAGAGGAGTTTTACTTTTTAAATTATTGAATAGTGTATTTAATTTATTATGAGACTTATGGCATACGATAATATCATGTTTTTTTTAAATGTGTTTAAATTTTTCTGACAGCTCACTAGAGTAAGGTAATGCTATATATTTTTGCTGTTTATGTTCTATGTTTCTTGTTATTAGGTTAATATAAAATATATATTAATAGGTTATTGTAAAATACAAAAAATAAAACACATTCGCATTCCATGTATCCTCATTACCTAAATAGACAACCTAAAGTCTCATTCAAACCCAAAGCTGACCACTTTACAATATTATTAAGATGAATTTTGGGATTTTAGGACCGATTGTTGGTTTTTTTTTGTAATTATCGAATAACAATTTTCGTAATTTTTTGGGTTCTCAATATTTGCTGCCCAATTTTTTCTTTTTGTTATCAGTAAGAGTTAATTTTGAGAGTGCCTTTGTTATCAATTGTAGTTTGCACTATATTTTGCTATGTATTTGCCTCCTGGACGTATCACGACGTTCTCAATATTTAATCAAATTAATTTATTAGTAGTAATACTGAAATATTTTGTATTATATTGAATCTCAGGGTCCCATTCTGTGTGTGATTTTGGCGAATTCAGGGTTATTTAGCATCGTGTTATGTTCATGACCACGTCAACTATTAGTTTGACTCCGGCTTGATTGGTTTTTTTGTGTTCGATTACAATACTTAGGTGCTAGAGACTTAGCGAAATTAGAAATTATATCAACTCATTTAATTTTATATAATTTAAAGGTTAATGTCAAGCGGTATATCTTGACTTTTTACATAGGAATTTGATATCACTCTCGATTATACTTTGAGTATCTTTTTTACTATTATTTTTACCTCTGTGTTCATTTTAACCAAATTCAAGCAAATTTATTTAATGTTAAAGAACTAAGCATTCACCGGTCTCAGACCCTAAATATTATCTCTTTATATTACCATTATCTTTAATTAAGGGTTGATTAATTTTTTTATAAGCAATTATTTTGTTTAATGAACCTTTTGTTGTACTTTTTGTCTGATTATTTTTGATAAATACCTGGAGTCATACTAGTAAAATACCTGGAGTCATACTAGTTATTTTACTTGTGCATTTTGTCGTATTATCGACTCTTATGTAACTCGAGCTCAATAGGTAGAGCAAGTGGCTACTCTATAGTAATGTTTTGAGTAATTTTGCTAATTTGTTTGAAATTCCCTTTTTTTAGAATATACAGTGAGTTTATAATTGTATATTTCAATATTTCTTGACACATTGGCGGTAGTTAATAAATTCGCTTGCTCTAGCTTATCTGTAAACATTATCTTAGGCACTGTTTTTATCGTAGGTTCCTCCCTCAGGGTATTTGTTACTGCTATCCACCCTACAAATATCCATCCTACGGGTTTAAACATTGCTGTTGTCCAACCTACAGCCAACTACCCTACGGGTTTCAACTTCACAATTATCATTCAAAAAGGAACAACTGACAGACACAGGAAGACTAGTTGAAATTATTTCCCTTTGCTCTGTATAATTAATCTAGTTTGTTATTATTTTATATTTTCCAGCTTGCAACCTTTGAATCTTTTGATTGAAAATTTTTATTTCAACCATCGGAATTTTAATTAAAGATTTTCATTATAACTATGAACTACGAGTTATATTTGACACACATGCTACTTGCATTTGGTATGTCTTTCATTTTATTGCTAGCGAAAGAGTAAAGTTGAAAGCTAGTTCCTAACAACATCGTGGAACGCTTCTGCATTCAGCCTAGCTTATGATGCATTGGCACCCTTAATTTTCCACTCTTACTCTCCGGCATAGGGGTTAGAGACATCGTTAGCTATGACCTTTAAACACACCCTTGTCTTTATCTCCACGTTGTCGATGGACCAATGTTTATTTATTTATTTATTTATTTATTTATTTATTTACAATAACTGCCCTACAGGTCTTGAGACCCAACTACAAGGCAGTGATTATACAAATAATACGTAAACGAACAATTTTAAATTAGCATCAAACGACAAAAATATATATCAATTTAAATACAAATAAAAAATTAACTAAAATAATTAATTCTAACACTAAATGTATAATACAATGCTATGCTATCTACTTTCATATACAAAGGTGAACATACAATTCAATTAAGGATGAGAAAGAGAAAAAAGACAGAAATGCCAAGGTCAATGTGCCAAAATCCGGCAGACAGTTCCTAGAGATGAGCTGAATATGTCAAAGCTATTACTCTTGTTATAAATGTCGCACATGGAATATAGAGGCGAAAATTTGAGCACGTTAGTTCTAGGAGTTCTGAGATAAAATACGTTAAAATTTCGGCAATTTATACGAGGGATACTTAAGTTTATTCTAGCTAAAATATTAGGACAGTCAATGAAATTGTTAAGTACCTTATAAAGAATTGTTAGTAAGAAAAATTCCCGCCGTACCTTTAAAGATGAAAAGTTGAATTTCTGAAGCAATAGTTCATGTGAAAAACCTTGCGTAGGATAAACCCCAAAGCTCTTAAGATTGAGGTATTTGAAAAACCTTCTTTGGACCCTCTCCAAAGTATTGACGTGGGTATTGTAGCCTGGGGACCACACAACTGATGCGTATTCTAGTTTAGACCGCACATATGAGAAATACAGTAATTTGATGCCGTCAGTGTTATTAAAATCGCGAGTACAACGCAAGATAAATCCAAAAACCCTTGAGGCCTCAGAAACGATATTATTCATATGAAAAGAAAATGAAAACTTGGAATCGTTAGTGACTCCGAGATCTTTAAAAAGATCTGCCCGCGAGAGTAGCACGGTATTCAACGAATATTCATATCGAAATTAAGAAAATTTCAAAGTGAAAGTCATAACATTACACTTCTCCACGTTAAGCTGCAGATAATTTTCGGAACACCAATTGCTAACATGTTTCAGGTTCGATTGAAGCTCTATACAATCCTGTAAGCAATTTATTCTCTTATATAGCTTAACATCATCGGCATATAATAAAATATCTGTGTCAACAACAAAAACAATGTCATTAATAAAAATATTAAAAAATAAAGGTCTCAGTACTGATCCCTGCGGCACACCAGAACTTGAAATATATTTCACTGAGCGAGAACCGCGAATTTCAACATACTGAATACGATTATGGAGATATGATTTAAATAACTTTATTAGTGAATCTGAAAATCCAAATGACGACAATTTCTTAAGTAAGATCGAGTGGTCCAAACGATCAAATGCCTTTGTGAAGTCCAAATAAACAACAACCATCTGACAACCATGATCAATAGCCTCAGCTATATCCTGAGTCATAATCATGAGATTAGTTGTCGTCGACCTACCCTTAAAGAAGCCATGTTGAGATGGAGTAATTAAATTTTTAGTTAATGAAAAAATAGAATCATGAAGTAAAAATTTAAATATTTAAGAAAAATTGCATATAATAGACACCGGTCTATAATTACAAACTTCAGATCTATCTCCTTTCTTAAAAACAGGACAAACCTTGGAAGATTTCCATATGGAAGGAAAACTGTTTAATTTTAAACACCTATTATACAGTATTTTAAGTGGTTTGGCTAGGACGAATCTGCAGTCTAGTATTAGAAAAGCTGGGATTAAATCCGGACCAGTAGTAAATTTAGGTTTAAGCTTCTTTATAGCATTAACTATTTCACATTCAGTGAAATCAGATACATGAACAGATGGAAAGATGGAATCTACGGAACATGAATCATCCACGGATACCGAACTGGCCGAAGAAAAGGATTGCTTAAAGAATTCCGCAAAAGCATTTAAAATATCAGATAAAGTATTAATTTTTTTATTATTAAAAGACATACTATTTGGAATACCCTGTAGCTCCTTTTTCGATTTAATAAAATTCCAAAACTGTTTAGGATCCCTTTTAATTTTATCCTCCACCCCCCGAATATATGTTTTGTATGAGACAGATATGTCTTTTTTTATTTTACTTCTTAGTGATTTAAAATTTTCCAAATGAAGCAACCTTCCAGAAGTTTTATATTTTTTATGAGATTCATTCTTTTTTTTAATGCAATGTATAATATGACGAGAAAACCAAGGTGGATAATTTCGTTTCGGAATCTTTTTATATTTAGCTACGTAAACATCCAACGTATCATATAATTTTTTGTAAAATGTTAATATTTTTATTTATTTTTATATCCTAAAATATTCAGATTTTTGCTAATACGTTCGCTGTATAAATCTTAGTATCAAACTGGAAATAATTCTATGATAAACAAGTTTGTATTATTTTTTATCAATATCTCTTCAATAATTTAGAATTGTATCATTTATTGGTTAAGAGGAAAATACATTTTTAACATTAAAGGATATATAAGATAACAAACAATGCAGGTATTAACTATAGTCACACAAAATCGTCGTTGTTTAGTAGCATAATAAAATTAAAATTGATAACCAAATGAAATATGTTCAGCTCAACGTTAGACTAGAGAAAGGTGTTCCAATAAATTACTAAACATAATCCCATCTTAAAATTTGGCTTGTTTCTCCCAGTAAATATACATCAGTTAGATGAAATACAATAGCCTAGGGTGCATTGTACTATTATACATACAACAAGTAACCATATTGTATGCTGATTAATATGGCAGGTTTAGCCATTAGGAACATCCTGGGCTAATAGCTACATTATAGCGTCTTGTTGCTGCCGAGGAACGATAAAAGATGTATAGAGGTGCTAGTTTTTTTTTCCTTCGATTTTTCTTGGAGTAATGTGAATTAATGGATGGAGATTATAATGTTATGTATACAAAAATACAGCAGGAAATCAAAAGGAGTTTTGTGTATATTTAGGGTGTTTGGATAATGTGTCAGGATACTTAAAGTAGTTACTCTACATTGTCAAATAAAGGTGGTAAATTATATAACAAAAAGTCAAGAAGTCAATATTTCTTAAGTTAAAGCCTGTCAAAGTTTTTTCTTATTTTCGACATATTGCGGTTCGCTTTTAACTATATATATATATATATATATATATATATATATATATATATATATATATATATATATATATATATTGTCGTATTTCGCGGGCTGAATACCGCGAAATACGCGGTAATAAAGCCCACTAAAATAGTATGTTTCGTCCTCAACGTCGACGGTAGGACTCATTAGTGGGTCCGTTGACGCCTTACCCAGACACCCTCGACACCCTTGTGTCTACTTTCTATATGTTGAACCTTATATTTGAACTCAATTTCGATCGGAACATACCGGTAAGATATACCGATATGTCCGTTTCTACAACCTGCCCCCCTAAGGCAGTCGCTCTCGCTTATTGAGACTCCACAGTCTCGATATAGAAAGCGGATGACTGAAGTAAATGTAGGAACGGACATTCCGAGTGGTTCCCAGATCCTGGCGCTGCATGCAAGTGTGGATCAGCCTTGATAAGACTCTCGATTTGAACTGTGTGACGGGGGGAAGGGGATGCTGATTGATCTCGATACGCAGAGACGTAAATGACAGAGGTGAGGCATTACCCGGACGGCCCTGATGGGATCCACGGGAGCAACTTAAATGATAGGGGTGAAGCTCTTCCTGACGGCCCTGATAGGATATCCAAAAAGTAACTTAAATGATAGGGGTGAAGGATGCCCGACGGCCCTGATGAAGTCTAAGATATATGATCCCTGCATGAAAAGGCATTAAGCTAATGCTGAGTCCACGACAGTTGTGACAAAGACGACGTTGAATAATACGTAATTTGGGGTGTTAGTCCCCGCAGTTCCTGGGCATCCAACGTTCGGCGTTCGTTCGAAATCAGGACTTATGAAATCTCAAAGAACGACGAAGTTGTCTGGCCTAAAGGGGGGGTGTCGTATTATTCAACATCTTACCGCCATCCTCCGGTCAGATTTAACTTCAAATAAGAGATCCGAACACAAATAAGTACGACGACGGGTGTCTGGGAAGGTGTCAATCGGAATCTCACTGACCAGGCCTACGACTGGCACCCAAAGAATTTTTTCACGAAGCGCAAAATAGAGCTACCAGGGGCCGGCCTAACTGCGACAATATATATATATATATATATATATATATATATATATATATATATATATATATACATATTTTCCAGAATCTTGAACCATAGATTATATCATGTATATCGCATACACTTAATTTTATGTTTAAGAGGATATTCAGTTTTTGATGTTTTTTAACAGGATCAAATACTTAATATTTTTCTTTAAATTAGGCTGGTATAAATGTGGCTCAAATTTCCTATACATATATATATATATATATATATATATATATATATATATATATATATATATATATATATAAAGAATTTAATAAAAAGGAATTGAGTTTGATAGTGTTGGTAAATATTAGGGTGAAAATTTGTCGAAATATTTAATGAGAAATTTTTATTACTTTACACAAATATATATATATATATATATATATATATATATATATATATATATATATATATATTTAGCTTGTTATTTTCTTGGGAATATGGTTCATTTTTATATTAAAACTACATATATAAAGTAGTCATATTATTGTATATATATTTTATATTTCAGGGCGTTTCGATTCTTTCGAATCTTTTTTAACTGAAGGTTTAGATTTCAACAGCCTAAAATTCAAACTACCATTCTTTTACAAATACGTAGATGATTGCATAACAGCTATACCAAAAAATCAAGATTCATATATTTTAAATAAATTTAACAGCTATCATGAAAAATTACAATTTACGATAGAATTTGAAAATAATAACCACATAAACTTCCTAAATATTGCATCACAAAAATAATACAATACTAATTGAGTGGTACACAAAATCTACATGGTCTGGTCGCTACCTCACCTACAATTTCTAACACCATATGGTCCAAAATAAAATCAGTAATAATTGGAATAGCCGATAGAGCCATCATCTTTAGAAGTCCCGAATTTAGAAACAACTGTATCAAAAAAGCAAAAGAGGTCCTTATATCAAACTCTTACCCAAATAAACTAATTAATGAAATTTTTAAAGAAAGGCTAGAAAAATATAAACATGGACACACTAAAACAGAAAATCTAGAAGATAATAAAACCAAAAAACAATATCTTTCCTTGCCAGACATAACAAAACTTTCCGAAAACTTTCAAACCTTCTTTAAGAAACGTAATATAACCACCAGTCATAAGGGTCATAATTTACTTAAAAGCAATTTCACCAAATTAAAAAGTGATATTCCTAAAAACAAAAAATCAAATGTTGTCTACCAAATACCTTACAAGGATTGTCCACCGAATTATATCGGCCAAACTAGTCAGTATCTGCAAAACCGTCTAAACGGACATAAATTTGACAAAAAAAATATTACCACCATAAAAAAACATGAAATGAAACACAAGCACACCTTTGATTATGAAAATACAAAAATCTTGAAACCTGAAACCAACAAAGGAAAACGAGAATTTCACGAAATGATCGCAATAAAAAAAATTCGAATGCCGTAAACGATAAAACCGACATTAATAATCTAAATCAAATTTATTTAAACATATTAAAATAAACCAGTATAAGGGAATTTCTAAAATAAATAAAACAATAAATAAAAATAATTCTCAGCTTTCAATTCTTCTAAATTGAATCACGATATTTTTTCAGAAAGATATCACTTCAATTAAAAGACTCAAACTTTTTACCACTTAAAGTACCTAAAACATACACCATCTGGGTTCCACATTCAGTCAAGTCAAGGCAGTTATAGGGTTAAAAATGTAGTGTCCATTCTTCTAGCTGGACTTTTAAAAATACTATTGAAAAGTTAATATACAAGAAAGTGTGTGATTATAATTGGTTTGTGATGTAATTAGTTTTTATTTAAAACAAAAATTTCTGTTCTAAATGGTAAGTTTTTAACCCGTTATTCCGTATATAATAATATTAAAAATGTACTTTTTTGTAGATTCCGCCGAAACCTTCAGTTGAAAAAGATTCGAAAGTATCGAAACGGCCTGAAATATGAAATATATATACAATAAGTATGATTACTTTATATATGTAGTTTCAATATAAAAATGAACCATATTCCGAACGCATATCACAGCATAGCTAGACAACAGCCCGATAGGTGGACGAGTAAATTACTGCAATGGCGACAGCCAGAAACGAACTGAAATCGTGGCAGGCCACAACGCAGATGGGTAGATGATATAAGACAGTTTGCTGGAAAAGACTGGCTCCTAAAGGCGAGAGACAGATTCCAGTGGAGGACCATCGGAGAGGCTTATGTCCAGGAGTGAACGTCAATGGGCTGAGAAAGAAGAAGAAGAAGAAGAAGTTGAAGTCATGAAATTCCTTGGAAGATTATTTTTAATTTGAAAAAGTGATAATAACTACTAAATCTGGGCATTCAAAATATTTCCAAAATTTAAATTGACGTGTCATAAAATATTAAATTATGCAAGTACTAAAAATCCAATTTCGTTTACCTTGTATGTTTCAGACATTAAAAATATTAGAATTTAAAATAGCATAATAATCACTCATGGTTTTAAAAATGGCAGCTTTACAGCGAGACGTAAATTTAACATAAATTCTTGTATGACTAACAACTACCGTGAAATTAAAAAAAAATGTAAATAATCTTAAAAAAAAACAACTACTGTCTAACCATTCTTCTTAAGTTGTATTATAAAGGATATATTTTTTTAAAGGACAAGTTTTGTTAAAAGAAAAACGTTTCTTTCTGGAAGTTTGCATTCATATCTCCAGAGCAACACAAAGAATGCACAGAAATTGTCTTATCAGAGTCTTTCAAGCAAAACAATGCCTTAAATAGAACCAGAGTTTTGTCGTAGTCTGCAGGAATTTCTCGTTATTTTTAATAAAGACAATGGACTGATTTAAGTAGAATCATAATTCGGGGCGGGGCTTCTCTTTGTATGTGAAATTAAAACGAAATTTTCTGTTTTTGTGCGAGAGTTTTGCTGCACAGTTATGTGACACGCGGCTTTTTGTCTTTAGACTGTCTTGTTTATTTAATAAATTATGGAACTTTGTTTTGAGACCCATTCAAATTCGTTAATTAAGGGAAAATAATTGTTCAGCTACTGGAATGGTCAATATTTCTCTAAAATACAAAAAGCTTTGTTTCCTGCACATCAAGTTATTAGATATTAATAAAAATACTTAAAGGATTATAAAAGGTGCTCAGATGATACTTCAGGATACATAAAATTAACATTCCATTAGATTTTATTATTAATTTTTCTCCTGAAACCATATATATATATATATATATATATATATATATATATATATATATATATATATATATATATATATATATATAATGTAGGAATTAATTTTTCTTGAACCATTAATATTTTTTTAGTTGGTTATTTTCTTGGGAATATGGTTCATTTTTATATTGAAACTACATATATAAAGTAGTCATACTTATTGTATATATTTTATATTTCAGGCCGTTTCGATTCTTTCGAATCTTTTTCAACTGAAGGTTTCGGCGGAATCTACAAAAAAGTACATTTTTAATATTATTATATACGTAATAACGGGTTGAAAACTTACCATTTAGAACAGAAAATTTTGTTTTAAATAAAAATCAATTACATCACAAACCAATTATAATCACACACTTTCTTGTATATTAACTTTTCAATAGTATTTTTCAAAATTCCAGCTAGAAGAATGGACACTACATTTTTAACCCTATAACTGCCTTGACTTGACTGAATGTGGAACCCAGATGGTGTATGTTTTAGGTACTTTAAGTGGTGTAAAAAGTTTGGGTCTTTTAATTGAAGTGATATCTTTCTGAAAAAATATCGTGATTCAATTTAGAAGAATTGAAAGCTGAGAATTATTTTTATTTATTGTTTTATTTATTTTAGCATTTCCCTTATATTGGTTAATTTTAATATGTTGAAATAAATTTGATTTAGATTATTAATGTCGGTTTTATCGTTTACGGCATTCGGATTTTTTTTTATTGCGATTATTTCGTAAAATTCTCGTTTTTCTTTGTTGGTTTCAGTTTTCAAGATTTTTGTATTTTCATAATCAAAAGTGTGCTTGTGTTTCATTTCGTGTTTTTTAGGGCTGTAATATTTTTTTTGTCATATTTATGTCCATTTAGACGATTTTGCAGATACTGACTAGTTTGGCCGATATAATTCGATGGACAATCTTTGTAGGGTATTTGGTGGACAACATTTCATTTTTTGTTTTTTGGAATATCACTTTTTAATTTGCTGAAATTGCTTTTAAGTAAATTATGACCCTTATGACTAGTAGTTATATTATGTTTCTTAAAAAAAGTTTGAAAGTTTTCGTGAAGTTTTGTTATGTATGGCAAGGAAAAAGATATTGTTTTTTTGGTTTTATTATCTTCTAGATTTTCTGTTTTAGTGTGTCCATGTTTATATTTTTCTAGCCTTTCTTTAAAAATTTTATTAATTAGTTTGTTTGTGTAAGAGTTTGATATAAGGGCCTCTTTTGCATTTTTGATACAGTTGTTTCTAAATTCGGGACTGCTAAGGATGATGGCTCTATCGGCTATTCCAATTATTACTGATTTTTTTTGGGCCATGTGGTGTTGGGAATTTTAGTTGAGGTAGCGACCAGACCACGTAGATTTTGTGTACCACTCAGTTAGTATTGTATTATTTTTGTGATGCAACATCATATCTAGGAAGTTTATGTGGTTATTATTTTCAAATTATATGGTAAATTGTAATTTTTCCTGATAGCTGTTAAATTTGTTTAAAATATATGAATCTTGATTTTTTGGTATAGCTGTTATGCAATCATCTACATATCTGTAAAAGAATGGTAGTTTGAATTTTAGGCTGTTGAAACCCAAACCTTCAGTTAAAAAAGATTCGAAAGAATCGAAACGTCCTGAAATAGAAAATATATGTATAGTATAGTATGACTACTTTATATATGTAGTTTTAATATAAAAATGAACCATATTCCCAAGAAAATAACCAGCTAAATATATATATATATATATATATATATATATATATATATATATATATATATATATATATATATATATATATATATATTTGTGTGAATGAATAAAAATTTCTCATTAAATATTTCGACAAATTTTCACCCTAATATTTCCCAACACTATCAAACTCAATTCCTTTTTATTAAATTCTTTATCGTTTCCTTTCCAATAATATTATAATAACTGTCATAAACCCACTACCTTACGTATAACCATATAAAAGCCCCATTTTCACAAAATAAATAGTATATTTAAAAGGTAAATGGAAAGTTTTAACTCCACTGTTAACCTCTTTTCACGACATGAAAATATCCCTTCTTTTTTTATTTTTGTATCATTCGGTATCAACCACAAACCGATCCCCGATAAAAAATTTGTATCGTGTGTTTCCTACCTTGAAATAAATATATATTTTTGGCGAATCTTGGTGTAGAAAGATTATTTGTTTGACAAATTTTGTATCGAAACGAAGATTGGATCAATTGATTTATTTTGCGTAATAAAGCAGGAGATTGTGAACAAGATGGAAATAATTGAACCTCGTTTAGAAAGTGAACACAAATTGAAAGCTAGATAAAGCAAAAAACTTAAAATTAGCTAAAATTACCCTTAAATAAATTATTAATATGAACTTTTTAAAATTTACATAAGGGAATACCTGCTCAAGAAAAGTTTTTTATTTTCAAAATTATACCATTATTACACTGCTCGACAAAATTTGACTTTCATTCTGAATGACATTTTTTTGTAACGAGTAAGGTGCTTTTGTAGTACGAAATTGAAAATTTCATACTTGTAAAGTGATTAGTTTCATATAATTTACTTACATATTATATCAATCTAAATCAAAATATGATTTTTAACCATTTTTTACTGGATTTTGCCTGGAAAATATCATTTTTTAGGATCGCGACTTTTCTCAAACTGGCAGGGTTGAGGTGTGCCCTTTGACAAGGTCTGAGCCCTGAGGGTGGTCCTATAGAGAGACCGAAAGCGCTTGGCCGATTGTAATAATTTCAAATATACACTGAAATACAAAATCCGTCAATTTCTTGATTTCTTTAGTGTACAACCTGTTAATAACTTATTTAATATTATTACCTAATCATTTAACAAAATTTTCGTAACATATTAGTGCCAAAATTGCTTAAAATAATTTTAAATTTACCTTATAAACTAATTAAATCTATATTACATTCTACGGTTTTATATAAATTATGGTTTTAATTTATACATAATTTCTTTAATAACTCTTAAAACTAAAACATTCTTTTTATATTTCGCACATTAATGTTTATTTATCACCATTCACGGTGTTTTTGTCTAAATTTTACATTAATTTTTCCACTATTTATTGGGACCAACGAAGATGTGTAACACTTCATTATTAGTTTTTTAAAAGCATCCACACTCTTTTTATTCATTCAAATATATATATATATATATATATATATATATATATATATATATATATATATATTTGTTTGTATTAACACTTCCTCTAACTAGTACAATACTTTTTACATAGTTTTTTAATTAACTTTAGTTTTTATAGAGAGAAATATGTCATATTTTTTAAGAATGTAACAATTCCCAATTATTTTACTTATTTCAGAATTTTGGATTTTATTGTCTTTTTCTTAAGACATTATCTATTTATTTACACTACGAATTAAACAAAACATCTTATTATATCCTTAAATCTTATTTTATCCTATTCTAAACCATATTTACTGGCATATTAACCATTAAAATACATCATTTAATCTTTTTGTGTCTGATTTCTTCTCTTTTAGACTCAAATAAAACTGAGTCAGAGCCCTTATTTATACAATACGCGATATATATATATATATATATATATATATATATATATATATATATATATATATATATATATATATATATATATATATACATACATACAGGGTGAGTCAACGATTGGATGAAGTAGGTTTGTGCCTTTTCGGTGAAATTAACAAAGAAACTATATTTATTGTTTGATACAGTTTATTTTTACGCAGATTTTAAAAATATTTTGGACTCTACAAGGTGAGCCAAAAAACTAGGACAGCATAAAGTTGTATTTTTTTAAATAGAACACCATATATACGAATCGTATTTTCGATTTAGCTTAATTTTAAATCTTTTTTATTAAGGGTTTACTATAACAAAACTTTATAGTTTCTGAGATGATTAAGTTTAAAGAAAAAAAGTCACATTTTCAAGCATCAATTCAATCCTAAATAACGTTTTCAATTTTGTGACAAATATATTCAAATTTGGAATTTAGCAAGGCCAAGGACAAGTTAACATAATTTTTACCTAATATTTGTAATAAAAGCTACAGGGTGTTGAACACATCGGCTCAAATTTGAACAAGTTTAAATGAATAAATATCTTTTTTTTTTAAATGGTATACCCAGTATATTTTCATGTTATTTAGTAGAGTAATAAAAACCCTAAAAGTTTTGTTCAATATATCCTATACCTATTTATGATATTTTTTGAGATATTTCAGTTTTTCTTATTTTCCATACTTTTTTACAGAAATAGTCTTCATTATCATAGTAGCCATGGCAAAAACAATGTAAAAGAACATTTTTCTGTGTGTCAAATTTATAACCGCAATCGCTTCTTTTGGTTTTTATGTAGTGTAGTTTGGTTTTTTTTGCATTCATCTTATATTGTAAAATGAATTTTCCAAAGAATGAGTTAATAGATATGATTTATACAATAGGAGAGGCTCAAAAAAATTGCCTTCTTGCTCAAAGAATTTACAAAATGAAGTATCCTGATCGACGCCAGCCTAATACCCATACTTTTCAAAACTTAATGCAAAGATTTGATTCGTCTGGTACTGGTGATTTTCCAAAAAGTAAAGTGGTCAACAAACCAGTAACTAATGAAGAAAAAGAACTACAAGTATTGTTAAATGTTCAGGAAAATCCTTATATTGGTAGCCGTCAGTTAGCAGCATTATGTGAAACATCACAATCCACCGCTAATCGTACTACCAAGAAATATAGGTATCATCCATATCACATGGAATTACACCAAGAATTGCATGGACAGGATTTTGAAAGTCGTGTAAACTTTTGTCGTACAATAAATGCGGAGATTCAATTAAATCCAAATTTATTATGCAAGGTAATGTTTAGTGATGAAGTTACTTTTAGAAGTAACGGTGCCGTAAATAGACGCAACATGCATTATTATGCCACAGAAAACCCATTTTGGATTAGAGAGGTGCAACATCAAAAACACTGGTCATTAAATGTTTGGTGTGGTATTCATCATAATCGAATTATTGGACCCCACTTTTTTAATGAACCACTAAATGGCCATAGTTACCTGAACTTTCTACAAGAAGAACTACCCCAACTGCTTCAAGGTCTCGATAGGGATGAGCTCGACAGTATGTGGTTCCAGCACGATGGTGCGCCTCCGCATTGCCATCGTGAAGTTCGTGCGTTTTTGGACCAACGATATCCGCAAAAATGGATTGGACGTGGAGGTTTCATTGAGTGGCCACCAAGGTCTTGCGACATCACCCCATTAGATTTCTTCCTATGGGGTTATATTAAAAATAAGGTGTATGTTAATCCACCAACAACAGTGGAAGATATGCGAAACAGGATTAGGGATACCTGTAGAACAATAACGCCACTAATTTTGTCCAGGGTCCGAGAAAATCTGCAAAAAAGACTAAATTTGTGCATTGCACAAGAGGGTCGTTTATTCGAACACTTATTAAAAAGAAATAATTAATCTCAGTATTTAATAGGTAATTTTTTTGTTTCAATTTAGTATAAAAGTAAATATGTATTTGCCTTGTCGTTATTGTTGTGTTAATTTTTTCACATTATGTTTAATTAAACTATTGCCGTTGTAATATAACGAATAATGTATTTCATCATATTTAACCACATTCTGTTTGTTTCTGTAGTTTCTTTTTATTATTTTACATGGCTACTATGATAATGAAGACTATTTCTGTAAAAAAGTATGGAAAATAAGAAAAACTGAAATATCTCAAAAACTATTATAAATAGGTGTAGGATATATTGAACAAAAATTTTATGGTTTTTATTACTCTATTAAATAACATAAAAATATACAGGGTGTACCATTTAAAAAAATATATTTATTCATTTAAACTTGTTCAAATTTGAGCCGATAAGTTCAACACCCTGTAGCTTTTATTGCAAATATTAGGTAAAAATTATGTTAACTTGTCCTTGGCCTTGCTAAAATCCAAATTTGAATATATTTGTCACAAAATTGAAAACGTTATTTAGGATTGAATTGATGCTTGAAAATGTGACTTTTTTTCTTTAAACTTAATTATCTCAGAAACTATAAAGTTTTGTTATAGTAAACTCTTAATAAAAAAGATTTAAAATTATAAGCTAAATCGAAAATACGATTCGTATATAGGGTGTTCTATTTAAAAAAATACAACTTTATGCTGTCCTAGTTTTTTGGCTCACCTTGTCCTAAATATTTTTAAAATTTGCGTAAAAATAAACTGTATCAAACAATAAATATAGTTTCTTTGTTAATTTCACCGAAAAGGCACAAACCTACTTCATCCAATCGTTGACTCACCCTGTACATGTGTGTGTGTGAAATAACAAAAAAAAATTGTGATTATATTCCGCTTTAAAGTGACAAAGTACATAAGAAACAACTAATAAAGTACTGTCGACCAGTTTCATTAAGAATATATTAAGAAAAGAGTAGTATTAGAAATCGGGGGATAAAAATTTATTGTTTGCTATCTTAGAATTTCATTAATTAATTTTCAAATTATCTTGTTACCAAAAGAGTTAAAACAGCACAAAGAACTTAAAGATAATCAGCCACTTCGAAGTAATTTCTCAAGGGAAAGGTGAGTCGAATCTTTAAACTTTAATTTGAAAGAAAAATAATATTTTTGAAAGTCAGCAGCTCTCTAAACGGGTATTCTCTTTTAATTAAAAAAGGGGTATTTTTTTACGATTTAAAAACAAGTCTGCCTGCAGACAATTATTTTTCTTTCAGTATTTTTGTGCCTTGCGCGCTGTTTTTAAGTAATTTTTAAGGTTTACCTTTGAATAAAAGCTTTTTAAATGATGTAACCAAAAAGTTAAACAATCTAAAAATATTATTTGTAAACCAAAAATGGATAATATACTTGCAGTTGAGTGTATAATATACAATTATATAAGAGATACTTAACTCTCAACTAACTGAAAAAACCTTATACTATAAGGACAAACGTACTCTGTTCTAACACAGTTAGAGACGAAGCACTATCTCAGATTGCAAGAATACCAAGAAAGGGTGGAAGCCTTTCCTATGGTAGTGCACCGCCATCTGTAGACCGGTTTCGAACTTGTTAGTTCTCATCAGTACAGAATAGGCTAGCGCACTGCAGCATCGGAAAAGTAAATCCTTTAAGCAACTTATATTAGACAAAATATGAAATCTAATACAAGCGGCGCCATCTCCCAGCATTCCAGAATTAAAAATTTCGGAAATTATTAAAAAATTTGAAACAATCGGTTGTCTAAAAATTTGTAAAAAATGCACTGATAATAATGAGGAGCAACCGGTTCCTCAAATTACTGAAGAACGAGCAAATCGCGGAGACTGACGTTTGTAGTTTAGCAGAAATTAATTTTCCTTGCAATAGTACCGTAATTGCCTAAGAACTTGATATGAACGCTCACACAGTTCGGAATATTTTAAAGCTAATAGGGATATAACCCCTGAAGTTTTGGCAAATACGCGAACCATATTTTACTATTTTTTTTTTGTATTTCGACTATTTGATGTATTTAAAACAATCAATGTATCAAATAGTCATTAAATATTCCAAATTCCGTCGATTACATTATAAGTTTAGACGAAAAGTAAATACACCCTCTCATTCGTTTCAAGGTACTGCTCGTTTTCGTGTCGCACGGAATTTAGCGGGGGTAATATTGCGGTAAGTGTTCCCTACGATCTTCTGTCCGAACTATCTGAAAGAAGTTAGACGGGCTTAGTGGATTAAAACTTGAGAAACGGCCAAAATAATTTCTAGTTAAGAAATTTAAAATAGAAGTTTGGCTATAGTAACGTTTCTATTAAACCTCGGTAATATGAACGGCCAGTCTTTTCTTTCTAAAGTTTCGTCTCAGGTTAAAGGCAATAGTATTGTGGTTGCGTCGCGGCCAGTTATATTTGTGCGCCGCTCTTCTATTTGACATTAGATTGTCGAGAAACAAATATCAACGATTACAAAATTGGGCTAAACAGAAAGGCAGTAATATATTTTCGCCGTACTCTGGTATGTAAAATACAAAAAAAAAAGCATGTTATCCACATGACCAGTATCTAAGTTTTACTAAATCAAAAGCCGAGGTTAAATTCCAAGGCTTACTGGATCATACAGTGGATCGAATTATATTGCTTAAAATTAGACTCCCTTGAACAAATCGATAAATTAGATTTGTAGATTTGAGTTTCATTTGCAAATGGGGCTTCAATGGAACGTCAGGTGAGAGCCAGTACAAAATGAAATTCACTGATCCGACTATTTCTGATACAAACTTATTCCTAACCTCTCTTATTGCACTTCAATTGTGTTGTACAATTCCAAACCCTGTGAATTGCGGGCCTCTGAAATTTGAATTTATTAAGAAAACCGAACAAAATTCTTTAACGAAAATAGAAAATTATGAATTCGAACCAGAAAACATGCACCATATAATAGAGTTTTCTTTGCCACCCGAGCTTTCAGTACAACTTATCTATGACGATGATAGATGGCTAGGAGAATGCTTTGGCTGGAGCGAAATCAGTCCAACGTTATTACCTCTGCTAAACAACATCTCAGTTCAACAACATTGATACTGTGTCTCAGTAAATACAGACTATTTCAAGCTACAGCCATTATAACAAGAGTAAAGAGACAACTGATCGTCCGGTTTCCCGTCATTTTGCAAACTATTGGAAGCGGACATTAAATTGTAATAGAGAAGTTTTGGGAATACAAACTTCAAACAGCAAGATTATTCTTCAAAGGATATTCTTGGTACAACAGGAATCCACAAATGACTTACTTCATTGACCAGTCATCATTTGCAATATTACCGATAGGTAAACTATCGAAAGATGCACAAAAATCAACGGACAAGTTGATAAGAAACTATCGTCTAGACTTTGCCCGAAAATCTTCTCGAAAAAAAATATGGAAGATGTGTTCTAAAACTTTTGGCGTCGATGGATCCTTACACTGTTTTTGACATATAAGTATTCGGATAACAATTCATACGTATTGGAGAATGAGACAAGAGCTGTTAACAAAGAAGGCAGTGATTAAAAAGTTCATTTTGTTATTTTTATTACAGTCGTATTATTTATTCATTTATGTGAATCAATAAATATTATATTACTTATTTATTAAGAAGTCTTAAGCACAGAGGAAAAAGTACTTTCGCCTTTTTAACGATTATCGATATCAATGTATTTATTATTATAGTATTATATTTAAAATGTACCTTGAAGTCAAGCGCAATATTTTATTCATGGAAATACAATTATTCTTTTTATTTTATTTTTAAAGCGTTGAACCACATTAGACGTTTTTCGAATTTATTTTCTTGATTTTAAAGATTCAGTCTGCGATTTTTATTTTTAATATCAAATCCATGCTTTCGACCCACTGTGTTTTGACTACCCGAAACCAGCTAAAAGTCCTTGCCCGACGCAAATGGGGCTTCAATGGAACGTCAAGTCAGAGCCAGTACAAAATGAAATCACTGATCCGACTATTTCTGATACAAACTGATTCATAACCTCTCTTATTGCACTTCAATTAGCAGGTATTAACACGCAAACTCAACAAGAACAGATTGTGTTGTACAATTCCAAACCCTGTGAATTGCGGGCCTCTGAAATTTGAATTTATTAAGAAAACCGAACAAAATTCTTTAACGAAAATAGAAAATTATGAATTCGAACCAGAAAACATGCACCATATAATAGAGTTTTCTTTGCCACCCGAGCTTTCAGTACAACTTATCTATGACGATGATAGATGGCTAGGAGAATGCTTTGGCTGGAGCGAAATCAGTCCAACGTTATTACCTCTGCTAAACAACATCTCAGTTCAACAACATTGATACTGTGTCTCAGTAAATACAGACTATTTCAAGCTACAGCCATTATAACAAGAGTAAAGAGACAACTGATCCTCCGGTTTCCCGTCATTTTGCAAACTATTGGAAGCGGACATTAAATTGCAATAGAGAAGTTTTGGGAATACAAACTTCAAACAGCAAGATTATTCTTCAAAGGATATTCTTGGTACAACAGGAATCCACAAATGACTTACTTCATTGACCAGACATCATTTGCAATATTACCGATAGGTAAACTATCGAAAGATGCACAAAAATCAACGGACAAGTTGGTAAAAAACTATCGTCTAGACTTTGCCCGAAAATCTTCTCGAAAAAAAATATGGAGGATGTGTTCCAAAACTTTTGGCGTCGATGGATCCTTACACTGTTTTTGACATAGTAAGTATTCGGATAACAATTCATACGTATTGGAGAATGAGAAAAGAGCTGTTACCAAAGAAGGCAGTGATTAAAAAGTTCTTTTTGTTATTTTTATTACAGTCGTATTATTTATCCATTTATATGAATCAATAAATGTTATATTACTTACAAATTATTTGCATTAGTATTTATTAAGAAGTCTTAAGCATAAAGGAAAAAGTACTTTCGCCTTTTTAACGATTATCGATATCCACGTATTTATTATTATAGTGTTATATTTAAAATGTACCTTGAAGTCAAGCGCAATATTTTATTCATGGAAATACAATTATTCTTTTTATTTTATTTTTAAAGCGTTGAACCACATTAGACGTTTTTCGAATTTATTTTCATGATTTTAAAGTTTCAATCTGCGATTTTTATTTTTAATATCAAATCCGTGCTTTCGACCCACTGTGTTTTGACGATCCGAAACTAGCAAAAAGTCCTTGCCCGACGCCATTTTTGCTGGAAACCAGGAAGCAAGCTACGATACAACAGTATGCTTTATTTCATTTCTTCAACATGGCTAAACAGGTTGTTCGTCGCCTTTTGTTACGTTCCCTTTTTTTAAGAGGTTCTGTTCTCGACTTTCCACACCTGTATAATTGAATATTATTTGTTTTTTAAAGCAAGCTCACAAGTAATTTTTTTTTCAGATATTACGTGGGAATAGTGACACAGCTTCAGTCGAAAGTCACAAACTCATGCCAACAATTTTTGCTAGCAAAATTCGTCTACTTCCCTACAGTATTCATAGGAGAACAGTATGTCTAAGAATGGAACTTTTAGGATGCGAATACACAGGTAAGAAATAAAGTTATTAAACTAAACAATTACTTTGTATTATTTTAATTTTCTCGCGGAAGCCACCCAGTATAAAATTTATATTTAAACCCAGTAAACTACATCGTCCCAAAATTAATCAATCCTAAGTTTTAATAATGAATTTGCCCAACTAGCGGTTTCACTCATCTGTAACAGCAAGCTAGTCAAACACTTCATCAAGACTTTTGATTAATTGACTCTGTTTCAAGGTTTAATTTAAACGGGAAAGTCTTTGTGAGTGAAATAACAGTAAAATATGCAGAATTTCTTGCCTCCAATGGAAACATTCGATTTAAATATCAAAAGGTGCGATGTAAGATTCATTTGTATCAAAGTAGGCAAAGAATGGTTTGGTTGAACAAAATTAAAAGTTTTCGCGTAGAAAGTTTGATATAATTTTGACACTAGTTCGGGAACCAGGGAAGTAGGTTAGTTGTTTTATCGATTTAAATATACAGTGTGTCCCACGAAGAACTACCGCAATCAAATTGATGATGACATTGAAATGTTTTTAAAATTTAGCAGTATACTAAAATATTTTCAAGATGGCGGCATTTCCGCTTATACCGGAAGTTGATGCCTTCTTGCTCATTTTAAATGGAATACCCTATATGTTATTCCATTTTTAGATTTTATGTAAAATTATAAACATATTTCATGTAAGTATAACCATTTTTGGACATATTTTAAATTTTTTGTTAAAAATGGCCTTTGCAGGCCTAAACCCAACTATCAATTTATTCTAAAGAGTGTTTTTTATAGAGGTATAGAACTTTTAAATAGAATAAAACAAAGATGAATTTTTTAAATTGACATGAAATTCACTTTATTCGAAAGATAACCTTCTGGCATTATAATTTAAATATGACTTCTGGCATATGACCGCCACGGCTGGCTCGGACGTAGTCTAATCTGGAGGTCCAATTTTCGATGACTTTTTCCAACATTTGTGGCCGTATATCCGCAATAACGCGGCGAATGTTGTCCTCCAAGTGATCAATCGTTTCGGGCTTATCGACGTAGACTAGCGACTTCACATATCCCCACAGAAAATAGTCTAGCGGCGTTAAGTCGCACGATCTTGGAAGCCAATTCACGGGTCCGAAATGTGAAACTATGCGGTTACCAAACGTTTCCTTCAATAAATCAATTGTGGCACGAGCTGTGTGACATGTTGCGCCGTCTTGTTGAAACCACACCTCCTGCACATCATGGTTGCTCAATTGATGAACGAAAAAGTCAGTAATCATGGCTCTATAGCGGTCACCATTGACTGTAATGTTCTGACCAGCATCGTTTTTAAAGAAGTACGGACCAATGATTCCACCAGCCCATAAAGCACACCAAACAGTCAGTTTTTCGGGATGTAACGATGTCTCAACATACACTTGAGGATTATCATCACTCCAAATACGGCAGTTTTGTTTATTGACGTATCCATTCAAACAAAAGTGACCTTCATCGCTAAACAAAATTCGCTTATGAAAATCGGGATCAACGGCAATCTTGTTTTGGGCCCATTCACCGAATCTACGCCTTGCTAGGTGATCGTGTGGCTTCAATTCTTGCACGAGTTGGATTTTGTAAGCACGCAAACCAAGATCTTTTCGCAAAATCTTCCATAAAGTGAATGGACACATAGCCAATTCCTGTGCACGATGGCGGATAGACTGATTCGGGTCTTCCTCTACGCTACGCTCTACAGCAGCAATGAGTTCTTCTGTACGCACTGTACGACGTCTCTGTGGATGCGTATTATCATTTAGAGTAAACGTGGTGCGAAAACGTTCCATAGTTAATCGAATTAATTGCTCTGATGGACGATTATGTTGACAGTAAAATGGACGTAGTGCGCGATACGTATTTCGAACAGAACCATTATTTTCAAAATAAATTTGCACAATTTGAAAGCGTTGTTCAGGCGTCAGTCTATTCATGTTGAAATCCCAAACCAAACTAAACATAAATCACTTAACAGCTCACAAAATGGCCGCCAGTTAAAAAAGTGTTGCCAACTTAAAGTTTTATACCTCTATAAAAAACATCCTTTATATGAAAGCCTTTATTATTTAATTGGATTTGTTTTCCTTCTAAAAGTGGATCTACTTTGGCGTACTGTGTTGATATTTTGATAATCAATAAATACAGGGTAATCAAAAACTAACATTAGATATTAACTTGAAAAAATCGTTAAAAGCCAGGTTTTTTTTAAATAAACCCCCTATTTTTAACCGACTAAAAGAAGGAGGTTCTCAATTGGTCGACTATATATGTTTTTTTTTATGTATGTACACCGATTACTCCGGAACGGCGGCACCGATTTGAATGAAATTTCTTACGTTATGTTCAGGAAGTTGCTGCGGTGGTCCCATATTTTTTTGGATGAAATTGATGCAATAATATCCTGAATGGCGCTGACAATATGGAGGCCAAACAAATTAATTTTGTCCGATTTTCTCCAAAATTGGTGTGGGGGAGTTTTCGGGGTCGCCCATAATGAATCGAAAATATTTTTAAAAAAATCAATAGAGCGGATCCAATATAGCGGACAAAAAAATTACTTTTATCCGATTTTCTTCAAAATTGATATGAGGGAGTTTTCAGGATCGCACATAACTAATCTAAAATTATTTTTAAAAAATTCAATATGACGGATCCAATATGGCTGACGAAAAAATCAATTTTGTCCGATTTTCTTCAAAATTGGTACAAGGGAGTTTTAAGGGTCGCAAATAACGAATCTGGAATGGATATGGAGAAGTTTTTGGAATCGCACATTATGAATCTGAAATTATTTTTACAGAAACTAAATGTGGCGGATACAAGATGGCAGATTAAAGATTCTAGATCTGCCATCTCCCGATTTTGTCTAAAATCAGTATTGGGGTATTTTTGTTAGTGTTAATTATAAATTTAAAATATTTTTTGAAAAACTCAAGCTGGCACATTCAATATGGTGTCCTAAAAATTTTACAATTTTCGATTTTCTCCCAAACTGATATAGGGGGTTCTTGAGAGTGTAAATTATGAATTTAAAAGTATTTTTTCAGGATTCAATATGGCGAATCCAATGTAGCGAACTAAAAATTTTACATTTTTCGATTTTGTTCAAAGGTGGGACTGAATCGTTTTTGAGGATGTAAATAGCGAATATAAGTCTAGAAATTAAAACTAGAAAATTAGTACTAGGGGCTTCGAAGGCTTGAGATTTAGATTAGATTAAGACTTAAAATAATTTTTTTGAAATTCGATTTAGCGGATGCAATATGGTGGGTTGAAAATTTTACCTTATTCGCATTTTTTCAGATTTGGTATTAGGGGGTTTTTGGGGTCGTGTATTACGAATATGAAGTTAATTTTTTACAACTATTAGGTTGATAAGATACAATAGGAGGGACAGAAAGTTTTACATATTCCGATTTTGTCTAAAATTGATATTGTGGGGTTCTTGAGGCGTATACAAACTCAATATGCAGTATAAAATATATTGAGCTAAGAAATTTACATCTTGGGTTCTTTAAATATTGAAAATTTATATTGTGGGGTTCTTGAGGCGTGTACAAACACGCAAATTTACATCTCAGGTTCTTTAAATATCGATATTGGAAGGTTTTGGGGGTCTATATTCCCAATCTAAAATTAATTTGAAATTGAAGATAGTGGATTTACTATGACAGACTATGGTATTTGGAGAACTTTAAGAACCAAAGAATTTTTAGTGGTTCGTTTTAGGGTGATTTACAACTTTGGATAAAATGGGTACTTTTTTGCCAACTTGGAGTCATTGCAAGGTTCACTAATCTCGATTAGTACTTAGTTCAATAATTTATGGATATCATCATGAATTTTAAAACTAAAATTAGATAAATAAAATTTTTATAAAAAAAATTGAACCGACTTCTAAAAGTGCGCTAAAAAGTGAAAAATAAATATAAATTTTTATTTGGAATTGAACTTTTTGAAATCGGCGCCAAATTATTTGTAAATGAAATAAATAACTACTAATATATGCAAATTATTGTAAGAAAGCAATTACAAATAAAGTATTTTTAATCTGTTTATGCAAATCACATTTTGTCAGGTATTAGTTTGGCGCCGACTTCAAAAATTCAATTTCATATAAAAATTTATAGTAATTTTTCACTTTTAACGCACTTTTAGAAGTCGGTTCATTTTTTTTATAATATTATCTTATTTAAAATTAAAAATAGGGGTAACTTTGAATGGTTATCTATTCGAATAATTTGTAATTTTTGAAATATTAGCAATTTAACATATAAAGAAACGTAAATGTATAAGTTGTTAGATGGTTGTTCTAAGTTGTGGCTTTGCAAGTGGAAATTTGTAACAGAACAGTGTAAATATCTCTAAAACTATAACGCTATATACGCTTCTTTTCAAACAAAACTTCTCTTTAACAACAATCACTTCTTTGTAATTCTTTTTCTCGCAATATAAACTTGTTAAAAAATAATTGAATCTTCACAAAATACAAAGAAATCTCACATTTTCCGTTACATTAACAAAACAAACAAATAATAAAATCAACTGCGGAAGCACATTTTGTTTTCCAGCAAAGAGAGTCTGTTATTTTTCTTTAAATTAATTGTAATAGTATATCCCGAACTAATGCATCTAGAAAAACAAATTTCGTTATTCCTTTTGCCGGAAAACAAACGAATACAAGCAGGAAAACGTCTGCAATACATCATTTCGTTGTTATAAACTGAAATAATTGGAATTCATTGAGCAATGTTTTGTATTTCTTAAAAGGGAAATAAAGAAAATTGTTAACTTTAACACAGTAATAATGAAAATAATAATTCAGTAATTTTGCTTAAAGATCAACATAACACACATCTATATATTGGCTAATTACCTGACATATATATATATATATATATATATATATATATATATATATATATATATATGTGTGTGTGTGTGTGTGTGGGTATTGTTCAGGTATATGAAGAATTTGTCCAGGTGTTCTTTTCCATGTGGCCATATTATAAAAATATCATCAGTATCATTTTAAAGGTGCCTTTTGCAGTGCCTCTTGTTCGAAATATATCAAAAAAAGTTTGGCTATGACTGGTGAAAGCGAGGACCACATAGAATCCACAGAATCCAGTTCACGCTAGAAATCGAACAAGAAAAGAAATTTCTTTTTTTGGACCTACTATTAACTAGGAAACTCAACAACACCCTGGGCTTTAGCGTATATCAGAAACCCACACATACTGACCGATATCTCAATGCAGCGTCACATCATCATCCCTCTCAAAAGCAGGCAGTAGTCAACACACTAGTATCGAGATCTCTCCGCCATAAAACCATACATAAAAGGAATAACAGACAGAATCGGAAGAATCGTAAGAAAACACAACATACAACCCATATATATATATATATATATATATATATATATATATATATATATATATATATATATATATATATATATATATAATAAAGCTCAAAGTGACCAATCTGCTTTAAGAAATTCAGTTAATTCCTATAATTAACTTGCAGTGGCTTCCATTTTCATCAAAGTGGTTTTATTTCCACCATTGCGCGCTAACATTTTTCATTTCTAATTGTATTACATGCACCAGCGCTATCTGCCAGCAATGAACTAAGAAATATCTCGAGTGATTAAAATAACCTATTACTCTAACCACGATTACATCCTCTAGTTTGAATATCTCAAAAACGAGAAGAAGCTAACTTCTAACTCATGTAAATTAGACTCTATATATTTCTCGTCATCTTGCACTGCGGAAAATGAATTTTCTGTCGGGAAATAAGTTTCAGTTTTATAATTTTGCGAGAAATTGAGTTTTTCTTTGAGTTTCAAATGAGTATTCCTTTTTGTCGGATTTGTTAATTTTACTTTTGGAAATTAGGGGAGTGAAAGATTATGTAGTTTTTCTAGATTTAAGTAAATTGTGTTAATAAGCTAAAGGAGAAACTGTACAATAAAGTAGACCAGGGCTTATTTGTTTTTAGGTGGTTGTGAAATGGAACATGGAGATTTTTGCATGAGAGCCTTCAGAATGACCCGAATAACGATGATTTTGATATGCGTCATTTCAAAAAGTTGGGCAACATTGTTTTTATTAATAAAAATATAAAATTAACGAAAAAAAAACACGTTTTTTTTTTATTTTCTCTCGTGTAACTTTGAAGATATTCATTTTAGAGAGAGAGAGAGAGAGAGAGAGAGAGAGAGAGAGAGAGAGATATGGATTAGGGACGCATCGACTACTAGGTCTTCTAGCGTCAATTTTTTTTGGTTTCCTTGATACATATATTGCTTGTTCTACATTAGATTATATAATCCAATGTCTTTGATAAATTTGATAACATTGTTAGAATTTTGATAGGAGAGGAGAATATCAATCTTGTTTTCCTGTAATTGACGGAATGGGTGATGCTTATATTTTTTGCATTAAGTGATGATATGTTTGATTAATAGGGAGGTATGACAGGTTTGCAGTAGGGAGCAGGGGATTTGTTTAGGAGATATTCATGGATTAGCTTCGTGTGGCCAATTCAGAGCCTAGTCATTATGGTTAATTCTTGTCTTGGTAGATTAGGGAGAGGGATGCCAGTGAAGAAATTCTTTTTAACTAATTGAAGTTTGTTAATTGAATCCTGAAGGTCCCACTCTAGTTGAATGAGGTTTCGAGACATATGATGTAAAGAGTTTTTAAGGTCTTGAGGGTGGAATATTTTGTTTGCTTTATTAGGAGAGTTTTGATGATTGGAAGCGAGGGTGTCGGCTTTAGTATTTCCTGGGATTCCAGTATGACTTGGTACCCAGAGGAAGGTGAAGGATTTGTTCCTGATATGGGAGTATTTTGTTAGGGTTTTGATCTCATGAGCTATTAAATAACTAGGTTTGTATGATTCGATTAGTTTGAGGGAGTTTAGAGATTCTGAAATTACCAGCCAGTTTGATTCAGAGGTATTTATGCAATATTGTAAGGCTTTAAGGATTGCGAATAGCTCAGCAGTAAGGATTGAAGAGGATTCATGAAGGGAGAACACTTTTTCTGCGTTCTTTGTATAGTATTCATTTTAGAGGAAAGTTGAAGAGGAAAAAAGTTTAGTAATTAAATTTGCCATAAGAGAGGGTGGGTCAGAAATCTCAAAATATATTTACCTTATTGCAAAATAGCAATAATTAAAATAAAAGGTAAAAAAGCAGTTTTTTAATCAATTTTTTTCGACCATTTAAATTTCTCTGAGGACCTTCATATTTGAGTAAAGAAAACTTTATGCCATGATAAAATAATACGCCAAAATTTGTTAGGATTAAATCGATAGTTTGTACACAATAATTTTGTAATCCGATTTCGTTTACAAAAATTGACCATTTTTCAAGTTTGTCTGAGTCCAAATTATCACGTTAAGGTATTTAAATTTATTTTCGACATATTGCAGGGAACTCAAGTTTTCCAACGCTTTTTTCAGAATTAAAATCGGATGATTTCGACGCCCTCAGGAATTGTGTAAAACATTGTTGATATTTTTGCTTATAAATACATAGATTATCTCGGCGGATTTTCATTGGATTTTTTTTGCAATACATGGTTTGGAAGTACTTGGAAAGACGCCTCTATTCGTGAAAAAAAATCTAAAATCCGTCAATTGGTTTCCGAGATACAAACTGTCAAAGTTGACAGCCTGTTACGGTGAAACTATAAACAATACAGACCCGATTCTTGAACCAAAAACTTTGTTTTTCCTAGTTCTTTTTTGATGCAAATATTTAAATGTTTATGTTTTCGGAAACTTTAATAAGAAATGAAAAGAATATCGCCCACGCGCGTGAAAAACTAACAAAAGAGGTTTTAGGTGTCTGCAGTTTTCTTTTGTTTGTTTTCCCGAATAGACTTGCCTAATCTTGTACTTTATTTCGATAGCTGGGATTGGTTGAAATAAACACTGATGTGCCAATGAAAATGATTTTTAATTTGTAAATAATCAAAAACTCTTTAAACTAAACTTAAAATGACAATTCTTGTGTTAATATGTTAAAATACATCGTAAAATCTGGAGTGATGTCTTTTTCGGCTACATTTCTTTGCAGGTACTTGTCGAACACTACCTCTTGTTAGTGATGTGAGAATACGTATTAAAATAACCGAACAATTCGAATAGTAACTTAATCGTATTAAACCGAATAATTCTTTGGCATCCGGAATACGGAATTCGGAATGTGATGTGCTTCGGTTCTATTGAAATAAATGGAAACATAGTGTCATAATAAGAATAATTTTATCCTTGTTTCGTTTTTAGTAACGCATAAGTATGTCTTGGTCTTCGGAGCGACAAGAAAACGAAGATCGAATGCTACGGACGGTGCTCGTTTCATTCGTATTAGTTCGTACTGTTTCGGGTGATGTGGGAATACGTATTCAAATAACCGAGCAATATTCGAATAGTAAATTAATATGTATTAATTTAGACACTTCCCTGGCATACGGAATGTGATGATACCGATGATTTTTTATATAACGAACGATGCCAGATGGAGACGGATGTCACGGACGCTGCGGCATCGAATACACTTGTTCGTTCACCAGTGCTGGAGATGATTATAATTCTATTATTTTAGGTGCAAGTACTTTTGATGACGTAGAGCATAAAAATATATTTTATAGTTATAAAATAAAAATTCATATATATATATATATATATATATATATATATATATATATATAAAAAGTTTTATTAAAGAAATTAAAACAAAATATATATCATAAAAACATATAAATTTAACGTTAGTTCCAAAAACATAACTTAAATTGTTTTTAATAAATCAAGGAAAACACATTCTAGTAATATTTAATTTGAACATAAATAAAAAATAATCCAAGATGGTGTTCTTTGAAAATAATATGTAAAACATATAAACAAAACAATAATTTTGAACTTAGGTACGTCGTTTTCGCAAAATTTCTTGCTGCTGACTTCCGTTCATAGTTAAAAGAATTAAAGAGCCAGGATTATTTTTTAATTCTGTGGATTGGCTTATACATGGAATCTCATCTTGGTAAAAAAACTTCAGGGATATTTTTTACTGCTTGGAGTTTAACAAGACCTGAAATATGAACTTGAGCCTCATCGGTAACATTTTTTTTATTCATTTCTTCATGGTACAGAAGTGGACGTATTTCAGAAATATATATTTTTTTAAATTACCAATAGTATTTTAAATATTTTAATTTTCGATTACACAACCGACATAGGGGAAATTTACTATTTGATGAATTGACAAAAAAAACAATTGATTTTTGTGCGCGAGCCATGATGTGAATTCTAACGCATATCAAATTTATCGTTATTCAGATCATTCTGAAGGCTCTCATGCAAAAATCTCGATGTTCCATTTCACATCCACGAAACCCCGATATTTTACAGATAAGCCCTGGTCTAAAGGTAACTTTTTCTAAGGATTTTTTCTAAGGTCATTTTCTTATCAAATAGCAGACAGAATGAACAATATACCTTTTGACTACAAAAAAATAAGTAGTAAATATACATTGTCAGCCAGTCGTAATACATGTTGGATTGTTACTGATTTTGATGGAGTAGAGATGAAAAAAGAGAAAAATATTTTTGTTCAATTTTTATTCAGGATTGTTGCAACTTCACTTATGTCTTAATAAATCCAAAATTTCACTTTCTTTGTTAATTTTTTATTTATTTTCTTACAAAATTGTTAAACCATTTAGTTTATGTTTTTCTAATAATAAATTTTATTTCCGTCATGCTATATTTATGTGCCTAGAAAACATTTTTGTATGTTATTTATGGACTATTTGAGGGTTAGATGAAAAACAGACAACCGCCCTCCAAGTTGGCTATTCTGAACCTCGCCCAACATATTAAGATTATTGTATTTTATTTGGAAATTTAGAAATAAAAGCTTTTTATTATTATTATTATTATTATGATTTACAAGCCAAACGGCTTCGCACTCCCTCCAGGGATTATTCACTCATACCAGGCATACAAAGACACCAAAAGTATGAAGCTCTGTGGGAACCCTTTCCATATTGTCGGGTCCTAGGTGACGTTGTCTGCTCTACTTCCTACGAACTTTCGGACGGTTTTCGCGGTTGCAAGAAGAACTGCTTTCTGCATAAGTTTATACAGGTGCTCACCAAGGCCCAATCCCTTAATATTCTGCAGGAAGTTCTTTGGTATCACTCCAGTTGTTGACAGTATTATGGGAATCGTTTGGACGCTGTTCATTGCCCACTGTCTTCGGATTTGGACCTCCAAATATCTGTATTTGGCGATCTTCTCGTTGTATTTTGGCCTTAGGTTATTGTTGTTAGGTACAGCAATGTCGATTAGTGTAGTTCGCCTAGAAATTTTTATCTATTAGTATAATGTCTGGTCTATTATGAGCTACTGTCTGATCCGTCAAAACCGTCCGGTCCCAATATAACTTGAACTGGTTGTTCTCAAGAATAGGATTGTACTTGTAATAAGGCACTTTTCCTACCTGTAATAGGTTTAACTTTTCTGCTAATTCTTGGTGGAGTACCTTTGTGGCTGAGTCGTGTCTTTCCTTATACTCGGTTGCGGCAAATGCTTGGCATCCTCCAGTTACGTGCTGAATTGTCTCCGATGTTCGACAGCCATATTTGCATTGCTCATTTTCTATTGAGCCATCTCTAATGATGAACTTCCGATAATTCTTCGTCGGAATAACCTGGTCTTGGATGGCTAACAAGAAGCCCTCCGTTTCCGGAAACATCTGTCCCGAAATCAACCAGTAGTTCGACGCTGAGTTGTCGACATTGTTCTGATTAACCGCATTTGGATGCCGTCCATGAAGTGGCTTCCGTAGCCAGGTTTGTAACTTCTCTTGGTCTGTTTGATGGTGAGAAGTAATATCTTGTTCCCTCAACTCGTTGAATCGTCTGCCTCACATATTGCTCGATGTAGTGTGGAAGAGTCCGCTAACCTGTGGAAATATGAACTTAAGTTTATTATTTGTTGGTCGAGCTGCTTACCAATATCCACCAATCCTCTTCCTCCTTGGTGTCTTGGAAGCATTGTAGGTTCAATAGCACTCCGAGGGTAATGTTTTTGTGCTTTTGTTAGGAGTGTCCTTATTTTTCTTTGCAGGTTTTGGATGTCCGTCCTGCTCCACTTAAACAAATTTCTACTATTTAAATTAGTTCGTAATACCCGCCTTACCCTTCTGACAAATTCAGCTATCAATTCAGCTTTCATAGTGCCATGGTCAATTCTTTTAGCCTGTTTCATACCTAGATATTTGTATGTTTGGTCTGCTTCCATTGCAGCTATAGTTTCACCGTTCTGCATTTCAAAAACCCCCGGTTGTATCTTCCCTTTAGCGATGTTCAAAATACGGCACTTGTCAAGTCCAAATTGCATTCCGATATCCCCGGAGAACTCCTCTACAATTTTAAGCATTTGTTCCAGTTATTATTATTATTATTATTAGCAAAATGGTAAACTAGGACTTTCGGAGTATTTTTTAGGCAGAAAAAGTGACATAACTATTCTTGACTAAAATCTGGTTGTCGGACTTTATTTTTATTTATTTTTACGACGTTTCGATTAGGTTGTCTCTTTGAGATAAAAGCTATCTCAGAGATACAAGCTAATCGAAACGTCGAAAAAATAAAGACAATGTAAATCCAACAATTACATTTTAGTCAATCTTATACATTGTCTACAACCTTCAAACAAACATTACTACAGAGAGTGACGTATAATGCTTCATACAGCTGCATTTCTGAAACAATAGCATAATTTTATTATGGACAACACTGATAAGTACTTTTGTCCCACTTTTAACGTTAAAACAAACCAGAACTACCAACATTGTTGCTTACTCTACTTCAATTTTAACATCCCAAATTTAATACCAGCAAATTATTACATTTATTATTAAAATTATATATTATCCTAAGTCGACTAGATTCTGACATTACGCGCAGACCTTATTCTTCATTTATAGCATTCTAAGAAAGGTCTAGCACTAATTTGACTAAAAGCATATTCTCGTTTTGTCATTATAATTCCAAATATAAGGGTAGAGTTCAATTAAATCTCGATGTCTTCCAGATGTTTCTTGATGTTTCTCGAATGTTCATTTCGTAAGGGATTAGCTATACATTCACTATTAAAACCAATGTTTCCATTTTAAATGTCAGCGTTCGGATTTGTATATTAATGAGTTATTTCAAGCGAAAATGTGGTCAAGAATTAAATTGGGGTTGATTCTAAATATATAACATTTTAAATAACTTACACTCTGACAGATGTTTTTAAATATTTATTTAGGATCTTGGCTTCACTCCACATAAAGTAACGGTAATACTGTTCTGCATTTTAAATAAAATATTTTCTTAATTATTACGCAAACATGATAGCATTACATTTCGCATTATAACCTTTTTAATGCTCCTCCTCGCAATGGAGGTTAGTGACAATTATTATAAGAAAATGCCGATCTTCTGCTGTCCTTATCAATGTTGAAGCATCCATTCCGGTTCACTCTCGTGTATTTCTTAACCAGGATATTTATTGTTTTTCAGGTCCTCAACTTCCTTCTATTTACTTACTTACTTACTTACTTACTCCGTGGCGTTACAACCCCGTGGGGGTTTTAGCCGACTTGACAATATGCCTCCATTCGTTTCTGTCCTTTGCTAGCTCCATCCAGTTCTCTACATCCATAGCTTTAAGGTCTCCTGCTATATTATCCCGCCACCGGAGCCGAGGTCGTCCAAGTGGTCTTTTTCCAGTTGGGGTTTCTTCCCACACCAGTCTCACTATTCTTTCGTTAGAGTGTCTTATGAGGTGGCCCGTCCACTGGAGTCTTCTAGACTTTATTTCTTTAACTATGTTGGCGTCTGCGTATAACTCTTCTAACTCTTTGTTTGTTCTTATTCTATATTGTCCCGTTGCCCCATCCAGTAACGGGCCAAAGATTTTCCTTAGGATTTTTCTCTGCCAAACTCGCAGTCGCTCTTCGTTTGCCTTTGTTATTGTCCAAGTTTCGCTGCCGTACATCACTACTGGTCTTATAACTGTTTTATATAGATTTACCTTTGTTCGTCTTGTTAGTTGTTTCGATTTTATCAGGTCTCGAAGGGCGTAGCTACATCTGTTCCCAGCTTGGATCCTATTGTTTATTTCTTGTGATCCGTTATTATCTTCAGTTATTGTTGTTCCAAGATACTTAAATTCTCTGACGCGCTCAAAGTTGTAGTCGTCGATGGTGATGTTCTGTCCAATTCTGTCTCTGTTTCGAATATTACGGCTCGTGTACATATATTAGTTTTGTTTTCATTTATTTGTAGTCCCATCTTCTCTGCTTTCTTCTCGAACCTGATAAAAGTTTCCTTCATTTTTATTCTTGTGTTTTCTATTAGATCTACATCGTCTGCAAATGCCAGCAGTAAGTTTGGTCCTTCTCGATGGAATATGGAAGTCGGTATATCAATTCTTGCATTTCTGATTATGTGTTCTAAAGCTACGTTGAAGAGTTGTGGTGAGAGTGCATCTCCCTGCTTCAGTCCATTGTTAATCTCAAATGTCACCGAGTACTGTTGCCCAACTCTTACCTTACATCGTAGTCCTTCCATACTCATTCGTATCAAGTTGACTAGTTTTTTAGGAAAGCCAAGTTCTTGCATCGCCGTCCACAGTCTCATCCGGCATACTCTATCGAAAACCTGTCTAAAGTCTATGAACATCTGATGAAGCTCTCGATCGAACTCCCAGCATTTTTCCATTATTTGTTTTATAGTGAATATTTGGTCAACAGTAGATCGGCCGGGTCTGAATCCGCATTGATACTCTCCAATGATTTCTTCTGTGTACGATTTGGTTCTTTCTAACAGAATGTTTGCAAGGATTTTGTAGGTAGTATTAAGGAGCGTTATTCCTCGGTAGTTGTTACATTGCTTTTTGTTACCTTTTTTGTGAATTGGTACGATAACACCTTCTTTCCATTCGTCTGGCATTGTTTCTTCCTGCCAAATACCTTGAATTAGCTTGTATTTAGATCTGTATAGTGCTTCCCCTCCGTGCTTCAGACACTCTGCGGGTATACCATCGCTGTTTGGGGCTTTATTATTTATTCTATTGACCTTTAATAATTAGTAATAATTAATAATTCCATTTCACAAAATATGCCCCAAATAAGATGTCTTTCTCTTTTTAATATCAGTGAACAAGTCACGGTTTTTACTCATTCTCCTCAAGATTTCCTCATTGATGGTTAGTGATGTTCAAGAGATTTTATTGCATCCACCGGTAAAAACACATTTCAAATGATTCTATTCATCTTAAGGTGTTCACTCCATTCAATAAAACAAAACGGAGAGTCTATGGTAAGGTTTGCATTACATAAAAATGGTTTTAATCTTTAGAAAATGAATCAAGCTTGTTCTACTGATCGAAATTCAACAACATGGGGACAAAATACAACCCGGTCTCGCACCAACCTGTCGAACAAGCTGGATTCAGAAAACACTTTGGCACCACAGATCACCTACACACCATAAGAATACTAATTGAGAAGTGCACCGAATATAACGTACCGTTCCATATGGCTTTTGTAGATTTCCAAAAGGCATTCGACTCCATCGAAATATGGGCAGTATTACAATCCTTAGAAAACGCAAGAATCGATTCAAGACACATAAACATCATAAAGATCATATACGAAAATGCAACCATTCAAATAAGAATAGACGACAAGACGAAAACGAACACCATAAAACTACAAAGGGGAGTGAGACAAGAGGACACTATCTCGCCAAAACTGTTCACCCTAGTCCTAGAGGACATTTTTAAAGAACTTAAATGGGACATTAAAGGTATAAACATCAACGGAATATACTTGAACCATCTCAGATTTGCTGATGACATAATCTTAATAGCAAGTAATCTCCAAGAATTGAACGAAATGCTACAATAGCTAAATGACATATCCGCATCTGTAGGCCTTAAAATGAACTACAACAAGACAAAAATAATGAGCCACGAACAGGCAAACATAACAATACAGAACCAGAGGATAGAAAACGTCGAACACTATGTATACTTGGGTCATGACATCAGGCTAGGGAAATCAAACCAGGATGATGAAATAAAAAGAAGAACACAGCTGCCATGGGCCGCTTTTGGTAAACTTGCATACATCCTGAAAAATAATTCAATTCCCATAAATCTAAAAAGAAAAGTATACGACACATGCATATTACCGGTGTGTACGTATGGATTAGAGATCATGTCCCTCACCAAAAAGTCCGCTAAAAAATTAGAAACAGTCAGAGGAGCGATGGAAAGAAGCATGCTTGGAATATCATTAAGAAACAGGATTAGAAACACCGAGATAAGACGCAGTACGAAAGTCAAAGACATCGTGAAGGAGGTTGCAAAGATGAAGTCGCGATGGGCTTGTCACATAGCCCGATATGAGGACAACAGATGAACACGAAGAATCCTGGAATGGAGACCGAGGGAGACAACAAGAAGCACAGGAAGACCTCAAAAAAGATGGGTAGACGACATAAAGACATTGGCGGGCAAACAGTGGATGAGATTGGCGGGTGTAACAATGCATTAATTGACTTGTTTACATGTTTCATTTCATTAAAAACTAAAATTTTTTAAACGTTTCTCATAGCAATGTATTTTTTCATATTATTCAGGATTGTTTTAAAGTTTTTCTACACTTTATACTATATTTTGTACACTTCCTTAAAACACAGATTTAAAAATGAGCATGCAAACTGGTAAACTGTAACTCGAGACAGGATATATTTCTCACTTCGCCCTATATATCATGACATGCACCTCTGTTTCATGTCACGTCTCTCAATATGGAGCGAGCACCGGACCTGCAACAATTGACCGCTGCCTCTATGATTTATCAATACAAGCCGCAGTGCAATCTCGACCCAAAATGCTGCCGTAACACGGAAAAATTCTAGAGAAAAACTGAGATTATTACGGATGGAATTTTCGCAAGATTGGGACTGTTTGATATATTTCCCGGTAGTAATATGGTTGACTATAATGTGGTTGTCGGAATTGCATTGTCTTTCTTCTTTGTTTGAAGGTCATAGACAACGATGTTTCTTGCGAAGTAGTATATATATATATATATATATATATATATATATATATATATATATATATATATATATATATATATATATCATTTTTTTTTATTTTGTCTTTTCTTGGGTTTAGGTTCTATATTTAATAAATACATAAAAACTGTTTGACGTTTCGCCCTTTATTCAAGGCATTTTCAAAATGTTTGCCTCCTAAAAATATATAATTAAATTACATCATATAAAAAACATATTCACAATTTTCGAAAAACAAACAAGATACTTAAATAATAGTTAAAACTTTAAAATCTCTTAAAAATACTTAATTTTACCGGTACGCACCTTGACATTTTGCTGTTTTGTTTCTGAATAAAATTTAAATTTTGCATCGTTTACTGAGGATACGTGGAATGCGAATGTGTTTTATTTTTTTAATATTTTTTATATTTTACAATGCATAAAAAAACAAATATGGTATATGTTTGGTTTTATGTTTAAGAGGATATTCCATTTTTGATTCTTATTTGACTGGATCGAATACTTAATGTTTAAATTAGGTTTGCGTAAATGTGGCTCAAATTTCCCATATGTGTTCTGTCGTTAACCGTGCTTTTATCTTTTTTAATTTCAATCATTTCTTTTATCTGTAATTTTTGGTAATTCATATCTTTGTTTTTTATAATGGTACTGTTATAATCAAAAGTGTGTTTTTCGTCCTGGGTGTGTTTGTTTAACGCTGTTGAGGCGTTTTTTGTATATTTATGGCCATTTAATCTGTTCTTTAGTAATTGGCTCGTCATGCCTATATATTTTTTGGGACAATTTGAGCAAGGGATCGAATATATTATATTTGATTTATTCATTAGAGGAGTTTTACTTTTTAAATTTGTGAACAATGTATTTAATTTATTATGTGACCTGTGGCATACGATGATATCATGCTTTTTTAAAATGTATTTTATTTTTTCTGACAGCTCACTAGTGTACGGTAATGCCACATATTTTTGTTGTTTATGTTCTATGTTTTTTGTTTTTACGTTATTATAGAACTTATATGTTCGTTTATCAATTATTTTGGTGATAGTCTTTTCGTTGAAATTATTGTTCATTAGTGTCTCTTTTACTTTTTGCAGTATTTTTGGTCGGAATTCTGGAGACGTTAGGGAGATAGCACGATCAGATAGACCGATTATAACGCTATTTTTTTGAGTTTTTGAATGATTAGAGAAATAGTTTAGATATCTACCTGACCAAGTTGGTTTGGTGTACCATTCAGTTAAAACTTTGTTCTTTTTGCGTATAAGCGTCATATCTAGAAAATTTATTTTATTATTATTCTCTATTTCGGACGTGAACTGTAATTTTTCGTTGAAACTGTTAAACTCTTGGAGAATTTCATTTATTTTATTTTGTGGTACAGCTGCTATGCAATCATCGACAAAACGTTTAAAAAATATTATGTTAAAGTTTAATTTTTCTAAAACTTTTTCCTCTAAATATTCCATTACTAGCTGAGCAATGGTAGATGAAATTGGTGATCCCATAGCACATCCATCAAGTTGTTTGTAAAAGGTATTTTCGTACTGAAAGTAATTTGTATTTAGAACGAGGTCAATAGCATCCATAAAATTATTTTTTGATAGCGATGTATGTTTTTTTAAAATTTCCCATTTTTCTGCTAAAATAGTGTGGACAAGTTGATTTGGTATGTTTGTATACAAAGATATAACATCTAGCGAAATGAGTCTGTAATTTTCAGGTAGGTTTACTTTATCAATAAATTTTTTAAAGGCGAATGAATCTTTAATAAAAAAATCGTTTTTTCCTGTAATATTTGAAATGCAATCTGATAAGAATTTTGATAAACTATAGAATGGCGATTGTATACAAGAAACAATAGGTCTTAGTGGTATATTTTGTTTATGTAATTTTGGTAGGCCGTATATTTTTGGTGGAATAGCATTGTGAATGGTTAGCCTTTTTGCATCTTTTTCAGTTAGTTCTTTTACATTGAGCAATTTTTTTATAAAGGTATTATTTTTTTTTTGATATAAGTTGGTTGGATCACTCTTAATATTTTTATATGTATTTTCGTCATTTAGTACGTTGTTCATTTTTGTCTCGTAATCTGCCTTGTTCATAACCACTGTTTTATTGCTTTTATCAGGCCTTAGAACAATGATTTGAGGATTGTCTTTGATAAATTTTTTTGTTCGATTCATTTTCTTTTTTAAATTTTTTTGGAGGCTGTTACTTTTTATTGTTTGGTGCCTTATTTTGATTTTATGATTAGTTAAAACATTTGTTACTTCCGCTCTAATTGTGTCTTTCTTGTCGTCTGGCTCATTGCTAATAACAGATTCAATGGAGGCTATATATTCGGTTATTGGAATATCTTTTTCTTTTGTAACATCTAATGAGAAATTTGGACCATATGATAAAACTTCATTAACTTCGGACGGTATCGGGGTATTAGATATATTTTCGATCCATTTGGACCTGTCGTTGTTTGTTTCTTTACAGATTTCACGCTTTTTAAATAATTTGTTTAATTTTTTTTGGTGTCTTTTTTTAATTTTTTTATGTAATTCCTCAAACTTTTTGTTTTCTAACGATAAGAATCTATCTAATATATCATTTGTTAAGTATCTCTCAGTTTTTTTGATGTTTTCTCTAATGGATGTATTTAAAGAATTTATTGTTTTGGTTGCCTCTGTAATTGATAAGTTTAAAATATTAGATTTGGCTTTCATGATGATATTGTTGAATTTATTTTCAAGGTACGTACCTGTAAAACAAATATGCGAAATATTCAAATTTAAAAATGTAGGGAACAAATCCAAATGTCTGCATCTTAATAAAAAAATTCTTCTGTTCTTTTGAGCGGCAAGCTTGGTGTAAGATTTTGATAATTCTTTAAGAAGTATTACCACGTGCGGCCCATGTATATATATATATATATATATATATATATATATATATATATATATATATATATATATATATATATACATTTGCAGTAAGAAGGTGCAACTAGTCACAAATCTTGGGCTTACTTGGAAAATTTTCCTCAAAGATGGATTGGTACCAACGGGCCTGGTAGTTAGCCTCCCAGACAACCTGATCTATCTGCTTTAGATTTTTTCTTATGGAGCTTTTTACAAAATATTATTTATAGGACTCAATATCGTTCGGTACAACTTCGCAATGCAACAAATTTGGCTTTTCAGTTTTTGCAAAATAAACTTGTTATCTGTTTTTTACATAATGAGGTTAGACAATACTTGTATTTTAGAAATGTATAAAGTCTAGTATATAATAAAAACTGTCTTCAATTCTAAAACTAAAATATATTGCAGAGGCCTGGGAAACATATTCAAAAAAATATTCATAACGTTGCACCAAAGGTATTACTATTAATGAGATATGAATTCTATATTCGTAATTTGGTGTGTAACTCAAAATTTGATGCCATTAGAAAAAACCTAAATACGTCAGCGGATTTTACCTAGAAAATTCTGTACTGACTCGTTTTTACTTTTTCATTAATTTACATATTAACGAGGAGGGCTTGTAAATGAAAAACTTTCAATTCTGCCATGTATACCGAAAACCTAGGGGGCTAGGAAAATTTTGTTTACTACATCTTTTGTTTAAAAAGAAGCAGCACATGTTTGTAAAAGTTGTAATTCCCTATCTTTCATAATAATAGAAATAATCTGCAAGACGTCAGTAAAGAAATCAGTAACGCAATGAATATATCATATCAAATTTAAACAAATTTCTAATATTTTCTAGAACATTTTCTTCCTTTCTTCTAATTGCTGTTAATTTTATTTCCTTTTGAACAGTAATCTTTCTTTCAAGTCCAGTTTATCATTATTATGACAACCATTGTACTACTCACATACAACAAACTTACTCAGGAGCTGTTGTACAGTCCTCATTTCAGGACCCTAAAGGCTACTTTGACATTTACCACGTATTCCTAACACTGATTTCCTTCCTAAGTTGGGCCGAACCGATTAAATTACATACCGTCTACTCCATGAAAAGACTTTAGTTTGGGCTCGTGATAATTTCAACCCTATAAATACATAATAATTAACCATTAAACACATTTTAAATTTTACTGGACTACTCAGCACTGATTTGTAGAATAGATTGTCGGCGTGTGAAAGTTTCCCATGTTTATGCACTAAAGATGGGGATATGGAATGGACACTAGTGGTATTCGTAATTCTTTTGATCGTCTAGTATTTAATAATTAATGAATTGTTGTTGAAAATGGCTTTCAAATTGGGTAATAGTATTCCTAATCCCTTGATGCTTATTTATGGTTATTTAGGCATAGATTTCTTCCTTAGGGCTGCAGAATTAAACTTTAACTCTCCCTGTCAAATAAGAGAAAGTAAGGACTTTGTCTTTATTTTTTGTTGAATATCACGACGTTTCGGCTAGTAGTTATCTCTGGCCGTTTTCAAGTGAAACTAAATAAATCCCTTAGCTACATGACTATTTATACTAAAAGTAAATGCAGTGGAGTATGACTGAGATGGGTGCAGTCATGCCTGCTATGGCAAAATCCCTTTTTTTTTGCTGCATTTAGTTTTAGTTTACAATTACTAAGAAGTGGTTTCCACACTTCTTATATCAAAAGATGGTTTACTAAAACAGCTTGGGTTCTGATGTATAACCGCGGCTTCTTTGAATTTCCGTTTTCCCCAATTTTGTTCTCGGTGTAGTATTTTAACTTCAGACCATTTTATGTGGTGTCCGTGAGTCCAGGCATGGTTAGCGGCACCAAATTTTTCTGTTTCCCCTCGAGATGTGCATTTTTAGTGTTCTTTGATCCTTACGTCAAGAGGTCTCTTTGTTTCGCCAACATAGGAATTGCTACATTCACATGGTATCTGATCTACACAGTTCTTCATGTCCCTTTGAGTTGTTGGTTTGATCCTAGTAAGCCGACTTCTCAGACAGTTATTTGAATTGAAAACAACGTTGATGTTATATCGTTTTCTTATCCTTCTAACTTTTTCTGAAATGCCTTTAACATAGGGGATGTTCAATACTGGTTTTCGTTCTTCATTCGTTGTCGATATTGTCCTATTTCTGCGTTGTTCTACAAATTTATCCACTATATATACTGGGTATCCATTGGCTATCAGATCATTTTTAATGTAATATATCTCTTTCGTCAAGTTCTCATCGGAGTTGCAGAAAGTTATGGCTCTATCTACGAGATTTCTTATAATTCCTTGTTTGGTGTTATTGGAGTAATTAGTTGAATAATTAAGGTATTGTCCTGTGTGCGTGGCTTTTCTGTAAACCCAAATTCGAATTTGTCTGCCATTTCTTTCAACCAAGACATCTAACAATGGTAATTTATTTTCTACTTCTTTCTCCATGGTGAGTTTAATAGTTGGGCTGATCTTATTCAGATAAAAAAGAAAGTTCCTAATTCCTATTTTCAAGAAAAGGAAAAATTCTCCATCCAGGATAAAGGACTACCGATGGGATCTTCACTCTCACCGGTGGTCGCAAATATTTTCATGAAATGATTCGAGACGTTTGCAGTTGAATCCACAACTAAGAAACCGAAGTTATGGCTCAGATACGTAGACGATACTTTTATTATTTGGAGTGGAAACGACGAAGAACTTCGAAAGTTCGTGTTTTATAATTTTGAAAATCTCTCAATGATGGAAATCGAAATATATTGCCTATACAGGGTGCGCCATCTTGTATGTCTATATGTAAACATTGAATAACTTTGAAAAAAAAACTGGCTTTTGGCTGCGTTTTCCATGACCTATTCGAGCATCTTGGGTGGTATAGCGGTGATTTCGGCACGAGTGTTTGCCTTGAGCTCTTCAATGGTCTGAAACTTGCTGGCGTACACTTTGCTTTTTAAAAAACCCCACAATAAGATATCCGGAGGGGTCAAATCTGGAGATCTGGATGACCAATCAATGTCGCCTCTTGTTGACATTAGTCTAGGGAATTTCCGTTGCAGAAACTGGATTGTTTGATTTGCAGTGTGGCATGGTACACCGTCTTGTTGAAACCAGTAACCATCAAGCCCTTTTTCACGCATTTGTGGGCAGACATAATGAGCCAACATCCACCGATATCGATTTCCATCGACTGTTTCGTTTTCGTTGAAAAAAAATTGTCCAATGATGGTTTTGGCGCAAACGACGGCTCAAACAGTCACTTTTCGGTCTTGCAATGGCGTTTCGTGGATCTTGTGTGGATTTTTCGTCCCCCAAATGCGGCAATTTTGCTTCCAAAAATCAAGTTCAGTTTCAACCATACGAGCGACTGTTTGGCTGTATTTCAAACGACGTGGACGGTCTGTTGGCAATATTCTTTGTGTTAACTGCACTTTATATGGAAACAAATGCAAATTATCTTTCGAAATGCGTCGCAAAGTGGTTCCACTGACGCCAAAATGCTGAGCGCGGTGACGATACGGCACACACAACACAGTTCATTGGAACGTCTTGGTCGTTGATGAACAGTATGTTGACGATCTCCCACTATACCGTACTCAACGAAATTCGCCACCAAACGACGGATAGTATTGTCAGACGGTGCCTGTTGGCTACGATATTTTCAACGATATGCACGTTGAGTTAACACAACTAAACGACTATTTTCAATGTACATTGTCACTATTTCGGCGCGCTGTTTCGGTGTAAAGCGATTCATGGTTAAAATTGTACTGAATTGACGTTTCAAAAACACGTATAACCAAATCAATCAGTTGGTAAATTTCAAAGTTAATCAATATTTACATACAGTATTCTTAAAGTTTTCTTGATCTACATGTATTAAAAATTTTAACTCACATTTCATAGACTGCCAGATCAAATCTTATAGATTGAAGTGCTTTAGAAGGACAAGAAAAGCTTTAACTCACCCACAATCAAATTATGGTATTAGGAATTGTGATCAACATAGACATTATCAACAATCCAGGTCTATACAAACACCAATACAACATACTAGTCAAAAAATTGATAAAAGACAACCACAGCAGCAATGAATATGGAAATTATCAAACGTACTTCGCCTTTACTGTCATTCCAATCAGTTTTTTTTTCACTAAGTAACGTCACGGGACAGTAATTTACCGTAACAGCTTACGCGATAATTCCCTAATTCACTTAAATCTTGCAGGACGTGATCCCCTTGATTTAAAATTGGCCCTCGGCGAGGTTTTTATTTTGTTTAGTGTATGGGAACAATTTGAGGGTATAATAAAGAAAAATATAGGACAATAGTTGTGTCCGGAATTACTGGTCAAAACCCAACCTGGTCTGTGCGGAAGACTGAAATAAATTCCATTTCAATTTTGATCTATTTAGAATAATAATCTTTTGCCAGACATTTTATATTAGTCTTTATAATATTTAAGTCATTCTCATCACAGATAAACCATTTTTGAAGTTCTTGAAACGCCATGTGATGTATATATATATATATATATATATATATATATATATATATATATATATATATATATATATAGATATATATATATATATATATATATATATATATATATACATATATATATATATATATATATATATATATATATATATATATATATATATATATATATATATATATAGTTGGTTATTTTCTTGGGAATATGGTTCATTTTATATTGAAACTACATATATAAAGTAGTCATACTTATTGTATATATATATATATATATATATATATATATATATATATATTTCAGAACGTTTCGATTCTTTGGAATCTTTTTCAACTGACGGTTTCGGCGAATGCTACAAAAATCTACATTTTTAATATTATTATATATGGAATAGGAAGTTAAAAACTTACCATTAAGAACAGAGATTTTTGTGTTAAACAAAAATTAATTACATCATAAACCAATTATAATCACTCACTCTTTTGTGTATTCACTTTTCAAAAGTATTTTTAAAAGTCCAGCTTGAAGAATGGACACTACATTTTTAACCCTATAACTGCCTTGACTTGACTGAATGTGGAACCCAGATGGTGTATATTTTAGGTACTTTAAGTGGCGTAAAAAGTTTGAGTCTTTTAATTGAAGTGATATTTTTCTGAAAAAATATCGTGATTCAATTTAGAAGAATTGAAGGCGGAGAATTATTCTTATTTATTGTTTTATTTATTTTAGAAATTCCCTTATATTGGTTTATTTTAATATGTTGAAATAAATTTGATTTAGATTATTGATGTCTGTTTTATCGTTTACGGCGTTCGGATTTTTTTTTATTGCAGTCATTTCGTAAAATTCTCGTTTTCCTTTGTTAGTTTCAGTTTTCAAGATTTTTGTATTTTCATAATCAAAGGTGTGCTTGTGTTTCATTTCGTATTTTTTTAGGGCTGTAATATTTTTTTTGTCATATTTATGTCCATTTAGACGATTTTGCAGATACTGACTAGTTTGGCCGATGTAATTCGATGGACAATCCTTGCAGGGTATTTGGTAGACAACATTTGATTTTCTGTTGTTTGGAATGTCACTTTTTAATTTGCTGAAATTGCTTTTAAGTAAATTATGGCCCTTATGACTAGTGGTTATATTATGTTTTGTAAAAAAAGTTTGAAAGTTTTCGGAAAGTTTTGGTATGTATGGCAAGGAAAGATATAGTTTTTTAGTTTTATTGTGTTCTAAATTTTCTGTTTTAGTGTTTCCATATTTGTATTTTTCTAGCCTTTCTTTAAAAATTTTATTAATTAGTTTATTTGGATAAGAGTTTGTCATAAGGACCTCTTTTGCTTTTTTGATGCAGTTGTTTCTGAATTCGGGACTACTAAGGATGATGGCTCTATCGGCTATTCCAATTATTACTGATTCTTTTTGGGCCATGTGGTGTTGGGAATTGTAGTTGAGGTAGCGACCAGACCATGTAGATTTTGTGTACCACTCAGTTAGTATTGTATTATTTTTGTGATGCAATGTCATATCTAAGAAGTTTATGTGGTTATTATTTTCAAATTCTATGGTAAATTGTAATTTTTCATGATAGCTGTTAAATTTGTTTAAAATATATGAACATAATCAGAAAAAAATGGTCAGAAATAAAGAAATATACTGATATACCATTAGATGATTTTCTTGAAGCTGTAGAAATCTGCCTAACTTCTACATACTTGAAATACAAAAATTTATTTTTTAAGCAAATTGAGGGTTGCGCGATGGGTGCATCCATATCAAGTGTTATTGCTCAACTAGTGTTAGAAGACCTAGAAACTGAAGCTATCAACAGCTTAAAATTCAAACTACCATTCTTTTACAGATATGTAGATGACTGCATAACGGCTATACCAAAAAATCAAGATTCATATATTTTAAACAAATTTAACAGCTATCATGAAAAATTACCATTTACCATAGAATTTGAAAATAATAACCACATAAATTTCCTAGATATGACATTGCATCACAAAAATAATACAATACTAACTGAGTGGTACACAAAATCTACATGGTCTGGTCGCTACCTCAACTACAATTCCCAACACCACATGGCCCAAAAAAAATCAGTAATAATTGGAATAGCCGATAGAGCCATCATCCTTAGTAGTCCCGAATTCAGAAACAACTGCATCAAAAAAGCAAAAGAGGTCCTTATGACAAACTCTTACCCAAATAAACTAATTAATAAAATTTTTAAAGAAAGGCTAGAAAAATACAAACATGGAAACACTAAAACAGAAAATTTAGAACACAATAAAACTAAAAAACAATATCTTTCCTTGCCATACATACCATAACTTTCCGAAAACTTTCAAACTTTTTTTAAAAAACATAATATAACCACTAGTCATAAGGGCCATAATTTACTTAAAAGCAATTTCAGCAAATTAAAAAGTGACATTCCAAAAAACAGAAAATCAAATGTTGTCTACCAAATACCCTGCAAGGATTGTCCATCGAATTATATCGGCCAAACTAGTCAGTATCTGCAAAATCGTCTAAATGGACATAAATATGACAAAAAAAATATTACAGCCCTAAAAAAATACGAAATGAAACACAAGCACACCTTTGATTATGAAAATACAAAAATCTTGAAAACTTAAACTAACAAAGGAAAACGAGAATTTTACGAAATGATTGCAATAAAAAAAAAATCCGAACGCCGTAAACGATAAAACAGACATCAATAATCTAAATCAAATTTATTTCAACATATTAAAATAAACCAATATAAGGGAATTTCTAAAATAAATAAAACAATAAATAAGAATAATTCTCCGCCTTCAATTCTCCTAAATTGAATCACGATATTTTTTCAGAAAAATATCACTTCAATTAAAAGACCCAAACTTTTTACGCCACTTAAAGTACCTAAAACATACACCATCTGGGTTCCACATTCAGTCAAGTCAAGGCAGTTATAGGGTTAAAAATGTAGTGTCCATTCTTCTAACTGGACTTTTGAAAAGTGAATACACAAAAGAGTGAGTGATTATAATTGGTTTATGATGTAATTAATTTTTGTTTAACACAAAAATCTCTGTTTTTAATGGTAAGTTTTTAACCTCCTATTCCATATATAATAATATTAAAAATGTAGATTTTTGTAGCATTCGCCGAAACCGTCAGTTGAAAAAGATTCGAAAGAATCGAAACGTTCTGAAAAAAAAAATATATATATATATATATATATATATATATATATATATATATATATATATATATATATATATATATATATATATATATATATATATATATTGTATAGATAGACACCTTTTCTCAGGTGTGATAAGATTTTGATTATGAAAAAGTTAAACAAAAATGAACATAAATAATTAACTAATGCATTTATGGGATAATTGCACACGGTAGAATGGATATTAACTAATAGTGTATAAGAATTTATATTTGAATAATGTTTTTAAATGACATAAAATGCCAATAATTGTGTAATAACATGATAAAATGTATAAAAATTAATGTGAAAGGTTGAACATCAGTGCATATAAAGTAAGAATTATAAACATATTTGACTCAGAAAATTACTTATCTTATAAACTAATAAATCGGTGATATTTTGAATAAGGTGTGAAGTGTTATTGTCCAGAAATAGTGACTGAAAAAGAAATTTTAAAGCAATATAGTGAAATCCACAAAAATAAGAATCTTAATCAGCCATTTTATAAACAGTGCGGGTAAAGATAATATTACTGAAAATAAGCGTCAAATAATAACTATCTAGTAAAATATAGACACTATTCATCAATAGTTGTTTATAACATATTAGTTTCTACGTATTATAATAACAGTATTTGTTAAAAATTTGTTAGAAATATTGTAAATGTGTAATAATAGTATTAGAAAATCTAGATTATAAGTTTATTTTAATAAGAAACTAGGATAAAGTAGTACCTAATTGTAGGTAAAACTTTGTTAAATAGGATTATAATATTAATAAAACAAAAATTATCAATTCCAGCAAGTTATAATAAAAATTTAAATGTATAGGTAAAATTTTCTTAGATGTAATCCAATTTTATATATCAATTTTATGTGATAAATAATAACCAAAAGAAAAGTTTAGATCTATCAAAATGTCAGGAAAAGTCTAAAATTTATATAAATCATAATTTATTATCGTCATATTATTTCATAATATCAATAAAATAACAAAATTTTATGATAAATTGACAATTAGGAATCAATTTTGATTTTGTGTTTCAAAGCTTAAAATTTCACCTGGTTACCGGTTCACGTCAGACGGCCGACCAATCAGAAAAAAATTAAAACAAAAATTTATATCACGTGACCACTTACTATAAAAGCTAAAATTCATTTTTTTAGGAGGGGTACAGGTCCATCATTTGTACAGTAAACATCATTAGTCTGGTTCGTAAAAAATAACATAGCCTCAATATTTTCAGTTGTTATTTTAAAAAGTAAAAGAAGGAGTGATTATTAACCGATGATAGTGTAAAAAATCGCTATTTTTTTTATTAACGGGATCATAATCTAAAAGTTTTTCATTTGTTATTTTATAAATAAATTTAAAAGAAGACAGTGCAGATTAGTCTGTGGTAAGAAAACTTTGTTGGTCTCATTCATTAATTTTTTTTTTCAAAACAGTAAAAGGAAGAAACATAGAGCTTGGATATAAAAATATCTGGAGATTGAAAGTCTATTTTAAAGGAAGGAAAAGAAGTTTAATAAATTAGTAAATAAATTATGCCAATAAGCAAGCAGTTGTGAAAAATATTTAAATAATTGGCAAAAGAGAAAGGATTTGTATTTTTTTTTATTAAAAAAGGAAGGAGGGAATATAAAAAGTACGACCTTATGAATAGTTATAGTTAATAATAAAATAAAGAATTAAATTGTTTAATTTGCACTGTATCAAGATCACTTTTTAACAATAACTGCACACACTAAATTATTTTTAGATTGTTTAAAATAAAATCACATTTTAAGACGACTCTCATTTGCAACCGTTTAGACATTTATGCAACATTGCCAGATTTAATAATGCTAAATCCCATAAAAGAATACAGTAAATATTGAATAATATGTATAATTTAATTAGGTTTAGATAAAGTCATTTACAAATTTTACATAAAAAAACTGCACCCACTGACATGATTGTATTTTTCTAAGTAAAATTTGTATTTGTGTTTTTAAATCATTGGTTTGACTTATGATAATTATATTTTAATCTGAACTCACCTGGGAGAGATATAATTGCCATCAATGTTTTAAATGTCAAATCACTAAAAACGAGGTATATTCAGAAATACAGCACATGCATAATTGAGTAATATTTATTGAAAATAAAAAATTTTGGTACAAATCAATTATATTTAGATATAGTTATTTGTGTCTGGCGCCCAACAATTTAATAAATAATTATATATATATATATATATATATATATATATATATATATATATATATATATATATATGGACATTGAATGTTAATAATTTTGCCTATAAGTCTATATAAAAAAATTTGTTAGCTCCTTGTAAAGACAGTCATACTCCTGAGTAGCTTATACGTTTGCTCTGAAAATAAATGTAAAGTCACAGAAATTTGTTAATAAATGCCAGACTTAATAATAGGGATGATATAGATTTGATTCCACATGCACACTAATTTTTATTCCCGGGTAAGACTTTATTCCTGTTTTTTACTGGTATGTTTTTAATGAGAGATTTTCACTTTTATCTCTATTCATAAATGTGTATCATACACGCTAAAATTATTCAAAAATATTCTTTAATTATCTTGACAAAAAGATGCTTTTACACAAAACAATGCCCTTGACTTCAATGAATATCGAAGTCCGCAGCTATTTCGGTATTTTCAGGAATTCAGGAAAAGAAAAAAAAAACAGGCAAAAAATACAGTATTCCTTTTTTATACTATTAGTTCATTGAATAACTTATATTTATCGATCGTCACGCCCCCCAAAATATATTACCAGTAAAAAGTCTCTTTTATTCAAAAACACGAAAAGTTGTTAGATGTTTTGTTAGAGGGCTGATGTGTTGAATTATATATTCGTCTGAATTTGTAAAACGTTTTTTTATCGACTATATTCTGGCGGTATCATTGACGGCTGTTAAAGGTTATATATGAGACAGTAATGAGGTTACTGAAATTCTTTTATCATCGATTTTTTGCCGTTAAAAATGTATGGCTGATTATACATGAGGCAAACAACGAAAGACACGATAGCCAAATTAAAAACGAGAAAAACCCCAGGACAAGACAATATTCCCAACGAACTATTTAAATATGGTGAAAATGCATTACACGAAGAACTAACAAAACTAACAAAATTATTAAAGACCAAGAGATACACCGAGATTGGAAGAAAAGTATAACAGTACCTATTTTCACGAAGGGTGATAAGAAAATCACGGAAAACTATAGAGGAATAACTTTATTAAATTCAATAATGAAATTATTCACCAAAATCCTTGAAGGTATAATAACTGACTATTGCGGAATATCAGAAGAACAGCAAGGTTTCCGCAAAAACAGATCTACAGTGGATGCCATATTCATCGTAAGACAGATAGCAGAGAAATCTATTGAATTTACTAAGCCGGCTTTTATGTGCTTTATAGATCTCACTAAGGCCTTTGATAGGGTGAGACTGGATGATATTCTGCAAATAATGCGAATTAAAGGCATCCCAAACAATTTAATTAACATAGTTGAACAGCTAAACTCCAACACCACAACACAAATCTCAGTAAGTGGCAACCTAACTAAGGATGTACCGATAACATCAGGCATACGACAGGGGGACTCTCTGACTCCATTACTGTTTAACATAGTAATGGACCAAATAATTGAGAACGTCAAAAGAGCGGCACCAGGGTACAGAATGAATACCGGGGAAATAACAATAATATGTTACGCTGATGACGCCGTCATAGTCTCGGAAAATGAAGACGATCTCCAAAGACTTCTATTTGCATTCCACACCATAAGCAAGCAATTCAACATAAAAATATCCATCGATAAAACTAAGTCAATTGTAATAAGCAAAGTGCCCTTAAGATGCAAACTAGTAGTGGATGACAAACCAATGGAACAACTCATGACCTTTAATTACTTAGGAGTTGAGATATCCGCAAACCAAGACAGAACAAGAGAAGTAAGAAACCAAGTAAACAAGGCAAATAGAATCTCAGGAAGCCTGGCGGATATAATATGGCACAACACATACATGAGCAAGGACGCAAGAACAAAAATCTACAAGACCTGTATTCGACCGATAATGACGTACGCAATAGAGACGAGAGCTGACAGCACAAAAACAAAATCAATTCTAAGAACTGCCGAAATGAAAGTACTAAGAAGAATATCGGGATACACATTAAGAGATCACATACGCAATTCAATAATACGCGAGGAACATGGAATGCAGGATATAGTAAGATGGGGACGGAAGCGCAGAAGAGCCTGGAATGAGCACGTAGGAAGAATGGCGCCAAATAGGATAGCGAGAATCGCCCGAGATGGAACACCGGAAACCAGAAGACCAATAGGTAGACCACCTAAAAGATGGAGAGAGTCCTGGATTTCAACATCAAATGAGATGAATGATTGAGTTGGAAAAAACAGGCTGTAAGCCTGTAACAAGAGGAAGAAGAAGAAGCAAACAAGTAAACCTGATAATTAAAATATATATATATATATATATATATATATATATATATATATATATATATATATATATATATATATATATAAAATAATCACCGATACATAATCTCTGGGATAAATTCATTCTAATCTGCTCTGATTTGTTCATACACCTTCCCTACAAGATTCTGAAGATTTTTATATTACACGTCCAATACCTAAACGTAACTAAGTTCAATTTATCGACAGTTAAAACTCTAAAGCAACATTTTATTAAATATTGAAAATGCTGTATAAATTGGCTTAGTTTGGAAAAACTTTACCTTTAGGATAATCCCACAAAAGGAGTTTGTCTGAAGATCTCGGCGGCCTCTCAATAGTTCATCGTCTTCCAATCCATCTGTTTGCAAAAACATCATTAAGAAAGGTGTGGTTTTCTAGTACGTAATGTGGAGAGGCACCATTTTGTTCAAACTAGATATTTTGATTTAGTGAATCTAGAAAACAACGCCAAAAGAGCAAGACTAATATATTCTTGAAGAAACTATAAATATTTTACCCAGTTAGATTTTCATCAAAGCAGATCGGCCCTATATTACCACGATTTCATCCCGTCTATACTGAGTGTGTCCCTCTCTCATCCAATATCCGCCCACTACCGATAATTTTGTGTGTTGACGTCACCACTTAAGCAAGAGAACAACCTTTCTAATAAAAATTGGATCTCGAAAATACTGTTTTTTGTATATACATATTAATACAGTACAGTTTTCAAACTAAATAATTTAGGAAGCCATTAAATTTACAAGCCAAGCGGCTTCGTACTCCCACCAGGTATACAACGACACCAAAAGTATGGAGCTCTGTGGAGACCCTTCCCATGTTATCGGGTCCTAGGTGGTGTGGTCCTCTATACTTTCTACAAACTTTCGGACAGTCCCCGCGGTTGCAAGAAAAACTGCTTTCGGAATCGGTATCTACAGATGTTCACCAAATCCCTTGATGTTCTGCAGGAGATTCTTTGGTATCACTCCAGTTGTTGATAGTATTATGGGAATCGTATGAACGCTGTTCATTGCCCACTGCCTGCGAATTTGCATCTCCAGATCTTTGTATTTGGCGATCTTCTCGTTGTATTTTGGTCCTAGGTTGTTGTTATTAGGTGTAGCAATGTCAATCAGTACAGTTCGCCTAGAAATTTTATCTGTATCTGTATCTCTCCTTTAACGATGTTCAAAATATGAAACTTGTCAAGTTCAAACTACATTCCGATGTTCCCAGAGAACCCCTTCACAATTTTCAGCATTTGCTCCAGCTGGTTTTTGGTAGCAACAATCTTAGTACCGCAGTCATAATTATCCTATTATAAGCTAGGTTTTAACAGAGAAATGAATAGGGACACACACTTCACGCCACTGGAGAACATCAGGGTGACTTTCATTCCTTAGAAATGACAGTAAAACCTTCGATTTAAATTATTTGATGCATCATTTTTATATATCTAGCGAATATAGTTTCTACAGTTTCTTTATTGATTACAATATCCATAAAGAATGATGTATTCAATGGAAAAAAAGCACGGTTAGAAAGCTCAAAGTATAGGAAATTTACGGCCTTTTTATTAAGGCTACATTCAAATAACTGTGATTCAAATCATCTCTAAACTAATTATCACAGAAGCAATTTTGTGTTCCACTTAACTTTAGTTTAAAAATATGTTTTATTGGTAAATTCGGATTTACTGATGTTTAGAGAATTGAGAAGTGCACCGAATATAGCGTACCGCTCTATATGGCTTTTGTAGATATCCAGAAGGCATTCAACTCCGTCGAAATATGGGTAGTATTACAATCCTTAAAAAACGCAAGAATCGATTCAAGATACATAAACATCATAAAGAACATATACGAAAATGCCACCATTCAAATAAAAATAGACGACAAGACGAAAACGAACTCCATAAAACTACAAAGGGGAGTAAGACAAGGGGACACTATCTCGCCAAAATTGTTCACACTTGTCCTAGAGGATATTTTTAAGGAACTTAAATGGGCCATCAAAGGTATAATCATCGACGGAATACACTTGAACCATCTCAGATTTGCTGCTGACATAATCTTAATAGCAAGTAATCTCCAAGAATTGAACGAAATGCTACAACAGCTAAATAACGTATCCGCATCTGTAGTCCTTAAAATGAACTACAACAAAATAAAAATAATGAGCCACGAACAGGCAAACATAACAATACAGAACCAGAGGATAGAAAACGTCGAACACTATGTATACTTGGGTCATGACATCAGACTAGAGAAATCAAACCAGGATGCTGAAATAAAAAGAAGAACACAGCTGACATTGGCCGCTTTCGGTAAACTTGCATACATCCTGATGAATAATTCAATTCCCATAAATCTAAAAAGAAAAGTATACGACGCGTGCATATTACCGGTGTGTTCGTATGGATTAGAGACCATGTCCTTCACCAAAAAGTCCGCTAAAAAATTAGAAACAGTCCAAAGAGCGATGGAAAGAAACATGCTTGGAATATCAATAAGAGATGGAATTAGAAACACCGAGATAAGATGCAAAACGAAAGTTAAGGAGGTTGCAAAGATGGGCTGGTCACATAGCCCGATATGAGGACAACAGATGGACACGAAGAATCCTGGAATGGAGACCGAGGGAGACAACAAGAAGCACGGGAAGACCTCGTGAATGAGATTGGCGAAGAATAGAGAAAGATTGAAACAATTGAGAGAGACCTACATCCAGGAGTGGATGGACAGTGGTTGACAAAGAGAGAAAGAGTGATTGAGACTGTTAAGAACATATTTACGATATTGCATACTCTATACTGATTACAATTTAAATTTAAGGAAAAGTATTCAAGACAGGAATTTTATCTCACTGTCATTTTCAACTCTTTCTTTAACAAATCTATTGGCTTCTTCACTATCGTTCAGTCTTGTATGCTCTTGATTCACAAAAACTCTACTGGGTCTTAAGATACAGTATAAGAGTTCAAATTTTTGCACTAAGAGAGTTGCTACCAATTATGTGGTTCTCTATAGTATTAAGAATGGATTACAAATCGGAAAGAATCAATATGAGCTGTGCGTAATTGTAGTTGATTATATATACCAAGGCTTTATCATTACATCTGAATTTACAGCTCACTTTAACAGCCATCTCCTTGATGACTTTTTGAGCCATCAGTGTAGATTTTTAAGCAAAGGCAGCAGAATACGACTAACAACTTTTTTGCCTATGAAGACCTTGATAAAGAAAAATATATTGGGACACTTGTCTCTTCAACTTATCAAAGGCGTTTGATACCTTAAATATACGAGTACATACTATCTAAGATTCTATATTGACTATTAAGACCAATAATACTAACTCTGATATACACAATATTGATCTTGGAGTTCCTTAGATCATTTAAATCTATTTTCGTTTTTTCAGGTGGTGTTATTTCCTATAGTGCACCAGTAAGTGACAGTAGCCAGGGTCTCTACGACAGCAGTTATGACGGGCATCGATCACAAGGAATACTTTTCAATGGCCTCGGAAGACTTGTAGATGGAGAAATCGGTCTGGATAATTTCAGATTGGACATTGCTTACGGCAAGGGTTAGTATTGTATAGCGTCGTAAATCACCAATAAAAATAGTCACCAAATCGAGCTATTGTACAGGGTGAGTCAACGATCGGATGAAGTAGGTTTGTGCCTTTTCGGTGAAATTAACAAAGAAACTATATTTATTGTTTGATACAGTTTATTTTTACGCAGATTTTAAAAATATTTAGGACTCTACAGGGTGAGCCAAAAAACTAGGACAGCATAAAGTTTTATTTTTTTAAATAGAAGACCCTATATACGAATCGTATTTTCGATTTAGCTTATAATTTTCAATCTTTTTTATTAAGGGTTTACTATAACAAAACTTTATAGTTTCTGAGATAATTAAGTTTAAAGAAAAAAAGTCACATTTTCAAGCATCAATTCAATCCTAAATAACTTTTCAATTTTGTGACAAATATATTCAAATTTGGAATTTAGCAAGGCCAAGGACAAGTTAACATAATTTTTACCTAATATTTGCAATAAAAACTACAGGGTGTTGAACACATCGGCTCAAATTTGAACAAGTTTAAATGAATAAATATCTTTTTTTTTAAATGGTACATCCTGTATATTTTCATGTTATTTAATAGAGTAATAAAAACCCTAAAAGTTTTGTTCAATATATCCTATACCTATTTATAATAGTTTTTGAGATATTTCAGTTTTTCTTATTTTCCATACTTTTTTACAGAAATAGTCTTCATTATCATAGTAGCCATGTAAAATAATAAAAAGAAACTACAGAAACAAACAAAATGTGGTTAAATATGATGAAATACATTATTCGTTATATTACAACGGCAATAGTTTAATTACACATAATGTGAAAAAATTAACACAACAATAACGACAAGGCAAATACATATTTACTTTTATACGAAATTGAAACAAAAAAATTACCTATTAAATACTGATATTAATTATTTCTTTTTAATAAGTGTTCGAATAAACGACCCTCTTGTGCAATGCACAAATTTAGTCTTTTTTGCAGATTTTCTCGGACCCTGGACAAAATTAGTGGCGTTATTGTTCTACAGGTATCCCTAATCCTGTTTCGCATATCTTCCACTGTTGTTGGTGGATTAATATACACCTTATTTTTAATATAACCCCATAGGAAGAAAACTAATGGGGCGATGTCACAAGACCTTGGTGGCCACTCAATGAAACCCCCACGTCCAATCTATTTTTGCGGATATCGTTGGTCCAAAAACGCACGAACTTCACGATGGTAATGCGGAGGCGCACCATCGTGCTGGAACTACATCGAGACCTCGAAGCAGTTGGGGTAGTTCTTCTTGTAGAAAGTTCAGGTAACTGTGGCCATTTAGTGGTTCATTAAAAAAGTGGGGTCCAATAATTCGATTATGATGAATACCACACCAAACATTTAATGACCAGTGGTTTTGATGTTGCACCTCTCTAATCCAAAATGGGTTTTGTGTGGCATAATAATGCATGTTGCGTCTATTTACGGCACCGTTACTTCTAAGAGTAGCTTCATCACTAAACATTACCTTGCATAATAAATTTGGATTTAATTGAATCTCCGCATTTATTGTACGACAAAAGTTTACACGACTTTCAAAATCCTTTCGATGCAATTCTTGGTGTAATTCCATGTGATATGGATGATACCTATATTTCTTGGTAGTACGATTAGCGGTGGATTGTGATGTTTTACATAATGCTGGTAACTGACGGCTACCAATATAAGGATTTTCCTGAACATTTAACAATACTTGTAGTTCTTTTTCTTCATTAGTTAATGGTTTGTTGACCACTTTACGTTTTGGATAATCAACAGTACCAGAAGAATCAAATCTTTGTATTAAGTTTTGAAAAGTATGGGTATTAGGCTGGCGTCGATCAGGATACTTCATTTTGTAAATTCTTTGAACAAGGAGGCAATTTTTTTGAGCCTCTCCTATTGTATAAATCATATCTATTAACTCATTCTTTGGAAAATTCATTTTACAATATAAGATGAATGCAAAAAAAACCAAACTACACTACATAAAAACCAAAAGAAGCGATTGCGGTTATAAATTTGACACACAGAAAAATGTTCTTTTACGTTGTTTTTGCCATGGCTACTATGATAATGAAGACTATTTCTGTAAAAAAGTATGGAAAATAAGAAAAACTGAAATATCTCAAAAACTATTATAAATAGGTATAGGATATATTGAACAAAATTTTTAGGGTTTTTATTACTCTATTAAATAACATGAAAATATACAGGGTGTACCATTTAAAAAAAAATATATTTATTCATTTAAACTTGTTCAAATTTGAGCCGATGTGTTCAACAGCCTGTAGCTTTTATTGCAAATATTAGGTAAAAATTATGTTAACTTGTCCTTGGCCTTGCTAAATTCCAAATTTGAATATATTTGTCACAAAATTGAAAACGTTATTTAGGATTGAATTGATGCTTGAAAATGTGACTTTTTTTCTTTAAACTTAATTATCTCAGAAACTATAAAGTTTTGTTGTAGTAAACCCCTAATAAAAAAGATTTAAAATTATAAGCTAAATCGAAAATACGATTCGTATATAGGGTGTTCTATTTAAAAAAAAATTTCAACTTTATGCTGTCCTAGTTTTTTGGCTCACCCTGTAGAGTCCTAAATATTTTTAAAATCTGCGTAAAAATAAACTGTATCAAACAATAAATATAGTTTCTTTGTAAATTTCACCGAAAAGGCACAAACCTACTTCATCCAATCGTTGACTCACCCTGTACTGAGCATTATACCTTCACTTAGTTTCCTTTTTATTTTAGGAAATGGATGGGTTGCTTGGAGAAACGATACTTTCAATAATGGATATATGGAATTGGTTTTTGAATTCGATCAAATAAGGAATTTTTCGTACGTCCATTTTTACACGAACAATCTTTTTTCGAGGAATGTGCAGGTAAGAAGTTCTCACTTTTATAAATATTCTTGCTCTAAACATAAATAAATATTGTTTCTTTCTCATTTTGCTTCAATTTCTATTAAACTAACATCCCGTATATTCAAACTTTTCGCTATAGCGCCGCAATATATATCGTACCCGACACGAAGGTCCGGTTAAATATTACAAAAACTAATTTAAAAATATAAGGAAAGTTTTTCAAGAGCACAGAGTCTCTACTGAATTTAACTGTGTTATGTTAATAATGAAACTTTGTAGACCTCCATCCATTGAGAATACTATAAATTTTCAAACAGTGATCCCAGTTTTAGTTGACTTAACGAAGTTTTCGCTTAATTTGGACTTAGCCCTTATTTATAATTTAGAAATTTTTAAGAGAAGGCCCCTCTTTGGCAGTTAATTATTTAGCATTGAAGATGCCACCTTTTTTTTTATAAAAATCAATATTTCAAACACAACAGCAGACAATTATTTGCAAATGTTTAAAAATCTACGTTATAAATATAGAATAAATATTTAAAAAAAACTACCCGGCTAGCTTGCCTCAGTCGAATATCGTGAGATATAAGGGAGGATGCTTACAAGAAGTGTTATTTAACTGCAATAACAGCAACATAAACGAAAACATTGCCCATCTGCAAAACTTCGAAATAAATTCTTGTTTCTATCCGGAATAACTCTTAGTAATTAGATAACTTATAACTTTAAAATCTAGAACATTCGTCGCTAAACTTATTTGAATAATTTACAAACTTTAAATACAAACATTACTTCTATCGAAAACTTTCTTCTTGAGTTTCACTGCAATAAATTATTAGCAAAATAAAAAGTTTGTCCCGAGGCGGAAAAGAAGCATAATTTTCGGTTAGTAGGATTACTTGAATTTTTTGCAGGAAAAGCTTCATACAGAGTGCTTTTTTTAACTATATCCTGATATTATATCAGTGCTATTTCGATCCGTTTAACTATAATAAATTGTTACAAACACTTTTCATTAATATCGAATATAATTGTTTTGATTATGCAGGACGTTTTTTTTTTCAGGTTTTCTCAAAAGCCAAGGTTCTCTTCAGCGTAGGTGGACGTTTCTACAACGGTCCAACGTTGTCGTACACTTACATGCCCGATAGAGCATTGGAGAATGCGAGGAATGTCTCTATTTGCCTTCATCACAAAGTTGCACGCTTTGTGAAGATCAGATTGTTTTTCGCTGATCAGATGATGATGCTCAGTGAAACTATATTTGATTCTGGTAAGTCGTAAAAATTTTTGAGTCACGTTCTCGTTTTGACTTTTTTGGCTTTGATAAGGACTTGGTAATTGGTGATGCCAACTTCCATCAGAGTTTTGATTAGTTCTTTGGGAAATTTTAATTTACATATATATTATACGAAGTTAAAAACATGCTGGGAGGGATAAAACGAAAAAATTTGCATCAGAAATCTTCTAAACTCTGATCGTATAAAGAAACGATAGTAAAGCAAGAGCTATATATATATATATATATATATATATATATATATATATATATATATATAAAGAGTGTTTTTATAGAGGTATAGAATTTTTAAATGGAATAAGACAAAGATGAATTTTTTAAATTGACATGAAATTTACTTTATTCGAAAGATAACCTTCTGGCATTATAATTTAAATATGACTTCTGGCATATGACCGCCACGGCTGGCTCGGACGTAGTCTGATCTGGAGGTCCAATTTTCGATGACTTTTCCAACATTTGTGGCCGTATATCGGCAATAACGCGGCGAATGTTGTCCTCCAAGTGATCAATCGTTTCGGGCTTATCGGCGTAGACTAGCGACTTCACATTTCCCCACAGAAAATAGTCTAGCGGCGTTAAGTCGCACGATCTTGGAGGGTCCGAAACGTGAAACTATGCGGTTACCAAACGTTTCCTTCAATAAATCAATTGTGGCACGAGCTGTGTGACATGTTGCGCCGTCTTGTTGAAACCACAGCTCCTGCACATCATGGTTGTTCAATTGATGAACGAAAAAGTCAGTAATCATGGCTCTATAGCGGTCACCATTGACTATAACGTTCTGACCAGCATCATTTTTAAAGAAATACGGACCAATGATTCCACCAGCCCATAAAGCACACCAAACAGTCAGTTTTTCTGGATGTAACGGTGTCTCAACATACATTTGAGGATTATCATCACTCCAAATATGGCAGTTTTGTTTATTGACGTATCCATTCAAACAAAAGTGAGCTTCATCGCTAAACAAAATTCGCTTATGAAAATCGGGATCAACGGTAATCTTATTTTGGGCCCATTCACCGAATCTACGCCTTGCTAGGTGATCGTGTGGCTTCAATTCTTGCACGAGTTGGATTTTGTAAGCACGCAAACCAAGATCTTTCCGCAAAATCTTCCATAAAGTGAATGGACACATATCCAATTCCTGTGCACGATGGCGGATAGACTGATTCGGGTCTTCCTCTACGCTACGCTCTACAGCAGCAATGACTTCTTCTGTATGCACTGTACGATGTCTCTGTGGATGCGTATTATCATTTAGAGTAAACGTGGTGCGAAAACGTTCCATAGTTAATCGAATTAATTGCTCTGATGGACGATTATGTTTACCCTAAAATGGACGTAGTGCGCGATACGTTAAAAAAGTGTTGCCAACTTAAAGTTCTATACCTCTATAAAAAAACACCATATATATATATATATATATATATATATATATATATATATATATATATATATATATATATATATATATATATATATATATATATGTTTATCGGTGATTACCGCACCTCGACTTTTTTTTATACATCTTTAGGTGTGTAGGGAACCAAAAAGCGGCAACGCCGCAAATGTCGCGGTAAACAACCTAAAGAAGTCGCGGTAAGCGCTACTGTGCTTACCGAGACTTCCAAAATAAAAATAATTTCGCAAAAAATGTATGGTTAATTCACTTCGCAAAAAATGTATGGGTAATTAACTTCGCAAAAAATGTATGGGTAATTAACTTCGCAAAAAATGTATGGGTAAGAATATCGCTTCGGTGAAACAAGTACAAAAATTAGATAATCTCGAAAAACAAATGGTTGCCGCAAGTAAAATTGAAGAACTTTATTGACCGTAATATCTGCTATCTATTATTTTCCGCGAAAAATGACTTGTTTTTTTGAAAAGTTATTTGTTTGGTTGAGTATGGAAAAACTCAAGTTCTGATATAAGGTTTCGCGATCTTTAGTTGGTAGATCCCGTCCCACCGCAACCTCCTTCAGATATACGGAGTGCACGCGATCTTTGGCCGAACACAAGTGAATCTGGGGTCCCTCTTTATTCCCGGAAACTTACCTAGGAGTCCTTACGTCCGCACTTTATTTTTAAAAAAGGGGATAACCCAGACACATTAGTTCAACCGATCCTAGAATCTTCAACAATATTCCTCCTTTCAGCTATCAGTGTGCAATGATAGCCTACTCAGAGAACGTCGGATATTGTCACGAACGGATAGGGGTGTTATAGTCGAACTTCCCTGACGCACGCGCCTGACCAGATTATTTTCGTAAGTTTATCGGCTCTTCTAGATAATCTGGAAGGTCTATGCTGCCGTCAGATCGTCGTTAATCTGAAAGAAAAAGAGAAACTCTTCTTTCCAGAAATTAGGTATTTTCATGATGAAGATTTGGAAAAATCCTGTTTGAAAATAAATCCTTTTCAAAAATAGAAGCTTTGACCAATGAAAACGATTGGATCATCGAAATCAGCCATGAAAACAGCCTTTAGAGACTAAAACTCTATTAGCGATTCGAAATGTTGCTAAAATTCAGCAGTCCTTCGAAGTCGGCTCAGGAATTATTCGTACTACTTCTCTCTTGCTGCAATCTAATCTTTTCCGCAGAAACTTAAAGTATTTATACTGATCAGGTCGACACGCCTCAAAATCAGGTGATGTTGCCAATGGCTAAATTCAATTTTCTCATCGTTTTTGCTGGCCAAAACCACTATTTTTGAAAAGGATTTATTTTCAAACAGGATTTTTTCATATCTTCATCATCAAAAAACTCAATTTCTGGAAAGAAGGTTTTCTTCTTCTCTTTCAGATCATAAACGATCTTTCTGACGGCAGTATATACCTTTCAGATCTTCTAGAAGAGTCAATAAACCTACGAAAATAATCTGGTTAGGCGCGTGCATAAGGGAAGTTCGCCTATAACACCCCTATCCGTTCGTGAAATTGACGGTCGTTCGCTGAGTAAGCTATCATTGCACTCCGAGAGCTGAAAAGCGGGTTAATTTCGAAGATTTCAGGATCAGTTTAAATAGTGTCTCTGGGTTTTCCCCTTTTTTAACCCTCCAGAGACATAAGGCTCGATAAAATTCTTCAATTTTAGTTGCGGCATTTAATTAACTTGTTTTTTGGGAATATCTAATTTTTGCACTTGTTTTACCGAAGCCATCTTCTTACCCATACATTTTTTCAGATGACGAAGTTCCAATTACCCATACATTTTTTGAACTTTTTTACTGAAGCCATGTTCTTACTCATATATTTTTTGCGTCGGTCCTTTTCATGTCTGCTCCAAGGCTCCTCTCACTAGTGATCCCTCGCAGTCTGACCGCAGCAATTAGCATGCCTTCTTTATCCCACTCAACATCATTTACACCCACCTCACATAAATTAGAACTATGTTAAATTTATGTAGAAAAAACTGCGTTTTTTTATATTATAAATTAATCTAGAATAAAATAATAATATAATAATAATTTAATAATATATATAACCGCGCGAACCGTCCGAAAGTTCGTAGGAAATGCAGCAGACACAGTCACCTAGGACCCGATAATATGGAAAGGGTTCCCACAGAGCTTCATACTTTTGGTGTCTTGGTATGCCTGGTATGAATGAATAATCCCTGGAGGGAGTGCGAAGCCGTTTAGCTTGTAAATCATAATATTTAATAATATAATGTCATGTGTTAAGGGCAGCAGTTGAATATATATAAACCGAGATAAGGAACGAGACCCGAATACGTGGTTTGTAAAATTCATTTTTTTAATTATTTTACGGAACAAATGACGAAAAAATATCTTGATTATATTCATTTTCAACCAGATATTCTCATCACAGTAGTCATTTTTAAGTAAAACGGCTACTGAATGTTTTCAAAAGAACATACCCTGCATGTTTTACATTTTGATGTATAATAAAAATTCTATGCAATTTTTCACAGATCTCGATACATTAATCGATATTATGGTGGTCTATGTATATTAAGAGTTATTCTTTCAAGCGTCGTTATACTACAAATTATCATATTTGCACCATGCTTTTTTCCCTTGAAATATTGTATATAAAACCCATATACGAATTGCAAAGAGGCCCAACAACTTAAAGAGCAGAGATGATAGCAAACGTGTACCTAATACTTGGAAAAATCTGCTTACAAAACATCAACCGTACCACTTATTAACGAAACAGATTACAACTCGGCAACGCAACCACAAACACTGGCAACAAGGCCGATGACGCGCAGCAGGTCTCGCAACCTGATGGGCCGGAACCATTCGGAAAACGAACTCGTCCGACGCGCAGACGTTACCGACAGCACGTCAGTTCGCTCGTAGACGCTATACAGTAAGCTTTTAAAATGGTGAATGAGATTTCACCGAAACGTCAGGTGCCTTACAGTCCTGAGAGGGACTCAGCACATACACGGGATGCCCGAAAACCTTCGATTATATATATATATATATATATATATATATATATATATATATATATATATATATATATATATATATATATATATGTATATGTATATATATATATATATATATATATATATATATATATATATATATACATAGTTTTAAGACAACTGAGGATTTATAAGAAAATTCCATGGTTCAAAACTCAATAAGAATGCGAAAAATGCTAATAAATATCGTTTTTTGCGATTTTGACTATGTTTTACCAATTTTGAAAATTTAAAAAATCTATGGACATAGTTTGGCGTCTAAAAAACAACATGTATTTTTTTTGGTTCTGCTATTGTCCTAGTTTTTATTTTATTGAGTTTAAACATATTATAACACCCATAAAAATTTGAATTTCGCGCCAAAAATTTTTGTAAAAAATATCCTGTTGTAGGGCAATAAAATAACCTACAAAATGAAAAAAAAAGAAGTTTCTACGATGATTAGAACCGAAGATATCGTCAAAAAACGAAAAAATACGTTTAATTTTTTTTTGAGGTTATGTAACGATAAAAGTGGCTAAAAATTGTTTTGTGTGCATACTTTTTAATGTAGAACAACCAGGTATTTTTTATTTTTTATTACCGAGGACGCAGTTTTGACCCTCTTAATCGGCTAGACCCTTTTACAATCGAAACTTATTTAAATCGTTATCCCTGTAATAAATAATAAAATGATTGACAAACAAGCATAAATTCCTGTAGCGTTTTATTAAAATTTATATTTATTTTACTTCAAAACTCTAGACGTATTCATTTTTATGCAGGCCACGCAAACGAAAATCATATTTTCTCTTTCATACTGTGCCCGACCAACTTTAGACACAACTTTTTGAATTTAAAAAGAAATTACAGCGGAAAAATGCAAATTGAACCCTTTTGAGAATTGTTTTTAAAACTAGTTTGCCTAGTTATTTAAATTTTTCATAGAAATGTAGTTGAGCATGTTTTATGTTGTTCAGCCGATTACTATTTTGATTAAAGTTGCCTTAAGTTTGTGACAAAACTTATTAGGTATTTTAACTTACTTTTGCGTACCCCATTTTTTTGCAGAAGCTCCAAAATTTTATTATCTAAAAAAAATTGGAAAGCCACGCCATCTTCTCCAGTTGCTAAGTTCTTCTTCTTCTTCTTCCTCTTGTTATAGGCTTACAGCCTGTTTTTCCCAACTCAATCATTCATCTCATTTGATGTTGAAATCCAGGACTCTCTCCATCTTTTAGGTGGTCTACCTATTGGTCTTCTGGTTTCCGGTGTTCCATCTCGGGCGATTCTCGCTATTCTATTTTGCGCCATTCTTCCTACGTGCTCATTCCAGGCTCTTCTGCGCTTCCGTCCCCATCTTACTATATCCTGCATTCCATGTTCCTCGCGTATTGTTGAATTGCGTATGTGATCTCTTAATGTGTATCCCGATATTCTTCTTCGTACTTTCATTTAGGCAGTTCTTAGAATTGATTTTGTTTTTGTGTTGTCAGCTCTTGTCTCTATTGCGTACGTCGTTATCGGTCTAATACAGGTCTTGTAGATTTTTGTTTTTGCGTCCTTGCTCATGTATGTGTTGTGCCATATTATATCCGCCAGGCTTCCTGAGATTCTATTTGCCTTGTTTACTTGGTTTCTTACTTCTCTTGTTCTGTCTTGGTTTGCGGATATCTCAACTCCTAAGTAATTAAAGGTCATGAGTTATTCTATTGGTTTGTCATCCACTACTAGTTTGCATCTTAAGGGCACTTTGCTTATTACAATTGACTTAGTTTTATCGATGGATATTTTCAGGTTGAATTGCTTGCTTATGGTGTGGAATGCAAATAGAAGTGTTTGGAGGTCGTCTTCATTTTCCGAGACTATGACGGTGTCATCAGCGTAACATATTATTGTTATTTCCCCGGTATTCATTCTGTACCCTGGTGCCGCTCTTTTGACGTTCTCAATTATTTGGTGGAACTCAGAGAGTCCCCCTGTCGTATGCCCGACGCTATCGGTACATCCTTAGTTAGGTTGCCGCTTACTGAGATTTGTGTTGTGGTGTTGGAGTTTAGCTGTTCAACTATGTTAATTAAATTGTTTGGGATGCCTTTAATTCGCATTATTTGCAGAATATCATCCAGTCCCACCCTATCAAAGGCTTTAGTGAGATCTATAAAGCACGTAAAAGCCGGCTTAGTAAATTCAATAGATTTCTCTGCTATCTGTCTTACGATGAATATGGCATCTACTGTAGATCTGTTTTTGTGGAAACCTTGCTGTTCTTCTGATATTCTGCAATAGTCAGTTATTATACCTTCAAGAATTTTGGTGAATTATTTCATTATTGAATTTAATAAAGTTAAACCTCTATAGTTTTCCGTGATTTTCTTATCACCCTTCTTAAAAATAGGTACTGTTATACTTTTCTTCCAATCTCGGGGTATCTCTTGGTCTTTAATTATTTTGTTAAAGAGTTTTGTTAGTTCTTCGTGTAATGCATTTCCACCATATTTAATTAGTTCGTTGGGAATATTGTCGGGTCCTGGGGCTTTTCTCGTTTTTAATTTGGCTATCGTGTCTTTCGTCGTTTGGAGGCTTACTTCCTTGGTGTATTCGTCATATTCAGATGCATTTTCGGATGGGTAGTTGTTCTGTTGTGATTGATCTGTATTTCTATATAGTGTTTTAAAGTGTTCTTCCCATTCATGCTCAGAAATTTTTTAGGATTGTGTATATTCGTTTATATCTTGTTTCCTTCTTCTGATAATGTTCCATACCTTCTTTTGAGCCCCGTACAAGTCATGTTCCGTATCTACTGTGAACCTTCGCCAATATTCGTTTTTGATTTGTCTTATGTCGGCGTTTACTCTGTTTCTTATTTCCTTGTATCGATTGTGTTCTGTTTCTGACTTGTTATTTCTGTATCGGAGGTAAGCCTGTCGTTTCTCTGCTGGCAATGATTTCACCTCAGGAGTGCTTAGCTGACGGCTTAGAATTTGTGTTAACTTCTCTATATCCCAATGCTTCCTCGGCCGATTTATCTACATTTCCTCTGATTTTTCCCCAGCTTTCTTCAACATCATCTGAATCTTTAATAGAGTTGTCTTTGATCTTTTCTTCAGGTCTCTTTTTATACAAGTCTTTGGTTGATTCATCACTTACCGATTCAATGTTTAATTTATTTTTAATATTCGGTGGCTTTTTCTTTTTGTGTTGTATTTTAAGTCTTAATTTGCATAGTACCAATCTATGATCGGATCCTATTTCTGCAGATGTTAAGCTACGGACGTTTAATACTTGTGTTGGATGTAAAACTTTATTTGATATCACATAATCTATTATTGAATTTTGTCCTCTGGTATTTTGCCAGGTTATTTTGTGTTGAGGCTTATGGGGAAAGAATGTATTATTTATTCTCGTATTGTTGTTTGTGCAGAAATCAATCAAGATTTCGCCATTTTCGTTAATATGGTCTTCGTTGTACTTGTTTTTGATCCCATCTATCACTTCATTGCCTATTCTTGCATTTAGGTCACCCAATATTAGACTCTTTTCATCCGATGGTATTTTGTGGATTTCCGTTTGCATTGTCTCATAAAAGATGTCTGTTTCTTCTTTTTTCCTGCTGCTGTCTGGGACATATACACTGAGGATATGAATTTTTTCTAAGCCTGTTTTCAATGTGATCCTAAGAATGCGTTCGTTGACGTAGTGGATGTCATCAATATGATCTTCGTATTCCTCTGCTATCAATATCGCTACTCCAGCTATTGCTCTTCATGCCAAGTAAATAAGTAGTATTATGCAACTAAACATTTGAGTTCTCATGCGATCTCTCTAATTTTTCATAACAAATTACCAGAAAAAACTATTCTAAACTACTTGTAATTTGAAATGATACTTCAACAAATACCTATTTAATTTTATATTTAACTAAAAACGCGCTTACTAAAGGCATTCTCGAAACGCAAAATAAACATTTTTAACCGAGTAAAAACTGTTTTAAAATGTTGCAAATATTTATCTTGCAACGCGTTTTCATCATTTGCTTTGCACCAGGAAAAGAGTAAACAATAAAAATAATTTCAAACAATTTTCCACTTGTAATGCGTTTAGAAATTCCGCTTTTCAAATTAAAATTTTTTAATAATTACATGTATATTCAAAAAGAGATCCAGATATTTTACACTGGTAGGGGGTAAATATCCACACCAAATTGGCCACGCAGAAAAATAACTATATTGCTCTGTTGAGATACAGCAGTCTCTGGACATCTATCCTGTTTTTTGTTTAATTTGAAACACACTTTTTTCTTTACAATGTTGTAAGTAAAGGACGAAATGTCAAAATAATGAATAACATATTTTAATGTGAACTTAATTCCAAGAAATAATAAAGATAAATATCAACGGTTCAAGAAAATCAGTACATATTACATATTAAGGGTGAAAGCTACTATACTGATCAAGATCATGACATTTCTGGAAAAGATTGAACGGAATTATGGAAATCAAAAGGTAAACAGAGCAAGAAAACTGTCCAATATCCACACCAAATTGGCCACGCAGAAAAATAGGTATATTGCTCTGTTGAGATACAGCAGTCTCTGGACATCTAACCTGTTTTTTGTTTAATTTGAAACACACTTTTTTCTTTACAATGTTGAAAATAAAGGACGAAATGTCAAAATAATGAATAACATATTTTAATGTGAACTTAATTCCAAGAAATAATAAAGATAAATATCAACGGTTCAAGAAAATCAGTACATATTACATATTAAGGGTGAAAGCTACTATACTGATCGAGATCATGACATTTTTTGAAGAGATTGAACGGAATTATGGAAATTAAAAGGTAAACAGAACAAGGAAACTGTCCAATATCCACACCAAAATGGCCACGCAGAAAAATAGCTATATTGCTCTAGTGAGATACAGCAGTCTCTGGACATCTATCCTGTTTTTTGTTTAAGTTGAAACACACTTTTTTCTTTACAATGTTGTAAATAAAGGACGAAATGTCAAAATAATGAATAACATATTTTAATGTGAACTTAATTCCAAGAAATAATAAAGATAAATATCAACGGTTCAAGAAAATCAGTACATATTACATATTAAGGGTGAAAGCTACTATACTGATCGAGATCATGACATTTTTTGAAGAGATTGAACGGAATTATGGAAATTAAAAGGTAAACAGAGCAAGGAAACTGTCCAATATCCACACCAAATTGGCCACGCAGAAAAATAGCTATATTGCTCTAGTGAGATACAGCAGTCTCTAGACATCTATCCTGTTTTTTGTTTAATTTTAAACACACTTTTTTCTTTACAATGTTGTAAATAAAGGACGAACTGTCAAAATAATGAATAACATATTTTAATGTGAACTTAATTCCAAGAAATAATAAAGATAATTATCAACGGTTCAAGAAAATCAGTACATATTACATATTAAGGGTGAAAGCTATATACTGATCGAGATCATGACATTTTTTGAAGAGATTGAACGGAATTATGGAAATTAAAAGGTAAACAGAGCAAGGAAACTGTCCAATATCCACACCAAATTGGCCACGCAGAAAAATAGCTATATTGCTCTAGTGAGATACAGCAGTCTCTAGACATCTATCCTGTTTTTTGTTTAATTTTAAACACACTTTTTTCTTTACAATGTTGTAAATAAAGGACGAAATGTCAAAATAATGAATAACATATTTTAATGTGAACTTAATTCCAAGAAATAATAAAGATAATTATCAACGGTTCAAGAAAATCAGTACATATTACATATTAAGGGTGAAAGCTATATACTGATCGAGATCATGACATTTTTTGAAGAGATTGAACGGAATTATGGAAATTAAAAGTTAAACAGAGCAAGGAAACTGTCCAATATCCACACCAAATTGGCCACGCAGAAAAATAACTATATTGCTCTGTTGAGATACAGCAGTCTCTAGACATCTATCCTGTTTTTTGTTTAATTTTAAACACACTTTTTTCTTTACAATGTTGTAAATAAAGGACGAAATGTCAAAATAATGAATAACATATTTTAATGTGAACTTAATTCCAAGAAATAATAAAGATAATTATCAACGGTTCAAGAAAATCAGTACATATTACATATTAAGGGTGAAAGCTATATACTGATCGAGATCATGACATTTTTTGAAGAGATTGAACGGAATTATGGAAATTAAAAGGTAAACAGAGCAAGGAAACTGTCCAATATCCACACCAAATTGGCCACGCAGAAAAATAGCTATATTGCTCTAGTGAGATACAGCAGTCTCTAGACATCTATCCTGTTTTTTGTTTAATTTTAAACACACTTTTTTCTTTACAATGTTGTAAATAAAGGACGAAATGTCAAAATAATGAATAACATATTTTAATGTGAACTTAATTCCAAGAAATAATAAAGATAAATATCAACGGTTCAAGAAAATCAGTACATATTACATATTAAGGGTAAAAGCTACTATACTGATCGAGATCATGACATTTTTTGAAGAGATTGAACGGAATTATGGAAATTAAAAGGTAAACAGAGCAAGGAAACTGTCCAATATCCACACCAAATTGGCCACGCAGAAAAATAGCTATATTGCTCTAGTGAGATACAGCAGTCTCTAGACATCTATCCTGTTTTTTGTTTAATTTTAAACACACTTTTTTCTTTACAATGTTGTAAATAAAGGACGAACTGTCAAAATAATGAATAACATATTTTAATGTGAACTTAATTCCAAGAAATAATAAAGATAAATATCAACGGTTCAAGAAAATCAGTACATATTACATATTAAGGGTGAAAGCTACTATACTGATCGAGATCATGACATTTTTTGAAGAGATTGAATGGAATTATGGAAATTAAAAGGTAAATAGAGCAAGGAAACTGTCCAATATCCACACCAAATTGGCCACGCAGAAAAATAGCTATATTGCTCTTTTGAGATACAGCAGTCTCTGGACATCTATCCTGTTTTTTGTTTAATTTAAAACACACTTTTTCCTTTACAATGTTGTAAATAAAGGACGAAATGTCAAAATAATGAATAACATATTTTAATGTGAACTTAATTCCAAGAAATAATAAAGATAAATATCAACGGTTCAAGAAAATCAGTACATATTACATATTAAGGGTAAAAGCTACTATACTGATCGAGATCATGGCATTTTTTGAAGAGATTGAACGGAATTATGGAAATTAAAAGGTAAACAGAGCAAGGAAACTGTCCAATATCCACACCAAATTGGCCACGCAGAAAAATAGCTATATTGCTCTTTTGAGATACAGCAGTCTCTGGACATCTATCCTGTTTTTTGTTTAATATGAAACACACTTTTTTCTTTACAATGTTGTAAATAAAGGACGAAATGTCAAAATAATGAATAACATATTTTAATGTGAACTTAATTCCAAGAAATAATAAAGATAAATATCAACGGTTCAAGAAAATCAGTACATATTACATATTAAGGGTAAAAGCTACTATACTGATCGAGATCATGACATTTTTTGAAGAGATTGAACGGAATTATGGAAATTAAAAGGTAAACAGAGCAAGGAAACTGTCCAATATCCACACCAAAATGGCCACGCAGAAAAATAGCTATATTGCTCTAGTGAGATACAGCAGTCTCTAGACATCTATCCTGTTTTTTGTTTAATTTTAAACACACTTTTTTCTTTACAATGTTGTAAACAAAGGACGAAATGTCAAAATAATGAATAACATATTTTAATGTGAACTTAATTCCAAGAAATAATAAAGATAAATATCAACGGTTCAAGAAAATCAGTACATATTACATATTAAGGGTAAAAGCTACTATACTGATCGAGATCATGACATTTTTTGAAGAGATTGAACGGAATTATGGAAATTAAAAGGTAAACAGAGCAAGGAAACTGTCCAATATCCACACCAAATTGGCCACGCAGAAAAATAGCTATATTGCTCTAGTAAGATACAGCAGTCTCTAGACATCTATCCTGTTTTTTGTTTAATTTTAAACACACTTTTTTTTTACAATGTTTTAAATAAAGGACGAAATGTCAAAATAATGAATAACATATTTTAATGTGAACTTAATTCCAAGAAATAATAAAGATAAATATCAACGGTTCAAGAAAATCAGTACATATTACATATTAAGGGTAAAAGCTACTATACTGATCGAGATCATGACATTTTTTGAAGAGATTGAACGGAATTATGGAAATTAAAAGGTAAACAGAGCAAGGAAACTGTCCAATATCCACACCAAATTGGCCACGCAGAAAAATAGCTATATTGTTCTATTGAGATGCAAAAGTCTCTGGACATCTATCCTGTTTTTTGTTTAATTTTAAACACACTTTTTTCTTTACAATGTTGTAAATAAAGGACGAAATGTCAAAATAATGAATAACATATTTTAATGTGAACTTAATTCCAAGAAATAATAAAGATAAATATCAACGGTTCAAGAAAATCAGTACATATTACATATTAAGGGTGAAAGCTACTATACTGATCGAGATCATGACATTTTTTGAAGAGATTGAACGGAATTATGGAAATTAAAAGGTAAACAGAGCAAGGAAACTGTCCAATATCCACACCAAAATGGCCACGCAGAAAATTAGCTATATTGCTCTAGTGAGATACAGCAGTCTCTGGACATCTATCCTGTTTTTTGTTTAAGTTGAAACACACTTTTTTCTTTACAATGTTGTAAATAAAGGACGAAATGTCAAAATAATGAATAACATATTTTAATGTGAACTTAATTCCAAGAAATAATAAAGATAAATATCAACGGTTCAAGAAAATCAGTACATATTACATATTAAGGGTGAAAGCTACTATACTGATCGAGATCATGACATTTTTTGAAGAGATTGAACGGAATTATGGAAATTAAAAGGTAAACAGAGCAAGGAAACTGTCCAATATCCACACCAAATTGGCCACGCAGAAAAATAGCTATATTGCTCTATTGAGATGCAAAAGTCTCTGGACATCTATCCTGTTTTTTGTTTAATTTAAAACACACTTTTTCCTTTACAATGTTGTAAATAAAGGACGAAATGTCAAAATAATGAATAACATATTTTAATGTGAACTTAATTCCAAGAAATAATAAAGATAATTATCAACGGTTCAAGAAAATCAGTACATATTACATATTAAGGGTGAAAGCTACTATACTGATCGAGATCATGACATTTTTTGAAGAGATTGAACGGAATTATGGAAATTAAAAAGTAAACAGAGCAAGGAAACTGTCCAATATCCCCACCAAATTGGCCACGCAGAAAAATAGCTATATTGCTCTATTGAGATGCAAAAGTCTCTGGACATCTATCCTGTTTTTTGTTTAATTTAAAACACACTTTTTCCTTTACAATGTTGTAAATAAAGGACGAAATGTCAAAATAATGAATAACATATTTTAATGTGAACTTAATTCCAAGAAATAATAAAGATAAATATCAACGGTTCAAGAAAATCTGTACATATTACATATTAAGGGTGAAAGCTACTATACTGATCGAGATCATGACATTTTTTGAAGAGATTGAACGGAATTATGGAAATTAAAAGGTAAACAGAGCAAGGAAACTGTCCAATATCCACACCAAATTGGCCACGCAGAAAAATAGCTATATTGTTCTATTGAGATGCAAAAGTCTCTGGACATCTATCCTGTTTTTTGTTTAATTTGAAACACACTTTTTCCTTTACAATGTTGTAAATAAAGGACGAAATGTCAAAATAATGAATAACATATTTTAATGTGAACTTAATTCCAAGAAATAATAAAGATAAATATCAACGGTTCAAGAAAATCAGTACATATTACATATTAAGGGTAAAAGCTACTATACTGATCGAGATCATGGCATTTTTTGAAGAGATTGAACGGAATTATGGAAATTAAAAGGTAAACAGAGCAAGGAAACTGTCCAATATCCACACCAAATTGGCCACGCAGAAAAATAGCTATATTGCTCTTTTGAGATACAGCAGTCTCTGGACATCTATCCTGTTTTTTGTTTAATATGAAACACACTTTTTTCTTTACAATGTTGTAAATAAAGGACGAAATGTCAAAATAATGAATAACATATTTTAATGTGAACTTAATTCCAAGAAATAATAAAGATAAATATCAACGGTTCAAGAAAATCAGTACATATTACATATTAAGGGTAAAAGCTACTATACTGATCGAGATCATGACATTTTTTGAAGAGATTGAACGGAATTATGGAAATTAAAAGGTAAACAGAGCAAGGAAACTGTCCAATATCCACACCAAAATGGCCACGCAGAAAAATAGCTATATTGCTCTAGTGAGATACAGCAGTTTCTAGACATCTATCCTGTTTTTTGTTTAATTTTAAACACACTTTTTTCTTTACAATGTTGTAAATAAAGGACGAAATGTCAAAATAATGAATAACATATTTTAATGTGAACTTAATTCCAAGAAATAATAAAGATAAATATCAACGGTTCAAGAAAATCAGTACATATTACATATTAAGGGTAAAAGCTACTATACTGATCGAGATCATGACATTTTTTTGAAGAGATTGAACGGAATTATGGAAATTAAAAGGTAAACAGAGCAAGGAAACTGTCCAATATCCACACCAAATTGGCCACGCAGAAAAATAGCTATATTGCTCTAGTAAGATACAGCAGTCTCTAGACATCTATCCTGTTTTTTGTTTAATTTTAAACACACTTTTTTTTTACAATGTTGTAAATAAAGGACGAAATGTCAAAATAATGAATAACATATTTTAATGTGAACTTAATTCCAAGAAATAATAAAGATAAATATCAACGGTTCAAGAAAATCAGTACATATTACATATTAAGGGTAAAAGCTACTATACTGATCGAGATCATGACATTTTTTGAAGAGATTGAACGGAATTATGGAAATTAAAAGGTAAACAGAGCAAGGAAACTGTCCAATATCCACACCAAATTGGCCACGCAGAAAAATAGCTATATTGCTCTAGTGAGATACAGCAGTCTCTAGACATCTATCCTGTTTTTTGTTTAATTTTAAACACACTTTTTTCTTTACAATGTTGTAAATAAAGGACGAACTGTCAAAATAATGAATAACATATTTTAATGTGAACTTAATTCCAAGAAATAATAAAGATAAATATCAACGGTTCAAGAAAATCAGTACATATTACATATTAAGGGTGAAAGCTACTATACTGATCGAGATCATGACATTTTTTGAAGAGATTGAACGGAATTATGGAAATTAAAAGGTAAACAGAGCAAGGAAACTGTCCAATATCCACACCAAAATGGCCACGCAGAAAAATAGCTATATTGCTCTAGTGAGATACAGCAGTCTCTGGACATCTATCCTGTTTTTTGTTTAAGTTGAAACACACTTTTTTCTTTACAATGTTGTAAATAAAGGACGAAATGTCAAAATAATGAATAACATATTTTAATGTGAACTTAATTCCAAGAAATAATAAAGATAAATATCAACGGTTCAAGAAAATCAGTACATATTACATATTAAGGGTGAAAGCTACTATACTGATCGAGATCATGACATTTTTTGAAGAGATTGAACGGAATTATGGAAATTAAAAGGTAAACAGAGCAAGGAAACTGTCCAATATCCACACCAAATTGGCCACGCAGAAAAATAGCTATATTGCTCTATTGAGATGCAAAAGTCTCTGGACATCTATCCTGTTTTTTGTTTAATTTAAAACACACTTTTTCCTTTACAATGTTGTAAATAAAGGACGAAATGTCAAAATAATGAATAACATATTTTAATGTGAACTTAATTCCAAGAAATAATAAAGATAATTATCAACGGTTCAAGAAAATCAGTACATATTACATATTAAGGGTGAAAGCTACTATACTGATCGAGATCATGACATTTTTTGAAGAGATTGAACGGAATTATGGAAATTAAAAAGTAAACAGAGCAAGGAAACTGTCCAATATCCCCACCAAATTGGCCACGCAGAAAAATAGCTATATTGCTCTATTGAGATGCAAAAGTCTCTGGACATCTATCCTGTTTTTTGTTTAATTTAAAACACACTTTTTCCTTTACAATGTTGTAAATAAAGGACGAAATGTCAAAATAATGAATAACATATTTTAATGTGAACTTAATTCCAAGAAATAATAAAGATAAATATCAACGGTTCAAGAAAAATCAGTACATATTACATATTAAGGGTGAAAGCTACTATACTGATCGAGATCATGACATTTTTTGAAGAGATTGAACGGAATTATGGAAATTAAAAGGTAAACAGAGCAAGGAAACTGTCCAATATCCACACCAAATTGGCCACGCAGAAAAATAGCTATATTGCTCTATTGAGATGCAGAAGTCTCTGGACTTCTATCCTGTTTTTTTTTTTTAATTTGAAACACACTTTTTTCTTTACAATGTTGTAAATAAAGGACGAAATGTCAAAATAATGAGTAACATATTTTAATGTGAACTTAATTCCAAGGAATAATAAAGATAAATATCAACAGTTCAAGAAAATCAGTACATATTACTTATTAAGGGTGAAAGCTACTATACTGATCGAGATCATAACATTTTTTGAGGAGATTGAACGGAATTATGGAAATTAAAAGGTAAACAGAGCAAGGAAACTGTCCAATATCCCCACCAAATTGGCCACGCAGAAAAATAGCTATATTGCTCTATTGAGATGCAAAAGTCTCTGGACATCTATCCTGTTTTTTGTTTAATTTAAAACACACTTTTTCCTTTACAATGTTGTAAATAAAGGACGAAATGTCAAAATAATGAATAACATATTTTAATGTGAACTTAATTCCAAGAAATAATAAAGATAATTATCAACGGTTCAAGAAAATCAGTACATATTACATATTAAGGGTGGAAGCTACTATACTGATCGAGATCATGACATTTTTTGAAGAGATTGAACGGAATTATGGAAATTAAAAGGTAAACAGAGCAAGGAAACTGTCCAATATCCACACCAAATTGGCCACGCAGAAAAATAGCTATATTGCTCTATTGAGATGCAGAAGTCTCTGGACTTCTATCCTGTTTTTTTTTTTTAATTTGAAACACACTTTTTTCTTTACAATGTTGTAAATAAAGGACGAAATGTCAAAATAATGAATAACATATTTTAATGTGAACTTAATTCCAAGGAATAATAAAGATAAATATCAACAGTTCAAGAAAATCAGTACATATTACTTATTAAGGGTGAAAGCTACTATACTGATCGAGATCATAACATTTTTTGAGGAGATTGAACGGAATTATGGAAATTAAAAGGTAAACAGAGCAAGGAAACTGTCCAATATCCACACCAAATTGGCCATGCAGAAAAATAGCTATATTGATCTATTGAGAAACAGCAGTCTCTGGACATCTATCCTGTTTTTTGTTTAATTTGAAACATACTTTTTTCTTTACAATGTTGTAAATAAAGGACGAAATGTCAAAATAATGAATAACATATTTTAATGTGAACTTAATTCCCAGAAATAATAAAGATAAATATCAACGGTTCAAGAAAATCAGTACATATTACATATTAAGGGTGAAAGCTACTATACTGATCGAGATCATGACATTTTTTGAGGAGATTGAACGGAATTATGGAAATTAAAAGGTAAACAGAGCAAGGAAACTGTCCAGTATCCACACCAAATTGGCCATGCAGAAAAATAGCTATATTGTTCTATTGAGATGCAGAAGTCTTTGGACATCTATCCTGTTTTTTGTTTAATTTGAAACACACTTTTTTCTTTACAATGTTGTAAATAAAGAAAGAAATATCAAAATAATGAATAACATATTTTAATGTGAACTTAATTCCAAGAAATAATAAAGATAAATATCAACGGTTCAAGAAAATCAGTACATATTACTTATTAAGGGTGAAAGCTACTATACTGATCGAGATCATAACATTTTTTGAGGAGATTGAACGGAATTATGGAAATTAAAAGGTAAACAGAGCAAGGAAACTGTCCAATATCCACACCAAATTGGCCATGCAGAAAAATAGCTATATTGATCTATTGAGAAACAGCAGTCTCTGGACATCTATCCTGTTTTTTGTTTAATTTGAAACACACTTTTTTCTTTACAATGTTGTAAATAAAGGACGAAATGTCAAAATAATGAATAACATATTTTAATGTGAACTTAATTCCAAGAAAGAATAAAGATAAATATCAACGGTTCAAGAAAATCAGTACATATTACATATTAAGGGTGAAAGCTACTATACTAATCGAGATCATGACATGTTTTTGAAGAGATTGAATGGAATTATGGAAATTAAAAGGTAAACAGAGCAAGGAAACTGTCCAATATCCACACAAAATTGGCCATGCAGAAAAATAGCTATATTGCTCTAGTGAGATACAGAAGTCTCTGGACATCTATCCTGTTTTTTGTTTAATTTGAAACACACTTTTTTCTTTACAATGTTGTAAATAAAGGACGAAATGTCAAAATAATGAATAACATATTTTAATGTGAACTTAATTCCAAGAAATAATAAAGATAAATATCAACGGTTCAAGAAAATCAGTACATATTACATATTAAGGGTGAAAGCTACTATACTGATCGAGATCATGACATTTTTTCAAGAGATTGAATGGAATTATGGAAATTAAAAGGTAAACAGAGCAAGGAAACTGTCCAATATCCACACAAAATTGGCCATGCAGAAAAATAGCTATATTGCTCTAGTGAGATACAGCAGTCTCTGGACATCTATCCTGTTTTTTGTTTAATTTGAAACACACTTTTTTCTTAAAAATATTGTAAATAAAGACTGAAACGTCAAAATCATGAAAAACATATTTTAATGTGAACCTAAAAAAATAGGAAGATAATAAGAAGTTATCATACAGACAAAACGTATTTAATTTTGTAAATGTTCTCAAAGAAATTTGAAACTTTAAGCGGCATTGTTAGCATGTTAAGCCACTCTACGTAAACTCCCTATATCCTATATGCTAAATTGTGGTTGAAACAGCGATGGAGCAAAAAGATAGAGCACGTACTCTTTACACAGGCATATTTTAGTCTTTGTGCTATACAAGCTCTAAAATATTAATTTCATCCAGCGTCACAGAGAGAGCCATTTTTAAAATGATATTATAGAAACAGCTGTTTTTTTTCATATATCCAAGCTCCCTTTGACACACAAATAAACTCTTGGATAAAATAAAGGAAAATTTTAATAATTTCTTAATGGAAAATTACATTTTGATGAATTAATTGCAAAAGCCTTTAGAACAAAACAAAATAATAATTCACATGTAGTCTCTTAATTTAAAACAGGTTTAAGAAATAATAAAATAATATTTATCGTGTGACTGTCTAAATTTCGCTATGTACAAGTTTAATAATAAATTATATCATATAATCGACGCTATATGGCCTACTACGACTCTATATTATAGTCTTAACATTTTACCACATTAAGAATTTAAATTTGGTTTTCGCATGTTGAGGAAATGTATATTTTTCTTTAATATGTTTTGATTTTTATCGACGGCGTTTCGTAGTTGTTAGACAAAATTAACGCTGTACAGCTAGCACGGCATATATATATATATATATATATATATATATATATATATATATATATATATATATATATATATATATATATAAATAAGTAGATAAGTTTTTGTCCGTGTAATTTAAAATAAAATAGAATAAAATATTGGCGAAGCGGACGTGAAAATTTGGCTTTCAAACACGCTAAACGATGCTCTCATGGTGGAATCGATGGTGCGGCACCAAACAGCGTTGTTGCCATCTATCGGACCCGGAGTTTTTCCATATTTTGGAGTGCTCCGCACTTTTTAACACGAGAATCATGTAGATTGAAAAATTTTCACGTCCGCTTCGCTGTTTTATTATATATATATATATATATATATATATATATATATATATATATATATATATATATATATATATATATATATATATATATATATATTATGACAAAGTGAAGTTTAACTGGTAGGAAACCTCGCGCAACAGTTAATATTAGATAAAAAAATTTAAAAACTACCTTGTAACCTTCAAAAAGCCATAAAAATATAAAACTAACTAAATATATTTCTTTTTAGTGCCGATTTCACTGAACGTAACGGAGGAAGAAGCGTTGGATTTGCAAGAAAACGAGGTTATCATCACGTCAAATGGCGATAAGATGCTTCAAACCTTCGAAACAAGTGAGTATATCGGGGAAACCCTGCGATTTACGTGAATTATGGCTGCGGTTCGGGTCCGTCTATATGTAAAATCGGAGCTTAGAAGAATACAAAATGTTATTTTATTTGAAATTTTAGATTAGTAGGAAGGTACGTCTTATGAGAGCAGGTTTTTACAGGTCTTAATGAACTTTTGTTATAATTTTATATTATATAAATAGATAAATACACTGCTCATAAAAACTGTGCATCAAACATATAACACTAATAACTTTCAGTAATAATCAATCCGTTGGTGTTTGTTTGAAGGTCATAGACAATGATGTTTCTTGCGAAATCTGTTGGACTTCCATTGTCTTTATTTTTGTTGAATATCACGACGTTTCGACTAGTAGTTATCTCTAGCCGTTTTCAAGTGAAACTAAATAAATCCCTTGACTACATGACTATTTATACTAAAAGAAAATGCAGTAGAGTATGACTGAGATGGATGCAGTCATGTCGGCTATGGCAAAATCACATTTTTATGCTGCATTTAGTTTCAGTTTACAATCACTAAGAAGTGGTTTCCACTCTCCTCTTATATCTAAAGATGGTTTACTAAAACAACTCGGGTTCTGATGTATAACCGCGGCTTCTTTGAATTTCCGTTTTCTCCAATGTTGTTCTCGGTCTAGTATTTTAGCTTCAGACCATTTTATGTGGTGTCCATGAGTCCAGGCGTGGTTGGCGACACCAGATTTTTCTGTTTCTCCTCGAGATTTACATTTTTTGATGTTCTTTGATCCTTACGTCAAGAGGTCTCTTTGTTTCGCCAACGTAGGAATTGCCACATTCACATGGTATCTGATATACACAGTTTTTTTTGTCCCTTTGAGTTGTTGGTTCGACCCTAGTGAGCCGACTTCTCAGAGAGGTATTGGAATTGAAAACAACGTTGATTTTATATCGTTTTCCTATCCTTCTAACTTTTTCTGAAATGCCTTTAACATAGGGGATGTTCAATACTGGTTTTCGTTCTTCATTCGTTGTCTATATTGTCCTATTTCTGCGTTGCTCTAGAAATTTATCCACTAGATATACTGGGTATCCGCTGGCTGTCAGATCATTTTTAATGTAATCTATCTCTTTCATCAAGCTCTTGATGGAGTTGCAGAGAATTAAGGCTTTATACCAAGAAATTAACCTCAGCGGAAAACTCACTACTTGCCAAAGGTTTGAACTTCACGGTTACTCCAAAAAAGGTTCCCATTCTCGATATAATTAGCGCCGCAAACTCAGCGAACATCGAATACCCTTTTGCAGATAAGTTCAGGTGGAAAATAAGAGAAACTCTACAAAGATCTAGAAAAACCGAACCAAACATCAGCAATGACGAGAAAACTGCCCTAGCTAACCTAGAGAAGAACTCCAGTATTAAAATTCTACCAGCGGAAAAAGGAAATGGTACAGTCATAATAAATGCTGAGACATACAATCAAAAAATTGACGAAGTTTTAAGGAAGGAAAATTATACATCTTTTGCTAAAGATCCCACATCTACAATTGAAGGAAGAATTTATCGCGTTCTTATGAAACATGAACGGCATATTCCTGAGAGGATCCGGACTCAGTTGACGCCACACCATAGCAAAACTCCACATCTTTATGGATTCCCGAAAATACATAAGCAAAACATGCCTTTACGACCTATCACGATTTCCCGGAACTCTTCGACTTCTGAACTTGCCAAATTTCTTCTTCCAATCCTGAGACCATTACAAGGAAATACATCGTCCTGGGTTAAGAACTCGCAACATTTCGTAGAAATTCTACGTGAAATAGAAGTACAACCGGAATACCATTTTATTAGCTTTGACGTGAAAGCCTATACACCAACGTTCCAGTTAAGGACTCACTAAAAATCATAAGAAAGAAACTTGAAGAAGACCAGACCTTATCAGAAAGTACATCTTTACCACCGCACGCCGTTATGGACTTGTTGGAAAGTTGTTTGACTAATTGCTATTTTCAAGAAAAGGAAAAATTGTACATCCACGATGATGGACTACCGATGGGATCTTCACTCTCACCGGTGGTCGCAAATATTTTCATGGAATGGTTCGAGACGTTTGCAGTTGAATCCACAACTAAGAAACCAAAGTTATGGCTCAGATACGTAGACGATACTTTTATTATTTGGACTGGAAGTGACGAAGAACTTCGGAACTTCCTTTTTCATCTCAACAATATCAGCCCTACTATTAAACTCACCATGGAGAAAAAAGTAGAAAATAAATTACCAACCATGTCTTGGTTGAAAGAAATGACAGAAATATTTCGAACTTCGGTTTACAGAAAAGCCACGCACACAGGACAATACCTTAATTATTCATCTAGTCACACCAAACAAGGAATTATAAGAAATATCGTAGATAGAGCCTTAACTCTCTGCAACTCCAACGCGAGCTTGATGAAAGAGATAGATTACATTAAAGATGATCTAAGAGCCAACGGATACCTAGTATATCTAGTGGATAAATTTCTAGAACAACGCAGAAATAGGACAATACCGACAGCGCATGAAGAACCAGTTTTGAACATCCCCTCTGTTAAAGGCATTTCAAAAAAAAGTTAGAAGGATTAGAAAACGATATAAAATCAAAGTTGTTTTCAATTTCAATACCTCTCTGAGAAGTCGGCTCACTAGGGTCAAACCAACAATTCAAAGAGACATGAAGAACTATGCAGAGGCGAATCCAGCCTCTCTCTTTGGGGGGGGGGGGGGTGATATCACAAAAGTACAGTATGGCAAGAAAAACAAGTTGACAACGGGGGGGGGGGGGGGAGTGCAAGCAGCATATTCATTCCTGATATAAAAGGCAGAATGGGTTCTATATTCCTGAACTCAAAGCTCTTGGGAGGGGGGGGGGGGGGGCGATCGCAAGTATACACATTTCTATACTCTACTCAAGAACTAGAGAGAGTAATAAAACTGTTAACGAAACCTCCAACGTACCTGCTCCAGTGCCGTTGGTTACTGAGAACTGCCGTAAATCTAATTATATTTCATTATATTTAAATATATTTTATAAATTTACTGCAACATAAAAATTTAATTTAATTTCTGTCAGTGAGTAAAGTACACCTTACAGTTTGGGCTTGTTTTTATATATTATTTGAGATTAGTGAGATACCCAAGAGATATGGCTTTCACCTTTATATTTATTCCAAAATCGTTAAACCAGGGCATTTTTTCCTCAACGAAAAACTTATTACGATGAATGTTTATGATGCCTTAAGATATCAATATCTAGATAATAATGTTAAAATCTCTGTTGAGATGTGTTCCAACATGACAGGAGTTGGAAAATCTACTATGTACCGAATATTGAAGAAGAAAAAACAACTGGAATTGTTAGTACTCCCAAGCCACATTCGATCACAGACAAATGAAAAAGCTCGTCGGAAGAAGAAATGAAAACGGCAAATTGAAGGGGTTTTATATATATTTTATTATGAGAAGCAGATACCAATCGTCTACAAAATTCTAATTAAAATCAATGAAGATCGCGATTTACCTGAAATTAAAAGAACTGATCTCTGAAAATTGCTCAAAGAACTTAATTTTTGCTGGAAAAAACCAGATAGAAAATCTGTTCCTATAGATCGTCCGGAAACTGTCCGTTGGAGAAGTAAATATCTCTCTCAAGTAAAAGGTAAAATTGCTAGAAATAACACAATCAACAAAATTAGTAATTTAACTAAACTTTTGAAAGATTTTTTTGAATAAAGTTACTGCGGAAAATTGGGAAAGATCCATGTAATAAAAGAATAAAACAAAATGTGAGAACTCGATCTCATGATCGGTGAGATAGAGAAACCAATTATAATTAATTTGAGCAAAGATAATTTCACTGACTTTGATTAGGAATTAGATACGTAGTGTTTACTAGTGTAAACACAATTTATTATTTAAATTTTTGTTTTTGTTGTATTTTATTGTTTAATGTTTTTTTATTTTTTTATATATTTTTATTTTAGTGTGTCCCACTCTTTAATTTTATAAATATTTAATTCTAATTAGCCGTAAGTTTTTTATTATTTTATTATTGTATTTGTATCTTTTTCTTAAGCGTGTAGAATTAACATGTTTATCCTATTTTTTTGGAGCTATCGTATTTCCATATAATAAAGTAAATTAAATTAAGATATCAGTACAATAGAAAAAAAAATAAGTAGGTCTAGTTTTAATTACAACATAAAAAAAATTAATTACATTTGAATCCCTTTTTAGTGTTTAATTGTAATTCTGCAGATGGTTTAAGAAATAAACAAACTGAAACGTCAAATACCCTAAAAATATTTTTAATTAATAATAAAATGACTGATAGCCCCAAAAATATTTTAATATTATATGGAGGAATTTATTTTTTTATATATGTTTAACTTTTTGTATTTTTGACAATGGATATTTTGTAAGTATTTAAATTATAACTTCGAATTTTTTGAGAGAATAAGGCTACGTTTTAGTCTATTAATATAGACGGGTATTTATGATTATTAAATTTTATAACCCATTCCTATGAAAAATATATGTGTCTAACAGATTTTGCTAAAAACACCGGACTAAAGCACATAGGTAGTTTGCGAGAGAAAAAGGGTAAGAAATGATTTATTACTCCCTCTAGTTCTTAAATAAACTATAGTATAAGAGGAAAAGTCGGGTCCATTTTCCTAAACCCAAAGCTCTTGGGGGGGGGGGGCGATCGCCCCCACCGCCCCCCCCCTTGGATCCGCGCCTGGAACTATGTATATCAGATACCATGTGAATGTGGTATTCCTACGTTAGCGAAGCAAAGAGACCTCTTGACGTAAGGATCAAAGAATACCAAGAAATGCACATCTCGAGGAGAAACAGAAAAATCTGGTGCCGCCAACCATGCCTGCACTCATGGACACCACATAAAATGGTCTGAAGCTAAAATACTACATCCAGAACAATATTGGAAAAAACGGAAATTCAAAGAATCCGCGGTTATACATCAGAACCCGAGTTGTTTTAGTAAACCGTCTTTAGATATAAGAGAAGTGTGAAAACCACTTCTTAATAATTGTAAACTAAAAAATGGACCCATCTCACTCACACTCCACTGCATTTACTTTTAGTATAAATAGTCATGTAGCTAAGGGATTTATTTAGTTTCACTGGAAAACAGCTAGAGATAACTACTAGCCGAAACGTCGTGATATTCAACACAAATAAAGACAATGGAAGTCCAACAGATATCTACTACTTCGCAAAATAATTAATCCACTTATACAATGCTTTTTGTGACAAGTGTATTGTACAAAGCAAAATTATGAAACGAATGAAAAAAAACCGTGTGCATGGAATTCGAAATTATGAAAATTAACAAATAGCAAAACGTGTGCTGTGCTGTACACTATAAAATTATGAAAAACCGCTTAACGCGGTGGAATTTATAAAAATAAACAACAAAAACTGACAAATCCTTCACGCTTATAACCACGACCAAACAATGACGCTTTTTGTCGATCGGTTTTCCGTAAATTTTAATGGGAAAAGTTTTTGCGTTCGCCGCTTTTAATTTCAAAAATTATTTCGCGCGGCGATCGTGGCAACTTTGTTTGGCGATCGAATAAAAACTACTTTTTTGGTCTGTTTCCGGTCGAGATTTAAAGTATTTTGTGAGTGTTCGAATCGGCTTTTAGGAATATCGGAAGGATTTTCGGGTTTTTCCATTTGGAAATGCTTTTTGTTTGCCGTTTTATTCGTTTCTTGCGGTTTAATTGTGGATGAAATAAACGGTTAAAAGAATATTTATTAAGCTTTAATATTTATTAAGAATCAACGCCCGACGAATTAGTTTATTGTACAGGGTGAGTCAACGATTGGATGAAGTAGGTTTGTGCCTTTTCGGTGAAATTAACAAAGAAACTATATTTATTGTTTGATACAGTTTATTTTTACGCAGATTTTAAAAATATTTAGGACTCTACAGGGTGAGCCAAAAAACTAGGACAGCATAAAGTTGTATTTTTTAAATAGAACACCTTATATACGAATCGTATTTTCGATTTAGCTTATAATTTTAAATCTTTTTTATTAAGGGTTTACTATAACAAAACTTTATAGTTTCTGAGATAATTAAGTTTAAAGAAAAAAAGTCACATTTTCAAGCATCAATTCAATCCTAAATAACGTTTTCAATTTTGTGACAAATATATTCAAAGTTGGAATTTAGCAAGGCCAAGGACAAGTTAACATAATTTTTACCTAATATTTGCAATAAAAGCTACAGGGTGTTGAACACATCGGCTCAAATTTGAACAAGTTTAAATGAATAAATATCTTTTTTTTTTAAACGGTACACCCTGTATATTTTCATGCTATTTAATAGAGTAATAAAAACCCTAAAAGTTTTGTTCAATATATCCTATACCTATTTATAATAGTTTTTGAGATATTTCAGTTTTTCTTATTTTCCATACTTTTTTACAGAAATAGTCTTCATTATCATAGTAACCATGTAAAATAATAAAAAGAAACTACAGAAACAAACAGAATGTGGTTAAATATGATGAAATACATTATTCGTTATATTACAACGGCAATAATAAATTAAACATAATGTGAAAAAATTAACACAACAATAACGACAAGGCAACTACATATTTACTTTTGTACTAAATTGAAACAAAAAAATTACCTATTTAATACTGAGATTAATTATTTCTTTTTAATAAGTGTTCGAATAAACGACCCTCTTGTTCAATGCACAAATTTAGTCTTTTTTGCAGATTTTCTCGGACCCTGGACAAAATTAGTGGTGTTATTGTTCTACAGGTATCCCTAATCCTGTTTCGCATATCTTCCACTGTTGTTGGTGGATTAACATACACCTTATTTTGTAATATAACCCCATAGGAAGAAATCTAATGGGGTGATGTCGCAAGACCTTGGCGGCCACTCAATGAAACCTCCACGTCCAATCCATTTTTGCGGATATCGTTGGTCCAAAAACGCATGAACGTCACGATGGTAATGCGGAGGCGCACCATCGTGCTGGAACCAGATACTGTCGAGCTCATCCTTATCGAAACCTTGAAGCAGTTAGGATAGTTCTTCTTGTAGAAAGTTCAGGTAACTATGGCCATTTAGTGGTTCGTTAAAAAAGTGGGGTCCAATAATTCGATTATGATGAATACCACACCAAACATTTAATGACCAGTGGTTTTGATGTTGCACCTCTCTAATCCAAAATGGGTTTTCTGTGGCATAATAATGCATGTTGCGTCTATTTACGGCACCGTTACTTCTAAAAGTAGCTTCATCACTAAACATTACCTTGCATAATAAATTTGGATTTAATTGAATCTCCGCATTTATTGTACGACAAAAGTTTACACGACTTTCAAAATCCTGTCCATGCAATTCTTGGTATAATTCCATGTGATATGGATGATACCTATATTTCTTGGTAGTACGATTAGCGGTGGATTGTGATGTTTCACATAATGCTGCTAACTGACGGCTACCAATATAAGGATTTTCCTGAACATTTAACAATACTTGTAGTTCTTTTTCTTCATTAGTTACTGGTTTGTTGACCACTTTACGTTTTGGATAATCAACAGTACCAGAAGAATCAAATCTTTGCATTAAGTTTTGAAAAGTATGGGTATTAGGCTGGCGTCGATCAGGATACTTCATTTTGTAAATTCTTTGAGCAAGAAGGCAATTTTTTTGAGCCTCTCCTATTGTATAAATCTTATCTATTAACTCATTCTTTAGAAAATTCATTTTACAATATAAGATGAATGCAAAAAAAACCAAACTACACTACATAAAAACCAAAAGAAGCGATTGCGGTTATAAATTTGACACACAGAAAAATGTTCTTTTACATTGTTTTTGCCATGGCTACTATGATAATGAAGACTATTTCTGTAAAAAAGTATGGAAAATAAGAAACACTGAAATATCTCACAAACTATTATTAATAGGTATAGGATATATTGAACAAAACTTTTAGGGTTTTTATTAGTCTATTAAATAACATGAAAATATACAGGGTGTACCATTTAAAAAAAAAAAAGATATTCATTCATTTAAACTTGTTCAAATTTGAGCCGATGTGTTCAACACCCTGTAGCTTTTATTGCAAATATTAGGTAAAAATTATGTTAACTTGTCCTTGGCCTTCCTAAATTCCAACTTTGAATATATTTGTCACAAAATTGAAAACGTTATTTAGGATTGAATTGATGCTTGAAAATGTGACCTTTTTTCTTTAAACTTAATTATCTCAGAAACTATAAAGTTTTGTTATAGTAAACCCTTAATAAAAAAGATTTAAAATTATAAGCTAAATCGAAAATACGATTCGTATATAGGGTGTTCTATTTAAAAAAATACAACTTTATGCTGTCCTAGTTTTTTTGGCTCACCCTGTAGAATTCTAAATATTTTCAAAATCTGCGTAAAAATAAACTGTATCAAACAATAAATATAGTTTCTTTGTTAATTTCACCGAAAAGGCACAAATCTACTTCATCCAATCGTTGACTGACCCTGTATGTGTCTAGTAAATTGCTTTTCATTCATTATAATGTTTGTTTGAAAGTTGTAAACGATGTTCAAAATTGACTAAAATGTGGTTGTCGGACTTGCATTATCTTTATTTTTACGACGTTTCGATTAGATTGTATCTGTAATCGTTATCAAGTATAAACTGAATATTTTGTCTTAAGGCTAAGAGCTTATAAAGGGACTGCGTCCATTAAAACACAAAGTTTCGCTTCACTGTACACACCTTAATGATTTGGTGTTACAAAATAGTGGTTGCCTAAGATTAAATACCTCAAACGTCGGTTATTCTCACGGGTGTGATGTGTAATCGAAGATTTTCGGGCATCCCGTATATGTGCTGAGTTCCTCTCAGGACTGTAAGGCAGCTGACGTTTCGGTGAAATCTCATTCACCATTTTCAAAGCTCACTGTATGGCGTCTACGAGCGAACTGCTGTCGGTCCCGTGTGTACGTCGGCGCTTATTTTACGATTGGTTTGGCCTACGTAAGATGAGCTGCATTTCGTACACTCCCTGGTTTTCTAGAGGGATTCTTTCTTTAAGTGTTGGCAAGAGATCCTTTACTTTACGGTCTGTGGTGAAAATTATTTCAATGTTGTGTCTCCTGAGAATTTTTGCTATCTTGTCTGTGGTGCCTCTTACATAAGGAACAAAAGCTTTGGAGGTATTCTCTTGGTTTTCGCGATTTTTTGGGGCCAAGTGTTTGTTTTTTAGACCCTCGTCTATATGTTCTTTTTTATAACCGTTTTTAGTTAGGGCGTCTTGCAGTATGTTCATCTCTTTGTGGTAATTTTCTTGATCTGTAAGGGACTGCGATCGAAACGCAAGTGATTTCACTATTGCAAATAGTTGGGCGGGGTGGTGATGTAAATCAGCGTTGAAGTATCTGTTGGTGTGAGTGGGCTTTCTGTAGATAGAGTGCGAAAGCAAGCCATCCTCTTTTCTTTTCATTAAGATATCTAGACACGGCAGTTTTTTTTCCTGTTCTGTCTCCATGGTGAATTTGATTTTTGGATATATACTGTTTATGTGATTTAGGAAACTTTTGAGATTTTCTTCTCCATGTTGCCAGATAACGAATGTGTAGTCTACGTAACGCAACCACAGTCATGGTTTGTGTGAAGAGGTCTCCAAAGCTTTTGATTCAAAGTCTTCCATAAATAAGTTAGCGAGTGCAGGAGATAGCAGCGATCCCATCGGGGCTCCCTCGACTTGTTTATATCGTCGGCCTTCATAAGTGAAATAGGTGTTATCAAGACAGTGTCTAGCTAATTCGATGATATATATTGGCAAATTGTATTTGTTTTCTATTACAAAAAGAGCTTCTTTGACTGGTATTTGCGTGAAAAGTGATGTTACGTCGAAACTAACTAGACATTGTTTTTCTTGTAAACGTATGTTTGTGATTATTTCGCAAAAATGTTGCGAGTTTTTAACGTTGGAGGCCGTTTTTTCAATGAAGGGTTGAATGTTTTGCTAGGGCCTGAGTTGGAGAGTCAACAGAGCTTACAATTGGTCTCAAGAGGACTCCGGGCTTGTGTATTTTGGGTAAGTCATAAAGTTTAGGACATGTGGATGATTTTTCTCTTGGTGTGATCTTCTTCTTTATTTCTTTGGTAAGTGGAGATGCTCTGATCAATGTTTTGGTGGTCTTTTCTAGATAAGTGGTATGGTCTCTGTTTATTGGCTTGTAGGCAGGATCGTTAGGCAGGGCGATCATCTTTTCATGATAGTCTGTTTGGTTTAAGGCCACTGTCGAATTTCCGTTGTCAGCTGGAAGTATTACGATCGCAGTATCTTTGCGCAGGTCCTGTAAGACTCGATGTTCTTGTACAGATAGATTACTTTTTAGAGGTTTTGCTTTGCGCAAAACGGCTGAAATTTCTTGGCGGATAGTTTCTGCTGTGTCGTTGTTTAAGTTGATTAGAGCTGTTTCAACTCCACATATTATGTTATCGGTTGGGATACGTGATGGTGCTATCGCGAAATTAAATCCTTTGGTTAAAACACTTTTGGCGGCTGGTGTCAAAACTTTGTCAGATAAGTTGTGTACGACTTCTGGCTCCTCTGTTGGCTGTTTCTTTAATAGTGCTTTTGATGACTCTTTTAATCGGATAATTTTTCTTTTCTGTCTCTCTGTTCTTATTGAGAAATCTGTTTCAGCTCAGAATTCTGCTAGAGTGTCTATAGGAGACCATAGTGACACGTATATAGTGTTGCTTAAGCGGAGCCGTAATCTATATAACTGACAGTCGATGGAATTTAGACTTGTTCTTGTCTGTTGTATTCTTTCTCGAAGCAGGGCTAGACTGGTGTTCTTTAGTATTCTGTCTGTTTTAGAGTTTTTTATGTGATACTTAATATTGCAGCAGGTCGGTATGATGTGTTGATATATAAATATCTTTTCTGTGTTAGAGGTATATATATATATATATATATATATATATATATATATATATATATCCATTATTTTAAAAGACGCACCCAAATATATGCCCAAATTCGCTAGTTAGCAAAAATCTTCCATACAAAAGTTGTATGGTTCGAAGTACGACCCTCGAAAGTGACCTTGAATTTGACCTCGAGTCTGTCCTTCAAGGACATTTCAAGGTCAAGTTGATTTTTTCAAACTGAAATGCCTTTTTTTATTGTAGAAATAGCAAGCACGCAAAATTTCCTATTCAATGGTATAAATTACATAGGAAGTGCAAACTACATCCAGAACTCACTTGGAAGTCAAGGGTCCTTGAAGTGCAAGCCCAAGATCAAATTTAAGGTTTTCATAAGTTCTCTAGCACCCTTGGTTCTCGAGTTATTGGATTATTTATACCAGTCAAGGTTAAATATCCTTAGACCATGGATTGGTATAAATTATCCAATAACTCGACAACCAAGGGTGCTAGAGAAAAACTTTTCTCACAAAAGTTTTGTGAAATCAAACAGCGCATCCAATGACGACTTTAAATTTTACCTTGGACTTGCTCTAAGGACATTTGACTTTCGAATGACTTTTGGATGTGGTTTTGTACCCCCTATGTATTTTATACCTTTCTTCTTTAAGTGCCTTCTCCATTGCGGAGTTTGGTAATCATGATAGCTATTTTAATTTTTAAGGCAGTTGCTCTAAATAGTTGTTTTGAACTGCATCCAAACCATTCCCTTAGGTTTTTTAGCCATGAAATTCGTCGTCGTCCTACGCCTCTTCTGCCACTTATTTTGCCTTGAATTATAAGCCGTAAGATGCTGTACTTTTCTCCCCGCATAATGTCTCCGAATTATTGCAGTTTTCTCTGTTTTACTGTTATCTCGACTTCGTTTTCTTTCCCCATTCTTCTCAACACTTTGGCGTTCGTAACTCGATCCACCCACGAAGTCCTCTGAATTCTTCTATAGGTCCACATTTCAAAAGAGTTAAGTCTTCTCATTGCCTCTCGATTCAGTGTCCATGCTTCCATTCCATAATATTGAACACTGTATACGTAACATTTAGTCAGTCGTATTTTCAGGGCTAACGTTAGATCTTTGCTGCAGATAACCTTTTTCATTCTAATAAAGTTGGCACGTGCTTTCTCGATTCTGGTTTTTATTTCGACGGTATTGTCATTATTTTCTGTTATTATGGTTCCCAAGTAAGTGTACTTCTTAACTCTTTCTATGTGCTGGCCTCCTACCATTAGGGTTTCATTATTATTGCTGTTGTTCTTACTAATTATCATGAACTTGGTCTTTTTCGTGTTAAGAGAGAGTCCATATTCTCCACTAACTCTATTATTACGGTGTCATCTGCATACCTAATATTGTTGATTAAAACTCCGTTTACTTTTATCCCTGCTGTTTCAGATTCAAGACTTTCCAATATGACCTCTTCAGAATAAGCGTTAAATAGTAAAGGTGACAGTATACACCCTTGTCTGACTCCCCTTTGTATTTCCACATCTCCGGATATTTTTTGTCCAATCTTTACTACCGCTCGCTGATTGTAAAACAGATTTGATATCAACCTTAAATCTCTGTCATCCAAATTTTTGCTTCTGATAATCTCTATCAGTTTGTCATGTTTGGCCCTATCAAAAGCTTTGTTGTAATCTATGAAGCAGACATAGAGGTCCTGATTGACATCTAAGCATCTTTGAGTAAGCACATTAAAAGCAAATAATGCTTCTCTTGTACCCACCCCGTTCCGGAAGCCAAACTGTGTGTCACTAATATCCAGCTCCAACTTGGAATGTATTCTAGCGTGTACAATTTTTAAAAGGGTTTTCAAAGTATGTGAGATGAGACTGATTGTTCGATAGTCACTGCATTCTTTTGAACTTGCTTTCTTTGGTAAACATATGATTGTTGATGTTAACATTTCTCGGGGGATAGTTCCTGTCGTGTAAATTGTATTAAATAATCTCACCAATAAATCCAAATTTTTGTCATTGATCAGCCTCAACAACTCACCTGGCGTTTCATCTGGACCAACAGATTTATTAGTTTTTATCGATCTTAATGCATAAATGACCTCTGCTTTAGTAATTTCAGGCCCAATGTCACCGTTCAGACTGTTTATAGATGACCTTTCATGTCTATGATCTTCAAATAGTTTTTCTATGTATTCTTTCCACCTTTATATAGGGAATTTTTCCCGCTTTTTCATTTCTTCAAATGTACTTGAAGGAGACGCCCAAAGTCAAATTCAAAATCACCTTCAAGGGTCCCCCTTCGAACCTTACAACTTGTGTGTGAAACATTTTTCTCTAACTCGTAAATTTTTGCATAGGTTTAGTTCGTCATGTTAATAATAAAAATCGGTAATAAAGCAGAAAATAAAATTTAAAAAAATAGCAGTTTTCATGCAGAACAGCGTAGGTATGACATCTCAAAGTTAAGAAGTACTAGCTTAAAAACATCACTAATCGTGACATCCCGTAGGCTAACCACAAAACATAAAGATCAAAAGCTTCAGTAAAGATTAAAATTCAGAAGCTAAAATAAGGCAATCCGCGAACGCACTACACCCTCCAAACAATAACCCTCAAAATAAAGATTGATGATTTTGAGAAACCAAAACCATTATAATTTTGATTTAGAGCGCCGCACAATGGACGCGTCATTTAGCGAAAACAATGAGGCTTTTTTGCTCCATACACCCCTGTTCATTTTATGTTATTATAAAAGACGAGCGGTTGTGTTTTTTTTTCGGGCGTGAATTAAATCTATGTTATTGTTTACATGTTTCTTTTGGCGGTGTTATTTTTGGGGACTTTATTATTATTTTAAATTGGCAGGACAAAAGACGGGGTACATATTTAAGTAACGTTTTTTTTTTTGTCGTTGTTCATGTTTGAATGTCGATTTTTGGTCGAATAACTGAAAACAATAAGTCGTTCTTTACGTCATTCACGATTAATAATGGACATGGTGGTTTTTTTTTAGGCTGAATAGAATTCTAAAAATGTCTTTTTATAGATTTAAACAAGGATAAAAGGTTATATTTAGAAGGATTGCTTGTAAAACATTCTTATAAGGAACGATGTTGCGTTACGATTTTTTTTTACGTCTTCTTAAACAAAAGCAAAGGGTCTACCCGATTAAAAGGCTCGAAACTGCCCCGTACATCAAAAAGTACCCACACAAAAAAATTTTTAGCCACTTTTATCGTCACATAACCTCAAAAAAAATTAAAACATCTTTTTTCGTTTTTTGACGATATCTTCGGTTCTATATATCGCAAAAACTTCTTGTTTTTTTCATTCTGTAGTTTCTTTTATTGCCTACAACAAGATATTTTTTACAAAAATTTTTGGCGCGAAATTCAAATTTTTATGGGTGTTCGAAAATTTTAAAACTCAATAAAATAAAAACTAGGATAATAGCAGGGCTGAAACAAAAATATGTTGTTTTTTAGACACCAAACTATGTCTATGAATTTTTCAGATTTTAGAAGTTATAGGTGGCGCCACTAGTTACCGAGATATATTTTTTTTCGACAAAATTTAAGGTTTTTGTTTTTTTAAAAAAGAAGATATTTATTAACAATTTACCAATTTAAAATTTAACATAAATATAGGTATTATCATTCTAAAAAGGTATGTCAAACCTGGAATCTGTGAGTTTTCTATTTTCCGAGAAATTCGATGTCAAAGTTGAAAATTCAACCTCAATTTTCCGCTTTCCTAATTAAGATACTGTGCTCAATTTTAATGGAAATTGTTTGTATTGTTTTATATTTTGAAGATCTATTAAAAAAAAATTTTTTTTTCAATCGTGGGCCGAGAAATTTTGCAAAAACCAATTTCTGCACCAAAAAAATTGCAATAACTTTTCACCGGATGGAGATAAATTTTTTTTAATGCGTGCATTGGATTTAGATGTATCATTTCCGATCTCAAAATAAAAAAAAAAAATTTGGATGAAAAAAACATTTAAAAACAAAATAGACACTGAGTGGTATACCAAAACAAACCTCTCTCTCTCTCTCTCTCTAGCATTACAACCCGGGGTGGGTCTTTGCTGACTTCACAATCTGCCTCTACTTGCTGCGATCCATCATCAGTTCCTCCGCGCGTTCGACGTTTATAATTTGTAAGTCTGCTGCAACGTTATCTCTCCACCTCATCCTTGGTCTTCCTAGCGGCAGCTTTCCTTCTTGGTTCTCTTCCCATATCAACTTGACGATACGTTGATCTTGTCTCATAACATGGCCGGCCCATCTTAATCTTTCTGCTTTTATTATTTTCACTATATCTGGCTGGTTGTATAGTTCCTCCAATTCCTTGTTTGTTCTCGTTCTATATTGATGTGTGGTGTTGTCCCTGACTGGTCCGTATATCCCTCTAAGCATTCTTCTTTCTGCGATTTTCAGTCTATTCTCATTTTTTTTGTCAACGTCCATGTTTCACATGCATATGTCATTACCGGTCTTATAACTACTTGATATATTCTTATTTTCGTGCGGCAGGATATATTTTTCGATTTCATTATCTTTTGCAGCCCATACCAGCAGCGGTTGCCTCCTTGTATTATGTTGTTAATCTCTTGTGTAATGTTGTTGTCAGAGGTGATCGTAGCTCCCAAATATTTAAACTGATGGACCCTTTCAAAATTGTAGTGGTCCATAGTCACGTTCTGCCCTATTCTGTCTCGCCGTTGTAGCCATATATTTTGTTTTTTCTTCGTTGATTCGTAGGCCAACTTTCTTTGCGGCATTTTCCAGTTTGAAGAACTCTTCTTTGACACTGGTAGTTGTATTACCTACAATATCGATATCATCAGCGAACGCCAATATATAGCGCGGACCTTGATTTCTAAAGAGGAGTGTTTTTGTGCTGGTTTTTCGCACAATGCTCTCCAAGGCGACGTGAAAGAGGAATGGAGACAGCGCATCGCCTTGTTTAAGACCACTGTTGATTGTAAAGAAGGTTGACAATCTTCTTTCAAGTCTTACTGCACTTGTAGATCCCTCTACATATATTTTGGTGAGGTTAATTAGCTTCTTCGGTATGCCCAGTTCTGCCATGGCATTCCACAAATTCACTCTTATGATGCTATCGTATGCTTGTTTAAAATCTATAAATAGCTGGTGCAATGTTTTGTTGTATTCCCAATATTTCTCCATTAATTGCCTAATCGTGAATATCTGATCTACAGTTGAGCGGTTTTTTTTATCTAAATCCACACTGGTAATCTCCTATTTGATACTCCACACACGCAGTCAATCGTTCTGAGATCATTAGAGAGAAGACTTTATATCCTGTGTTAATATACCCCTATAATTGGAGCAGCACGTTTTATCGTCCTTCTTAAGTATTGGTATTACCACACTTTCTTTCCAGGAGGTTGGTATTTTTTCTTCTTTCCATATTTGACAGATGAGTTGATAGAAAGCACGTTTCAAGGTTTCTCCTCCCTTTTTCAAACATTCTCCCGGTATAGTGTCGTTTCCTGGGGCTTTGTTGTTTTTAAGTTTTTGAATAGCTCGTGACACTTCTTCCACTGTAGGTTCTTCTACTATGGGTTCGGCCGTAAGGTATGTATATTCAGGCCGGGCTTCATCTGCCTGGACATTCAGTAGCTCGTCAAAGTATCTTCTCCAGGTCTCTATCATTTCAGCGTCATTTGTAATAAGGTTACCTTCGTCATTCTTTATTACTGTTCCAACTCTGGGTCTAAATCCGTTTTTTATATCCTTTACCTCTTGGAAGAAACGTCTAGTTCTGTTGTTCCTTCTATTTGACTCTAGTTCTTCAAGAATACCTTCTTCGTATGTTCTTTTTTTCGCTTTTATTGTTTTCTTCGCCTTTTTTCTGGCCTCGCTGTATTTCTGTGCATTTTGCTCATTTGGATCTTGCAGCATTCGTTGTCGGGTCTGGTTCTTTGACATTAAGACTCCTTCACAATCGTTGTCAAACCATTTCTTCTTTTTAGAGCTCTTTGTTTTTCCTATGGTGGTTTCAGTACTATGTATAACTGAATTTTTAATTGTTTCCCACGTTTCGTCTACATTGTTTTGATTTGCTACAGATCCTAGTACTCTCCAGAATGGTTTGGTATGCAGTTATTTTTTGTGTGTCTTTGAATACAAACCTGGTCTGGCAGATACTTAAATTATTTTTCACACCATCCCATGTCCCAAAAGAAATCTGTTGTGGTTGGTTTGTGACCGCGCTATAGCAATAAAAAAAAGCAAAACAAATACTTTTAAAAATAATTATCCATTAAAACTTATTAACACATTATTTAATTCAAAAAACAACATACACAAAAAAAATCCACAAGAAATAAAAGATAAACAGAACAACACATATTTAAGTTTAACTTATATACAGGGGTTATCTGAAAATTTACAAGGTTGTTTCAAAAAACATAACATTCAGTTGCCCATAAAGGTGAAAAATTAAATTAAAGCAATGAAGAATAAAATTGCAAGGCCACAACCCTAAAATAATTTAAAACAATGTAGCATTTTGTTAATATAGTTTTTCAATAGAATATTGCCTCCATTATAGTTTTTGTTGCAGTTGCAGCAAGAAAAAGTGGGGATACCTACGTGGAAATCATAATAGGAGTGTTAACAGCAATAATGTTGTTACTTTTAGTGGTATTCTTGGTTATTTTGATAATAAACAAGAGACATAAGCTTCAAGGATCGCCGACACTGTTTAGGAATCCTTTTGGTGTTAAAATGAACATGAAGGTTTGTGTTTTTCAACATATTTTCTATATATATCAAAAATATTTTATTAGTTGAGGAGCCCAATTGGTTTGCGTAACCGATAAACAGACATGGCTCCACCAAAGTTATTTGCATGTATTTTGACTCCTTGATTATGAATCTCGAGGGTAGATTCTCGAAAAATTGTCAGGTAACTTGTTAAAAAAAATGGTTATTCAATATTGTTTAAATTTTTTTTTGTAAAATCAACTTTTCAACACGAAAAACATTTAATTAAATAAATATTTTCAAATTTTGCTTTCAGCAATTGATAGTTCAAATCAAGATCTACAAACTGGGATATATATATATATATATATATATATATATATATATATATATATATATATATATATATATATATATTGCTAATCAATATTACTTTTTAGTCAATTTTATGTGCCATGCATTAACTTTTAACTACCTGGATCACAAATCGGCAACGTTTAATTTCGTAATTGTCTACTAGATGGCTCTAGTGTTATTTTAAAGGAAAGCGTCGCTTATTTTTAGAGAAATAATTACTAATTTAAATAAATTTTCGTGTGCTGTGTTGTGATACAAGATGTTAATATTGTTTGAAACCTAATATTTATTATGATAAATATTATTATGTTCTATCAGGTTAGTACAAAAAATTATAATTTATTAATTTTATTATTTTTATTTGTAAAACTGTGTTGTAATGCAAGATGTTAATATTGTTTCAAACCTAATATTTATTATAATAAATATTATTATGCTCAGATTAGTATACAAAACTATAATTTATTAATTTTATTATTTTTATTTAAAAAAAAAAGTTATATATATATATATATATATATATATATATATATATATATATATATTTATAAAAGTTTCAAGAAATCGAACGGCAGATCAGATGATGACCTTGATTTTGACCTTGAATTTGACCTACAAGGTCGTTGAAGTTGAGTTTTTTAAATAGAAACCTCCATTTTTGATTGCAGCAATAAAAAGCGGAGAAAATTTTTTGTTCAACAGTATAAATAATATAAGGGATAAAACCTCATCTAGAGGTCATTTGAAGGTCAAATATCCTTTTACCATGGATTCATATAAAGTAGCGGATAACTTGAAAAATAAGAAAGTTGAAGAAAAACGTGTCATACTAAAGTTTCAGGAAATCAAACGCCGGATCTGACCTTGATTCTAACCTTGGATATGACTTCAAGGTCCAGTTGAATCCGGCCCATAATTTGTACGTAGAGGTTTTCAGAGTAGCTGAATGCAAATATGAGGTAGTATGTGAAATTCAAAATGGCGGAGCCAAAAATCAAATTCTTGAAGATCAAATCCAAAATCATATACAGGGTGAGTCAACAATTGGATGAAGTAGGTTTGTGCCTTTTCGGTGAAATTAACAAAGAAACTATATTTATTGTTTGATACAGTTTATTTTTACGCAGATTTTAAAAATATTTAGGACTCTACAGGGTGAGCCAAAAAACTAGGACAGCATAAAGTTGTATTTTTTAAATAGAACACCCTATATACGAATCGTATTTTCGATTTAGCTTATAATTTTAAATCTTTTTTATTAAGGGTTTACTATAACAAAACTTTATAGTTTCTGAGATAATTAAGTTTAAAGAAAAAAAGTCACATTTTCAAGCATCAATTTAATCCTAAATAACGTTTTCAATTTTGTGACAAATATATTCAAATTTGGAATTTAGCAAGGCCAAGGACAAGTTAACATAATTTTTACCTAATATTTGTAATAAAAGCTACAGGGTGTTGAACACATCGGCTCAAATTTGAACAAGTTTAAATGAATAAATATTTTTTTTTTAAACGGTACACCCTGTATATTTTTATGTTATTTAATAGAGTAATAAAAACCGTAAAAGTTTTGTTCAATATATCCTATACCTATTTATAATAGTTTTTGAGATATTTCAGTTTTTCTTATTTTCCATACTTTTTTACAGAAATAGCCTCCATTATCATAGTAGCCATGGCAAAAACAATGTAAAAGAACATTTTTCTGTGTGTCAAATTTATAACCGCAATCGCTTCTTTTGGTTTTTATGTAGTGTAGTTTGGTTTTTTTTGCATTCATCTTATATTGTAAAATGAATTTTCCAAAGAATGAGTTAATAGATATGATCTATACAATAGGAGAGGCTCAAAAAAATTGCCTTCTTGCTCAAAGAATTTACAAAATGAAGTATCCTGATCGACGCCAGCCTAATACCCATACTTTTCAAAACTTAATGCAAAGATTTGATTCTTCTGGTACTGTTGATTATCCAAAACCTAAAGTGGTCAACAAACCAGTAACTAATGAAGAAAAAGAACTACAAGTATTGTTAAATGTTCAAGAAAATCCTTATATTGGTAGCCGTCAGTTAGCAGCACTATGTGAAACATCACAATCCATCGCTAATCGTACTACCAAGAAATATTGGTATCATCCATATCACATGGAATTACGCCAATAATTGTATGGATAGGATTTTGAAAGTCGTGTAAACTTTTGTCGTACAATAAATGCGGAGATTCAATTAAATCGAAATTTATTATGCAAGGTAATGTTTAGTGATGAAGCTACTTTTAGAAGTAACGGTGCCGTAAATAGACGCAACATGCATTATTATGCCACAGAAAACCCATTTTGGATTAGAGAGGTGCAACATCAAAACCACTGGTCATTAAATGTTGGGTGTGGTATTCATCATAATCGAATTATTGGACCCCACTTTTTTAATGAACCACTAAATGGCCATAGTTACCTGAACTTTCTACAAGAAGAACTACCCCAACTGCTTCAAGGTCTCGATAGGGATGAGCTCGACAGTATGTGGTTCCAGCACGATGGTGCGCCATCGTGAAGTTCGTGCGTTTTTGGACCAACGATATCCGCAAAAAAGGATTGGACGTGGGGGTTTCATTGAGTGGCCACCAAGGTCTTGCGACATCACCCCATTAGATTTCTTCCTATGGGGTTATATTAAAAATAAGGTGTATGTTAATCCACCAACAACAGTGGAAGATATGCGAAACAGGATTAGGGATACCTGTAGAACAATAACGCCACTAATTTTGTCCAGGGTCCGAGAAAATCTGCAAAAAAGACTAAATTTGTGCATTGCACAAGAGGGTCATTTATTCGAACACTTATTAAAAAGAAATAATTAATTTCAGTATTTAATAGGTAATTTTTTTGTTTCAATTTAGTATAAGAGTAAATATGTATTTACGAACGAATAATGTATTTCATCATATTTAACCACATTCTGTTTGTTTCTGTAGTTTCTTTTTATTATTTTACATGGCTAGTATGATAATGAAGACTATTTCTGTAAAAAAGTATGGAAAATAAGAAAAACTGAAATATCTGAAAAACTATTATAAATAGGTATAGGATATATTGAACAAAACTTTTAGGGTTTTTATTACTCTATTAAATAACATGAAAATATACAGGGTGTACCGTTAAAAAAAAAGATATTTATTCATTTAAACTTGTTCAAATTTGAGCCGATGTGTTCAACACCCTGTAGCTTTTATTGCAAATATTAGGTAAAAATTGTGTTAACTTGTCCTTGGCCTTGCTAAATTCCAAATTTGAATATATTTGTCACAAAATTGAAAACGTTATTTAGGATTGAATTGACGCTTGAAAATGTGACTTTTTTTCTTTAAACTTAATTATCTCAGAAACTATAAAGTTTTGTTATAGTAAACCCTTAATAAAAAAGATTTAAAATTATAAGCTAAATCGAAAATACGATTCGTATATAGGGTGTTCTATTTAAAAAATACAACTTTATGCTGTCCTAGTTTTTTGGCTCACCCTGTAGAGTCCTAAATATTTTTAAAATCTGCGTAGAAATAAACTGTATCAAACAATAAATATAGTTTCTTTGTTAATTTCACCGAAAAGGCACAAACTTACTTCATCCAATCGTTGACTCACCCTGTACAAGGTCACTGTCAAAGGCGCCGTTTGATTCTGTGAAACTTTTGTGAGAAAGAATTTTCTTCAGCATTCCTATTTTTCAAATTCTAAACTGGTGAAGTAAAGATCCCTAAAGATGCCTCGTGCCATCATAGGCGAAACGTCGGAAAACAATTCCAATTTGACACGGTCTAAACCCAAGAACCCTGATTTTTTATAAATGAACAATTACACATTTTTTCCAAATAAAATTGTTACTCTTCTTACAAAAACTATATATTTTTTAAGGATTTACTCATGAATTTTTCTTCTAACAACGCTCAAACGAATCCCAGTCACAGCGTACCCATTACGCCAGTAAGTCGTCCTGAAAGTTATCTGGAATCAGCTGCACCAATGACGTATGAGGAATATAGATCATCGTTAGCAGACAATTATTATACAACCAGTTATGCTACATTAAGGTAAATTATGGCCAGAAAAAATTCTTATACTTATTCAAGAATCATTTTAAATTGGTTTTCTCAGTGTAAAATTGAAGCACTGAGGATAACAATGCAATTTAACACAACTTCAATAAATAAGTTATTTTCTTTTAGATGCTCAACTACTATTGAGCCACCCCCCGTAGACTCTCCAAATGAAGACGAAGAAGACATACCGCCCGAAGTACCACCTCTACCCGATTCCCCTGACATAGATACCCCAATAATTCCTCTAAATAACCACTCAACCACGCCACTGAATTATCGGTACGTAACTAAATATTCACACTATTGTTATCAAAAAAAAATCTTACAAGTTATTACAATGCACAAGCAAAATTTCAGGCGTATAATGCCCCTTAAAATCACAAACTTTTTGCCACGATTGTACTATCAAAAGAGTGTCTATTGAGGCTTGAAATATTTGTTTTATATAAAGGATTTTGTTGTTTTTATCTAATTATTTCTGAAATTTGTTTTTTTCAGGAGTTTACAGAGCACACCGACTTTGAGTCCTAAAGCGAAAGTAATGAACTTAGCTAATTATTTCCCTAGGGATAGTGGGGATAGAGGAAAGAAATACTATACAGCTCCAAGAGAAAAGCATAGGGTAAGTTATTACTGTCATTTAAATAATTTTTGAGTTTTTTTATTAAATTTTACATTTCGTTAAAAATCAAGTTTAAAGAGAAAAATTAGTGAAATCTGATAGAAAATCAAATATATAATAGCATCCTTATTATTAAGTGTGACACTTCCAGTACCTTCTGATAGTACTTTTGTATGGTACCAAAATCACTCAAGAATAAAACAATCGAAGATTTTTTGATGTTAGTATGGATGGCATATCCTGATCTGTTTTCAAGGAAATCTAGGATTGAGTCAAACAGACTATTTTGTATTTTTGTATATTAGACTATTATAGACTATATCCTCGAAGATATTGACGAAAAGACATCTGCAGGAGCGGATTTTAAAGAATGTAATGTTAGCTTTCTTATAAAGTATGAATGTTTATACCTAAATTATAAATACGAAATTTGAAAAAAAAATTGCTAATATCGAAAAAAGTAGCAGAGTTTGAGACGCCATATCTCGGTTTCTTTTCATCCTTTAGACATCTGCAGAGGCTTATTGTAAAGAACGTAATGTCAGCTTTGTTATAAAGTATGAAAGCTTATACCTAAATTCACTTATAAAGAAATTGTAGGACGAAATTTGAAAAAAATACAAAAATTTGCTAATATCGAGAAAAATAGCAGAGTTTGAGACGCCATATCTCGACTTCTTTTCATCGTATAGACATCTGCAGGAGCTCATTTTAAAGAATGTAATGTCAGCTTTCTTATAAAGTATAAATGTTACTACCTAAATTCACTTACAAAGAAATTGTAGGACGAAATTTGAAAAAAGAAACAAAAATTTGCTAATATCGAGGAAAGTAGCAGAGTTTGAGACGCCATATCTCGGTTTCTTTTCATCGTATAGACATCTGCAGAAGCTTATTTTAAAGAACGTAATGTCAGCTTTGTTATAAAGTATGAATGTTTACACCTAAATTCACTTATAAAGAAATTGTAGGACGAAATTTGAAAAAAAAAATACAAAAATTTGCTAATATCGAGAAAAGTAGCAGAGTTTGAGACGCCATATCTCGGTTTCTTTTCATCGTATAGACATCTGCAGGAACTCATTTTAAAGAACGTAATGTCAGCTTTCTTATAAAGTATGAAAGTTTATACCTAAATTCACTTACAAAGAAATTGTAGGACGAAATTTGAAAAAAAAAATACAAAAATTTGCTAATATCGAGAAAAGTAGCAGAGTTTGAGACGCCATATCTCGGTTTCTTTTCATCGTATAGACATCTGCGGGAGCTCATTTTAAAGAACGTAATGTCAGCTTTCTTATAAAGTATGAAAGTTTATACCTAAATTCACTTACAAAGAAATTGTAGGATGAAATTTGAAAAAAAAAATACAAAAATTTGCTAATATCGAGAAAAGTAGCAGAGTTTGAGACGCCATATCTCGGTTTCTTTCCATCGTATAGACATCTGCAGGAGCTCATTTTAAAAGACGTAATGTTGGCTTTCTTTTAAAGTATAAATGTTTATACCTAAATTCACTTACAAAGAAATTGTAGGATGAAATTTGAAAAAAAAATTGCTAATATCGAGAAAAGTAGCAGAGTTTGAGACGCCATATCTCGGTTTATTTTTATCGTATAGACATCTCCAGGAGCTCATTTTAAAGAACATGAAATCAGCTTTCCTTTTAATAAAGATGTGCTTATACCTAACTTCACTTGGAAAAGATTTATAGGGGAAAAATTTTAAAAAAACATGCTTTTTTTTGTTGTTTTTTTTGAATTTTGTTTTTGGGATTTATTTTTGAAAAATTGGACTTTATGGGGTACCATTTGAAAGGAAATTTCATCACCTATATCTTTTCTGTAGACATGTAGCTACGAAAAATGCATAGTTTTCAAGTAAAACTTAAAAAACTAAAAAGTGGACCTTAATCTCAAAAATACACCCCTTAATTTGGTAGCACTTTGTCATTTTGTCATATTTGGTGGTCAATTGAACGTACGAAACAGTGAAAACACTTTAAAGTTTTAGTTCCTTTCTCAAATGATGCACAATAGTTAATAACTAACAACGATACGAGAAAGAGTTGTGTATCTTAAAGGATGAACCGACCATCTGTGTATATATAGATTACGTCTATTATTTCTTTAAACTTTCTCCCGGTCGGATTTTCCTTAAATTTTCCCAATTTTCAGTGAAATAAATCACAAAGGGCCCCCAATAAATTAACGAGCATTAGCGCCGGGGATGAGAAATGAAAATTCAACTCTTGGAAATGTTAAGTAATGAAAAATGGCGGGGTAATAATAAATTTTAGCCTTTTCCCTTTTTCTTGAGTAATGTTGCAGTGAAAATTTAAAATCTACACTGGGGTGATTTTTACGACGATTGATTCTTAGCTAATTAATTTTTAAAGGATGTAGGTCAAGTTGTTTGCGAGATGCGGGTCGCGCACGGGAATGAAAGCGTAAATAAAAAACATAAAATAACGAAATTATTATAGGGTGATAGCACCAATTATGAACAAGAACCAATGATGGACATTTTTTCTAAATAAACCGAAATAATAACCAAACGAAAAAGAATTTTGGGGATAGTAACACTGGATTATAAGTAGTAGGGGGTCAGTTGTCTCACTAACAAATCGAAATGTCAAGATCGGCCACTTTCTTCAAGATGGCAGCCTAAATATAAGAGAAGTATGAGCTACGTCCGAAAAATCCGGTTTTATTATGAAAATCGTTTAGAGAGTAAGTATATATTTTCGTGAATTACTTCATTATGTTATTTGATAATTAAGTTTGATATTATTTTATATTGAATATTAGGAACTAAAAATATATTTTGTCATAATATTAAATAGAAACATAACCTAAAATCTCTGTTTTTTACAATGTTTATTACTGGATCGAGTACAGACCAAATTACCAATGATGGACAAACGATGTTCTAAAGCTAGAAAAAAAGCAATAGATCAGGATGACACAAATTCCGAAGATACAGATTTAGAAATAACATATGCTGAGAGTGAAAACAGTAGTTATAATGAAAAAGAGGATGGCATTACCGAAGATAACGGAGAAAGGGCAAAAGTAGATGAGTGTAAACAGCGGAAAAGAGCTGGACTCGCGCATGAAAAAAGGGAGATCAAAAGACGTCGCGAAAACAAGAGTGAAGAAAATTCTGAAGATGAATCGCTAAACATGCTAAAAATCAAAACGTTACCTTCAAAATATAAAGCCATTGTTCGACCCGGACAGTTTGTCATAGTAAGATATGAAGACGAGTTTTTCCCGGGCAGAACAGAAGCCGTTGATAAAGACCAGTATGAAATTAGCACTATGGTACTATCAACAGGCAATTCTTTTAGATGGCCTGACAAACCTGATAAAATGTGGTATAAAAACACGATCTAATAGAAGTTATAAGTGAACCTTTGCTTCTGAATAAAAGAGGTTTCTATAAAGTTAAGGAATTGGAGAAATACTTACCTGATTTATACAGTATTCAATTACGTAGGCACACTTCCTTTTGTGATTTTTAGTATTTTTAATTCACAGATCTCTGAAGATCTCATTAATACCTAATATTTTCTTTGTTAGAAAAAGCAATTTAATTTTATAAGAATTTACTTAGTTTTTGTTACTTTATTCATTTTGTTTTTAGTTTTATACTGTTTTTTTATATTAAATGGATAAATATTTTAATGATACTGAGACTGTAAATGATAAATTTATGAGATTATTACTTCGATGCCATAGTTTATATGAGAATAAGTGTTTTTTTTTTCAGAAATATTTTAATTGGGGATGACTATCGCAAATAATGTGAGTTCAAATAAAACTCAAATAAAAGCTAATTTATGATTAATAAGTGCCTATTCTTTTAAAATATACCTATCATTTAGGTACCTACCTAAATTTGTAATTGAATGCTTTTTAGAAAAAGCCAGGTTACTGCCAATGACTGGGTTTCTTTCATTGAACTTGTCGATAACTGGTTGACCATTACTGGGATTTAGGTGTCCATTAATGGTGATTTTGAACTTTCTACATTTTTAAGTAAAATACCATATTTATATCCAACTATTTAAAGTTCAACTTAAAGATTCGTCTTCTCATATTATCTCTAAATTCATTTACCACTATACGGTATCTGTACACATAAAAACACGAATTTTATTTTATAAAACGGAAAAAGGTATCCTTAACATGTCCATAATTGGTGCCGTCACCCTATAGAAGAAACTTTTGTATCTATAACACGCGACATATTACAATGTGCAGGTCATAGATAAAGATGTTTCTGGCAAAATAGATATATTACTCCATGGAAAATAGACTTTCGTCAGTAACAAAAATGTAACATTAGTTTTTTTGCTGGAATGCGTTCAATTCGGCATCCTATAAAACGTATCTCGATGGTAACTCTGCAAAAAAATGGCGGAACAAAAATGGTCACGATTTTCAGTTTTTTGAGTTTATCTCGAAAAGTAAAAGTTGTATCGAAAAATGTTTCAAATATAAGTTGTAGAGAATTAAAAAACCTATCGATTCATATAATACAAGTTATAGGTGGAGCCACTAGTTATCGAGATATATTTTTTTTCGAGAAAATTTACGGTTTTTGTTTTCTTGTAAAAAAATGACATTTATTAACAAATTACCAACTTGAAATTTAACACAAATATAGGTATTATCATTCTAAAAAAGTATGTCAAACCCGAAATCTATGAGTTTTTTATTTTCCGAGAAATTCGATGTCAAAGTTGAAAATTCAACCTCAATTTTCCGCTTTCCTAATTAAGATACAATACTCAATTTTAATGAAAATTGTTTGTATTGTTTTATATTTTGAAGAACCATTAAAAAAAATTTTTTTTCAATCGTGGGTGGAGAAATTTTGCAAAAACCGATTTTTGCTCCAAAAAAAATTGCGATAACTTTTCACCGGATGGAGATAAAATTTTTTTAATGCATGCATTGGATTTAAATGTATCATTTCCGATCTCAAAAAGAAAAAATTAATTCTGGATGAAAAAAACGGTTTTTTTTTCAAAAATTCATAATGGCGTGACAAATGAATATTAAGGGCTCAAATTTGCAGAAGATGCTTTTTAATACTTGTACTTTACCTGTGAATTTTTTGGATCCAAGAAATACACTTCCATACGATCGGTAAACCTTCGAAAATTGGGCCGAATCTAATCGAAAAAAGCTACTTCAGACCGCTGTGTGCGAATTGCCATAGTTCAGGCGCATTATTCATTGGTGCTTCAAGGAAACTAATGCATCACAAGTAATATTTATAATATTGCTGTTGTTTTATTAATTTATATGATAGTTACAATTTGATTAGTCACATTAATTATTAATTTGTTTATTAACAAAATTTTTACAAAAAATTTTTGAACAAAATTTTTACGAAATTTTCTATCAATAAATCATATAAAAATATAATAATAATATATAATACGTCATATAAATATTTAATAATACATATACATTCATCTTTCTGTTTTTTCTATTACTTCTATGCAATCGGCGTCCATTTCATCATCGCGATTATTACTCTCACTTACATCGCACATACCATTATCATCATTATTCTCAATTTCATTGTACATATCATTCTCATCATTATTAACATTTTCATAGTCAAAATCATTCTCATACATATTATTAATTTCCTCTGAATTGTCATCATCGTTTTCTAAATCGCAGGAAATAAAATTTTAAAAGCAATTATCGCACTGTCCATCACAGTGCTCACACAAGTCTGTACATTTCAGAAATTTCTGAAATTTTCGTAAAAATTTTGTTAATAAACTATTAGGTAATAATAATATAAAAGAAAAAAACAATTTAATATGTAATATATAATTGAGTATTTATATGATTTTCTCTTATAATTTTTTGTAAAAATTTTGTTAATAAACTGTTAGATAATAATAATATAATGGAAAAAAAGCAGTAGAATGTGTAAAATATAATTGAATATTTGTATGATTTTCTCTAAAATTTTTTGTAAAAATTTTGTTAATAAACAAATTAATAATTAATATGACTGAACAAATTGTTACTATCATATAAACTGATAAAACAACATTAATATTATAAAGATTACTTGTTATGCACCGATGAATAATGCGCCTGAACTATGGCAACCCGCTCACAGCGGCCTGCAGCAGCTATTTTTGATTAGATTCCACCCAATATTCGAAGGTTCACAGATCGTATGGAAGAGTATTTCTTGGATCCAAAAAATTCACAGGTAAAGCACAAGTATTATAAGGCATCTTCTACAAATTTGAGCCCGTAATATTCATTTGTCACGCCATTATGAATTTTTGCAAAAAAAAAAACGTTTTTTTCATCCAAAATTTTTTTTTGAGATCAGGTATGATACATCTAAATCCAATGAAAGCATTAAAAAAATTTTATCTCCATCCGGTGAAAATTATCGAAATTTTTTTGGTGCAAAAATTGATTTTTGCAAAATTTCTTTCAATAGATCTTCAAAATATAAAACAATATAAACAATTTCCATTGAAATTGAGCATTGTAAATATTGAAACATTTTTCAATACAACTTTTACTTTTTGAGAAAAACTCAAAAAACCGAAAATCGTGGCCATTTTTTGTCAGCCATTTTTTCTGCACAGGTTTTTCAGAGTTACCATCGAGATATGTTTTATAGTATGCAGAAATAAACACATTTTAGCAAAAAAAAAAACATTACATTTTTATTAACAAAACAGCTCTTTTTTGATCTAATTTCCATGGATTATACGGAAGATGTCAAAATTCGTTTCTCTCCAAGAAATCAATAATAACAAAAAAAAATTCATGTGGTGCATTTTTTTAGCTACGCTACATATACACACTTTTTTTTCAGATTTCTCCGCCGCTGGTTTGCTGGAACATAGTACCAAGTATGGGTCAACCATATTCGTGTAGGGAAGTCGAATTAGTTCAAATTCCGAGATACTCCTTAAGACCAGTAGAAAAACTAGGCGGCTGCCACGCTGGAGAGGTAATTATATTTAAATTTTTTAGTTATAATTCCATTTTTAGATATTTTTCGCATTAGTTAATATATCCCATTCACACAAAAATAAATGCAGAAATTATATATATATATATATATATATATATATATATATATATATATATATATATATATAATAAAATAGAATAAAATATTGGCGAAGCGGACGTGAAAATTCGTCAATCTACATGATTCTCGTGTTAAAAAGTGCGGAGCACTCCAAAATATGGAAAAACTCCGGGTCCGACAGATGGCGACAGCGCTGTTTCGTCCTAATATGGGACTCGTCAGGCCACCGCAGTCGGTACAAACCATCATCTCGCCTTTGCATCGTATAAAGCTGAATTTATAATCAAAACACAGCAAATAAGACGACAAAGGCGACATCTCGATGGTCCACTTGATAATACAAGAACCACACAGATTAACAAAGTTTGTAAAAGAACCGTCATATGGTGGCGCGACGGTGAATTAAAACAGAAATATGTAAAATCGAGTACACGAAACGCGCTGCCCAAAGGATAGGGGTCGCATTTTTCGGTACTGGCAAGCAAGCCTACCGCTTATTTTAGCAGCCAAAGCCACGTGCCGCACCAAACGATCCCACCATGAGAGCATCGTTTAGTGTGTTTCAAAGCCAAACAAGTAAATAAATAAGTAGATAAGTTTTTGTCCATGTAATTTAAAATAAAATAGAATAAAATATTGGCGAAGCGGACGTGAAAATTCGTCAATCTACATGATTCTCGTGTTAAAAAGTGCGGAGCATTCCAAAACATGGAAAAACTCCAAAAAATATTTTATTCTATTTTATTTTAAATTACACGGACAAAAACTTATCTACTTATTTATTTACTTGTTTGGCTTTGAAACACGTTAAACGATGCTCTCATGGTGGGATCGTTTGGTGCGGCACGTGGCTTTGGCTGCTAAAATAAGCGGTAGGCTTGCTTGCCAGTACCAAAAAATGCGACCTCTATCCTTTGGGCAGCGCGTTTCGTGTACTCGATTTTACATATTTCTGTTTTAATTCACCGTCGCGCCACCATATGACGGTTCTTTTACAAACTTTGTTAATCTGTGTGGTTCTTGTATTATCAAGTGGACCATCGAGATGTCGCCTTTGTCGTCTTATTTGCTGTGTTTTGATTATAAATTCAGCTTTATACGGTGCAAAGGCGAGATGATGGTTTGTACCGACTGCGGTGGCCTGACGAGTCCCATATTAGGACGAAACAGCGCTGTCGCCATCTGTCGGACCCGGAGTTTTTCCATATTTTGGAGTGCTCCGCACTTTTTAACACGAGAATCATGTAGATTGACGAATTTTCACGTCCGCTTCGCCAATATTTTATTCTATTTTATTTTACATTACACGGACAAAAACTTATCTACTTATTTATATATATATATATATATATATATATATATATATATATATATATATATATACGTTTCGTCAATATGTCTTGTTATCTTCAGATATACAAACAATAAAGCCTTTAACGACTTCACATTTGATACCACTGCTTTTATAAGTAATCTACACACACACGCACAAACAGAAATCCTGCTGAAACATTATTGCAAGCGAACTAAAACATCATAACAACATACAAAGAACAACAAAACAGATCCCTTCGATCCCCCACGTTCCCGATTCCGTTAACTTGGACAAATTTCTATAGTGTCCAATATTATCCTTCGAATATACATGTATTTAGAAGTTCACAAAGTCACTGGACCCTATAACTTAACTTTGTCGAAAGTCAGCACAATGGTCCCTTTCTTGCAAGTTAAATTGCCTTATTGATTTATAACGGTGGATGGTCCCTTTGTGACGTAAACGAAGGAATATATGTATATAATTTTTTTTAGAAGGGGTTTCGATGAAATCAGAACGAGTTCAAGTGAAAAAGGCCTTATTTAAAATCAATTTTTAGCCCGGATTTCATTCGTTTATACTTATGAGAAAGTAAACACCAAAGGCATTGTTGGGTGATAATAAAATAAACATTTTTAAGACTTGCAGTTTCATATTCAGTCTCAAAATTCTTTACATCGTATATATTTGTTCTTGCAGTTGTCGCTGTACGAAACTGAAAATCTAGATGACATTTTACCCGGCGCATGTCAACTGGTGGCGGTAAGAACTTCAAATCTAGATAAATTCAAAGGTGACAGTATCGAAAGCCTTAGAGAAATCAAGTTCTTAGCAGGACTCAATGATCCTAATCTTTGCAGGGTATTGGGAGTAAGTACCAAGTTAAATATGATTAAATATTCAGAGATATAGCTTCACTAAACCATTGTGAGACTTCCGAGTTCGATTAATGCAGTGTATTGAGAATAATCGACTCCATCTGGCGGAGATCATCTTTAAAACATAAAATTTAAATATTTTGCTTGATGCTGTTCACAGAATCAAATATATATTTTCATTAAAGACGAATATTTGTCAAATTTCCCCTATATTTAACTAAAAAACTTGACGCGTTTCGCTGACACTGTAGCTTCATCAGAAGTTCTATTTTAAATGACAAAATATTTGGTTACTTGAAAAACTTATTCCTAGATTTACAATAATGAATAAGTGCAATACCCTAATTTACATTTTATTACCTATTATTTAAATTATTAAAGCATATTTAGCATATAGAACGACAAAAACGCCGGAAGCATACAATAGGTACAAACTAATTCGTAACGAAACTAATCTACTAGTCAGGCAACTAAAAAGTGAACATTGGGAGCAGTTCTCTAAAAGAATGGAAGGAGACTTCTATAGTGTACAAAAACAAATGTGGCGACTGATAAGACAACAGCGCAAAGAAATATCTGAACTCTCCGAAACAAACAAAATATCAGAGGAGAAATGGATAGACTACCTAACAAAATTATTTGAGAGAGATGCTAACATTCGAAAAAACAACATACCAGCAATAAGGAATAATGTGGAAGTCACCATTCAAGAAGCAGAGAAAGCTATAAAATCCTTAAAAAATAGAAAGTCTCCCGGACAAGACGGAATTCATAACGAATTGTTGAAATACGGAGGACAGCGACTAACACAGGAACTCACAAGCTTCATTCGAAAAATCCTGACACAATGCAAAGTACTAGATAGGTGGAGAACCAGCACAATAATGCTTATGTTTAAGAAAGGTGACAAACAAGAACCAGGGGACTACAGGGGTATTAATCTACTGGACACAACTCTGAAACTCGTTACGAAAGTAATCAAAAATAAAATTAATTCGGTTACAACACTGAAAGATGAACAGCAGGGATATAGATCAGGAAGGTCCTGCGTGGATGCAGTATTTATTCTACGACAGATAATCGAAAAATCTCTAGAATACAATAAACCAACATTTTTATGCTTTATAGATCTAACAAAGGCATTCGATCGCATAAAGCTAGATGACGTAATCCACCTGTTATATAAGAGAAATATTCCTATCAATATAATTCAGACCATCGAAAACATATACGCAAACAATAAAGTTCAGATTCGCACTAACGGTAAATTATCTACACCCGTACCAGTCAACAGCGGTATTAGACAGGGAGACTCGCTTAATCCTTTATTGTTTAACATGATAATGGACGAAATAATAAAGGAGGTGCGACTTGGTAGAGGATATAAAATGGGAGATACAGAAATAAAAATTCTCTGTTACGCTGATGACGCTGTGATATGTGCCGAAAATGAAGACGACCTCCAGAAATTGTTAAATACCTTGAATCTTACGTGAAGAAAATATAATATGATTATCTCAGCCGAAAAAACTAAATGTATGACAACCTCAAAAGAACCCCTCCGATGCAAACTAGAACTAGACGGTCGAATAATACAACAAGAAATGAGTTTCAAATATCTAGGAATCGACATAACTAGTTATGGCAACATCGAAGATGAAGTAAGAGGGCAGGTGGCCAAAGCAAACAAAGTGGCGGGTTGCCTCAACGACGTGATCTGGCGAAACAAACACTTACAACAAGAAATAAAGGTTCGGATCTACAAAACCACAATTAGACCTATTATGACATAGACCTCAGAAACACGGCCAGAGACGACAAAAACGAAACAACTATTGGAGACTACAGAAATGAAAATACTTCGACGAATAACAGGAAAAACGCTACTAGACAGAGAAAGAAGCGATAACATCAGGCAATCATGCAACACAGACTGCATTAATGAGTGGGTCCTACAACGTAAGACACAATGGAACAAACACATAAGACGAATGAGAGAGGATAGACTGGTAAGGATCGCACGAGATAAATCGCCTAGTGGTACACGCAGTAGACGTCGACCGCGAAAAAGGCGGAGTGATAATTTAAGTCCAGAATGAGGAAAATCGAAGAAGGAACAAGTCAGGGACTTATTATAGAAGGTAAAAGAAGAAGAAGAAGATTTGAATTATTGGGAAATCCACACTGATTTTTGTTAAAAGAAATTTAGCATGGGTGAGGTGTTGATATCTGTTTGGTCATTTAATAGATTACCTGTGTTCTTTAATCGATTTATTTCTATGGCTTCTAAGAAATTCAGTTTATAACTTTTCCTTTCTACATGGAGAATTTCAAAATTATCCTCTAATTGATGATTTTGTTCTATTAAATGATTTGCGTGTAAAGACCTGTTTTTATTTGTGTAAAAAATTATTTTTGTGTTCATGAATCATTTTTTAAAGGATCTGCCTGTTTGGCCTATGTATACTTTTGGGCAACTTCCGCATTTAAGTTTATAGACCCCAGACTTGTTATTTTTATTTGTTTTTGTTTTATAATTTTTTAAGCGTTTTCCTATTGAATTATTTGTTTTGAAGGCTACTCCAATATCTTTTTTATTCAGAAACTTTTTAATTTTAATTGATGATTTACCAAAACATGTTAAAGCGGTAAGGTTGCGTTTTTTGTTTTCTTGTGCTATAGAATAAACTTCTTGTGTGACTTTCTTTTTTAATTTTTTTGTTAAAATTGAGTTGACCATTGATGGTAAGTAGCCATTGTTAACTGCAACTTGTTTAACCCAATTTAATTCTTTATTAAAATTCTCTCCAGATAAGGGAATGCTAATAAGACGATGAATAAAACTATGGTAAGCCGCTAATTTATGTTGTTCTGGGTGAGATGAAGTTCTATGTATGGTTGTATCCGTATGTGTGGGTTTGTGAAAAATTCCAAAAGAATTTTTATTTAAAACTTTAATAATGATTAGATCAAGAAAATTAATTCAGTTGTTTTCTTCTTTTGCCATAAAAAATTGAATATTTTGGTGGATTGAGTTAATAAAATCTAAAGATTTATTACGTTGTCGATCTGTGCCTGTGAAACACACTAATCTGTACCAGTACAAAAAATATTGGCTTATGTGGTTATTAAATATTATTTTTTCTATATTGTCCATAAAAATATCTGCTAACAGTGGGCTTAAAGGGCTACCCATAATCAATCCTTCTTTGCTTTTGTAGACTTTATCATTAAACGCAAAATAGTTTTGGTTAAGGCAAGCCTCTAATAAGTTTAAAATATCGTTTTTTATACTCGAGTTTACTTTATTTTTGTTCAATAGATTTTCTACTAAAGAGAGCGTTTCTTTTGATGGAATCCTTGGGAATAAGTTCTTAACATCAAAAGATATTATGTTAGCATTGTCTGGTAAAGTTAGGGTTTTTATTTTGTTGACAAGTTCCATTGAATTTTTTATACTATATGTTGGTGTAAAGTTGCAAAAGTATTTTATTTTATTTATTAGGAATCATGAGACATTATATGTTGGTGCAGACATGTAGGATACCACTGGTCTTATTGGATAATCTACTTTATGTAATTTGATTAGTGAGTATAACTGAGGTATTTGAGGGTTCATTGTAAGTAGTTTAAATTTGTCTTTTTGTGATACAATGCTTGGTTAATTTCTTGTTTAATTTCTTTTTGGAATTTTCCTGTAGGGTCTTTATTTAGGATTTCATACTCTCCTGAGTGGATAAAATTTTCTGTTTTTTCAATATATTGATTTTTGCTTATAGCTATCACCGTAGTTCCCTTATCTGCTCTGGTAAAAATAATATTATTTTGTTTTGTTTTCTAAATTATCGTCTTTAGGGTTTGTTCTTCCTTATTTTCCTGAATATTGTTTTTTTAAAAATTCGGATTTAATTATTTCTGCGCTCTGATATTTAATTGATAAATTATTAGGATAATCTTTCAATGCAATTTCAGTTTCCACTCCTAATGTTTCGGAATCCTTAATATTGAGTTTATTTTGTAAGTTAATAAATCTTTAGATTTTATTAACTCAATCCTCCAAAATATTCAATTTACTAAGGCACACGAAGAAGAACAACTCAATTAATTTTCTTGATCTAATCATTACTAAAGTTTTAAATAAACACTCTTTTGGAATTTTTCACAAACCCACACATACGGATACAACCATATGTAGAACTTCATCTCACCTAGAACAACATAAATTAGCGGCTTACCATAGTTTTATTCATCGGCTTATTAGCATTCCCTTATCTGAAGAGAGTTTTAATAAAGAATTAAATTGGGTTAAACAAGTTGCAGTTAACAATGGTTACTTACCATCAATGGTCAACTCAATTTTAACAAAAAAATTAAAAAAGAAAGCCACACAAGAAGTTTATTCTATAGCACAAGAAAACAAAAAACGCAACTTTACCGCTTTAACATATTTTGGTAAATCATCAATTAAAATTAAAAAGTTTCTGAATAAAAAAGGTATTGGGGTAGCCTTCAAAACAAATAATTCAATAGAAAAACGCTTAAAAAATTATAAAACAAAAACAAATAAAAATAACAAGTCTGGGGTCTATAAACTTAAATGCGGAAGTTGCCCAAAAGTATACATAGGCCAAACAGGCAGATCGTTTAAAAAAAGGATTCAGGAACACAAAAATAATTTTTTACACAATAAAAACAGTTCTTTATAGGCAAAAATCATTTAATAGAACAAAATCATCAATTAAAGGATAATTTTGAAATTCTCCATGCAAAAAGGAAAGGTTATAAACTAAATTTCTTAGAAGCCATAGAAATAAATCGATTAAAGAACACAGGTAATCTATTAAATGACCAAAGAGATATCAACACCTCACCCCTGCTAAATATCTTTTAACAAAAACCAGTGTGGATTTCCGAATAATTTAAATAATAGGTAATAAAATATAAATTAGGGTATTGCACTTATTCATTTTTGTAAATCTAGGTATAAGTTTTTCAAGTAACCAAATATTTTGTCATTTAAAATAGAACTTCTGATGAAGCTACAGTGTTAGCGAAACGCGTCAAGTTTTCTAGTTAAATATAGTGGAAATTTGGCAAATATTCGTCTTTCATTCATCGTTGAATATGGATTTCCATCAAGTAAAAGCCAGCACCCTACTTAATATATTTTCATTATTTTGTTTTAATTGAATTTTTAAATAAGCAAGTTGCTCTGCGCTACCCTGTCTACGTCTATGTTTATTTTATGATTGGATGCATATAATTAATAAATAAAAATAGATTACACAAAAATAACTTTAGTGAAGCCATGTCTCTTTGAAGGTTACGAAAATCCACTGAGCTCCCGGTCTATTGATAATATTTAATTACTTGTAATTTTTAGGTGTGTGCTTCGGAACAGCCTCCTTGGACTATAATAGAATACGGAGAGATGGGTGATTTAGCTCAATATTTACAGTTTCTAGTTAATAGGAATGGTAGCATTAGGCCTTCAGAAAATCAGCCAATCAGGTACGTACTTTGGTAGTTTTTAAATCATAAGAAAAATCGACCTCCAATACCACTATTTTATTTTTATTTTTTCCAAAATGTACCAGCGTTGATATTTTTATAGTAAAAGAGAAGTTTTTGGGTGTCTGCTACTCTTGGACAACTTTGGAGACATTGATTAAAAACCAGGAGTGAATGCGGAAAGCATATAATTTTTTTCATCAACTTCGCCGTCATAAAATTTTGTAAGGAACAATTAAACGCTATTTTACGTGTTACACTCTCATCAGAATAGTGAAAAACACCTTTTATTCGCGTCAAAAATATGCAGCTTCGTAAAACTTTGCCAACTAACACGATTTGCAAGTTGCGAGTACTGGTAGCATACCAAAAAATATAATTTTTTATCCATATTATCGTGAATTATTACTATATTGCTTACACCAGAGACCGTCGCGCAACTTCACACCAATATACCACCTTCCCTATATTCTATTCACATCATAGTTTTTCCTATTTGAATATAGGCTTATATAAATTAATAATACGTTTTCGTTCACTACAATTTAATTCAGATTTTTCAATTTTAAACCACCCTAGAGAATCTCTAATTAGACTAATTAGATAAAAGAAAAGGGAATATGAAAAACAGCAATATAAGGAAATGGAAAGGAATAGACAAGACTCGAAGAGTCGAGCATTCTACAAATCGGTATCAAATGAGAAGAAAGGCTTCAGACCTAACTCTGTGTCTATACTCACAAAGAATAATGATGAACTCATAATCAACGAAGAAGAGATACTCCACACATGCCAAGAATATTTCCAAAGTCTACTAAACATACAGGGTGAGTCAACGATTGGATGAAGTAGGTTTGTGCCTTTTCGGTGAAATTAACAAAGAAACTATATTTATTGTTTGATACAGTTTATTTTTACGCAGATTTTAAAAATATTTAGGACTCTACAGGGTGAGCCAAAAAACTAGGACAGCATAAAGTTGTATTTTTTTAAATAGAACACCCTATATACGAATCGTATTTTCGATTTAGCTTATAATTTTAAATCTTTTTTATTAAGGATTTACTATAACAAAACTTTATAGTTTCTGAGATAATTAAATTTAAAGAAAAAAAGTCACATTTTCAAGCATTAATGCAATCCTAAATAACATTTTCAATTTTGTGACAAATACATTCAAATTTGGAATTTAGCAAGGCCAAGGACAAGTTAACATAATTTTTACCTAATATTTGCAATAAAAGCTACAGGGTGTTGAACACATCGGCTCAAATTTGAACAAGTTTAAATGAATAAATATCTTTTTTTTTAAATGGTGCACCCTGTATATTTTTATGTTATTTAATAGAGTAATAAAAACCCTAAAAGTTTTGTTCAATATATCCTATACCTATTTATAATAGTTTTTGAGATATTTCAGTTTTTCTTATTTTCCATACTTTTTTACAGAAATAGTCTTCATTATCATAATAGCCATGGCAAAATCAATGTAAAAGAACATTTTTCTGTCAAATTTATAACCGCTATCGCTTCTTTTGGTTTTTATGTAGTGTAGTTTGGTTTTTTTTGCTTTCATCTTATATTGTAAAATGAATTTTCCAAAGAATGAGTTAATAGATATGATTTATACAATAGGAGAGGCTCAAAAATTTGCCTTCTTGCTCAAAGAATTTACAAAATGAAGTATCCTGATCGACGCCAGCCTAATTCCCATACTTTTCAAAACTTAATGCAAAGATTTGATTCTTCTGGTACTGTTGATTATCCAAAACGTAAAGTGGTCAACAAACCAGTAACTAATGAAGAAAAAGAACTGCAGGTATTGTTAAATGTTCTTCTGGTACTGTTGATTATCCAAAACATAAAGTGGTCAACAAACCAGTAACTAATGAAGAAAAAGAACTACAAGTATTGTTAAATGTTCAGGAAAATCCTTATATTGGTAGCCTACAGTTAGCAGCATTATGTGAAACATCACAATCCACCGCTAATCGTACTACCAAGAAATATAGGTATCATCCATATCACATGGAATTACACCAAGAATTGCATGGACAGGATTTTGAAAGTCGTGTAAACTTTTTTCGTACAATAAATGCGGAGATTCAATTAAATCCAAATTTATTATGCAAGGTAATGTTTAGTGATGAAGCTACTTTTAGAAGTAACGGTGCCGTAAATAGACGCAACATGCATTATTATGCCACAGAAAACCCATTTTGGATTAGAGAGGTGCAACATCAAAACCACTGGTCATTAAATGTTTGGTGTGGTATTCATCATAATCGAATTATTGGACCCCACTTTTTACATGAACCACTAAATGGCCATAGTTACCTGAACTTTCTACAAGAAGAACTACCCCAACTGCTTCAATGTCTCGATAGGGATGAGCTCGACAGTATGTGGTTCCAGCACGATGGTGCGCTTCGGCATTACCATCGTGAAGTTCGTGCGTTTTTGGACCAACGATATCCGCAAAAATGGATTGGACGTGGGGGTTTCATTGAGTGGCCATCAAGGTCTTGCGACATCACCCCATTAGATTTCTTCCTATGGGGTTATATTAAAAATAAGGTGTATGTTAATCCACCAACAACAGTGGAAGATATGCGAAACAGGATTAGGGATACCTGTAGAACAATAACGCCACTAATTTTGTCCAGGGTCCGAGAAAATCTGCAAAAAAGACTAAATTTGTGCATTGCACAAGAGGGTCGTTTATTCGAACACTTATTAAAAGGAAATAATTAATCTCAGTATTTAATAGGTAATTTTTTTGTTTCAATTTAGTATAAAAGTAAATATGTATTTGCCTTGTCGTTATTGTTGTGTTAATTTTTTCACATTATGTTTAATTAAACTATTGCCGTTGTAATATAACGAATAATGTATTTCATCATATTTAACCACATTCTGTTTGTTTCTGTAGTTTCTTTTTATTATTTTACATGGCTACTATGATAATGAAGACTATTTCTGTAAAAAAGTATGGAAAATAAGAAAAACTGAAATATCTCAAAAACTATTATAAATAGGTATAGGATATATTGAACAAAACTTTTAGGGTTTTTATTACTCTATTAAATAACATAAAAATATACAGGGTGTACCATTTAAAAAAAAAAAAAAAAGATATTTATTCATTTAAACTTGTTCAAATTTGAGCCGATGTGTTCAACACCCTGTAGCTTTTATTGCAAATATTAGGTAAAAATTATGTTAACTTGTCCTTGGCCTTGCTAAATTCCAAATTTGAATATATTTGTCACAAAATTGAAAACGTTATTTAGGATTGAATTGATGCTTGAAAATGTTACTTTTTTCTTTAAACTTAATTATCTCAAAAACTATAAAGTTTTGTTATAGTAAACCCTTAATAAAAAAGATTTAAAATTAGAAGCTAAATCGAAAATATGATTCGTATATAGGGTGTTCTATTTAAAAAAATGCAACTTTATGCTGTCCTAGTTTTTTGGCTCACCCTGTAGAGTCCTAAATATTTTTAAAATCTGCGTAAAAATAAACTGTATCAAACAATAAATATAGTTTCTTTGTTAATTTCACCGAAAAGGTACAAACCTACTTCATCCAATCGTTGACTCACCCTGTACATCAAGAGGAAAAACATAGACAGGATATATATATATATATATATATATATATATATATATATATATATATATATATTGGGGTGGACCCATCGGTAGAGGACCCAACAATAGAAGAAACAGTACAAGCTATTAACAAATTAAAGAACGCAAAATCCCCAGGCTCCGACAATATACCGGCCGAATTTCTCAAGTACAGAGGGGAGGTTTTACATAGACAATTACACACACTAATCACACTTATTTGGAAAGAAGAGAAAATGCCAGCAAAATGGCACGAAAGCATAATAATCAATATCCATAAAAAGGGAAACAAAACCAAGTGCTCCAACTATAGAGGAATCTCCCTACTTAACACGGCATACAAAATCTTATCGAATATCCTATTAAGTAGACTAACGCCTTTTGTAGAAAATTTCCTAGGGGAATACCAAGCCGGATTCAGGAAAAACAGATCGACTATAGATCAGATTTTTACTATAAGGCAGCTACTTGAAAAAGGATGGGAATTCACAATCTTTTCATCGACTTCCGACAAGCATACGTCATTAAAAGGGGCCAACTGTGGAATGCAATGGCAGAATTTTCGATTCCAAAAAAACTGATCCACCTCGCCAAAGTATGCGTAAATGGCTGTACATCCAGGGTACGAATAGGTAATCAACTCTCAGAATCGTTTGAAATAAACAGTGGCCTAAAACAAGGAGACGCACTGTCACCCCTCCTCTTTAAGATAATCCTGGAAAAAGTATTGAGAACAACACAAATTAGAACTAATAACAGTAAATGGACCAAAATTACTACTAGCATACGCGGACGACATTGATATTGTTGGAAATACCGTCACCAATGTAAAGGAAACTTTCAACAAAATAGAGATAGAAGCAAGGAAAACCGGTTTAATGAGGAGAAAACCAAAAACATGTGCATAAACAGACAAAAGAATCAAGATAGAATAGGACAAAATGTAACAATAGACACATATAACTTTGAAAGAGTGGAGCGTTTTAAATATCTCGGAGCGACAATCACCGCAGATAACGATGTCACAGAGGAGATAAAAGGGAGAATTCAGGCAGCAAACAGATGTATGTATAGTCTCAACAACACCATCAAATCCAAGAATCTAACACGAACCTCAAAAATCAGGATATATAGAACAGTGATTAGACCAGTGCTCATGGATGGCTGTGAAACGTGGACGCTGACAAAAGCAATGGAAATGAAACTTAGATGTTTTGAGAGAAAAATCCTTAGAAGGATTTTCGGAGCCTATCACGACCCTAATACTAATCAATACCGAATAAGAACAAATGTCGAGGTCAAACAGATATATAACGGTAGCGACATCATACAAGAAATTAAATCCTAACGCCTAAGATGGGCTGGCCATGTCCATAAGCTCCCTAATAACCGCCTTATCAAGTTAATTTGGGAGGAGACCCCGACAGGGAAAAGACCCTTAGGACGCCCAAGAATGCGATGGAGAGAAAACATATGGTCAGATTTAAGAACAATGGGGTTACCCACTGATCCAACTATCATGAACGACCGTGTGAGATGGAAGCAAGTTATGCAGTCAGCCAAGACCCATCCCGGGTTGTAGCGCTACGAAAGAAGAAAGAAGAAGAGGATCCCTTAGTACATGGTGAAAATTTAATAATAGTTCAGTCAAAATAGACAAAAAAAATGTATTTAACACCTATTCCAATTTTCAGCCCTATCTAATTTTTTGCGAGCTCTATTTTGACTGGATTATTAAAATATCTTACTTTTATCAAAATTTATGCGTGCACAACATACAAAAAAACAATGTACATGTTATATCAAAAAAAAGGTATTTTAAAATTAGTAACCTCTTTCGCAAAGTTCCTCCGATATCTTTATAGCCGACAATAAATTACAGAAAAAGAAAACAGACATCAAAAGTTTTCTTTTATCCAGGTTGAAAGAAAATCCAATATTTCCTAATAATCACCAACATTCTGTGTCGATCTAATCTTGTTTAAGGAGAAATAATAGCTTGAAAGTCTCATATAACGTCAATATTTTTGTCAATTTGGCGACAAAATAAGAAAAGTCGCTTTTTTCGAAGGGATAGAAAAACGAGGGCAGGTTTTAAGAAGCTTATTTTAAGATATACAAGGTGTGTCAAGTTTTTAGTAAAGGGATATAAAGTTTTTAGTAACACGATATAAAAATAGTAATGCCAAAATTGGCAAGGAAGAATATCTAAGAGAAGTGGTAGGTAAACATAGCCTACACGACATAACAAACGATAACGGACACCGGTTAACAGAATTTGCAATATCCAGTAACATGATTGTGAAGTCTACACAATTTGAGAGGAAGGACATTTACAAAGTCACATGGGTGTCACACGATGGAAGAACGCGTAACCAAATAGATCACATTCTAATAGACGCAAGACACTCTAGTAGCATCATTAATGCACGTAGTATGAGAGAAGCAGACAGCGATACTGACCACTTCCTGGTTAAAACCAAGTTGAGAACAAGAATAGCAACACAGAAACCGGAGCACAATGAGCAAAGAGAAAAATGGGACTTAGAAGCCTTTCAAACACCAAATAGAGAAACTGAGTATCAAGTAGCCATAAGTAACAAATTCCAATGTTTAGAACATGAGGATGATAATATAGAGCTGGAGAAAACATGGCAGCAATTGGCAACAGTCATAGAAGAAGCAGCAACGGAAACCATTGGTAGAAAGAAGAAACGCCCAAAAAGAAAGTGGTTTGACAACGAATGCGATGAAATGCTAGAAGTAAAAACTCGAAAAAGACTCCACTGAGGAGAACAAAGAAGAATTTCACAGAATAAGAGCACAGACAAGAAGATTACTTAGAGCCAAAAAGAAAAGCTACCTGGAGCATCAGATGCAGGAAATAGACAGAAATAGGAACATGAACCAAGTAAGGAAATTCTTTAGGGAGGTAAAGACTGTGAGAGGAGAAACGAAAGCCATGAGAAAAGAAACAGGAGAGTTAATAATGACGGAACAAGAAATTGTCGAGCTATGGAAAGGATATTTTCAGCAGTTACTAAGTATTGAAAATGGGACAGAGGAAGAGGACATTACATTCCATTCTGCAGATATAAGAGTGTCATCACCAACACTTCAAAAAGTTTAAAATGCTATAGCATCACTCAAAGATCACCAAGCGCCAGGCAGCGATGGTATAAATGGAGAGCTGCTAAAAAAGGGAGGAAATGGTCTACATCAAAAAATATATGAAATCATTTTGAAAATATGGGAACAACAGAAAATGCCTTAGGAATGAAATGGAAGTGTACCTATATATAAGAAAGGAAACAAGGAACAATTTCGAAATTATAGAGGTATATCTCTTATCAACACAACATACAAAAACCTGGCAATTACTCTACTAAACAGACTGACGCCTTATGCGGAAGATATTATCGGCGACTACCAATGCGGTTTTCGTGCTGGAAGGTCAACAATAGACCAGATATTTACGATCAGACTAATATTGGAAAAAAACTGGGAATTTAACAGAGATGTCCACCAAATCTTTGAGGATTTCCAGCAAGCATATGACTCCGTGAAAAGAAGCAGACTATGACTAAGAATGCTAGAAATGGGCGTACCAAGAAAATTAGTCGATCTAACACAAATGTGCGTGACAAACTCATATGCACAGGGAAGGGTAGGAAATAGAACATCAGCGCCATTCAGTGTGACATCAGGACTTAGACAAGGTGACCCTCTGTCACCGTTGCTTTTCAATTTTGCCTTGGAACATGCAATGAGCAGGGTTGCGGCGGGGCTGACAGAGGGTTTTGCGAACCAAGGTTGAAGACTGGTGCTGGCATTTGCTGATGATATCGATGCAGTGGCTCATTCAACAAGAGACGTGCGAGAGGTATTTTCACAGCTCGAGGAAGAAGCAGGTAATATGGGTCTCCGAGTAAATGAAGAAAAAACTAAATACATGGTGGTTAAGGAATTCAAGTACCTAGGAGCGGTAATCACAGACGACAATCGAGTTGAAAAAGACGTCTCAGCAAGAATAGCGGCAGCAAATAGGGCGTTATACTCCCTCACAACATTATTGAGATCTAAACTGTTAAAAAGACAGTCCAAACTAACTCTGTACAGGTCAATTATTCGCCCGGTAGTTACTTATGGCAGTGAAACTTGGACCCTCAATCAACGGGAAATAAATAAATTACTCATATTTGAACGAAAGGTTCTTAGAATGATTTTTGGTCCCCAAAGAGATGAAACAACAGGAAATTGGAGAAGACGCCACAATGCTGAATTGGCGACACTGTATGGCAGTGAAAACATAGTCCGTTGTATAAAAGCCAACAGGATAAGATGGGCAGGCCATGTGGTAAGATCAGGGGACCACAGATTATTGAAAACAGTATTCTTTGAGAGACCAGATGGTAGAAGATCAATAGGCTGTCCCAGGAAATGATGGAAGGATGCCTTCGAAGCTGATTTGTATAGGATTGGAGTCCAGCAGTGGGAAATGGAAGCACAAGACCGTAGGAGATGGAGGGCGATAGTGGATGCGGCTAAGACTCATCCAGAGTTGTAAGACCAGGAAAGAATATATAGTTGTCCTAAAATATTCTTGAATGAATGAGAATAAGGTTCCATCTACAGAAAAACATCACCACATCAAACAGATACCGAAGTATAATCTTAAAGATTCCTTCTATACTGATACTTTGTAATACATACCCAAAAGAACTATTTAACTAATAGGAAAAGTTTAAAGCTTTATTTAATCTCGAAAAGACATTAACTTCCATTAAAAATAACCTTAAAAAGATAATGTTTCAACGTAAATAGTGAAAGAAGTGTGCCAAAAAAAAAAATCCATACTGTTTGTAAATGTCAATTGAATACAAATTCAACCATGTGTCGATATACACAGAAAGAACGCACCGAAATAATAACTCCTTACATTTCCTTACATTGAAAATAATTGTTCAGTAGTGTTAATTCAGCGGCGAAAATAGGGTGTTCATTCTACACCTAAAAGCCACGCAATTCTTCGTTATTTAACCTCAAATTTTTTCGAACACTGGTCTATAGCAAATCGCGAACAATACACTAGATCGCGTCCACATTGTTTCAATGAAAATGCCGAAAATCAAAATTTCTCGTATCGCCTCCGAGGTCAACAATTAATCATCAGTGGAACCACTTTAAGGAGGATTTTGAAGCAAGATATTCACGTAAATCTTCTTCTTCTTCTTCCTCTTGTTATAGGCTTACAGCCTGTTTTTTCCAACTCAATCATTCATTTCATTTGATGTTGAAATCCAGGATTCTCTCCATCTTTTAGGTGGTCTACCTATTGGTCTTCTGGTTTCCGGTGTTCCATCTCGGGCGATTCTCGCTATCCTATTTTGCGCCATTCTTCCTACGTGCTCATTCCAGGCTCTTCTGCGCTTCCGTCCCCATCTTACTATATCCTGCATTCCATGTTCCTCGCGTATTGTTGAATTGCGTATGTGATCTCTTAATGTGTATCCCGATATTCTTCTTAGTACTTTCATTTCGGCAGTTCTTAGAATTGATTTTATTTTTGTGTTGTCAGCTCTCGGCTCTATTGCGTACGTCATTATCGGTCGAATACAGGTCTTGTAGATTTTTGTCTTTGCGTCCTTGCTCATGTATGTGTTGTGCCATATTATATCCGCCAGGCTTCTTGAGATTCTATTTGCCTTGTTTACTTGGTTTCTTACTTCTCTTGTTCTGTCTTGGTTTGCGGATATCTCAACTCCTAAGTAATTAAAGGTCATGAGTTGTTCTATTGGTTTGTCATCCACTACTAGTTTGCATCTTAAGGGCACTTTGCTTATTACAATTGACTTAGTTTTATCGATGGATATTTTCATGTTGAATTGCTTGCTTATGGTGTGGAATGCAAATAGAAGTCTTTGGAGATCGTCTTCATTTTCCGAGACTATGACGGCGTCATCAGCGTAACATATTATTGTTATTTCCCCGGTATTCATTCTGTACCCTGGTGCCGCTCTTTTGACGTTCTCAATTATTTGGTCCATTATGTTAAACAGTAATGGACTCAGAGTCCCCCTGTCGTATGCCCGACGCTATCGGTACATCCTTAGTTAGGTTGCCGCTTACTGAGATTTGTGTTGTGGTGTTGGAGTTTAGCTGTTCAACTATGTTAATTAAATTGTTTGGGATGCCTTTAATTCGCATTCTTTGCAGAATATCATCCAGTCTCACCATATCAAAGGCTTTAGTGAGATCTATAAAGCACATAAAAGCCGGCTTAGTAAATTCAATAGATTTCTCTGCTATCTGTCTTACGATGAATATGGCATCTACTGTAGCTCTGTTTTTGCGGAAACCTTGCTGTTCTTCTGATATTCTGCAATAGTCAGTTATTATACCTTCAAGGATTTTGGTGAATAATTTCATTATTGAATTTAATAAAGTTATTCCTTTATAGTTTTCCGTGATTTTCGTAAATCAGATTAGTAAAATGCTACATCTTCCCGGTCTTACTATATCGGGTAGAAGCGTGGACCATGGCAGAACAACTTATGAAAAAGTTCTCGGCATTTGAAATGTGGATATACCGACGAATTATAAAAATATCCTGGACTGATCACAGCAAAAACGTGGAAGTGTTGAAAAGACTTGGCAAACAACAAGAAATTGTGCTCACAGTAAAGGAAAGGGAGCTGAAATACCTCGGCCACATAATGAAACACAACAAATATCGCCTTTAACAACTTATCCTACAGGGAAGAATCGATGGTAAAAGAGGTCCAGGCTCGGTATTCTAATCAGGAGATCAAAATACATATAAAAAACTTTGGTACGACCACGTTCCATCATCGACTAAGAAAACACACTGAGTACTCCATAGAAAATAGACTTTCATCAGTAACAAAAATGTAACATTGGTTTTTTTTGCTGGAATGTGTGTGGAATGCACTGGTCTTTCAGAGTTACCATCGAGATATGTTTATAGGATGCCGAAATGAACACATTTTTATTTACAAAACAGCTCTTTTTATCTAATTTCCATGGAGTAGAGCTCCCCAACTACTATGTAAAGCAACGATTCGTCTTTTCCTGCACACCCTGTATCGAATAGAACGGCTTTGTTCTAAAAAGGGCTCCAGTTTCACATTAAGAATCGATCGGTGTAGTAATTACAATCACCTTAATTGGGTTATCCTGCACTTGGCCGAAGGAAAACCAGATTTGAGGACAAAAGAGAACAACGAACGTCGTTTCTAAGATATAATTCCGGTTTCTGGTCTATTTTGCGGCTTGCAATGGGTAAATAGTGAGATAAAAGAGCATTTAACGTCTTGTTAATTAAATTGGTGAAAAGTTACAGATGTGCTGCTTTTTGTGGGATTTATTGCAAGCATTAGACAAGAAAACAGCTAAGATTTTGTTCGAATCGGGCTTTAATTGGAAAGAAACAAGAGTGTTCTAAAATGACATATCAGAGAAGTTTTTTGAAATTTGGGAAATCGGTGTCAAATGTCATATAATTACATAGAATTTGGATTCACTTTCTATTATATTGCGTAGAAATTTTTTATTAAAACGGCTATGAGTACTTGAAGAAAAATTACTCTTTTATGATGCATAACCAAGTCTGGTACTCCACCACACATCTCTTCCTTTATGTATTTATTTTTGCTAATTATACAGGGTGAGTCAACGATTGGATGAAGTAGGTTTGTGCCTTTTCGGTGAAATTAACAAAGAAATTATATTTATTGTTTGATACAGTTTATTTTTACGCAGATTTTAAAAATATTTAGGACTCTACAGGGTGAGCCAAAAAACTAGGACAGCATAAAGTTGTATTTTTTTAAATAGAACACCCTATATACGAATCGTATTTTCGATTTAGCTCATAATTTTAAATCTTTTTTATTAAGGGTTTACTATAACAAAACTTTATAGTTTCTGAGATAATTAAGTTTAAAGAAAAAAAGTCACATTTTCAAGCATCAGTTCAATCCTAAATAACGTTTTCAATTTTGTGACAAAAAAAAGTTTAAATGAATAAATATTTTTTTTTAAATGGTACACCCTGTATATTTTCATGTTATTTAATAGAGTAATAAAAACCCTAAAAGTTTTGTTCAATATATCCTATACCTATTTATAATAGTTTTTGAGATATTTCAGTTTTTCTTATTTTCCATACTTTTTTACAGAAATAGTCTTCATTATCATAGTAGCCATGTAAAATAATAAAAAGAAACTACAGAAACAAACAGAATGTGGTTAAATATGATGAAATACATTATTCGTTATATTACAACGGCAATAGTTTAATTAAACAAAATGTGAAAAAATTAACACAACAATAACGACAAGGCAAATACATATTTACTTTTATACTAAATTGAAACAAAAAAATTGCCTATTAAATACTGAGATTAATTATTTCTTTTTAATAAGTGTTCGAATAAACGACCCTCTTGTGCAATGCACAAATTTAGTCTTTTTTGCAGATTTTCTCGGACCCTGGACAAAATTAGTGGCGTTATTGTTCTACAGGTATCCCTAATCCTGTTTCGCATATCTTCCACTGTTGTTGGTGGATTAACATACACCTTATTTTTAATATAACCCCATAGGAAGAAATCTAATGGGGTGATGTCGCAAGACCTTGGTGGCCACTCAATGAAACCCCCACGTCCAATCCATTTTTGCGGATATCGTTGGTCCAAAAACGCACGAACTTCACGATGGTAATGCGGAGGCGCACTATCGTGCTGGAACCACATACTGTCGAGCTCATCCCTATCGAGACCTTGAAGCAGTTGGGGTAGTTCTTCTTGTAGAAAGTTCAGGTAACTATGGCCATTTAGTGGTTCATTAAAAAAGTGGGGTCCAATTATTCGATTATGATGAATACCACACCAAACATTTAATGACCAGTGGTTTTGATGTTGCACCTCTCTAATCCAAAATGGGTTTTCTGTGGCATAATAATGCATGTTGTTACTTCTAAAAGTAGCTTCATCACTAAACATTACCTTGCATAATAAATTTGGATTTAATTGAATCTCCGCATTTATTGTACGACAAAAGTTTACACGACTTTCAAAATCCTGTCCATGCAATTCTTGATGTAATTCCATGTGATATGGATGATACCTATATTTCTTGGTAGTACGATTAGCGGTGGATTGTGATGTTTCACATAATGCTGCTAACTGACGGCTACCAATATAAGGATTTTCCTGAACATTTAACAATACTTGTAGTTCTTTTTCTTCATTAGTTACTGGTTTGTTGACCACTTTACGTTTTGGATAATCAACAGTACCAGAAGAATCAAATCTTTGCATTAAGTTTTGAAAAGTATGGGTATTAGGCTGGCGTCGATCAGGATACTTCATTTTGTATATTCTTTGAGCAAGAAGGCAATTTTTTTGAGCCTCTCCTATTGTATAAATCATATCTATTAACTCATTCTTTGGAAAATTCATTTTACAATATAAGATGAATGCAAAAAAAACCAAACTACACTACATAAAAACCAAAAGAAGCGATTGCGGTTATAAATTTGACGCACAGAAAAATGTTCTTTTACATTGTTTTTGCCATGGCTACTATGATAATGAAGACTATTTCTGTAAAAAAAGTATGGAAAATAAGAAAAACTGAAATATCTTAAAAACTATTATAAATAGGTATAGGATATATTGAACAAAACTTTTAAGGTTTTTATTACTCTATTAAATAACATGAAAATATACAGGGTGTACCGTTTAAAAAAAAAGATATTTATTCATTTAAACTTGTTCAAATTTGAGCCGATGTGTTCAACACCCTGTAGCTTTCATTGCAAATATTAGGTAAAAATTATGTTAACTTGTCCTTGGCCTTGCTAAATTCCAAATTTGAATATATTTGTCACAAAATTGAAAACGTTATTTAGGATTGAATTGATGCTTGAAAATGTGACTTTTTTCTTTAAACTTAATTATCTCAAAAACTATAAAGTTTTGTTATAGTAAACCCTTAATAAAAAAGATTTAAAATTATAAGCTAAATCGAAAATACGATTCGTATATAGGGTGTTCTATTTAAAAAAATACAACTTTATGCTGTCCTAGTTTTTTGACTCACCCTGTAGAGTCCTAAATATTTTTAAAATCTGCGTAAAAATAAACTGTATCAAACAATAAATATAGTTTCTTTGTTAATTTCACCGAAAAGGCACAAACCTACTTCATCCAATCGTTGACTCACCCTGTACTACCTATCTCTGTTCTAACCTAAAATCTTTTTGATGTAAACAATAAATAATGCTTTAAATTAACTCAAAATCAGCGAAACTGTAAAAAAAAAAAAAGAGAAATTTAGATAACGACAATAAAGAAAAATTGTGTGAAAATAAAAAATACATTAAAGTAGAAAACGACCACCGCGGGACCCTAACGTAATGCGTATTTAACACACACGTGACAAGTTTTTTATTGTTTATTATTAAGTATATATTTTGTTTCAGTACGGGGAGCTTAATATATATGGCGACCCAGATAGCTTCAGGAATGAAATACCTGGAGTCGAAGCATGTAGTACATAAAGATCTAGCAGCTAGGTAAGTTTTCTTCTTATAGAGCAGTGTAGAGTTATGTTTTTCGTTTTCTTCGCCCAACACAAGGGGCACAAGTTGTGTAACATTGTATTAAGAGCATTGAAATGTAAGGTTTTTTTTTTCTTTTGAAGGATCACCAGTTAAATTGTAAACATTATGCTTTTATTTTTAGGCTTTAAAACTTGGTTGACTTACTGTTGCATTTGTAAATTTAAAACCTCAGCTGTTAATTTAGGGCGGTTTTAAATTTAAACCATGTTACTAAATCCGGCTGTTAATTTCTAATATAGATAGAAATAATTTATTCTTGAGAGTTTCTTCAACAAGCGGTGTACAGGGTAGTCCAAAAATATCCAAAACCAATATCAAACAATAAAACGCGTTGTTTTACTGTATTTTTTAATAAATTTTTATTGGTACATACAGGGTGTCCAGAAAATACATGTGCAACGTTTGATGACAGACTCTTAATGTTAAAATAGGCATAGAAATTTAGAATGTTGATCTTACTTATTCGATTTCTTAGTCAAATTAATAAATGACGTAGCAGCAGTCACTCGAAAAATTTTTTTTATTGCAGTTAAGTGGTTTATGCAAGTCAATTTTTCATGAGATAAAAAAGCCTCTAAATACATGCGGTTTTCCTATAGAAATATCTAGATTGTCATTACGTTGATTACATAAAAAAAAAGCAGGATAATCATTGGAATTTAGCGAAATGTAGAAAAATTAGTTTTTTTTTTGAAATAATTTCGATACTTACCTCTATTTCAAGGTCATAGAATACGATTCTGACCTTGATTTTTCAGGAAAACTCAAAAGACGCGACGCGTCATTTCACAAAACACTTTTATTTCATTTAAAACACCGAACTTACGTATTTATATTCAATGGAACTAGTTAAAATATATTATACGTAATATATTTCAATTATTTTTGCACACATTTTGGCAAACCTTATATTTTCAAGGAAAAATCAAAAAAACGCCTCAGAAACTCTATCAATCGTCAAACTATCCATTAGATTCGCGAAAAAAAGCGCAATGTTGCCAGATGTAAAATATTTTCGTGATATAAATTATAAAATTTATCCACCCCAATCAACAACATAGTTTTTTTTTAAATGTTTAATACACTTTCTGGGTAAAAATAATCTTAACCACTCAAAATTTTTGGCTGGTTTTGGTTAATTCAGGTTTAGATTGGTTTTTAGTTAATTTGGAAAACAGAAACTAACCTGAACTAATCTAGATTGACTTAGATTTATGTTGACGTGGTATAAACTATAAAATTTATCCATTACAATTAACAACATAGTTTAATGTTTGTAATGTATAAAAAAGGGTAAAATTAATCTTAACCAAACAAATTTGCGGTCAATTTTGGCTAATTCGGATTTAACTTAGTTTTGGTTAGTTTGAAAAACTGAAACTAACCTGAACTAACCTAAACTGATCTAGATTTATTAATTAAAAAATGTTATTGTCCAGCAGAGACCATGTAGAGGCGAAACAATCTCAGCAAGATATTGGGAAATGGCATCAGTTTAGGTTACTTCGCAGATTAGTTTTATTTTTTCAAACTAACCAAAACCAAACTAAACCCGTACTATTCAGAACTAACCAACATATACAAACATATATATATATATATATATATATATATATATATATATATATATATATATATATATATATATATATATATAAAATGTATATATGAGTGTTTATTTACAATTAATATCTCTCCCCTTCGATGTTAAATGAGTATTTTTAATTTTTTTTAATTGTTCTATTTTAAATTGGTTTTTCAGAAATTGTTTGGTGGGAAGAGGTTATGTAGTAAAGATCACTGATATAGCAATGTCGAAACCCCAATATAGGAAAGAATATGCCGAGATTGGAGGAAGACCCCCGGCCCCAATACGATGGCTACCTTGGGAAAGTATTCTTTTAGTAAGTATTGATTTTCCTTTAAAAAAAACGTATCGAATTTTAAATACTCTTATACATTATTTGTAAAAAAGTAGAAACGCTTTTCTAAAATACAGTGTTTCGCATTGCACGTGTCATCCTCAGATTTTTTTTGCTCCTACCAGTTTATAACTGAATTTTTTAAACTCGTTTCAATGTGCCATATTTTTAAAGGCTGCAATATTTCTGCCGTTCACTGTACATTTGATATGAAACAGAAATATTTAAACCATATGATATGTACATGTTAAAAACTGATAAAAATAAATATGCCTTATGAATTTGAACTTTCCCTTTTCCCAAAACTCAAACACACGATAGGCAGCAAAAAAATTCCATACAATCATACCGGTCGTGGCAACGCTTCGACTTTTAGAAAACCCTTTTGGGAAAAATGTCATCAGGTCTAGGAATCGCAAAACCACGGTGGAAAAGGGCTTGCAAAAGCCGGATCAAAGTTAAAATACATGTATGTGAATTATAAAAGGTGGCAATACAGATATTTTGCTTTTTCGTTTTAAACCAGCGAAAAAATAAGTTTGTGAAGTCTCTTAAGACTGAACAGGAAATATTGCTACTTACGTGACGCAGCTTTAAATTGTATATGAATAAAATACTGTCTAATTTATACAGAAAGTAAATTAAAACCCAAAAAAATACATATCGTTCATCCAAAATTATGAAAATACAATTACAGAACCTTTATGTATTCTTAAACTGATCACCTGCAGGTTTGTGACTATCTAGTACAAATGTTTACTGTTGTTTTAAAAGTTCACTACCAAAATGGTAATTTATTTCCACTTTTAAATTTTTAAAAGATTTTATTGTGATACAATGAGTGAAAACCAATAAACATCAACAAGTCAATATATCAGCACACATCAGCACACTTACGATGTTAAATTACAAATCTTTTTAGGTAATATTGGTTACAAAATATTGGATAATTTGGCCTAGAGTATTTTATTTATTTTTAAAAATGTTTATCAATATCGGGGTAAAAATTATGATCACACAAATAAATGATTAGCTTTTCAGCACTTCAACATCTAAAAACTGCCTTATATCTGGCAAAATATATGTGCACAAGACCTCACTTCTCGTTATATTACGAGATAAAAGTTTCACTTTTTAAGCTTGCAACTTTTATGAGTGTTTTTACAAAAAGTTCGATCAAAAGTTTTATTGAGTGCTGTAAAAACCATTGCCAAAGCAATGATTGAGTTTGTGCTTAGAAAAAAGGAGCAGATAAAAATTGTGAATATCGAGTTGTATATTAAAAATTTCTCGAAGCGGAAAAAAACTAATAATGAACGGTGGTTTGAGAGATAATACAGAAGAAAAAGTTTCATTAAAAATACAGTTTTTTTTTGACGTTAGAGATTAATCTAACTTCTGTTTAAAATGAGTTTAAAAAATTATATATATATATATATATATATATATATATATATATATATATATATATATATATAGAGAGAGAGAGAGAGAGAGAGAGAGAGAGAGAGAGAAACGCACCGCAAGTTTTTTTCTCTTTAAGACACTTTTGCGAGACTATATTTATAAAATCCTTTTACTTATTTTGATGAATGTTATTTACCCCAATTTTTGTCCCACTCTGTATAATTTCCTTTTTAATTTTTCCAGGATAGGTACTCCTGTTTCAGTGCAGTTTGGGCCTATGCGGTGACTGTATGGGAAATTTTGAATTTCTGTTGCGAGAGACCTTTTGCGAATTTGTCCAACGAAAAGGTTATACAGAATGCTGAACATATGTACTATGGAGGAGAATTACAGGTATATTTAAAATTTCTTGATAAAAATTTAATATTGTAAAAAACATGGCTAGTAACTTGTATATCGAGTCAAAATAGCACCTTCTAAATCTTAATTATGTTTTAGGTTCTATTAAATAAGCCTCCACACTGTTCTACAGATATCTACGACCTTCTCTGCAGCTGTTGGTACAGAGATGACACGGACAGACCAACATTCAAAAAAATTTATTCTTTTTTAAAGAGACTAAATAAAGATTATGTTCCCGCAGAATGAGATACCCAAAATAATAATAACATTGTTTTTGCAGTATCGATATAAGCAAATATGCTTTTTAAAAACATTTTTTCATTCTTATATAATTATAAGAAAATAATGCTCATAAAAATATGTGTGATACATACATGAACGCTAAAAACGCTGTAAATTAGCGAAGTGCTGTAAAAATTGTATATAAAACGTAGCACACTTTGTCGATATTTTAGAATATTTTAATTCAGTGTATTTATATATTTTTACTTTAAAACGTATCTACTTCTAACATTTTTACAGACCGAATACTCTGCCTAATTGTATTCTAACGCTCTTAAAAAATCAACCCCGTTTCGACGACCTTAAGAAAAAGATTATAGTGACTTTATACTTCCAGTGGCGACAATTGTTAATTTAATAATATCGTCACTAATAATATAAAGTAACTATGATTTAACTTACCCATAGATGGCAGCAGAGTAAATATTCTAATCCTACATTACGAAATACACAATTGTCGACGAAATTTAATTTGTAGCATCCTGTTCATAAAATCTTCAAAATCCAACTATCGATAAAATAATATATCCTAAATCGTAGAAATGCTTATATTTTAAAGTGTGGTTAGGTATGCTGTCATATACGTAAACAATAATTTATTAGAAATTCTGACCTCAAAATAACTGGAAATCCCACTTTATTTTGACGAAAGTTTAATTGGTTTATAAATGTTTTCACTTCGTAGTTGGGTTTTTATGGTTTAATACGTAATTTCTCTTAAAATTTTCAATAAAAACATGTCTGCATCGAAGCCCCAAATGTACATATACCATTTACCCTATGAAGAAAGAAGAAGACTCTGTTTTATTTTGGATCAACAGAATAAATGGGAAGAGCTAGGCTTTAAACATATGCATTATGATGAAATTACGATTGATAGCTTGAAAAGAGAAGTGTTTCGAGGAAATTCTCCTGCCCACGTGCTTTTGACAATGTGGGGACACCAAAATCATACTGTTTTAGGTAAATATATCATAAAAATACTTCTATCACATGTTTTATTATAAGTAATTTATGTTTGTAGAACTTTTTGTTCTTCTTAATCGCATGGGGCTTTACCAGGGCATGTCCCTACTGAAAAACTTCGTCGATGATAAGTACCATGTTCTTATAAAGGAAGATAATCTCAATATGGCAATGCAACGCTTGATGATCCATGACAGCAAAATACCAAATCAAAATTTCAATAAAAACACTGTTAAATGTGTATCAAAACCTCTGAATCTTGAATATAGTAACGAAAGCAATGAAACAAAAAATGTGGTCCCCAAAGTAGTTGAAAAACAACCCGATTTACCAGCAAATAATTGTAATAATAACGCTCTTCGCTCTCCATTACCAAGACTTAGGAAAGATTCAACGAAAATGTTAACAGCATGTGTTGCAGAAAGTGCCGGGGCAACACCGCAAATTCCTTATGAAGAACTGGAAAGGGCCACTGATAATTGGAACTCAAGTAGGATTTTGGGGCAAGGAGGTTTTGGAACTGTTTTCCGAGGTAAATTTTTTTGTATATTTGAGGTTTACCCATAGACATAGAAGTATATAGGCTATAGGTCCTATAGAAGCGCATTGGTTCCACTCCTTTTGTGTGTGAGATTAAGTATGATACTCTAATTGTCATTGGATATCCCTCTTGCATGACTGCCATTAGAAAGAGAGATACTACCATCATATTTCGCTCTGTCTCTTTCTAAGTGAGAGTCAAGGTGCTTTTATAGGATCTGCAGTCTATTTGCTTTTATATCTAAGAGTTTACAAAGCTTAATTATTTTTAGGTATCTGGAAATGTACTCAAGTAGCTATAAAAAGATTAGAAACTAAAGAAAATTCCAGAAAAGATCTAACCGAACAAATAAGGCAGTCTGTCACTGAATTACATTGTTTGAATGCCTATCGACATGATAATATCTTACCTTTGTACGGATATAGTATTGGTAAGTATCATTGCCCATAACTTTTAACTTTCAAATGAATTTCCAACATCTTAGGGTCTTATCTTTAATTTTTTTTATCTTTTAGGGGGTCAACATCCTTGTTTGATATACCAATATATGTCTGGTGGTTCGCTAGATGGCAGAATAAGGACGAAAGATGAAAAGAAGATGTTAAGTTGGCCCACAAGACTTGATATAGCTATCGGTTAGTTCCAAATGTAATTTTTATTGGTTAAAAGTTTCAGTGTATATTTTTTGCTCTATCTCCTCTTGTTGTAGATAAAATATTAAACACCAATGCCCCACGTTGCGAAAGAGAAAAAAGAATGAAAGTAGCATTCTCCTCTCTTTCTAATGGGCGGAGTATGGAACCATGTGATTCTCAAATGTGAATGATACTCCGTGGTCTGCCCATTAGAAAGCGACGTCAATACTGCTTTCACTCTTCTTTCTCTCTCGCTCTCACTGTGGGAATGATCCACATTGGGTATGCTCAATCTATTATTTTCTTAATCTATGATCAAATTTAAATGAATTTAGGTTAGAAAAATAGAATTCTTGACGTGATGGCGAAGTTATTATTTTGACATCCCATTTTGAAACAGTTACTATGCATCTTGAGTTTATGAAATTATATTTTTAGGAACAGCAAGAGGTTTGCAATTTCTGCACACCACCCTTCACGGCAATAAACCCCTAATACATGGAGATATCAAAAGTGCTAATATTCTCCTAGATCCCATGGATCAACCAAGAATAGGCGACTTTGGCCTTGCCAGAGAAGGTCCGGAGAGACACTACACCCACATAAAAGTCAGCCGGATACACGGCACCCTTCCATACTTACCAGATGAGTTCTTACGCTCCAAAGAATTCAGCACTAAAATTGACACGTACAGTTTTGGAGTGGTACTTTTCGAACTTGCCACAGCACTTTCAGCAAGCGATAAAAGACTCCCTTCATTTCTAAAGGAATATGTTGTCAATTTCCCTCCGGAAAATATCTTAGAGCTTAAAGATAAGAAAATTCCAGGTTATGATTTTATTTTTAGGGAACTGATCAGGATAGGGAAGATTTGTGTTGAAAAAAGGGCGAAGGATAGACCAGAGATGGTGAAAGTGCTTTTGTTGTTGGAAAAGGTCTCTGAGGGGGAGTCTGAGAGTAGTAGTAGCGATATTTCTTCTGAGTCAGATTAATAAGAATTTTTATAAAGCTTGGTATAGATGTATGAATGTTATAAATTTAATTTCTTATACAGCTGAAATATTGGGTAGGAAAATGAAATTCATAAGACACAAGTTCAATATTAAAGGTCCAAAAAATTGAACAAGCAAAATGTTGACGTTTTACCGGTCGGTAAGTTACAAAAACTGATGATTTAGAAAAAAAATGTATTTTGGTCTGTAAAAATGTAAAAACAAAATCATTTAGTGTATCATAACATTGTGCTTCCATTGATTGTTTCAAAACTTCTAATTTATGTGATAACTTAGTTTAAAAATTGTAGAGGGCGTGCTAATTCTTACTTTTAGTGGTGACATGTCGAAAGCAGACATGCTGCCATCTCAGGACTAAAAAGTTTCATTACACTGCTCAATTGTGTTCTCGTACTTAGTTGCCAAATTTACCAGGTTTATCATATTTAAGGTTGTTTAATTTGTAAAAATCTGCATATATATTTAGCTTTTTCTTTCTCTAATTCAATGAAATCTTAGTTTATATCTCCCTCTACAAATTTTAAACTAGTTTTTCTAGCAACTATGCCTAAAAATCATCATCGACATATATTTTTGACAATCATCATAAGAATCATTTCTAAGATAATTTAAATCAATTTTTATATATAACATAGTTAGGTATAATACTTGTTAAAAAGTAACGTATTGATAGTATCTCTCAAAATATATAAATAAATTTAAAATTGTACAAATGCTTAGTTTTAAGAAATGATAAAGATTCGAAGCATGTTGGGCGAGAAACAAAGACCCTAAATTAGCTTATTTCTCTGTCTAACATTAAATCAACCGGTTATAAATCTGGAGTTCGGAGTGGCCACGAGCACAATCTAGTCATAGGATAGTGCCCCATTTTCTTGCCATAATACCAATAGGAACCACCTGTTCCATGTAACGCTCACCATGAATCTATAATATGTAGAAAATACAACGTTTTTGAGGCATTGCAAGTGCAATTTTTAATTTACGTCAAGGTAGTGCCTAACGTCCCGACGCTTTGTGACTATCCGAACACTGGAACCATGTCGGAACGTTAGCCGTTACAATAAATTTCATCAAATGTTGAAAAAGTTGTATTTTACCATAAAGTTTTAAGAAGGAAGAATAAAATGTAAATACAAGATTAAAAAATTAGGTAAATTTTTATAAATCTAGATGGACCAACGAAAAGAATAAAAATACTGAAGCCTATTGGGACTTAACGTAAGTACGCTCAAGAAAGAGTAGATGGAGCTACAAATCAATCGCGCCAGTTTACATTTCTCAGCGTATTGATGGTAAACCCGTTTATTATAAATATGCGTTATGTAACTTAAGATTTTAATATAAGATTTAGATTTTAAGAGAATTAGCATATCGTTACACATATAGACTGCCTAACTTTATATCTGTTATATTTTTTGTTACGTATTTATTTTTATCCCGTTACTGTTGAGCTTGGAACTTGTGCTATACCCTTTTCCGTTCATAAGATACTATTGTAAATAATACACATATCTTTCTAAAGATTAGTTTTTTACTTAAATAACTGCGCCTATTAGGAATCATACGAAAAATAAGGCTTAAACTTAATTTTAAAATGTATTATAGAGCGACCTTGATTATGAAATTAATAAATGAACTTTTAAAAAATTATTTTTTCGTTTTATTTCATTTTTCAGGAAATTGTTGATAATCTGGCAACATTGCCGCTTAAATATGAAAAACTCAGAAAATTTTTACAATCTGGCAACATCTATTATAAAATATATTTTCGTATTTTAGGAAAAATATTTTCTGAAATTGTTTTTGACGCAAAAAAAACAAGTTTTGATTTTTGAGAAGGTTTTGTCAATATGCTTTGAAATGCGGTGTTGTCTAATTGTACAATTTATGAAGTAATTAATGGATTTCAACGTTGTTAGGTTGTGTAAATTTTCTTTAATTCTTTTACTTAAATAACTGCACCTATTGAGAATCATGTGAAAAATAAGGCTTAAATTTAATTTTAAGACATAAATTAGAGCGATCTAGATTATAAAATTAATAAACGACCTTAAAAAAAATACTTTTTCGTTTTATTTGACTTTCCTTTTTAGCTTTCCTAAGTTTCAGGAAAAAGTTGATGATTTGACAACATCGCTACTTAAATCTGACAAAACCTGAAAATTGATTTAATGTGGCAACATATGTTAAACTGTTTTAGACACAAAAAAAGCGAAAATTTAAATTTCCAAGGTTTAGTTAAAATGCGATGGCGCCTAATTATGGATTTTTTCTATTTATTAATTAAAATATGAAGGCTATTAATGGTTTTTAACGTTATTAGAGTGTGCAAATTTTCTAAATAACTACAATAATAAGGATAAACACGTTTTTATTTGGTTTATTCGTTAGTTTTCAGGAATAAGTTGATGATCTAGCAACATGGCTACTTAAATTTGAAGAAAACCTGAAAATTAATTCAGTCTGGCAACATCAAATTTGGGAAAAAGATTTTCTTCAATTGTTTTTCATACAAAAAAGCAAAAACTTTGGATTTGAGGTTTTGTTAATATGCAGTGTCGCCTAGTTGTGCAATTTTTCCAATTATTAATTAAAATATGAAGTCATTAATGGCTTTAAACGTTGCCAAATTGTGCAAATTTTCTTTAACTCGCTTAAAAATAAAACTACAGCAATAAAAGATAAACACATTTTATTATTTGAATAAAATATAAGCATTTAGCAATCATTTTGTAAATTTTTCATATTTTATAAACAAAATACATTCCATATTTCTTTTAATTAAATATAAATTAAAAAATTGGATAAACCAGGACTTAAACATTAATATTATTGAGCAAAAAAAGACATATTTTAATCATAAATACAAAGTTTGATATGTTCCAAAGAATTGAAACGAAAACATACACGAGTATCTGCCAGATTTTTTGAAAAATTCACTATTTTAGTCACCTCGCGGTTATGTATCTCGGCTAAATTCGGTCTCCGCCGAGTTAATCCGACTGGCAAAACTATGTGACAAATACATTTTCGTCTATGCTTCGATATTTCTGCAGATTATGAGAATTTAAAAATACGCAGGGAAAAACACAAGACAAAATTTACTAAAACGTAACTCAATAATTAATGATTTGCTTTCAGCAATAACTGAAAAAAATAAATTACAACACTAAAAATAAAACATCCTGTTTGAAATCACATACAAAAACAATGTAAATTCTTTACGTCCAAGGTCACTTTAAATGCTTATTATAATAATTATTGCCTGCTGTGCAAGTCCAATGTGCAATAAATGCACTTCGACATAAAAATAAACGACACAGTCCGTCTTTCTCTTACCCATTGACGCAAGCTACAAGGAAAAAAGAATACGACTGTGTCATTTACATTCATGTCAATCAGTGAGGTGAATGCACACATCAAAGTAACCTTTAAAAGTATCGACAATCAGAGGAAAATGTTTATTAAATACAAGGTAAGAGCAAAAAATCCCCAACAAATTTTGAAGGTACTAAAATTGGAAAAATCATTGATTACCAATTTTTTTTGACCTCCCTGTTTAAAATACCATTACAACATGGCAATAAAAAAGCTTCAAAGATAAGTCATACATACAAATGCACGATAAGTATGTGACTTCAACAGAGTTGTATGAATCATTTTTCGCGTGCATAAAATTTCTTTAATCATTCTCAACTGATTAAAAAATTATCATATTTTGCGGTTCAATTATATCTTTTAAAACTTCCGGTTTCATTTTAGTGTCATATTGAAAGGGGAAACACACACGTAATAAGCTCATGCGGCATACAAAAAACAGTACTCAGAGTTACCATAAAATTTTATTATAATAGCATTTTTTAAACATCTCAACGCTTCTTAAACTTTGACAAATTCAATATTTAAGGTAAAAATCTCCCTTAATACCCCCCATCCTCGTAAAAAAAACTTCCTACCTTCAATCGCCCTAAAATTTTGCTTAGTTCAATCGTAGACACAAAAAAAGAAGAACAACAACGCTTACTGTAAACGTGACAAATTTGGCATCGCAGCTAACTTCACCTTATAACCTATAAACTATATTTTTGGTAACTTTGATGGCTTTAATCAAACCAACTTCAAAAAAATAGGTTTAAATTGTCATCATTCAACTTTTTCTCAATATCTACGATTCCCATACCTTAACCTCACTTTACGAATAACCCAACTTATATACTAGTAAGCGCATTCAAACATACATTAAAGCTTTTTCAATCATAACACTTATTCGCTAGCATTCAACTGGGTTTAAACCAAGAAAGTGAGGTTCAGATTTATACAAAAGTACAGTAAACTCTCCTACTGCTATCCTAAACTTATACAGGGTTCAGCGAAAAATACGAGCCCGCAAAACACTTCAATCTTACCTAACCTCAAAACATTTCACTAGAAATTAACTCTATCACGTATTTTCTTTTGAACCCTGTATTCGAAAAAACTTTCCAGTTTCAAAAACCTCGAAGTTTTCTCGAAAATATCAACGTTGGCCTTTTTACGGCGTACTAAGACCTATATATGTACAAAATTATATTAGTAAGTTCTTTTTCTCGCTTAGTATTCAGTCTTTAGCAAAAGGTGTTTATATTTTTGGTTACCAACTTAAAAAAAATACGTAAATTTATGATGTTATACAAGGGTTGCTAAAAACAATGAAAAATTCAGAAATAACACAAATTTTTGGAGCATCCTGTACAAAAAAATTTTCTCGAGACCTAATAGTGTTTAAAATAATAGAATATACTAAATTTCAAATGTGATATTTAAAGTTAAGCTATGATAAGCAAAATATTCCATTAAAAATTTTGCTTACCAGGATTTTTTGAACTCCCTGTATGTCAGATTCTTTGAAGTATCAGGGTACACTTAGCGATACAGCTAATGCAAGACTGTGCCAAAGATGGAATTGATATTTTGAAAAGAACACGAGATATGCGGTGGTAAGCAAGATTTTGCTTACCTCGACTTTGTGAGAGTATCTTACACAGAATAAGCTCCAAAATTTGTATGCTTGCAGCTAGATGTTCAGGTCAGGTCTGTACAAAATTGTTGATTGATAAATTGAAAACTACCAATAAAAGAAAGTAAAAAAAATTATTAATTGAAAATAGTTTTAGCTACCCCTGTATTTTGACTGATATGCATTCAAAAAGTAACTAACACCTTATTAAATTAAATTTCCAGTAATCTCCAATCCGAAATGAAAAGCAAGCTTATTCCACCACAACGTAACTCCCTATAAAACACTCAAATCAACAAGAAAAACTGTAAAACGCAACCAAAAACAAACACACGCCTCATTTCAAATCGGAAATAACCGACTGGAGCCGACATATCCGGTTCTATAGTCTGTTTTACCAAAAATTATCTTATTAATATTTTTGAAATGTTTTCTCTCAAGTTTTTGACTAGTTTAACAGAAAACAAAGACAGATTTTAATTAATTTGGCACAAATATAGTTCGGAAAACTTGTTGCATCCACTACTGGACGAACAGACTATACGTGCCGGCCGTCGCCGATTACACCCGATCTAAAACGATCGCACACGAAAGTCAATCACATAGGGATTATATTCGTACGTAACCTCCAAATTTGGGCACATTTTTAAAATGCATAGTAAACAAACGAAAAATAAATAAATATCTCTGCAACTACAAGAGTCTTTTTTTCAATTGTTGTTGGGTGAGCTCTGACAAAGGGTCTGCACGATGCTGTCGAACTCGTTGAGGTCGCTTTCAAAGGTTTCCAGTTGCTTCTGGAGTTCTGTGACCTCAATGGGAGGAAGTTCCTTGAAGGTTTCGAGCAAGGGTGCTTGCTGCCATTCGCGGAAAAACCTTGTAAGTTCGAATTTTTCACCTGACGGTTTGGCAAATGGTGTTTTCTGTAAACAAATAAAGAAAGATCAGTTAATTTTCTGTTATAAAAAAGTTTCATTTAGCATTTTTTACTTAAAAAACTTCAAGATTTTAAAAAATATTATTTTTATAATGTTTATTTACAGTACAAGCATTAAAAAGCATTGCTAGTATTATTAAACACAATAATATGAATTTGTTAGTCGTTTTTGTTTACTCCCAACTATCTATCTGTAATAAATCAATGACACATTCATACTCAAAATTATTTTTCAGCGATCATACGATGTAACGTTGCCAATTGTTCCTATCATTTGGTTCGCGACCTATATTATTATCATCATGAATTATTTATAACCCTTAACAAATCGTTTCGCAGATAACTAAACCGCAATGTGTTATTTTAAAAGTGTCATCGTAAACGATTTCCTTGCATTTGTTTATACAACACATTCTATTTTCAGTAACCCCGAATTTTATAGATAACAATAATTACAATCCAAAGTTTCTACTTGACATTAATAAAATGGCAAGGTTATGCAAAAATTTATTGCAGTTAAAAGCGGATGGCGAAGGTCAAAAAACATGTTTGCTTTTTCAGGAAGTATGGTTGTGCTTGGAGAATACAAAAATCTAAATAGTCATAAAAAAGTAATTACAAAATGTTCACCTTAGCTATGGAAGATGATTTTAAGGAACTTCCGCGGTAACATACTACGTTTCAATGTGATATTTAAAGTTATGCCTCGATAATACCAATATGTTCCATTTAAAAATTTTGCTTACCACGACTTTTTGTACGCCCTGTGTATCAGATACGTTTGAATTTTAGCATATATGTAGCGACACAACTAATACAAGATTGGGCAAAAGATGGAATTGATATTTTAAAAGGGACATGAGATATGAGGTGGTAAGCAAAATTTTGCTTACCTCGACTTTGTAGGTGTATTTTACATAGGATACGCTCCAAAATTTGTATGCTTGCAGCTAGATGTTTAGGTCAGGTCGGTACAAAATTACTGATTGATACGTTCAAAACTATCAAAGATATTTTATTGGAAGAAAAAATTTTTATTAATTGATGAAATTTACTAACAAGTAACAAAATTAAAATGATGCTGGGCTGGACGTATTGCAAGGACATCAAAAATAACATTTTGTCGACTTAGGCAAATAACACTATGAGGACAAAGACGATCGAGGTGGGTCTAACGAAGATGTTAGTTGCAAATACAGCCTATTAAATACCTGCCTGTCTATATGCCTGTTTGTGTGAACGTACCGAGTTCAAAGAGGGATTTTATTTAATTATATTACAAAGTAGAAAAACAATTCTACAGTTTTATTTTTTTCTGCGGATGATAATCATTGTTATTCTTGATAAAACTGTTTTCAAAGTTTAAAAATAGAATAATATTTTGATATATGATATAAAACTCAAATTTATCTTCGATAAGGAACATTATAAAATCTTAGAAAACAATAATAACTTAATAGATGTTTCATTACAATAAATTACTGGAAAAAACACAATTCAATTTTGCGAGCACTTTCAAATAAAGATTAACATATTGGCGCCTCGTTGGTGCATGATTATTTAATGTCACAACATTTTTAAGCTGTATTGTTTACGATAACGCTTAGTCGTTTTTTAAGCTATCAAGTGTTTTTTTAATTTAAATTTAGCGATAATAGAAAAAAATATATTAGTTATTTTCTGAATCACATTAAGTGGCTTTTTTGGTAAGCCACTGCTTGCTCGATACATTTTTTTATAACAATGGAAAAATTCCCTCCTAGGCTACCACATACTGCTAAGGTTGCTATATTTGCCACCGCAGCACTGATAGTGGGTTGCGATGTTGCCGCACCCCTTAAAAAAGCATTTTTCTTTCGCAAACACTGCCCTGGAAAGTCTAAAAAGAGTAAGATCAATTTTGTAAAACGCAAAAATTTTTTTTGGTTTCACTGGTCTTACAGGCGCCAGCTAAAGACGAATTACATAACCGAAGCGCATTAATTACAATAATAATTGTTTACCGGCCAAAATTCCAATTAAAAATAGGAAAATTACAGCGTTTAAAAGTTTATAACAACAATTTCTCTTGGAATAACAACGTTGACGACAAAAAATCCGCTTACGTAACGTTCCAAAGATCTCCAATTGAAAATTGTGCAAAACAAGTTCAAGGTCGCGTACAAATATAGATTTAACAACAGCCAGTCACATGCAAGTACGAATGCTGGGATAATTTTTTAAATTTATAACTATTTGCGGTTAAGATCATGTGAGCAGGGGATTTTTGCGAACGTGATTCACTATGATGAATTTATGAGTAAAAATCGTGTCATAAACAACAAGGCCTCCGCGTCTTCCAGACTTATCACTTAGCGACGCCTGTTTTCAACGGGGTGACCGAGGCTATTTACATCACCTGACTAATCTAATCAATCTCCATGACTCTATTGACCTTTGAAACATTTTGGTGTGTAAATTAGAAATAGTAAACAATTTTGTTTATAAAAAATGCTGACGATTGTGACAAATAACGCATTTTTCGATAAACAAACAAGTCGAGGAGGTATTGACCTAAATAGTTTTATACAGCGTCGGAGGTCTATCGTTAGAATCCTGTATGCAAAGAAACCTTCCATTTCTGTCAAATGACAAAACGTTAGTGATGTTCGATTGTTAAAACAAAAACACATTAACGACAACCAAATCAAACAGCCAAAGGTTAAACAAATGAATTAGCCAACTATGTTTTATAAGAAATCTTGCATAATGTTAAATAACAAAAGAGCAATGTTTGGACAATAATAAGGCAAACTCAGTAGCGCCTCCTGAATACAAAACAAAAAAAAATCAATTTTATTTGTTTCATTTAATCTCTTTCATAAAAATGTTAGTAACACTTGATTTTTTAATCATCCCATCCATTTCACAATTATTTTAAACTCATAATACTATCAAAAATATACGTTTTACCCTTAAGAGGCGCCCCTGAAATTAGCAGAAAATCTCGCAAAATAACGATGTTTTTCCTTGAACAGCTCCTTCAAATCTTTTAAGTAAAACAAATATTACTTTAGGATAAGCTTTCGCAAAAACATTATTGTTTAAATAAACACAAGTGTTAGATAATGATGATGATACTTAGATTACCTCTAATTACTTAATATTTATAATGAATGTAATAGAAATTAAGCATTTTACAAAGGTAAAAATGCCATTCTATCACGAAACAATTATTTCACGGGATATGCGAAAATTAGTAGAATGCATGCAATAAGCAAAATCAGCCAAAAAGAAAATTACCAAGTCTACCATAATAAAATCGTCGCCAGTGGACACCATCGACACTTCCTGCGTTGTCACGTTTCCATTTTTTTCGTTCTTCTCGCTCTCGTTCTTCTGCTGCGTTGCCGCGTCGTCGACTTCGACGTTTTTGCCGCTCAATCTGTCATTTTCCGGCGACGTCGCCAAACTTTGCGGGTCGCTCTCCACCTGGTGGTCGTTAAGGGAAATTTTGTCGGCGAAGAATGTGCAGTACGGCAAATCCAACTGGAGGTCTTCGAAGTGCTTCTTTTTTCTGTCGGCGAATGCGCCGATCTTCATTGTTTCCGAGAGCGAAGAAGTACGATCATCGCTGAAACAAAAATTAATATTTAATAATCTAAATAGAAACGTAAACGTTCACAAACACAATAAAATAAACAAGTCCTAAAATACCAATCAAAATAAAATCCTTTTGTTGCCTTTCTTAATCTCAAGGCCGCGAGCTTTTTCGCCCGATTAAATAATTCTTCGGTTTTTACACGGTTCTTTTATATTTATTGCAGCGAATCTATTGTTGGCAAACAAAAAAGCCACGGTATTTAGTTCACGTTTATTAATAACGACATTGGAATTCGAGTTTTTTAACCAATTTCTTTACTCTTAAACACAATAGTTTAGAAACTCAAGTTGTAAGCAGTAGTACTTTTACAATTTTAATTCGAAAAAGCATTAAATGAACTTAAAAACTCGAAATTTTAAATTTATCTGTGTTGCCCTTTTAATCTGGACACACCCTTAGTGTGCTAACATAAGGTATATTCTTTTGAGTAATAATCACTTTCAGTTCTGTCACTTGAAGTAATCATGATCACTTGGACCCAATGACAAGTAAACGCATATTCATAAGAACATGAAGTTATCAGTTCCACTTTTTTCACTTTGATCAGTGATAATTTACTCAAAAGAATACAGCCATAATAGATCGAAAAGTGATTTTTCCCCGGTTTTTTGGATTTTACGGAAAATCTGAGGGATTTAGAGAAAAATGTTTCAGAGACGAATTGTACGTCTTGAAAATATCTTCAAAATGAGTTTTTGTTTGTCCAAATCGGTCTGTAAACAAAAAAGTTATTGCAAATTAAACATTAAAAATGGCTTATTTTTCAATTGTTAATAACTTTCTTAATGTTTATTGGATTGTTTTCAACTTTTACCAGAATGTGAGTTTTAAAGTGCTTAAAAAGTGTGTGGAAGTTGGGCGCTGTCGGTCCAATAGTTTTTATAAAATTGCAATTGTTTATTAGAAAAATGAAAAAAGTGACTATTTTTGATTGGCTGTACCGTCGTCTAGGAAACTGCTTCAGAGTTCTGTCAGTGCGCATTCTCTTCGTAAAGACTTAAGCTATCATGTGGTAAAAAAAGTGGATATTTTTCATATTTTGTTTATGCAAAATCGTCATGAAGATATGGGTAGTTTTTCGCTTATAAATAAATTAATTAACAACCGCATTTTTTCTCCGATTTGTTAATGAAGCATATCATTGGAAAGCTGGTAAAAAAAAACACGAATTTCTTAAGTCTTTACGAAGAGAATGAGCACCGACAGAACTCTGTAGCAGTTTTCTAGACGACGGTACAGCCAGTCAAAAATAGTCACTTTTTTCGTTTTTCTAATAAACAATTGCAATTTTACAAAAACTATTGGACCGACAGCGCCCAACTTCCACACACTTTTTAAGCACTTTAGAATTCACATTCTGGTGAAAGTTGAAAACAATTCAATAAATATTAAGAAAGTTATTAACAATTGAAAAATAAGCCATTTTTAATGTTTAATTTGCAATAACTTTTTTGTTTACAGACCGATTTGGACCAACAAAAACACATTTTGAAGATATTTTCAAGACGTACAATTCGTCTCTGGAACATTTTTCTCTAAATCCCTTAGATTTTCCGTAAAATTCAAAAAACCGGGAAAGAATCATTTTTCAACACTCCGTTTCCTATAAATTGCTTCTCTCCTGGTTTTGATAATCCAACGATATCGAAAAAAATGTAATAAATTGCAAAAATGCAATGAGGAAAAATGTTTAACAAGTATAGTACCGGGTATCAGGCTTTCTACAATTGGATGCTCACAATTATAGTAATTATAGTTAAAAATATGTTACCTGAGCTTTAATTAAGCAAAACTATTTTAATTGTGATTGACGACCCAATTCAAGGAGTTTCCTTTTTATATCTGATAACATACCTCTCATTTTACAAATTAAAGACAAAGTTTACTTTTGGAAGCCACTAAATCTTATCATTTTCAATTTATTAATTCCTATTAACCCGCTACAATGGGCGGCCTTATCGGTATAATATTTGTATTGATTTAGAAAAATGGTTCATTGTACCGTATGTATTCATGGCTCCGTATTGCAGTGCCTGTTACGGAGTAGTGCTGAACGTAATTATATCAAAACAATGAAAGTATTTTAATGAGAATTTATTTAGCGGTCGAAGGAAATAAACGACATTCCATGTATTTTGTTTTAAACATATGCACGTACGTCGCAGAGCTTGACATGGTTTCGAGAATCGACGTAATCTGTTTTTTTCGAGACCATTTAGATTTGTAGGTTATGGTGTTTAAGTATTGGGTATCGATTCTGATTATTTTTTGATAATTTTAACAATATAGTAAAAAAAAGAAAATGAGATAAGATTTTACTAAAATTTTTTTCTGTGTAGCATATGCAAAAACTCTACAAAAAAAGATAAATAAAACTTAAGAGAAATTTATCAGTTTAACAAAACATTTCATATTAAAAAATATGTCGATTCTTGATAAAATTATCTACATTTAACTGACAAATAACTTCTTAAAACATAATAAAAAAATATATATATCTAATCAACTAAAACTCCATAAGAGGTCAACATAACAATAATATTTTGCACCGCAACATAAGTATATTAATTTTTAAAAAATCTACACTTATCTAAGTGAAGCACAAACTTGAAAATAAATCCCTAAAACCAATATTAAAGGACATTTAAATATTCCCGATCAAAACAAATTGACTTTTAACTACACAAAAATGTCCGCCAATCCCAAATCGACCAAGGTCGTACCAAGTACGACCTTTCTATAACCACTACGAATTTTTTATTTCACACCGGATGCTTGAAAATGAATGGTTTCACTATCTCTTTTTATTACTGCTATTTTTATTATTCTATTCATAGCATTACACCGTATATTACATTCATAACGATATCCGGCTCGAATGAACAATTTCAAGCATTAAATTGTTTTAATTTGACAACGAAAAGTCCAAAAATATACTTTTAAGTTATAGTCCGCGAGTCCAACGGGGTTTTGGTAGCCGATGATGGGACATTAACAATTTTTTTGTTTATAACAAAACAGGGAGTCAAAATACAAATAAGAAATCACAAAAAATCCACTTTATTTTTATCTTTATCATAGGGCTATTCTTTAGTCATTATTACTTTCACTTAAAATAATCATGATCACTTCAACCCAATGACAAGTAAATGCATATTCAAAAGAACATGAAGTTATCAGTTACACTTTTTTCACTTTGATCAATTGATAATTACTCTAAAGAATACAGCCCATATCAGACCAAATTATTAATTAATAAACGACATAACCCACGCTTTCGCGCCAAATACCATTACCATTCGACCTTCAAAACGTAGGTCTGAGCTCGATAGCTCGTCGAATGCAAAACGTCAGTCGTGGCCACCGTTGATTGGCCATTTCAGCCCGCAGCCGTTGGGATTGCGACCGGCGTTTCCAACTGTTTCCGCCAAGCCTCCTAGATTGTAATTTATTGGACGACTATCGCAGACACTGTAATTATTGTGCCGTTAACGTTATAGGACTGAGGGAACGTCTGTTAAAACAGATTAACGGTAGTAGAACATAGCGATTGACGCCCAATAAAAGTATGTAGGATTGCTCGGAATGCACTCTTAAATATGAGTGTTTTACATTCTTTTTTGGCGCAGCATGAAGTGTTTAAATTGAGCCTCGTAACCGGTTTGAAATCCGAGTTACTCGGAGCCATTTAAGCGAAAAGGCTTGCAAGTTGGGTCATTCGCGGTCATTTCAACATTGGAATGCATAAAGCATTTTTTCGCGTGGAAAATGTCGTAAAATCAAAGCCACCTCCTTATTATTTGATAAAACAAATTACACAACGGAAAAAATAAGATCCACTTTCTTGCGAGAACTAATGTGATCATTAAAATTTATTACCGAAATCCGATATTTTTTTATCTGTTTTTTCCGTGTGCTGTCTAGTGACGTCAGAAAAATTCATTGTCGTAAAAACAAACGACGAAAAACATTTATTCTATCAGTGTGTTTGTTCTATTTTTCTGGTACTATAAAATTGTCGACACATGTTTAGCAGGCGTTTTTTATTGCTATTAAAAATATGTTTGTATCAAAATAACAGCAAAACAGGTTTTTTCTTATAAATATGAAGTTTAGATTTTGCTCTTTCACTTTTCACAATTAACAAATAGAGTGGTACCTTAAGCAGCGTCCACACTCGCATAAATAGTACAAAAACGCACAAATTTTTGCCGCATGCCCACACACAACATAAATTTTTACCAGTGTTGCCCTACTTTTACCCAATAGTGTATTTTTGCCTGTTTAAACTAAAATAAAGGAATAGATAGCCTACTGCATACATACATGGTGTCCGGATTTCGTTATTTTTGCTGGGCATCTCCACTATTTTTAAAGTTAGCGGAATGCGGTTTTCTCGAAGTGGGATTACTTTTGCGTAAAACGACAGTTGGCGCAGACACAATTTTCACAGCACTCTTAGTTTTTTAGATACAGGGATTTTTAGAAAATTTGCCATTTTGGGACACCCTTCGTATTTCGGTTATCTTTTTAGTTATCGAAAAGGTAAATATTGACTCAAATAAAGTTTTGCACGTAAAATTCAGTGGCGTCGTTAGTTTTGCTCTAAGTATTACTGTTTTTTAGATATAAATCAAACTTGTATTTTTTTTTAATGGAACACCCCGTATATTCATAAACCGTTGCATTCCGCTTACCAAGGGCTTTTTAACGATATATAATATTTAATAATTCTTTTTTCGTTTAAGCCATTAAATTATACTTTTTAGTTTACATGTTTTAATGCACGCAAAAGTGGCATTGCTACCCGGCAAAAACAACGAAATCCGGACACCCTGTACAACGCTCTAGCATTTCAAATAAAAACACCCTTAATGGATGTTTACAAAAAGAAAACAATAATAAAAAGGCGCCGGTAGTTAAAAATAAGCACGTCAAATTGTTGGCAGTGATTTTCTAATCTATTTAACACACCGAATTATTGCAATAATTTTTTTATTTGGCAAGATCTGCTTGCTTGCTTGTTACCAAGCGCATTATCTTGGAAAAGTTTTGATTAATCCGTACAACAACAACAAACATATTTCGATAATTGTTAGCAATCAATTCGGCAACAATAATTTGTGGAAACGGGCATCCCGAATTTTTACGTGTAATGTTTCTAATATTTTTTTCTTTAGTCCAAGAGCCCAGGGAACTTTCGTAGACGATGAAGCTACATGGCTACACCAAAGTTTTTTATATGTATTTTAACGCTCTGATAACGAATATTCAGTGTGGATCCCTGGAAAATGGTCAGGTTATGTGTTATAAACAAAAAAATTGTTTTTTTTTTGTAAAATAAAAAAAATGTTTGTGTTTCTCGGTCGGTAAAATGAATTGATTTGATAAATATTTTCAGCGAAGGACTATAAGTTGGAATTAATCATAATGCAAAAATGTAGTGTTTTTATTGCTTTTTAACGCTATAAACAAATTATGTTTTATCAGTTATAATGTACTCGAAGCCGTGTATGAAGGGAAGTGAAATACTGCCCTCGGTTCAAGCGTTTTAAACTCGGGTGCATCAAACCCCGAGTAGATCCGAGCAAAAGTGTCAATTTGCTGGGTAAATAACCTCCAAATTATTTATTTCGGACTTGGTGTTTTTAACATGCATATGAAAACATATTGAAGAAAAAAAAGGGTAAAAATATTATTATTATGTTCATGAATTTTTTCAGATGTGGTGAAAGATAGTCACAATCATAAAAAACCGCATTTATTAGTGTTTTTTCGCATTTTTATCGATTTACATATTTATATGCCGAAGCCATTTTCAACCATTTTGTATTACTTAATGATTAAGACAAGATTAAGACAAGGCTAAGACAATTTTAGGTAATTTTTTTATTTCAAATATTTGGTCATACCTTGTAATTTTTTTTAAATACAAAGTAACATAGAAATAAATCATTTCAGTTCATGAAAAAATTTTTTCGTTAAAAATAGACATAAGTATAAAGAAGTATTATTACTATTTTAAACAATAAACCAATAATTGACGTATTAAAAATCTTATTTTATAATATATATATATATATATATATATATATATATATATATATATATATATATATATATATATATATATATATATATATATATATAGATTTAAGACAACTGAAGATTTATAAGAAAATTCCATGCTTCAAAACTCGATAAAAATGCTAATAATTTCTGTTTTTTGCGATTTTGACTGCTTCACCACATTTAAAAATCTGAAAAAATTCATGGACATAGTACGGCGTCTAAAAAACAACATATTTTTTTTTCGGCCCTGCGGTTGTCCTAGTTTTTATTTTATTGAATTTAAAAATTTTTGAACACCCATAAAAATTTGAATTTCGCCCCAGAAATTTTTATAAAAAATATCATGTTGTAGACAATAAAAAAACCTACAAAATGAAGAAAAAAACAAGTTTCTACGATGACTAAAACCGAAGATATCGTCAAAAAACAAAAAAAAGACGTTTTATTTTTTTTTTGAGGTTATGTGCAGAATAAACTGGGAAAAATGGACGATATATCGTTTTGAATTCGCGTAACTATGTTAATTTTAATCGACAACTGTAACACGAGGTGTCGCAACCGATTGATAATTATTATCTATTTTCGGAACAATTACCACATAATGGAATGGTCTTAATTAACATTATCAAGTATTAATTAAAAATGTTTTTAGAATTCGTAGAAGTAACAAAAATGCGAGTTTTTTGACCCTGTGCCATTGAATAAGCACTATCTGGTAACGACACGTTTCTTTTCAAAAAATGACCAAATCAAAAATATATTTATAGAAACTAAAAGAAATGTGACGACCACTTGAAATGCAATAATTTCCAAAAAACTGTCTGCAGACCAAAGAACAAAATACTAGACAATTCCGAACTCTCACATTCTTTTGAGGAAATTTCTAGGGAAATATCTTCTAATCGACAATTACCTAACTTAATCTTTAATGTTAAAGACAGACATAATAAATATCAAAAAATCACGAGTTTATAAGTTGAAACATAATAAATTCAATAGCTGCTACATTGGACAAATAGGAAGAAATTTCGAAACTTGAATTAATGAACACAAATCATATGTTAGACTTAAGAAAAGAACGCCCAATTTCGTAGATCATTTTTTAGATACGAACAATGAATTTCCAAATTTAAATAGCTTATCAACATTGCCCGCTGAACAGAAAATAAACATATTAGAAAATATTGAAATATATCAACATAAAAAAGACCAAAAAACAAACCTTCTCAACACTCAACTGGAATTTAGAAATGCCCCGTTGTTAAGAGTACTGTACACTAATAAAATTAGACCATCTTTCTTAAGTTTAGGACCAAAAACCTGATACTACAGCGGGTTCATTTAAAAGTTTAAATAATTACTAATTACACCCCTGCTATCCTATATTTATATATAAGCACTAACTTAGCTTATTAACTATAGCGTCTGAAGATGTAGTTGTTATTATTCTTGTTTATATTACATTTTATAATAGATTATGTGCACTAGGTGAATGTTTGTAAGTAGAAAGCCACTTATCTTCTTACACCATTTGTTTAAAGAGTTAAAAAGCAATAAAAACATTATATTTTCGCATTGTGATTAATCCCACCTTGTAGTCCTTGACTTGAACTATCAATTACTGGGCGTACAATTTGTAAATATATATCTAATCAAAATAAATATCCTTGTTATATCAATACAAATTACTAAAATCCATTTGGAAATATATAAATTGTTGGGAGACAAATATTGCAGACCTAATTCAACATTACATTGTTGCGTCTTATCTAACAGCAAGTAAATTTTTTTAACCGATTATCATTTTGTGGTAAAAAAAAGGTTCTTTGACCCCCGAATCGATAGATAAGGAAAATCAACTATAAAAATAACTGTTTTAACTAGCTTATTGCTAAAATGCTAATCTTATGTACATAATCTAAAAACTGCTTACATATACATACATACATCAGAATGATTGTTTAGCAGTACCGCAACAGGCTTGACTACAAGCATAACATAAATTTACACTTTGATGCGATTTACTATACTTAATTTTTGCCTTATTCCGGATCTGCGTTTTTCGGTACGCTAGTACCTATTTTACGTTGATCATCAATACTATTAGATATACAGAGTGGTCAAAATGAAAAGTTATTTTGGAAAATAATCGTATTTTAGAAACAGTTCAATATATGGTATTCAAAATAAGCATTTTATGTTTCTATGAGAGAGAAATAAAAATCTATGAGTCCTTTTAAGTTTCCCACTGGAGGGCGCTAGTTACGTACACCGGATTTAATAAATCTAGGCATTTTCTCTTTCCTGTAAAATTAGACAAGTTTTCAATTCAAGTTTCTAAAGTCGGGTATCAGTTTTCGTTATTGGTTTTTAAAAAAAAAAACAAGCAGCGGCTATCATGGGGAGATCGTTGGTGCAACACTTTGCTTACACTGCAAAAACTCATAGTTTGGTTACCGATCCCAAATGATTGCATCAAAATGTTCAGAATTTTGCAGGAAGTCTAAAAGTGTACAAAAAATTGGGGGTCAGTATTTAAAAAATCCAAGCATAGCTTTTTCCGAGACTCCCTGTATGATTTAATATATTGGAAAAATTCGTACCAAAAAAACAACGCCGACGTGTCCACCAAACGATTTAAAAGAAAATAGAGTTTTTTAAATAATTAATGTCAGACTTCACATGCGGGTACAAGATTTATTAAAGCCACAGCATGTAACTAGCGTCCTCTAGTGACTAATTCAGTCATTAATTAATCATTATATCAACAGTGGGAGTCCGAATAGTAAATCTAACTCAATTAGTTGTAGAGTTAGGAACAATTGAAAGTGTCTCACGTTGCACCAAAGGTCAACAAATTTTCCGGACGACTAAAAAAAACTTAAAACAACGCTTTGCCAAAAAAAAAAGTAAAAATTTTTGGCGCCTGGAACTAAAAAAATGTGGGTTAGGTCAAAAAACTAATTAGCGAAAAATATATGGACCAGTCACCTGAAATATAGCCTGCCTATTACCGCATTTTGTTTCGGTACAATTACATTAAAAAAAAATCCATAAGAAATCGACCCAATATTATAGATGACCTTGTTATTTACCAAAGTTACAATTATTTTTTCATCACGATCGATGCGGGATATAGGTAATAATGATAATAATATACTTCCGATCAAAAAGCTATGTTGTCACGCCAAGGCATTATTGACTAAAAAATAATTGATTGTGTTATTTGGTATAATTATGAGAAGACCAGTTCAGGTGGAAAACAACTTTTTTGTAACACGCGTCATATCTTAATCTAAAAAAAGAACATTTTTTACGTATACAAAGTGGTCCAATAGTATAGCAAACTCTAATAGGTAATTCCGTTATTATTAAAGTACGAAAACAATATTTTATATACAAGTTGGAAAAGGGTAATATGGAAAAGTAGGAGACCAAGAGCATTTTTTTTTAAATGGAACACCCTATATATATTTACATATTTGGGTTCTCCACTGAAATATTCTATTGAATACCGAAATTAGAATTTTTTTTGTGGCGTTGCCAAATTAACGAGAAAAATCTATAAATTTCGGTAAAAACATGACGTTATAAAATTTGTAATACTTCCCAACTAGCACCAATGTACAAAAATAATTAATATTTTGTCCAAGGTGTGTTTGGCAGACATCCTGTATTTATCTAGCATACCCTAAAGATATTTTGATTACCTTTGTACTAACAAAGTTATTAGACTTTAACACCTATTGAACCACCCTATATACATTTTCATTTACACTTGTTGATAGAAACATTCAGTGCATCTTTTTCATAGTTGTCATACTGCTGATCTTTAAAATAAAAATAATCTAATTTTGTTGTGGTGAACGAAAAATTATACTTTGCATAAAGCAAGAAAATCATACACTGAAATAAGAAAATTTGTAAAAAGGAATAGCTCTAATATTCGCAAATAAAATATGAACTGGAACAACTTCCCATAAACATAAAACATATCGAAAAAAAAACAAGAAAAAAATATATACTAACCGAAAAAGGTACCTCATCCTAGTACCAACCATATTTGCCTTTTTGAACGTAATTTTGACGGATATAGAAAACCTTTTCGAGAAGTCTTTTCAGCTCAATGTCAAGCAAAGTCCTTAAAATTCCTTCAATAAGAATCACGACAGAATGAATGAATAATCACTGTAACCGGGGAAAATTTACAAAAATCTTGCGTTTTTTTCCGGCCAGTCTACCAGAACTAAGCCCTAGTCACCTAGTTTTCCAAATCAGCACGATTTGTGCGGCGAAGGTAAGTAGTATTTAAAAAAATATTACCGGTATATATATTTGTTGTTATAGCAACGGAGTGTCGCGCCAATTGCCGTACTACTCGGTGACTTGAGCTAAACTGACTTAAGTTGAGTACGGTTTAGAGAGGGCTTTGCGCAATGCGGTTTGAATGTGAAAAACAACTTGGAATTGGGAGTTTTTGCAATGTACGTTTGGATTCGCGAGTGTGTTAAAATTAAAAAATATTTTTTATAAAAATTTAAGTCACATTTTGAAAAAGGTAATTTATTTTTCACACTTCTTTGGTTCGGAGTTTGAAAAGGTTTAAAAATACTCTATATACAGGGTGGAGCACCAAATTTCCATTGATAAAATATTTTTAATAAGGGATATGTTTTAAAATTATTTATAAACATACAATTCTCTGTTCCTTTAGATGTAATGAAGAAAAAACGGTAAAAATATTTATAAGATAAAGGTAAGGCATCAATAAAAGTCAGTGTTGATTGGATGAAGTTTTCTGAAGAGTGTTTGATCAATCCAAGGTGATAACAAATCATTTTTCGTACAAATTAATTTTTTAACCGACTTCTAAAAGAAGGAGGTTCTCAATTCGTCGCGTAGGTTTTTTTTTTTATGTATGTACCCCGATTTCTCCGGAACAGCTGCACCGATTTGAATGAAATTTTTTACGTTACGTTCAGGAAGTTGCTGGGGTAGTCCCATATTTTTTTAGATGAAATTGGTGCAGTAAAATCCAAGATAACGCTTACAATATGGCGGCCAAAAAAATTTATTTTGTCCGATTTTCTCCAAAATTGGTACTGGGGAGTTTTCGGGGTCGCACATGACGAAACTAAAATTATTTTTAAAAAATTCAATATGGCGTATCCAATATGGTGGATAAAAAATTAATTTTCTCCGATTTTTTTCAAAATTGATGATATGGGGAAGTTTTTGGGATAGCACATTACGAATCTGATATTATTTAAAGAAAAAGTTATATATGGCGGATCTAAGATGGCAGATTAAATATTCTACACCCCTCGATTTTGTCTAAAGGGGGATTTTTGTTAGTGTTAATTACGAAATTAAAATAATTTTTTAAAAACTCAATCTGGCAGAATCAACATGGAGTCCTAAAAATTTTACATTTTTCGACTTTCTCCAAAACTGATATAGAGGGTTTTTGAGGATGTAAATTATAAATTTAACAGTATTTTTCAGGATTCAATATGGCGAATGCAATATAGCTGACTAAAGATTTTACATTTTTCGATTTTGTTCAAAAGTGGAACTGAATCGTTTTTGAGGATGTAAATAGCGAATATAAAATTATTTTAATAAAATCTGATATGTCAGATGCAATATGACCGTTTAGAAGTTTTAAATTTTTGGATTTCATCTAAAATTGGTACTAGGGGGCTTTGAAGGGTTTAGATTTAGATTAGATTAGGACATTAAAATTATTTTTTTGAAATTCAATATGGTAGGAAGAAAATTTAACCTTATTCGCATTTTTTCAATTTTGTATTAGGGGGTTGGGGGGTGGTGTATTACGAATATGAAGTTATTTTTTTACAACTATTAGGTTAATATGAGGGATTAAAAATTTTACATTTTCCGGTTTTATATAAAATTGATATTGCGGGGTTCTTGGGGCGTACACAAACTCAAAATCCAATATAAAATATATCGGGCTAAGAAATTTACGTATCAAATTCTTTAAATATCGATATTGGAAGGTTTTGGGGTCCATATTACCAATCTAAAATTAATTTGAAATTTAAGATAGTGGATTTACTATGACAGACTAAATATTTGTTTGACATAATTTCATTGGTATTTGGAGAACTCTAAGAATCAAAGAATTTTTAGGTTCATTTTAGGGTGATTTACAAATCTGGATAAAATGGGTACTTTTTTGCCACCTTGGAGGCATTGCGAGGTACACTAATCTCGATTAGTACTTAGTTCAAATAATTTATGAATATCATAATGAATTCAAAACTAAAAATCGAAAAATAAAATTTTTATAAAAAAAAATGAACCGACTTCGAAAAGTGCGCTAAAAAGTGATAAATAACTATAAAATATTATATAAAATTGAAATTATTTCTAAATGAAATAAATAACTACTAATATATACAAATTATGTTAAGAAAGCAATTACAAATAAAGTATTTTTAATCTTTTTATGCGAATCACATTTTTGTCAGGTATTAGTTTGGCGCTGACTTCAAAAATTTCAATTTCATTTAAAAATTTATAGATATTTTTCGCTTTTTAGCGCACTTTTAGAAGTCGGGTCGATTTTTTTATAAAAATTTTATTAGCTATTATTTTTTTTAACTACGTACTTGACCAACTGCCAGTAGAATTTCCACATCTGTAATATTCTGAATACATATATTTACCTACGAAGACTTGTACAATGTCAATAGAAAGGTGACAATTGTTTACAGAACTTCTAATTAAGCCGCAGGTATTGAAAAACATGATTGTTGTTTACGTAACAAATTCTTATGTAAAGTGGCACGAAAAATGTATAAAATTGATACAACAGGAAGATTTTCTCTTTTTAATAATATAACAGCTGCAAATGATCGGCTTTTCCAAGCAAAAAAATGACCTTTTACGTCGATTAGATACGTCTGTCTTCGACAGGTGCGAGTCTAAAATCTATCGTTAAATCGGTGTTAATTAATTTACACCCACATAAGAAAAATCAATTTTCCTGTTCCTGTAAAATAATGTTATGTTATCTATTTTTTTTTTAGATTTCCATATAAAAATTCATACAAGTCGAAGAGATTTAGTATTATAAAATGCATTTTATTATCGAATATAAATGCCCAAGTAAATAATTCAGTGAATATTATTATAGTATTTTAATAACCAATATCCGATAGGTAGGAATAAAATATTTTTGTTATTAAAAACCTAAACCACAAACCCTACTTATTTATTATTTATAATATATAACTGTACTGTTAACTGCGTAAGTTTTCTATTGCTTTTCACTTTCAAGGCATATTTTCTTTTTTCTTTGCTTTATTCGAACTTATCTTTAGAGGTTTAGCGGCTCTTAGTACCAGGAAATTCTTCTCAGGACTCGCTTATTTGTTTGTCTACAAATTATTAAGGGGCAATAATTCGTGCTCATTTTGTTATAATACTGATTATGTTTTGGTTCGGAGGAGTGGTGTTGTTTTTATTACTTTTTATTCAAATAATTATTTTCGTTGAAATGACTGAAAAGAAAATTTTTAACAATTAAGAAGTGAAAAAACAGATTTTTCAAGTTCTAGGAAAAGCTATTGGTTTTCAGCTAAAAAGTTTCAAACAAAAGTTGTATGCATTGAAAATACCTACAAAACGAGCTAAGCTATTGCAAAAAAAAACTGCTAAAATGGCTGTTTTTTCAATTGTTTATAAACAATAGAAAAATATATTGTATTAACTTTATACTGTAACTAAAGAAGCCTCTTGTTGCATACAACAAATGTGCAAAATTTCAAGTAAAAAATATTCAATGGTTTTTTGCACAGTGAATTTGTTTATAACTTTTTATGTTTTTTTGATTGTTTATTCTTAGCAATCTAGAGGTTGTACAGCGGTCTGCGGGTATGCAAAGAAAGTTCCATACTTATACTAACATTGACAAAAAAGAAAGAAATGAATTGTTGATCTTAAATTGTTGAAACAGAAAAATAAAATTGGGATTCGTTTTTTCGAGAGTCGGAAAGTGAGCAGTGGGGGGGGAGGGGGCGTTCTTTCAGCTTGCGGCGGGAGGAAAAAAACCGTGACTCGCACGCTTCAAATTCAAACAATGGATGATATGTTTTAGTAATCAAATTATTGTTAAACATAGCAATAAACAAATTGTTGCACTTTAATACATTTTATGTATAATTATAATTTTGCTTTTCAAACTGCGCAAAAATTATTACAGTGGTCAACATTACACTAATAATTAGGAATAATAAAAATTAGATTGCTTTTTAATGTACCATTAATATTTATCAAGATATAGCATGAAACAAATAGCAACATTTTATTACAGATGCTAGTGACCTCATCTGATTATAAATATGGGGTTTAGTTGGACCAGATCAATAAAACAACTTATGGAACACTTTGCTGTATTTGTCGACGTTTCGACCTCTATGAGATCATCCTCAGGACTATAAGCCAGATCCCTTGCTTACTAAATAAAATTAAAAACATTTCTAGGAAGTAATATGCTGGATAATTTAATTATATCAGTTATCGATTCTAGACGTTAGTACAAATTGATATTTTATTTGGTTTTTACCCGTTCTTCCCCAATTTATAAATATAATTAAGTTATCCAGCATATTACTTCCTAGCAATGTTTTTAATTTTATTTTGTACGCAAAGGATCTAGCTGTATAGTCCTGAGGATGATCTCATAGAGGTCGAAACGTCGACAAATACAGCGAAGTGTTCCAAATATTTTTTTTATTGACCTTTTATATATAATAATAATAGCAACATTTGACGATTATATTGTAAGCGAGAATTATTGTAATATTACTGTCAAAGACGATGAAAGTAATAGGGAAGAAAATAATTATTATTATGATAATAATGATGATGTTGATGATGATGATAATTATGTCAATGATGAGAGTGATGATGATGATGAGAGTAATAATGACGATGAGAGTGATAATGATGATAATTGTAATGATAATAATGAAACCGATAAGGGTTTCGAAAATGAGTGTCCATCGATGTCTAAAAAACGGAGAACGAAATAAATATTTTATATAGATTTAAACAAAAAAAAATTTGTTAGCAAAAAATTTTGTAAGTGAAAAATATTCGTCCAATAAAATAAACAAATAAGTTAACATGTGTTTTTTTTTGCAACAACCAATAATTTGGCGTCAAATGACAGTAGCAATTTGTATCATGCTATAACTTCATAAATATTAATGGTAAATTATAAATCAATCTGATTTTTAAAATTCCTATTGGTATACTTTTGACCGCAGTAATATTTTTTTCGCAATTTGAAAAGTACGTGCAACAATTTGTTTATTGCTATGTTTAACAATAATTTGATTACAAAAACATATCATCTATTGTTCATACCCCTTATTAACAATTAAAAAAACAGTCATTTTAGCACGTTTTTTTTTTGCAATAACTAACAAACAAATTATCCGATTTGGTTGAACTTTAACTCATTTTGTAGGTATTTTCAAAGCGTGAAACTTTTTTACTGAAAAACAATAGCTTTTCCTAGAACAGGAAAAAACTGTTTTTCACACCTTGTTAAATAAAAAATTTTCCCCAAAAAAGGAAATGAGACATAAAATATCACATAATTACGTAGTCAAAAGTCCACTAACAATAAATTTTTTCCAGATGCTAATTCCGCCGACCTATTTAAAAGTCGGTTAAAAATCAGTTACTATTCTTTGTGCAAAAACTCCTCACAATTACAAGCAAACTGTGGGACATCAGACGTCACCAAGTTATCTGAATTATTCACGTTTAAGGTTGGATGCACGTGTTTTTTTTTGTTCACAATTCTCCTGTTTTTTTTATTTTAATAAAAAGTATAATAATAACAATTTATATGGGCAGTGTCAATTTAATTAGAACCAGTAAACATTTCTACATATGATTTAATGCAAGAAAAATTACATAAACCATTCAAACAGCGCCTAAAACACAGCGGACCAAACAACTGCAAATGTATTTTTACACCACGATCATACGCTACGAGTGCTTTGACCTCTGCATTTTTTTGTATCTCTCGGCGATCTATCAATTTATAGATATCCAACCGAGCGTTGCAAACTACAAAATTTATGTCGCCCATCGTTTATTTTTAATTTTGCGACACACCCGATCATTGTTTTATCGTAATAAAAATACGTCTTCAACAGCAGACTCGTCTTGGATCGTTTTTTTCTGTCTACTAAAATTCCGGAGTGTTTTGGCCGCCAGATTGACCAAACTTGAACACATTTAATTTTGCGAATTTGCATAAAATTCATAAATTTTAGTATCAATTAGAAAGTGTACTTGATCCCCATAAAAATAAATAAAAAAAAAGAGCTAAGCTGACAGGACAACCTTAATAGTAAATAATCAGATAAAAGAAGATCGTTCGTTAAAAACAAATGATGGTAAACAAGCGAACGTCATCGTCATAACTAAAGAATGTTCTCGAGGAAGATATTTATTTACTAAATTGCATTAAGTAATATATCACGTGATATCTCTACCAGCTTATATAACAATAATAAACACCGTCTATTTTTATGAGATCCAAAATACCTTGTCGATAATCTTTTGGATAACCCGAACACAAAAATGCAGGGTGGTCACATTACTCCATGGAAAATAGACTTTCGTCAAAACAAAAATGTATCATTGGTTTTTTTGCTGGATTGTGTTCATTTCGGCATCCTATAAAACATATCTCGATGATAACTTGCAAAAACCTGAGCAAAAAAAATGGCGGACCAAAAATGGTCACGATTTTCGGATTTTTGAGTTTATCTCGAAAAGTAAAAGTTGTATCGAAAAATATTTTAAGCAAAAGTTGTAGAAAATTAAAAAACCTATCGATTCATATAATATAAGTTATAGGGGGCGCCACTAGTTATCGAGATATTTTTTTTTTGCACAAAATTTATGGTTCTGGAATCTGTGAGTTTTTTTATTTTCCGAGAAATTCGATGTCAAAGTTGAAAATTTAACCTCAATTTTCCGCTTTCCTAATTAAGATACAATCGTGGGCCGACAAATTTTGCAAAAACCAATTTTTGCACCAATAAAATTGCAATAACTTTTCATGGGATGAAGATAACATTTTTTTAACACATGCATTGGATTTAGATGTATCATTTCCGATCTCAAAAAAAAAATAATTTTGGATGAAAAAAACTTTTTTTTTAATTCATAATGGCGTGGCAAATGAATATTAAGGGCTAAAATTTGCAGAAAATGCTTTTTAATGCTTGTGCTTTACCTGTGAATTTCTTGGATCCAAGAAATACACTTCCATACGATCTGTGAACCTTCGAAAATTGGGCCAAATCTAATCGAAAATAGCTGCTGCAGGCCGCTGTGTGCGGGTTGCCATAGTTCAAGCGCATTATTCATCTGCGCTTCAAGGTAACTTAAGCATCACAAGTAATATTTATAACATCGATGTGGTTTTATTAATTTATATGATAGTAACAATTTGTTTCATATTAATTAATCATTTGTTTATTAACAAAATTTTTAGAAAAAATTATAGAGAAAATCATACAAATATTCAATTATATATTACATATTCTACTGATTTTCCCTTTATATTATTATTACCTAATAGTTTATTAACAAAATTTCTACGAAAATTTCTATCAAGAAATCATATAAAAATATAAAAATAATATATAATACGTCATATAAATATTTAATAACACATTAAAATTACGTGCGAAAATCATACAAATATAATATATCAATTATGCATTCATCTTTCTTTTTTTCTATTACTTCTATGCAATCGGCGTCCATTTCATCATCGCAATTATTACTCTCACTTACATCGCACATACCATTTTCATCATTATTCTCAGTTTCATTGTACATATCATTTTCATCATTATTAAAATTTTCAAAATCATTCTGACATATTATTCATTTCCTCTGAATTGTCATCATCGTTTTCTAAATCGCAGGAAATTTAATTTTCAAAGCAATTATAGCACTGTCCATCACAGTGCTCACACAAATCTGTACATTTCAGACATTTCTAGAATATATAATATATAACTGAATATTTGTATAATTTTCTCTTATAATTTTTTTGTAAAAATTTTGTTAATAAACTGTTAGATAATAATAATAATATAAAGGAAAAAAACAGTATAATATATAATATATAATTGAATATTTGTATGATTTTCTCTTACAATTTTTTTGTAAAAATTTTGTTAATAAACTGTTAGATATTAATAATAATATAAAGGAAAAAAACAGTTTATATAATATATAATTGAATATTTGTATGATTTTCTCTTACAATTTTTTTATAAAAATTTTGTTAATAAACTGTTAGATAATAATAATAATATAAAGGAAAAAAACAGTATAATATATAATATATAATTGAATATTTGTATGATTTTCTCTTACAATTTTTTTGTAAAAATTTTGTTAATAAACTGTTAGATAATAATAATAATATAAAGGAAAAAAACAGTTTATATAATATATAATTGAATATTTGTATGATTTTCTCTTACAATTTTTTTGTAAAAATTTTGTTAATAAACTGTCAGATAATAATAATATAAAGGAAAAAAACAGTATAATATGTAATATATAACTGAATATTTGTATGATTTTCTCTATAATTTTTTGTAAAAACTTTGTTAATAAACAAATTAATAATTAATATGACTAAACAAATTGTTACTATCACATAAATTAATAAAACAACATCAATATTACAAATATTACTTGTGATGCATAAGTTTCCTTGAAGCGCCAATGAATAATGCGCCTGAACTATGGCAACCCGCCGACAGCGGCCTGCAGCAACTATTTTCGATTAGATTCGGCCAATTTTCGAAGGTTCACAGACCGTATGGAAGTGTATTTCTTGGATCGAAAAAAATCACAGGTAAAGCACAAGCATTAAAAAGCATCTTCTGCAAATTTGAGCCCTTAATATTCATTTGCATTATGAATTTTTGAAAAAAAAAACCTTTTTTTCATCCAAAATTAATAATTTTTTTTTAGATCGGAAATGATATATCTAAATCCAATGCACGCATTAAAAAAATTTTATCTCCATCCGGTGAAAAGTTATCGCAATTTTTTTGGTGCAAAAATTGGTTTTTGCAAAATTTCTCGGCCCACGATTAAAAAAAAAATTTTAATAGATCATCAAAATATAAAACAATATAAACAATTTCCATTAAAATTGAGCACAGTACCTTAACAAGGAACGTGGAAAATTAAGGTTGAATTTTCAACTTTGACATCAAATTTCTCGGAAAATATAAAACTCGCAGATTGCGGGTTTGACATACTTTTTTAGAATGATAATACATATATTTGTGTGAAATTTTAAATCGGTAGTTTGTTAATAAATGTTTAAAAAAAACCAAAACCATAAATTTTGTAGAAAAAAAATATATATCTCGATAACTAGTGACGCCACCTATAACTTATATTATATGAATCGATAAGTTTTTTAATTCTCTACAACTTTTGTTTGAAACATTTTTCGATACAACTTTTAGTTTTAGAGATAAACTCAAAAAACCGAAAATCGTGGCCATTTTTGGTCCGCATTTTTTTTGCTCAGGTCTTTCAGAGTTACCATCCAGATATGTTTTATAGGATGCCGAAATCAACACATTCCAGCAAAAAAAAACAATGTTGCATTTTTCTTAACAAAACAGCTCTTTTTTAATCTAATTTCCATGGAGTAAATCTACTGAGCGAGACGGCTATCAAGCAACAAACATCTATCAAAATGAAATTTAAAAAGGGATTGCGAAGGTTCACAGATCTACGGTGGTTAAATCAGGTAAACAAGACGGCCAGCGAAAACCAATTTACGGTAATGCATGGTTTTCAAAGATGTGTGACGTTGGGGGCGTACTTTCATTAAAATATAACGACGCAGTTCCTAATTTTATCACACAAACAATTTTGGATTAAAAGATAAACGATAAATATAATTAATATCAAAATTTCAAGGTCAAAAAAATGTATAAAAATATTGTATAATAGAAACGTGATTAAGGCCAACTAATTAGTGCATAGGTTGTGTATTTTACATAACAATCTCATGATTTCGTAGCATTTTGGTTCTTCTCGGTATCAAGATTTATCTTTACATTGCGAAATAATACATATAGCCTCTTCTAAAATAATTAAGATAATTCGCTAAGACAAATCCGGGTGAGTACCTTTATAATTCTGTAAAAACCCATTCTGGATATTAGTCCGGTCAAAATAGACATTGAAGGTTACATTAATTCGCACCTTGCTAAAAATTGGCATGAATGTTGGGAACCCTATTATACACAATTTGTCAATTATCCACATCAATCCGAAGTGTGGAAAAAAATTTATTCAAGGTCAAATGTTGCAAAAATCGGTTTTTTGAGTTTTCCAGCTAAACGGTAAGTTTTATAATAAAAATAGGTGAGACAAAAATTATTCATCATGCAATTATCTATAAAAATTGTTCATACACTTTTTTTCCTAAGAATCACCATTTCGGAGATACAGCGTTGCAAAATGTTGAAAAAGTTGTATTCTTCATAATATGCATGTCAATTACCGTAATATACGTTACAGAACGATAATATAAGTAAAAATATTAATTTTCGTAGCGTATACATACATATTATACAGTTTTAAAAATATAAACTCCAAAAAAAACCCAGTCCCTCATTTTATATGACCGTACGGCCTTGAGCAACATCTGTCTGCTATTCAATTGTCCACGTGGCGACGCTCGTATACCTGCTCCTTTTTGAAGGGCCTCCCTAGATAGAATAGTATTAGTCTCAAGCATTCTTTCGTAGTAAGAACACGTAGTTATTGCTTATATTTTCAAACAAAATTTGTGCAGTTTTGTGTTTGTAATAGAAATGTCGTAGTTGTGCTTTATTTGTAATAAACATTTGACCGAAAGCGAAACAGTTACTGTTGATCGTGGCCTAAAGACATTAATTAATGCAAGTATTGAAAGAGGTGATGAATTTTCGGAATACCTGAAAGACCAGACTTCTGTGACAGTTCATGTGCAGTGTCGAAAAAACTATACTCGGAAGGGTACAATCGCTGCATTGAAAAGAAAACAGGATGAAGAACAAGCTAGTACATCAAAAATAAGTCCACCTCGTACTAGAGCACGCGTAAGTGAACCATTTTTTTGTTTTAAAAAGTGTTGCTTATTTTGTGGCAATGAATTGAATGAAGAGCTAGAAAACAGAAAAGCACTGAAGTATCGGCGTAAAATTTTTCATGTAACAACACTTTCATTCAAAGAAACAATCCTGAATATAGCCCAGACTCGTTCTGATCATGTATCAAAAGCTGTTATTACTCGAATTGAGTTCGAACATGATTTAGTTGCTGCCGAAGCTAAGTATCATAAAGACTGTCATAATGCCTTCTTGAGACCGACTACGGGGGGTCAAGCCGGTCGTCCTCAATCTGAAAGTACGAATCTTTTAATGGAAGAAATATTTGCACACATCGAAAATAGTGATGATTGTCAATTTTCATTAGACGAATTACAAAATATTTGCAACAATTCGTTAGATAATAGAACCATTAAGTTACGATTAAAGTTGAAGTATGGCGATAAAATTATTATAACAGAAAAGTCAGGAGCATCAACATTAATATGTTTTGTTGATAAATAAATAATAAATAAAAGAAGCACAATAGATCGTGGAATAGGCCTACCGGGGAAACCACGTAAAAAAAAACGCGCCATGTACACTACCTCACGGGTGGCGCGGAAACGTGTGCATATTATGAAGAATACAACTTTTTCAACATTTTGCATCGCTGTATCTCCGAAATGGTGATTCTTAGGAAAAAAAGTGTATGAACAATTTTTATAGATAATTGCATGATGAATAATTTTTGTCTCACCTATTTTTATTATAAAACTTACCGTTTAGCTGGAAAACTCAAAAAACCGATTTTTGCAACATTTGACCTTGAATAAATTTTTTTCCACACTTCGGATTGATGTGGATAATTGACAAATTGTGTATAACCGGGTTCCCAACATTCATGCCAATTTTTAGCAAGGTGCGAATTAATGTAACCTTACCCCTATTTTTGATGCTAACTTGACCGGACTATATGATATGTATATATTAACTAAAATACTAGTCAACTTGTGGTGAGTAAAAACTATTTTTATTGTCGAGCAGGCGCCGGTGCCGGTACCGCCTTACGTAACAAGCAAATACGTAAACAAAAGTGAAAAACAAGTTCTGTTATGGTAAAATTACCGAATCTGCATTTAAAAAGCGTCTTTTCGAAAACATCGAACCGGTTCTCGCCGGATTTAAAAGTGTGTTTGTTCGGACAAGGAAGATAATGAGGGAATCAAAAAAAATACATTAATTATTATTCATTTTAGCGCTTTAAAGGTTTTTGATACTTTGGCTCGCCTTCTTATGCATGCAAATTAGTTACAAAAACAAGATCTCGAAATATACATATTTGTCTCCTACACATTATCAACCTACGTCAACGCTGAAAACGCCTGATACTGGAGGCTTTCTCCTATTCAATATGCCATATATTGTATGAGTAGGTCTTTATTTAAATCATTAAATATGTTTACATCGTGAAAACCAAACTGAAAGATTAGAATGGTAATTAACAAGCAATAATAAACATAAAATGCAACGAAAAACAGGGTATTTTCTATTGTATCTATTTCAAAACGCACCGTTACAAAAATATAGGCATAAAAAAACCTTGGAAATGCTGTTTTGTTTGTCAAAATCGACCGGTCATTACCGAGATATTTGCAAAAAACATTAAAAAATGACGTTTTTATTGTTAATAACTTTGCCAAAAATTGTTTAAATACCATACGGTTTTTTGCAATAAATTTAAGATTATTTAAATAAAATCCAGGCTCTATATTTACAAAATTACTTCATCGAATCGGATCAAGAGTCACCGAGATAAACAAGCTCAATGTATACATAAAAATTAAAACAAAACCCACTTTAATATGAAAAATTAGAAACTCAAAACTAAAAAATTTTTACAAAAGCAAAGTCTTGTGATCGATTAATAACGGAACACTCAACATTTTATATCTGTTGATCCCAAAGAGGTACAATACGAGCTAAAATAACAATGGAAGCCAGGTAGAAACGAAACTTCCAAACAAATTCAGGGAAAAGCAGGTCTAAAATACTTGTAAAATGTGCCTACGTGACGGGAACCACAAATTTTAGACCAGCCTTGTTTATAAATTGAACTTGGGTCATTCTCTCAGAATTAAACTGGAAAAAATTATTTCATAATAAAGCAAGGCTTCTGTAAACGTGAATACAAGTCGTTGATAGATCTTTATGCTTTTCGATAATTTGAAAATTGTTTTCTCATATTGTTGAACGGGGACTTCAATTTGAAATAACAAATAAACCATATCTAATCTTTATCAGTTATTTAGTATTGCCTTGACAGGGCTGTAACAGCACTTTTTTAATATTTGATAAATCTCGATCATGGAATGTGGATTATTTAAAGAGGTCTTCATAAGTTAAATGAAGTGTAATACTCCATATTTGAGAAATTAAATTTAAATATTAATAAAAAATAATATAATATAAAAATAAATAATTTGCAAGGAACTTATAATTAAAACATAAAATATAAAAGAAAAATTAAATACAAAACTTAATTTCATCCGTGCAAATCAGCTGGACGTAACGTGTATGAGATTTGGCAACGTTGTGTTTTTACTATTGTTTATGTTTATCTCCGAAGCAATCTAACCTTACTATTTTATTATAAATAAGTTTATAAAATAGTAAAAGGAGGACCCAACAAGACCCCCTGGTTCTGTAAGGAAGTTAAAGAGCAATGTAAAGAGAAAAAGAGAGCCTACTTAAAATACAGGGCAACGCACTCTCCGGAAGATTATCAAGAGTACAAAAGAATTAGAAATAGCACCAATACATTAGTGAGACAAGTTAAAAATAAGCACTGGGAAACCTTTTCAAAAAGGATGGAAAGCGGCTTCTATGGACTCCAGAAACAGATATAGCGGCTGATCAGAGACCAAAGATAGGAAACACATGAGTTAATTAGCAGTAACCGCATTTCGAAGGGCACTTGGGTGAACTACTTGAAAGAATTATACAAGAAACAACAGACATAAATCAAACCTAACACACCCGAAATTATAATTAACGACGATATCCTTGTAAAAAAAGAAGACGTAGAACTAGCCTTTAAAAAACTAAAAAACAGGAAAAGTGCGGGACCTGACGGAATTACCAATGAACTACTGAAATACGGAGGAAAGAGCCTGACAGAACAACTGAAAATTCTCATCAATAAAATCATATACCATGACAGAGTCCCCGATGAATGGAGGACAAGCACAACAATACTCCTATTCAAAAAAGGCGATAAAAAAAAGTGCCCGCTAATTACAGAGGAATCAATCTTCTCTCCACCTCGTTAAAACTAACCACAAAAATTCTTACAAGCAAAATTAATGAACACACTTCCTTAGCAGACGAACAGCAGGGATTCCGGTCGAGAAGGTCATGCACGGATGTCATATTTGTTATAAGACAAATAACTGAAAAGTCAATTGAATATAATCGTCCAGCCTTTATGTGTTTCATCGATCTAGAGAAGGCGTTCAATCATATACAACTGGAGGATGTAACACAGCTACTTTACGACAGACAAATACCTCAAAACATTATCAAAACGATTGAAAATATATATCAGGCAAATACGATTCAAGCTAGGATAAACGGTGAATTGACCGAAAAAATAGAAGTAAATAATGGCATCCGACAAGGTGACTCTCTTAGCACCCTACTATTTAACATCATCATGGACGAGTTAATAAAGCAAGTGCGTAGATTGAAAGGGTATAAAATGGGAGACAGGGAAATCAAAAAACTGTGCTACGCCGACGATGCAGTGTTAATAGCTGAAAGCGAAGACGATTTGCAAAGACTACTGCACCAATTTAACATAACAGCGAAAAAGTTTAACATGAATATATCAGCGTCAAAAACTAAAGCCATGACTACATCTAGAACACCACTCAGATGCAAACTAGAAATAGACAACAAAATTATACAGCAGGAAATGAAGTTCAAGTATCTCGGAATAAAAATATCCGGATACGGGGATGTTGAAATGGAGGTGAGGGGACAAACCATGAAAGCAGCAAGAACAGCCGCATGTCTTAACAGGACCATATGGAGCAATAAACATATAGGAATCGAAGTTAAATCCAGAATTTATAAAACAGCAATAAGACCCATACTAACATACACTGCAGAAACCAGACCAGAAACCTCAAAAACAAAACAAATACTGGAAACAACAGAGATGAGAGTGGTGCGCAGGATAGCTGGCAGGACACTTATGGATCGGAATAGGAGCGAGGATATAAGAAGAGTGTGTAAAGTCGATAACATCAATGACTGGATATTACAAAGAAAAAGGGAATGGAACGAACACATCAACCGCATGACCGACGACAGAATAGTAAAGATCACGAAGAACAAATCACCAATAGGACGTACCGGAAGACCCCGTAAACGATGGAGTGATAATCTCGCAATAGACTGAAACTAGGCAAAGAGACGAAAAATAACAAGCAAAATGCTTGGAAGGAAGAAGTAAAATGTTTACTCGTAATATTGGAACATCTCATGGCAAAGACGCTGGTAAATCTGTATGTCTCAACCTAAACAATGGAATCAGAATATCACTACATAGTATAAAACAAAGTCGCTTTCTCTGTCCCTATGTCCCTTTGTATGCTTAAATCTTTAAAACTACGCACCGGATTTTGATGCGGTTTTTTTCAATAGATAGAGTGATTCAAGAGGAAGGTTTATATGTATAATAACATCCATTAAATAGTGGAGAAATACTGTTATTTTTGAGGTTTCTAATGTGATGTCGTTAATTATCATATTTTTTTCCGCTTACATTGCAAACGCAGGCTGAACCCTACGAGATTTATCAAAATAATGTACTAATTATTTGTACACATTGAAAAGGTCTACAGAAAACTCCGCGATGGTATATGTCTATCTCTCATGGATATCCCACAATAACATTTTTTTGTCATTTACTTTTTACGACAAATAATGGCAAATTTTGAAGCGATTTTAACCAATACAGCATTAATCCTTATCCAATTAAATAGCTTAAATACATTGTTGATTTAATATAGATCTATATGGTCCTTTACAGCACAAGATTTAAATGAATATTTTCGAAGATATTACAGATTTAAAATTGCGGGAAGTAGCGCTTGCGGCGGTACTGGCCGACCGGGGCGGCGGTAGCGTGCCTATAAATAGCGCGTCGGAGGCCGATGTAATAATTGTTGTAAAAATAAAATAAATAGTCACAGTTTTTCTGTAGTGTATTTAGTATCAGCATTGCACCCGTGCGAAGCCGGGGCGGGTCGCTAGTACTAAATATAAAAAAAAACGTAAATTATAAGAAAATTTCACTTCACAAAATATGCATTTTCATATCAATAACCAAATGATATATAATATATATATATATATATATATATATATATATATATATATATATATATATACATAAGAAATAACGTAAAAAATTTGTTGTAACCCAACTATTTTTCTCTATAATTATAATATATTTAGGTTACGCCTATGGTTCACTGCCATAATTACAAGCCAATAGTTAGTAAATTCTAGGATAAGCATAGCCTAAGTAAATACATCTGTTAAACAACCTAACGGGAAAGTCCCAAACCTATAAAACCATAAAACCTTTCTTTATAATAACTATAGAATTTTATTCATGGCGCCCCTTTGTCGCATAATAGGTAGACTTTACAACCAGATTGTTTGACCGATGGTTTTTAATAAAATAGATATAAGTTAGTTTGTTAAGTACGCCTATGGCCGATTGGAGACAAGAAAAGTATAAATTGGATCCATGAGGTTGAAGGGCTCTCTATTACTCGTTCTCTATTACTCTGTATACATCGTTCTTTACTCATAGCTCTTTACTATTATCAACGTAGAATAAGTAATCATAGAGGAGTTACCTCATAATTATAAGTTGTGTCTTTAAAAGTATTTTACAAATTATAAAGAAACATATTTTATTCCTTAGTTTTTATTTTAATTTTAATTCGCGACTCTAATCACAACACCCGTGATTAGAAAACGCAACATTGGTGGCAGCGGTGAACATTTTTCGGTGATTTGAAAGAGCGCCAGACGCAGCAAATTCCCGAAATTGCGGAAGAAACATATAGAAGTCCGAAGACTATTTGAAGGTGCGCAAGCCGCAGCAAAAGTCCGAGGGAAGCAGAAAACAACTGTGATTGGTTTGAAGGAGCACCTAGAAGCAGCAAATCATCATAGCAAGAAGCCGACTCTTATATCTCATCCACCTACAGACCCTGGTCCCGGAAACGAAAACCAGGATACCCAAGACGTTGGACATTGCAGTTAGAGATGAATAAGTAAGTCCCTTCTTTGTTTTCTGTGTAACGCTATATTTCTTTTTGCAAACTCTTTTGTTAGGTTAGGAATAGGTATTTAAATATTACGAGTATAAATTGAAAATTTTCCAAGGTAGTGCAAATAACGATATATTAACGTAAGAAAATAAAAATTTAATTTACATTATACTTTTAACTAAAAATAATTATAAAAAAAAATGGCTGATAAAAATGCTATTGACATTTTAAGTCAAATCGATTCTTTCGATGGGTATGGAGATACAAATTCTCTCAATTTTTTTCTTAAAAACTGTGATGCTATGATGAAAATAGTTAAAGAGACAGAAAAAAATAGATTAACTGATTTAATTTTCGCAACTAAATTGAAAGGAAAGGCACAAGAGGTAACTCAATATAAAGAATTTGAAAACTGGGAAGAAATTAAGGACTTTTTAATTGAAAATTTTACGGATAAGAGACCTCCTTCACATTTTTTAAATTTACTAATGAATATTAGGCAAAATTATAGGGAAACCATTAGTGAATATGGAGAGCGCGTTCAAACTCTTTTTAATAAATATAAAGAAACTTGTAATTTAAATTATACGTCAAATGAAGCCAAAATACTAGTAGATAATCTACAAACCATACTAGTAAACAATTTCAGAAAGGGTTTACATGATGAAAAGATTCAAATACGAATAATAGCAGAAAATACTGTAGACTTAGATAGAGCAATCTCAATAGCGATAGAACTTGAACTCGAACAAAATGATAAATTTAAAAGTAGTCAAAATTCTAGAAATGTAAATTTAATTAATAGCAGCAGAAGTACAAACTTCAATTATACGTTAGGTCCAAGTCAAAGCTCGTGTATGTTTTGCCATAAAAATAACCATGTTACTTCACAATGTAGACAACTTTACAAATTTGAGCAAAGTCAGATAAATAATAGTAATTTAAATCAATACAGTTATGATCAAAATTCTTCTTCACAACAAAGAAACATTAATAACTTCGGAGTGCAGTACAATCGTCGTAATAATTTCCAGAGAAATAATTTTCAAGCCCCAAATAGCTATGCAAATCGTCCATTTTTAAACGATAATAATATTAATTATCCTCATAGCAATCAAAATCAACAAAATTACCTGAATCACAATAACTCAAGACAACGATTTAATAATCAAAATTTTCTTAGGCAACAAAGATTTCCAAATCGACCAAATTTTTCTACGCAAGGAAATCATTATAATCAAAATTATCCTTTTCAACAAGAATATTCTAGTCAAAACCTTGCAAATCAACACAATTATCCTAATGAACAAAAATACCCTAATCAACAACTTAATTCTAATACAAACGGTAATTTTAACCCACAAGTGCAAGTTATTAGCGGACAAATCTCAAACGATAACAATCTCGTCAATCACCCCACCTCACTACCTAGTACATCTCGTGAAAATGATTCGGGAAAACGCACAATAAACCTTTGCCACGAGCAGCCCACTATTGCGAGCAATAATAGCAATTCGAAAAATAATAGTAACACACTACCTGATTCAGAAAATACAATTAGTAAAAATACTTTAAAAGATAGTATTCAACCAAATGCCTCTTGCAAAACAGTTTTAATTCCTAAAAATCAACAATTGGATGTAATTCAAATAAATTCCTCCAGTACAAAAAATTCTGCGGTGAAACTTTTATTAGATACCGGAGCGGATGTTTCTCTTTTAAAAGCAGGTAAATTAAAGGAAGAGTCCATAATAAATAAGGAAACAGTTGTAGAACTAAAAGGTATTAGTGACCAGCCAATTTACACCCTAGGTACTTCTCTCGTTTTAATTCAATTAGAAAATAATAAAATTTTAACACATCCATTTCATATCGTTTCGGATAATACCCCAATTAAAAACGAAGGTCTTTTAGGACGTGATTTTCTGCAAAAATATAAAGCCAGAATTGACTATGAAAAAGAAACTGTTTACTTTGAAGACAATTATTTAAAAATTCTACCTTCGGAAACAATTACCGTTATTCCTGCACGATGCGAAAAAATAATTTCTGCCTTAGTGAATATTTTGGATACAGAAGGCATAGTAAAATCAAAACAAATTTCTGATAAACTTTATTTAGGCTCTACTTTAACAAAAGTAAAAAACCACAAATGTTTTGTTAGCATTTTAAACACTTCAGATGAAAATTTAACTATTGCAATGCCCCGAGTCAATGTCGAACCATTTACTGCTAGCGATTTTGAGGTTATGGAGGAAAATAATATAAATCATATTGAACGATTAAAAAAATTAAAAAATGCTCTCAATCTTGAAGGTTTAAATTATGAAGAAAAAGAATCTCTATTTGAAATATGCAGTAATTTTAGTGATATCTTTTATTTAGATGGTGATAAACTTTCTTGTACTAATACGGTTAAGCATAGCATACCTACAAATCCCGCTAAAAGTCCAATTAATATTAAACCCTACAGATTACCATTTAATTATCGTGACATTATAAAAGAACAAACGGAACAAATGTTAAAAGACGGTATAATCTCACCTTCGTGTAGTCCATGGAATAGTCCTCTTTTAGTCGTTCCGAAGAAAACCGATTCTTTAGGGGAACCTAAATTTCGCGTATGTGTAGATTTCCGGAAAATTAATGATATTACTACAGAAACAGACGCTTTTCCCTTACCTAACATTACTGACATCCTCGATCAGCTAGGGAAAGCTCACTATTTTACTACCCTAGATTTGGCTAATGGTTTTCACCAAGTACAAATGGATGAAAATGACAAAATAAAAACTGCTTTTAGTACCCAAACCGGACATTATATTTATAACCGAATGCCTTTTGGATTAAAAGGAGCCCCTGCAACTTTTCAACGGTTAATGAATGCTGTATTAACTGGTCTTAATGGATTAAAATGTTTCATTTATTTGGACGATATAGTAATCTATGCAAATAATTTAGTAGAGCACAATCTCAGATTAACCGAAATATTTCAAAGATTTAGGCAACATAACTTAAAAATTCAACCCTTAAAATGTTCATTTTTACGTAAAGAATGTTTATATTTAGGCCATATTATTACCGAAAATGGTATTAAACCAGACCCCGCAAAAGTAGAATGTGTTTCAAAATTTCCCCAACCTAAAAACTCAAAGGACGTAAAATCATTTTTAGGATTAGTGGGCTATTATAGAAAGTTTATCCAAAATTTCGCGAAAATAGCAAAACCTCTTACCAAATTACTAAAAAAGGATCAAAAATTTATATGGGACAATGAATGCAGCATTTCGTTTCAAACTCTTAAAGAAAGTATAATTTCTCCACCTGTCCTTCAATATCCTGATTTTTCCAAAGAGTTCATTATTACTACAGACGCCAGTAACTATGCAATAGGCGCCATTTTATCTCAGGGAAAAATTAACAGTGATAAACCCATATCATTTGCCAGCCGAACATTAAATGCGGCTGAACAAAATTACTCCACTACCGAAAAAGAATTAGCAGCAATAGTGTGGGCCGTAAAACATTTTCGACCATATATATTTGGGACTAAGTTTAAAATTGTTACAGATCATAAACCTTTACTTTACATTTTTAACATAAAAGACCCTGGCTCTCGTCTTACACGTTTTAGATTAAAATTAGAGGAATATAATTATGACGTAATTTATAAAGCCGGAAAGAAAAATACTAACGCTGATGCCTTAAGTAGAATAATTAATATTGTTAATGAAGACCTAATCACAGATTACACGGAATTCCAAAATTATCTTAAAACGCATGTTGTCTTAAACTTTAAAATAAAAGAGAAAAATACAACCCTCTTTCAAACAAATGAGACAGATCCATTAGTATTTTTCATACCAAAAAATTTTGATAAAGAACATTTTAAAGTCCTAGAAAAAAACAAACAAGTAATGAAATTTATCGAACGTTTTAATAGCGACATCGAACTTAACATTACTTCTGTTTACCATCACAATGATCCTAATATGTTCTTGCTAATAGACAACGAAAACACTTTCAGTGACTTCACTTATGAAAATATATGGTTATCCTTACTTAATCTTAAAAATCTATTATCTAATACAAAAACCAAACTTTCAATAATTGAATATCACTATAACCCATTAATTAAATGGGAAATAATCTATCCAATGATTAGGTACCTTTTTCAAGATTCAGAAGTCGAAATAACAATATATAGTAATAAATTAATAAACCCTACAGATTCTGATAAAATCATTATACTAGAAGAATTTCATAACTCTCCGCTAGCAGGTCATCAAGGAGTATCACGAACCTTTAAAAAACTTACACAATTATACAAATGGAGGGGTATGAGAAAAGACATAAAAAAATTTATCAAAAAATGTGAATTTTGCCAAAAAAATAAATTGTCCCGTAAAACTAAAATGCCAATGGCAATCACAACTACTGCATCAAAACCTTTTGAAAGGTGCTTTCTTGATGTAGTCGGTCCACTACCTGAAACAGAACTCGGTAATAAATATATCCTTACCTTTCAGGATGATTTAACGAAATTTATTATTAACATTCCTATGATAAATCAGGAATCTTCAACGGTAGCAAATCACTTTGTAAGAAATATAATTTGCCATTACGGAATACCAGAAATCCTAATCACCGATCAAGGAACAAATTTTTTAAGCGAACTTTTTAAAAATACTTGTAAATTATTAAAAATAAAAAAAATTCAAACAACTAGCTATCACCCGGAATCAAACGGAGCATTAGAAAGGTCTCATAGAGTTTTGGAAGAATATTTGCGACATTTTATATCAAATACGCAGCAAGACTGGGATAATTGGATTCCTTTTGCTACATTTACTTATAACACAACTACGCATAGGGCAACACAATTTCCACCTTTCGAACTTTTATTTGGCTATAGTCCTTCCCTACCAACGTCAATTACCCAACCCCCGAAAACCTCTTATACATATGACGACTTCGTGGCAAACTTAAAACAAAAAATGCAATACTCTAGACAAATAGCTAAGGAAAACTTAATACTTAGTAAACATGTTTCGAAAAGAAATTACGACAAAAATAGTTTACCTAGAAATTTTACGATAGGTGACAAAGTGTTACTTTACGATGAGTCCGTCCGTAGAGGCAGGAGTAAAAAGCTTTCCTCACTATGGATAGGGCCATATATTATAACAGATAAAATCTCTGATTTAAATTATGTTATTCGGAAAGGAAAAAATAAACAAAAAGTTCACGCAAACAGATTAAAACACTTTTATGACTAAAAATATATATATGTATATAAATGTACAAATAAAAAAACATAGAAAATAAATGTAAATATATAGTTATAGATCATAAAATCTCTGACAATACCTTTCTCTCTTTTCAGGTTTATTCTACTTACTAACATTTTCATTTTAACGGCGGCCCAATCCGAATATAATGTTACATACTATGATCACAGTCCTGGCATTCATTTTGAAAAACTGGGAGAAATGCGGCTTTACAACAATAAATGGAAGATAGTAACATTTGTAAACATAGATAATCTTAGTCTCAAGCTCTTAAGCTTAAATAACTATTGTAAGAAAACTTTAGATTTATGCGGTCACGAAAACGCAAAATATCATTATTACATATGCGACTCATTCATAAAATCGTCTAAATATAGTCTTGACAAAATCAGTAACGACCTACAAGTTTTACATGAGCTAGTAGGTCATAGTACATCACAAAGAAACAAAAGAGGATGGTTTGATATAATAGGTAAGGCTACTAAAGTTTTATTTGGAGTTTTAGATAACGACGACGCAAAATATTATAATGCGAAAATTTCAGAATTTGCGAAAGATGAATCCTCGGTACTCCATCTCTTAAAGGAACAAACAATGATAGTACATTCTAGTTTAATAAACTTTAACAATACAATAGGCAGCTTAGATTTTAATGAAAACATCCTAAAAAACAATATAAAAAAAATCGTTAAAGAATTAAATAAGAGTCAAAAAGATGTACAATTCTTAAACTTAAAAACAATATTAGAAGATCACGTAACCGTAACAAATATAATCATTAATCAATTACAACTAGAAATCATGTCACTTACCAATGCAATCCTTATTGCAAAGCGAGGTATTTTGCACCCTGCTATTATTACGCCTGCTCAATTAACAAAAGAGCTAAGACAAATTTCTGAATCTCTTCCTCGTGGTTTAGAATTTCCAGTACCGCTAGATACAACAAATGCGAACATTTTACTAAGCATAATTGAATTACAAGTTTTCTTCGAAAACGAACGATTAATATATATTATAAACGTTCCACTAGTTGAAACGCAGTTATTTTACTTATATAAAATATCACCTTTTCCCAAACTAATAGCGTTAAACGAGTTCATTTTAATTCATCCCTCATCTAAATTCATAGCTATTGATGAAAGCAAACAACAGTTTCTACAGTTTTCAGATATTGAGTACACCTCTTGCCTTAAATTATTAGAAAATAAAATTATTTGTAAACAACAGACGCCTGTATCCCTAGCTCATCTTGTAGACAACTGTGAAATAAAATTGCTTCAGGTTACCAATAAAATACCAGATATCTGCGACAAGCGAATTATAAATTCAAACAGAGGTATTTTTATCCAGTTACGTACAAGTAATACATGGTTATTTGCAGTCCCTAATCCAGAAAGTCTGACTATTTCTTGTATAAATAAGGATAAACCTTTTGATGTAATTTTAAAAAATTGTGGTAGCGTTACTATAGGAAAACATTGTAAGGCTTACAGTGCTTCTACTATGCTTGTACCTCATGATAACATTCTTCAATCAAAAGTGTTTAGTGAATTCGTGCCTCCTTTTAATATTATCGATGAGTGTTGTGATAAAATTAAGAAAAATAACTCAAATGTATCTGAAATTTTATTAAACGAACAGTATAGGATCCTTTCAAAAAACATTCCTGAATTAAATATCGCAAGTCATAAATTAGACGATATCGAAAAATTGACTGATGATCTACAAAAGAAAACTACTGCCGCAAATTATACCTATTCAGGCTCAGTAATATCTTATATTTTAGCTTTGTGTGCAGTAGCGTTCATCATTTACAAAATTTATAAAAAATGTTGTAGCAAAACTTCTTGTTGTGGCATAGTCCCCAATTTATGTATTAGAGTTAACCAATCCATAGAAACGCCATCTGACCATAATAGGTATGTTGCAGAATATACTATTAATTCTAATGAGAACCCTCAGGCTGAAGAAGGTGTACAAATCCGACCTTCTCCGCGTAGGGCTATTGGTTATACGTACGCAAGGCGTACTACTAAATAAACTGTAAATATAACTGTAATAAAAAAAAAATGGATCAACTAAAAATAAAAATACAAATAAGTTTTCATTGAATATCTTGCTACTATATGTCATTCCTTTAGTTACTGAAATATCAGATTTAATTACATTTAACCTTTGAATTCGTTTTTGTAATGCCTACTAATATGTACTATATGGTTGTTGGATTATATATATAAAAAAATAAAAAATATGTATATTTATGTAATAAGATACTAGTTAAGATCCTTGAGATTTTACAAAATTTACATTTTATAAAATCTCCTATTAAGGGGGGAGGTGTTGTAACCCAACTATTTTTCTCTATAATTATAATATATTTAGGTTACGCCTATGGTTCACTGCCATAATTACAAGCCAATAGTTAGTAAATTCTAGGATAAGCATAGCCTAAGTAAATACATCTGTTAAACAACCTAACGGGAAAGTCCCAAACCTATAAAACCATAAAACCTTTCTTTATAATAACTATAGAATTTTATTCATGGCGCCCCTTTGTCGCATAATAGGTAGACTTTACAACCAGATTGTTTGACCGATGGTTTTTAATAAAATAGATATAAGTTAGTTTGTTAAGTACGCCTATGGCCGATTGGAGACAAGAAAAGTATAAATTGGATCCATGAGGTTGAAGGGCTCTCTATTACTCGTTCTCTATTACTCTGTATACATCGTTCTTTACTCATAGCTCTTTACTATTATCAACGTAGAATAAGTAATCATAGAGGAGTTACCTCATAATTATAAGTTGTGTCTTTAAAAGTATTTTACAAATTATAAAGAAACATATTTTATTCCTTAGTTTTTATTTTAATTTTAATTCGCGACTCTAATCACAACACCCGTGATTAGAAAACGCAACAAATTGCTAGATACATATCGATAAAAATTCCTAAGAAATTCATTAAATAATCTGTTTTTAAAGTTATTTAAAATTCAAATTCTGATTGCAACATCCTTTTTATTTATAAAAATATTAGTTTTCCGAGGTAAACCTCCACATTTTTAGAGGTTAAACCCATGTCACAATATCATCGACGTATGTATAAATAGAATCGTCGGAAAATTTCTGGTGACATCAAAATTCTATTTTTTACGAGAATTACCCAACGACGACCAAGAACGCGCCGAAGCAATTGCATAACATTTTTAAATTCGTTTGTCATGCGGCGTCTTCTTCAATGAACGAATCACATTGATAGTTCAACTATGCCATATGTTTTTTTATGCTTTTTTAAGTACAACATTCAAATGTTTTCTTATAAGCAAGCTATTAAACTACAGGAAAGTCCCCCTATCGGCTACAAGGAATGTTTTAGCGATAACACTTTATGTCTCCTAGTTAACTTGAGGAAGTTCAATGGCTTATTAGAATAGTTTACATTCCATATATAACAGAGTTAGTTTGATTTTGATTTTTTTAAATTAAAAATCACTGATTGAAGTTTAAAAAATCATGATTTTTTTCGATTATTTTTTTTGAGATTTTTATAAAATGTATTTTATTATCGAGTATAACACGTAAATAATTCACTATTTTGATATTTTTATTTTGATTATTTATATATTTTTCTGTATACAGGGGTATTCACCTTATACGGCAAGGAATATTGCGGCCGAAATATGTAACTGTAGTTTGCGTCGATGCAGCCACACGCCCACCGACATACGAACCAGTAGATAGGGATTACATGAAATATTTTTTTAATTCATTAAATTTTCCCTATTTTATTTCGAAACATCAAAGGTATTAAAAAGATAATACTTCCAGAAAAATTTGTCTCATTTCTATCAAAATAAAAACCGCCATATTGACCCGTGAACGCGATAATGTCAGACATGATAGAAGCAGATGTCGGGATTAATTAATAAATATTTCGAAAATAAGAAAAAAGTACCTCTTTTTTATTTCGAAATATCAAAGATATAAGTAAAATGTAATACCAAAAAAAATTGCACACATTTTGAAGGCATGGAGCACCCCCATATTGGCCCCCGAAAGCGATTTTGTCGAAGTTTATATAAGCCGGTTCAGGAACTAAATTAATAAATATTTCTAAAATAAGGAAAAACTACGTTTTTTTTATTTCGGAATATAGAAGATATTAGTAAAATGTAACATCAAAGAAAATTGCACACATTTTGAAGGCATGGAGCACCCCCATATTGGCCCCCGAAAGCGATTTTGTCGAAGTTTATATAAGCCGGTTCAGGAACTAAATTAATAAATATTTCTAAAATAAGGAAAAACTACCTTTTTTTTTATTTCGGAATATAGAAGATATTAGTAAAATGTAACATCAAAGAAAATTGCACACATTTTGAAGGCATGGAGCACCCCCATATTGACCCGTGAACGCGATAATGTCAGACATGATAGAAGCAATGTCGGGATTAATTAATAAATATTTGGAAAATAAGAAAAAAGTACCTCTTTTTTATTTCGAAATATCAAAGATATAAGTAAAATGTAATACCAAAAAAAATTGCACACATTTTGAAGGCATGGGGCACCCCCATATTGGCCCCCGAAAGCGATTTTGTCGAAGTTTATATAAGCCGGTTCAGGAACTAAATTAATAAATATTTCTAAAATAAGGAAAAACTACCTCTTTTTTTATTTCAAAATTTAGAAGATATTAGTAAAATATAACATCAAAGAAAATTGCACACATTTTGAAGGCATGGAGCACCCCCATATTGGCCCCCGAAAGCGATTTTGTCGAAGTTTATATAAGCCGGTTCAGGAACTAAATTAATAAATATTTCTAAAATAAGGAAAAACTACGTTTTTTTTATTTCGGAATATAGAAGATATTAGTAAAATGTAACATCAAAGAAAATTGCACACATTTTGAAGGCATGGAGCACCCCCATATTGGCCCCCGAAAGCGATTTTGTCGAAGTTTATATAAGCCGGTTCAGGAACTAAATTAATAAATATTTCTAAAATAAGGAAAAACTACCTTTTTTTTTATTTCGGAATATAGAAGATATTAGTAAAATGTAACATCAAAGAAAATTGCACACATTTTGAAGGCATGGAGCACCCCCATATTGACCCGTGAACGCGATAATGTCAGACATGATAGAAGCAATGTCGGGATTAATTAATAAATATTTGGAAAATAAGAAAAAAGTACCTCTTTTTTATTTCGAAATATCAAAGATATAAGTAAAATGTAATACCAAAAAAAATTGCACACATTTTGAAGGCATGGGACACCCCCATATTGGCCCCCGAAAGCGATTTTGTCGAAGTTTATATAAGCCGGTTCAGGAACTAAATTAATAAATATTTCTAAAATAAGGAAAAACTACCTCTTTTTTTATTTCAAAATTTAGAAGATATTAGTAAAATATAACATCAAAGAAAATTGCACACATTTTGAAGGCATGGAGCACCCCCATATTGGCCCCCGAAAGCGATTTTGTCGAAGTTTATATAAGCCGGTTCAGGAACTAAATTAATAAATATTTCTAAAATAAGGAAAAACTACCTTTTTTTTATTTCGGAATATAGAAGATATTAGTAAAATGTAACATCAAAGAAAATTGCACACATTTTGAAGGCATGGAGCACCCCCATATTGGCCCCCGAAAGCGATTTTGTCGAAGTTTATATAAGCCGGTTCAGGAACTAAATGAATAAATATTTCTCAAATAAGGAAAAACTACCTCTTTTTTATTTCGGAATATAGAAGATATTAGTAAAATGTAACGTCAAAGAAAATGGCACACATTTTGAAAGCATGGAGCGCCGTCATATCGAGCCGCCAACGGGAAAACATAAACTCCTAGAAAGTTTCATTATCTACATTTAACGATAATTATTGTTAAAATACGATTGCATTTTTTTTTGAAGATAGATTATAAAAAATAAACTCACTAAAAACATTTAGTTTATTTATAACGTACATAATATCGCCACGCGCGAACCCAATAATATGGAAATTTATACAATATTGCTCATTTTGTAATTAGAAATATAAAGGAAATCTAAAAATAAAAATGTTCAAAAAGTTACACCGCCGAATTGACCCGCGAACGCAATTTATTAATATAGATTTCCTTAATATGGTAATAGTATATGTTTTATTTTCCCGTTTGATAAAAGGGTGGCTTTATTTCAATGTAAGTTATGTTTTCTAAGTAGAGCATATTTTCCTACAATTTCCTTCAAATATTATTTTCTAGAAGGACGGGTCACAGAAATTCTTTAATATCCAGTCCAGGTACTAAATCGTTTCCTTGAGTAATATAGGTACCATAAACGATACCTTTTAGGCTCCGCTAAGAAAAGGTTTATGTCATAAACGATAATCTGCGTTCAGCAACAAAAACATACCGGTTTTTGGAAATTATTATATTCATTTTGGCATCAGACTAAAGGAAAATGTAAAACGAACCTAATTTGTGGTCATTTTTCTAAAAATTGCAATAATGACAAATTCTATAGAAATTATAAATATCCTTTACAATGTCAAAAGGTTCGTCTACCTGCTAACATGTATTTTATTTAGACCAACTATAAAAATATTTTAGGTATATTTATTGTTACTGAGAATATATATATATATATATATATATATATATATATATATATATATATATATATATATATATATATATATATATATTCAAACACTTGGATACCCACTCCGTTACTAACGCCAATTTTAATTTAAAACCCCTCATAAAGTCAACTTAGTTACTTAGCTGTTTTTTACTTTTGTGACAAATCGTTTGTGAAATTGACAAAATATAAAATTTATTCTAAAAGATATTACTATGTTTATATGACTTTTTTTCTCTTTATTAACATCCATGTTACGGATGTACTTCATTTTTTCTCAATTTACTTACAATATTCACCTGACAGTGCCTCCATAAAGTCATATAGACATTGTATTAAAAGTCAGGTTGTAAATTTTGGAGAACATGCTCAAATATATTAGCTAAATTATCAAATTACCAAACTTACAAGATATAGACTTAATGATGATGTCTTAAAATGAAACATCCTATATATTATTTATTTTGGGAAGCATATGGAAAATTCGAAACATATTTCGTGTGGCATATCTTATAAAAAATTAAACCTTTATCGAAATAGTGTCTATTTAAAATTGAAATTTTATACTAAGTACCCTTTCGAAACTGGGGGTATTTTGTCTTTGAAATAATGAGAGCAGCATTACGTTGTGGACAAATAACGCTTTTAATCTTAAACTTTCAGATATAAATATTGTTCCTCAAGTTATGAATTTAATTTATTTTTCCAACAATTACATTTGAAGTGAAAAAACAAATTTATGTTTAATTCTTTTTTGTTTTGATCACGTAATTAATATTTATAATTTAAAACCATTTCAAATCTATTTTAGATGTCTGAATTAGTGCAGTGGCGGATTTAGATTTTTGGAGGAAGCAAACATAGATAAGTTGCGGATCCCTTGACTATGTTATTTATGGAAATCGTTTTAAATAATTTTTATACCATTACGTATTTATTTCAACTTAAAAAAAACACATTCCTAGCCCTCATTTACAGTGAATATGGCACCCTGAAATAGGTAGAATGATAAATTTGGAAAATATCGCTTTCGGGGGCCTATATGGCTGTGCTCCATGCCTTCAAAATGTGTGCTATTTTCTTTGATGTTACATTTTACTAATATCTTCTATATTCCGAAATAAAAAAAAAGGTAGTTTTTCCTTATTTTAGAAATATTTATTAATTTAGTTCCTGAACCGGCTTATATAAACTTCGACAAAATCGCTTTCGGGGGCCAATATTGGGGTGCTCCATGCCTTCAAAATGTGTGCAGTTTTCTTTGATGTTACATTTTACTAATATCTTCTATATTCCGAAATAAAAAAAAAAAGTAGTTTTTCCTTATTTTAGAAATATTTATTAATTTAGTTCCTGAACCGGCTTATATAAACTTCCGACAAAATCGCTTTCGGGGGCCAATATGGAGGTGCTCCATGCCTTCAAAATGTGTGCAATTTTCCTTGATGTTACATTTTACTAATATCTTCTATATTCCGAAATAAAAAAAAGGTAGTTTTTCCTTATTTTAGAAATATTTATTAATTTAGTTCCTGAACCAGCTTATATAAACTTCGACAAAATCGCTTTCGGGGGCCAATATGGGGGTGCTCCATGCCTTCAAAATGTGTGCAATTTTTTTTGGTATTACATTTTACTTACATCTTTGATATTTCGAAATAAAAAAGAGGTACTTTTTTCTTATTTTCGAAATATTTATTAATTAATCCCGACATCTGCTTCTATCATGTCTGACATTATCGCGTTCACGGGTCAATATGGGGGTGCTCCATGCCTTCAAAATGTATGCAATTTTCTTTGATGTTACATTTTACTAATATCTTCTATATTCCGAAATAAAAAAGAGGTACTTTTTCCTTATTTTCGAAATATTTATTAATTTAGTTCCTGAACCGGCTTATATAAACTTCGACAAAATCGCTTTCGGGGGCCAATATGGGGGTGCTCCATGCCTTCAAAATGTGTGCAATTTTCTTTGATGTTACATTTTACTAATATCTTCTATATTCCGAAATAAAAAAAGGTAGTTTTTCCTTATTTTAGAAATATTTATTAATTTAGTTCCTGAACCGGCTTATATAAACTTCCGACAAAATCGCTTTCGGGGGCCAATATTGGGGTGCTCCATGCCTTCAAAATGTGTGCAATTTTCTTTGATGTTACATTTTACTAATATCTTCTATATTCCGAAATAAAAAAAAGGTAGTTTTTCCTTATTTTAGAAATATTTATTAATTTAGTTCCTGAACCGGCTTATATAAACTTCCGACAAAATCGCTTTCGGGGGCCAATATTGGGGTGCTCCATGCCTTCAAAATGTGTGCAATTTTCTTTGATGTTACATTTTACTAATATCTTCTATATTCCGAAATAAAAAAAGGTAGTTTTTCCTTATTTTAGAAATATTTATTAATTTAGTTCCTGAACCGGCTTATATAAACTTCGACAAAATCGCTTTCGGGGGCCAATATGGGGGTGCTCCATGCCTTCAAAATGTGTGCAATTTTCCTTGATGTTACATTTTACTAATATCTTCTATATTCCGAAATAAAAAAAAGGTAGTTTTTCCTTATTTTAGAAATATTTATTAATTTAGTTCCTGAACCAGCTTATATAAACTTCGACAAAATCGCTTTCGGGGGCCAATATGGGGGTGCTCCATGCCTTCAAAATGTGTGCAATTTTTTTTGGTATTACATTTTACTTACATCTTTGATATTTCGAAATAAAAAAGAGGTACTTTTTTCTTATTTTCGAAATATTTATTAATTAATCCCGACATCTGCTTCTATCATGTCTGACATTATCGCGTTCACGGGTCAATATGGGGGTGCTCCATGCCTTCAAAATGTATGCAATTTTCTTTGATGTTACATTTTACTAATATCTTCTATATTCCGAAATAAAAAAGAGGTACTTTTTCCTTATTTTCGAAATATTTATTAATTTAGTTCCTGAACCGGCTTATATAAACTTCGACAAAATCGCTTTCGGGGGCCAATATGGGGGTGCTCCATGCCTTCAAAATGTGTGCAATTTTTTTTGGTATTACATTTTACTTACATCTTTGATATTTCGAAATAAAAAAGAGGTACTTTTTTCTTATTTTCGAAATATTTATTAATCCATCCCGACATCTGCTTCTATCATGTCTGACATTATCGCGTTCACGGGTCAATATGGGGGTGCTCCATGCCTTCAAAATGTGTGCAATTTTTTTTGGTATTACATTTTACTTATATCTTTGATATTTCGAAATAAAAAAGAGGTACTTTTTTCTTATTTTCGAAATATTTATTAATTAATCCCGACATCTGCTTCTACCATGTCTGATATTATCGCGTTCACGGGTCAATATGGGGGTGCTCCATGCCTTCAAAATGTGTGCAATTTTCTTTGATGTTACATTTTACTAATATCTTCTATATTCCGAAATAAAAAAGAGGTACTTTTTTCTTATTTTCGAAATATTTATTAATTAATCCCGACATCTGCTTCTACCATGTCTGATATTATCGCGTTCACGGGTCAATATGGGGGTGCTCCATGCCTTCAAAATGTGTGCAATTTTCCTTGATGTTACATTTTACTAATATCTTCTATATTCCGAAATAAAAAAAAGGTAGTTTTTCCTTATTTTAGAAATATTTATTAATTTAGTTCCTGAACCAGCTTATATAAACTTCGACAAAATCGCTTTCGGGGGCCAATATGGGGGTGCTCCATGCCTTCAAAATGTGTGCAATTTTTTTTGGTATTACATTTTACTTATATCTTTGATATTTCGAAATAAAAAAGAGGTACTTTTTTCTTATTTTCGAAATATTTATTAATTAATCCCGACATCTGCTTCTATCATGTCTGACATTATCGCGTTCACGGGTCAATATGGGGGTGCTCCATGCCTTCAAAATGTATGCAATTTTCCTTGATGTTACATTTTACTAATATCTTCTATATTCCGAAATAAAAAAGAGGTACTTTTTCCTTATTTTCGAAATATTTATTAATTTAGTTCCTGAACCGGCTTATATAAACTTCGACAAAATCGCTTTCGGGGGCCAATATGGGGGTGCTCCATGCCTTCAAAATGTGTGCAATTTTTTTTGGTATTACATTTTACTTACATCTTTGATATTTCGAAATAAAAAAGAGGTACTTTTTTCTTATTTTCGAAATATTTATTAATCCATCCCGACATCTGCTTCTATCATGTCTGACATTATCGCGTTCACGGGTCAATATGGGGGTGCTCCATGCCTTCAAAATGTGTGCAATTTTTTTTGGTATTACATTTTACTTATATCTTTGATATTTCGAAATAAAAAAGAGGTACTTTTTTCTTATTTTCGAAATATTTATTAATTAATCCCGACATCTGCTTCTACCATGTCTGATATTATCGCGTTCACGGGTCAATATGGGGGTGCTCCATGCCTTCAAAATGTGTGCAATTTTCTTTGATGTTACATTTTACTAATATCTTCTATATTCCGAAATAAAAAAGAGGTACTTTTTCCTTATTTTCGAAATATTTATTAATTTAGTTCCTGAACCGGCTTATATAAACTTCCACAAAATCGCTTTCGGGGGCCAATATGGGGGTGCTCCATGCCTTCAAAATGTGTGCAATTTTTTTTGGTATTACATTTTACTTATATCTTTGATATTTCGAAATAAAAAAGAGGTACTTTTTTCTTATTTTCGAAATATTTATTAATTAATCCCGACATCTGCTTCTATCATGTCTGACATTATCGCGTTCACGGGTCAATATGGCGGTTTTTATTTTGATAGAAATGAGACAAATTTTTCTGGAAGTATTATCTTTTTAATACCTTTGATGTTTCGAAATAAAATAGGGAAAATTTAATGAATTAAAAAAATATTTCATGTAATCCCTATCTACTGGTTCGTATGTCGATGGGCGTGTGGCTGCATCGACGCAAACTTCAGTTACATGCCGAAATACACGACTTTCAAAAAGTTTTACTTTTGAGATATATGGGGGTCTAATATAGCTACTATTTAAAATTACTTTCATATTATACAGGGTGTCCCAAAAGCTCTGAAAGTATGAAGTTGTGTTTTTTTAAATGAAACCCCCTATATATCAATGCATATTTGGATTTTCCGGTCAAAATAAGTGCCTAGGGTTGTTAAATAATTTGACTTTTGACAAAATCTGACCTAATTTTCATGTTTCAAATACTTAAGAAGTATTTCAGTTATGTACTCGAAATTTACAGTGAAGTATAACAATAAATCATATTTTATATCCCAATTATAATAAACTTGCTACATTATACAGAGTGTCCAAAAATTAAAACTAATTAAATAAGAACTTTTTTAAAATCTGTTAAGGCTTACCCAGGCGCAGATGTCTATTCAGACCATAATCCTCTAATAGCACAAGTGCACATTAAATTAAAACGACTATTGCACAAAAGAAAAACCAATCAAATAGATGTGAGTCGCCTATGTAACCCAGAAATCAAACGGGAGTTACAAATAAATATTAACAACAATCTAAATATACTGTGCGCAAATGGCGAATATCAAAACATAGAAAGCACAGATGACAAATGGCTGGGCTTAAAAACGGCGTTGATGACACCCGCAAGGACTATTCTGACTAAACAAAAATTAAAACAAAAGCAAGAATGGATGACTGATAAGATCCTTCAGCTAATGGATGATCGAAGAACTCTCAAAGGCAAGTGTGAACAAAGCTATAAACAAATACAAAAAGTCATCAAAACTGAAATCAGAATAGCCAAAGAAAATTTCTATAAGGAAAAATGTGAGGAAATAGAGCATCTACAGATGAAACATGACATTTTTAATATACATAAAAAAGTGAAAGAACTTACGGGCACACAAAAACGCAACCAACCCAACACATTATATAACACAAACGGAACAATAATAACAGAACTGGAAGAAAAATTAGAGGTATGGAGGAACTATGTTAATGAACTTTTTACAGATGAAAGACATGAACCTAATCTAAACAGCATACAAGAGGATGAAGGCCCAGATATAACCAAAGAGGAAGTAATGTATGCACTAAGAAGAATGATGGATGGAAAGGCTCCGGGTCCAGACGAACTACCGATGGAAGTCCTCAAGCTCATAGAGGAAGAGTCGATTTATGCATTGGTGGAGCTTTTTAATCATATCTACAAAACAGGAATAATACCACAGGAATGGCTTTTATCCACATTTGTAACTATTCCAAAAAAGGGAAAAGCAAAACAATGCAACGACTATCGCACAATAAGCCTGATGAATCACATACTGAAAACATTTCTAAAAGTTATACACACTAGAATACATAAAAAACTGGAAATAGATATTAGCGATACCCAATTTGGATTTCGAAATGGACTCGGAACGAGAGAAGCGTTATTTGCACTGAATGTCATGTCTCAAAGATGCCTTGATATAAATCAGGATGTATATATGTGCTTCATAGACTACAATAAGGCCTTTGACAAAGTGAGACATGATCACCTTATCAGTCTATTGACAGAAAAGAACCTCGATAAAAGAGACATCAGAATTATATCGAATATTTATTACAATCAGAAAGCAGTAGTGCGAGTGAAGCATGAGACGACTGAAGAAGTCGAAATAAAAAGAGGAGTGAGACAAGGGTGTATACTTTCACCGACCTTGTTCAATCTTTACTCTGAGGACATAATGAATAAAGCACTTATTGACCAACTCGTTGGTATTAAAATAAATGGAATTTTAATAAACAACCTCAGATACGCCGATGACACAGTACTTATCGCAGAAACACTCGAGGATCTCCAGACCATAGTCAATAGAGTAGCAACAGTCAGTGAAGAATATGGACTGTCACTAAACATAAGAAAAACAAAATGCATGTTAATATCCAAATCAACCCAAAATGTCCCAGATATACGCATACAGGGTCAAAATATAGAACACGTCAGAAAATACAACTATTTAGGCACCGTCATCAATGAAAACAACGATAGCTCTGAAGAAATCAAAATCCGGATGGAGAAAGCAAGAGCCGTATTCACGAAAATAAAGAGAGTGTTCTGTGGCAGAGACCTGAATCTTGAATTAAAGGTTCGTCTGGCAAGATGTTACGTACTGTCAGTTTTGTTTTATGGAATGGAGGCATGGACGCTTAAAAAGATCGATATTAACAAGTTGGAAGCCTTTGAATTGTGGATGTACCGCAGAATGTTAAGAATATCATGGATGGAGAAAATCACAAACGCTGAAGTACTGAGGAGAATGAATAAAGAAAAGGAGGTCATACTTACAATTAAAAAACGAAAATTACAATATCTGGGACACGTTACGAGAGGAGAAAGATATCAACTACTGAGAACTATTATGCAGGGAAAAATTATGGGAAGGAGATCTGTAGGAAGAAGACGAAACTCTTGGTTAAAAAATCTAAGAGAATGGTATAATTGCAGCAATAACTAGCTGTTTAGGTCAGCAGTCTCGAAAATACGTGTAGCTCTGATGATCGCCAACCTTCGGAACGAAGACGGCACCTAAATAAGAAGAAATAAGAACTTTAAGTGGCTATAACCTGATTAATTTAAATAGAACGCTATACTATTTACCTTACCAGAAAATGTACCTTTTAAATACCTATGGAATCGTATAAGGGTGTTCTATAGCTAAGTCTTCGCGTTTTCACAGAATACGCCAAATAATCGTTTTCTGTACCATTTTGTGTGTTTTGAAAAGATGTTTTAATGTATCTCGTTGCCCAAGGCATTTGGAAATGACAGGTAATTTACAACTATAAGAATAATAATCAGGAATATCTTTACAAATATTCAGAAACTCGAAACGCAATTTATAGTCGTCCAACAGGCTACAACAGCAATAATGGTAATAACATATTGACGACACGACAAAGCAGAAGTAAAATGTTTATAGTAGATGTTCGAAATGTTGACCATCCATTTCCAAATACTTACATATTCTTTTTTCGAAACCACTAACTCTGGACAACATTTGCAGGGTTACAGTTTGAAAAGCGTCTCTTACGCGTAATTTCATATCTTCTGGTGTTGTCGGGGGTGTATTGTAGACAGTTCCTTTTATGTACCCCCATAAAAAGAAATCTGGTGGAATTAAGTCTGGACATCTCGGAGGCCAATTTTGAAATCCGTCTCTCTCAATCCATCTGTTTCGAAAATTGACATTTAAAAATTGCCGAACCTCGCGATGATAATGACACGTAGCTTCATCCAGTTGAAGCCACATAGTTGTTCTAATATTTAAAAGGGCATCTTCTAGTAACACTGGAAGTTGGTGTAAAAGAAAATCGCGAAACATCAAACCATTTAAATGCCCTTCAAAAAAGTAGGGTCCAATTAATTATGGATGACATGAACCAACCACCTATTCTGATTTCTCATAAATCTGGATTCATGCGGATTTGAATCAGAATAGTAATGGAAGTTGTGTCTATTCACGAAACCATTGTTATGCGAAGTACATTCATCAGTAAACAACACATTATCAAAAAAGTGTTCATTTTCTGCCCCTTTATTTAACACCCGCAAGCACAATTCAGTTCGGTTGTCAAAATCATTTCCGTGAAGCTCTTGACAAAGCTGGATTTTATAAGAATGATATCTGTATTTATTAAGAATCCTTGAAACACTTGCTTGCTTAATGTTAGTATTTTCGGATATATGATTCTGACTAATATTGGGATTTTCGAGCACTAAACCAAGTGCAGTAAAAACATTTTCTTCATTCTCAGTGATAAGTTTTCTTATAACAGGTTTTTTATAACTGACACTTCCACTTTCCCAAAACTGGTTTAATATTCTCACAAAAACAGCTGGTTTAGGATGGTTTCTTTCAGGAAAACTTTGAGCATAGACTCGAGAATAATAAAAAACCATATGTAATCTATGTAATGTGTTGCACTCAGTTAACATAAAAATCATAGGAGAACGACTACCCATAAAGACATTAAAAAATTTTTCCATTTTTATCCTTAATCCCACCTTAAGTACAGAAGAGGTATATAATTAATCAAAGAACAATTGTTAAACTTTATATTATTGATAATACAATAAACAAATATCATAGATTGAATTTGTCTTCTTTTCTGAAGGGTGTGTGGTGGACCTGACAAAACAATGAGCCTCAAATTGCAAATCTGTTACCAGTAATAAAGCAATTCCTGCGTGCAATTGCTTCTTCAACGCCAACAGAACGTGTATTTAGTACACTGATATACAGTGTCTCCAAAAACTACATCGCAACATATTGATTTTCCGAAAAACTTCGAACAAACAAGGAACTTGATTTTTTACAGGAAGAAAAACCCTAAACAATTCTACGCGGTGTTGTCGTATCCCCCAAAAATGTCTTACGAGGACGGTCCGATAAGTACTTAGCCTCACCGTTCGATGGCGCCACTATCGCAAGAGTGTAGTACATTCGCGTAAACGGCTACTGTCAAAATTTCAGCCGAATCGGACCCGCAGTTTTGTTTTGACCGCATGTGGAAGCGAGCGTGTCCGCGGATTTTAGAAAAATGGTGGAAATCGCGCAGCGAAATCAAAGAACGTTTGGATGCAGTGTACGGTGACTCTTCTCCTTGGATTGCGACCGTCAAAAATTGATTTAACGAGTTTCAACGTGGTCGCACGTCGGTTTTTGATGAGCCACGTCCAGGTACCCCGAAAACGGCTACCACGGAGGATAACGTGACAAAAATCCACAATCTCGTATTGGCAGACCGCCGGTTGAATGTGCGCGAGATAGCTGAGACAGTAGGCATCTCAAAAGACCGCGTGGGTCATATCCTGCATGAAATTTTGGGCATGGGAAAGCCGTCGGCGCGATGGGTACCGCGTTTGCTCACTCCGGACAACAAGCGCAACCGTGAGACCACTTCAGAGCAGTGTTTGACGCTGTTTAAGCGCAATCCTAAGGAGTTTCTGCGTCGTTTCGTGACCGTCGACCAAACATAGATCCACTGGTACACACCAGAGACCAAGAAACAGTCGAAACAGTGGACTTCACCCGGCAAACGTGCTCCGAAGAAGGCGAAGACTATCCTATCGGCCGGAAAGGTGATGGCCACCGTTTTCTGGGATTCACACGATATGTGATCTACATCGACTACCTGGAGAAGGGCTGTACTATGCCGAATTATTAGGCCGATTCGACGCCGAATTGCAGAAAAAAACGGTCCCATTTGGCGAAGAAAAAAGTGCTCTTCCACCATGACAAGACACCGGCTCACACCTCCGCCGTTGCCACGGCCAAATTGGTCGAATTGGGCTACGAACTGCTGCCCCATCCACCGTATTCTCCAGATTTGGCCCCGTGTGACTTTTTTTTGTTTCCAAACTTGAAAAAATTTGAGTCGAATGAGGAGCTTATCGCCGCCACCGAGGCCTACTTTGCAGACCTCCAGAAAACTTATTTTTCAGACGGGTTAAAGAAGTTGGAAAATCGCTGGGTCAAGTGTATCGAGCTAAAAGGAGGCTATGTTGAGAAATAAATCGCCACTTTTCCGCTAATTACTTATCGGACCGCCGCCGTACATATAGTTTTTTTCGATAAAATCAATAAAATTCCAGTCTACAACTTCGCGAATCATCTTTTTAACGTTACTAGCGCAACTACTACAAATAAAAGACATTAAAATAGCATTCCTTCGACTCGCTGGACCAAGAAATAACATTTGCGATAATTCGACCGCAAGACTAAAGCCGGCCGTTAACGTCACGATTTTCCATAAGGCAAATCGTGACCCTAGGCCCGCCTCGTGCGTAATGACGCAAACGCGCGATTCGAACTTATACCGTAATACTATCGTTTCGACGTCTCCGTAGGCGCTTTAGTTACGGACCGACTGGCTCGATGATCTAAAAATAACCATCTCGCGCCACGTACAATGCAGAATTTAATCATTGTTGCAAAAGTTCAGGGGCATCGGGCCGAAGTGGAATATTTATAATTTTTTTTTTAATCTAAGTTTAAGCATGTGCGTCAAATGGAAAAGAACTGCTTGATATGGAAACTTTGGTTTTATTAAGGTTGTTAGTTAGTTCACTCGTGAAACGGTTTTTCTTGGGAATGTGATCGAATTTGAATATATAGTTGACAAAAATGTCTTTTATTTAATTAAAAAAAAAACGAAATTTTAAATATGCATAATTAACATGCTGGAGGTCACTACATATAACAAAATGCCAATACATTTTGGAATATCTCAAAAACGGTTTTTACCATATTTTTTAACAACTAATGCAACGTAGATCCAAACATTATGATTTTTTTTAGAAAAAACCCGGAATTTTTTGACCGTTTTGTTTAGAAAATACAGATTTTTTAAATAAAAATAATTTGAAAACATCTGACGCGTAGTGGGGTACAGTGATCACAACTTGGCAACGCGCGATAATAAGCATGATGACTGATTTTGGAAAAATACTCCACGATGTTTTTACGCGCCTACTCTTTACAAAATAAATCTTATTTCCGCAAAAAAATTATGTTTTGTATGAAAAATTGACCTTTTTAAAATACAATTTAAATTTCGCACCAAAACGCTAGAATAGTAATGGCGTCCGTCTGTGACGTCACCCTTTCGTAAACACTTGACAAGTTGTATCTTATTGCTTGTTTTGATTCATATTTTCCATTATTTTGTGCGATAATCATGAATTATAATGTGTATCGATGGTGTGTAGTTCCTCCATGTAATAATACATCGATAAAAACTCCAAATAAGTTATTTATTAACGTGCCAATGAAGAAAAATATCAGAAATACGTGGCTAAATCTTGCAAGGCGAGACCCAGCTTCTGTATCTGTTAATTCAGTGATTTATTTGTGCGAAGATCATATTGATGAAAGTATTTATTTTATATAAATAAGTGGCGAAGCTCGCAAACAAAATATATGTAAGGTAAATATTTGTCAATAACACTGTCGATCCCGTTTGAGGTTAGGTTTAATTTCTTTATTACTGTATTATGTTTAAAGTTCCTAACTAAAAGCTTTTTCTTTTTCCAGTTATCAAATGATATGGAAAATTACATACAGTACCATGTAATGGGTTCAGTTTTACAAGTTCGCGTAAAGTCTGGGTGTATACCCACTAAATTTGAATGCTAACCAGGCAGAAGCAAAAAACAAAAAAGGTGTCTAACTGAAGAAAGTGACAAAGATGTAGCACAAACAAAACCACCTATAGAACATTTAGAATTCACAGGCACTTCATCAGAAAGTTCAGGTACGTACCCATTGCTTTTTTATACCGGTAACCTGTTTTAGTGAATTCAAGTGTATATCTTTTCTGTTAGCCGGTTTAATCATAACATTATAGGTAGTTATGATTTCAAACAATCTTTGTGGTACTTATTATTATTATTATTATAGTCTGTTGCAAAAATTATAGTACACAATAATGTGTAAATAGTTACAGTTTGTTCACAAGTACTTATTTTCATTTTTTAGCTTTACACACAATTGAAGATCTAGAAGCACCTACCACCTTTCCAAAATCTGATAAATCAGTACAAGTATATATATATATATATATATATATATATATATATATATATATATATATATATATATATATATATATATATATATATATATATATTATATAAATTCAGAAGTAAAGCTGTCCATACTGAAAAAACAGTGCACCAGTTAACATCGCTCCCACCATCAAGGAGTCGATTCTTGGCAAATTTGAGCTATTGACCTTGACAAATCCTTGTTCCATGACGTTGTTGTACTTTTGATAGCAGGAAACTGACAAACTTGATAGTTTTATCCACAAAATATCTGATTAACGATGCAAATAAAGACAAATTCGAACGATAAAGGCGATAAACAATTATGACTGATGTGATGTTTACGAAAGCGTGACGTCACGCGCTTCTGATTGGTGTTCGATCTAATATGGCCGATTTCCATATTTTGTGTTTTTATTTTTACTAAAATAAATATAATCTCACTTGTACTCTAAAAATAAATGTGTTTTTTAGAATATGTCTATCCTATATAATTATTTCAAGTCATAATTTCAGTGATTCTTCGTTACAGTCATCATGCCTATTCAAACCTAAGTTAGTTAGGTTAGTTCTTCAGAATGTGACATTTTTTAAAAAATATTTCTCGATATTTTTATTTATTTTCTCAATGTGTTGTGATGTCAACATAACAAACTGTATAGGTATGAAACTCACACTATATGAACGTTACTATACACACGTTTACTCGATAGACCATTCAATATAGACATTTGCGGCGCTGCCAGATTTATTATATTTAAAGTTATTACTGTATAAGAATGTATCTGTACATTGAAAGTTATCGTGTGTTGGGTACGGTCTCGTACAAAAACAAAATTCTTTAGGCCTGAGAATCTTTAACTTTAACTCTAAATCTAAACCCTTCAAAGCCCCATAGTACCAATTTTGGATGATGATTTCCAGACCGTCATATTGCATGTGACATATTAGATTTGCTTAAAATTATTTTTTTATTCGCTATTTACGTCCTCAAAAACAATTCTCTCCCACCTTTGAACAAAATCGAAAAATGTAAAATTTTTAGGACGCCATATTGAATCCGCCAGATTGAGTTTTTCAAAAAAATATATTAAATTCTTATTTAACACTAACAAAAATCCCCCAATACTGATTTTAGATAAAATTGAGAGATGTAGAATCTTTAATCCGCCATATTTAATTTTATTTCAATAATTTCCGATTCGTAATGTACGTTCCCAAAAACTCCCCCATATCAATTTTGAAAAAAGTCGGACAAAATTAATTTTTTTGGCCGCCATATTGTCAGCGCCATCTTGGATTTTACTGCACCAATTCCGTCCAAAAAAATATGGGACCACTGCAGTAACTTCCTGAACATAACGTAAAAATTCCATTCAAATCGGTGCCGCCGTTCCGGAGTAATCGGTGTACATATATACAAAAAAAAATACATAGTCGACGAATTGACAACCTCCTTCTTTGGAAGTCGGTTAAAAATGAATTTCATCACTGCAAAAGTGCTAATCTCAACTTGAAAATCTTGAAAACTTCCTCGAAAATGTTTTTTTTTCGCAAAACGGCAAAATATCTGTACATGTGTAAAATAATATATTTCACGGAGAAAGAAAGCATTTTATTTATTTTTTTTTTAACATTTTCGCTGCATACTTTTGATAGGAATCGGTCTTTTGTAGTTTTTTCATCTTTTATACATCAACTTTTCCTTTAAGGTAGTTCACTCGAGACAGTCGTAGACAAAAGTATAGCCTTTAAATAAGTACCAAAAGTTAAAGAATCTCAGGCCTAAAGAATTTTATTTTTGGACGAGACTGTACCCAACACACGTTAATTTTCAATATACAGACCTTCGATCATACTCTAGATTTAAACAATAGATTTGTCTGAAGGCTGTTTATGGTCGGTGGGGGAGACGCTTTTTTGATGTTTGACAGACATAAACATATTTACTTATCTTGTCTTTCAGTTTAATTGCTTGTCGTGACTTTTTTCGGTGTTTTTAAGTGTTAGAAATTACTATAAATGCGAAGTTTACAATTAATATTAACAAAAAGAGGATTTAAAAACTTATTTTTATCGGTACATATTGTTAGATTGTTTACATATTGAAAATAACAATAATAAAAATTTAGGCAACCATACATTCATACTTTGTTTTCAGAATTGACGTACCCAGGGGTATGTTCGAAGGACGTAGCGATGATACTCGTTTAAATAATGCAATTAGAAAAGGATAGCATAAAATTGACATGTCTGTACCAAGAAATTAAATATCTACTGTTTATCAACACTTTTTGAAATATAAATAAAAATATTATTACGTTATTCAGCGTTCAAACAACCGGGCCCTAGTTCTGACGTTATGCTACTTCTACAGGGGTATGTTCGAAGTTCACAACTTTGTACAAAATAGGTACTATTTTGCCACCTTGTAGTCATTGCGAGGTACACTAATATCGATTAGTACTTAGTTCAAATAATTTATGGATATCATAATGAATTCAAAACTAAAAATCGAAAAATAAAATTTTTATAAAACATATGGAACCGACTTCTAAAAGTGCTCTAAAAAGTGAAAAATAACTATAAATTTTTATATGAAATTGAAATTTTTGAAGTTAGTGCCAAATTGTTTCTAAATGAAATACATAACAACTAATATATACAAGTTATAGTAAGAAAGCAATTACAAATAAAGTATTTTTAATCTGTTTATGCGAATCATATTTGCCAGGTATTAGTTTGGCGCCGACTTCAATAAATTTCAATTTCATATAAAAATTTATAGTTATTTTTCACTTTTTGGCGCACTTTTAGAAGTCGGTTCAATTTTTTTATAAAAATTTTATTGATTTCTAGAATAATATGTTCGAGGGAAAAAACATTTTTTTTTTTTTTTTGAAAAAATCTCATTGCACGATATGAAATGGAATGGGTTACTGAAAAAAGAAAAAAATTTATAGTGTCTCCTCCATCACTTTTGTACCCATGAGAACAATTGAAATTGAAGAAGCATATAGCAAGGAACCCTCGAAAAAAAAATCATCAAAAAAATGTAGTTTTTGAGAAAACCAGTTTTTTTTCCGAAAAACGGCCACCATTTTGTTAATTTTGAAAATTTTTCATTTTTCAAAATTTTTTCTGAAAATCTTAGACTCATGAGACCTTAATCCAAAGAAAAAAATGAATTACATCGATTAGTCATAACAATATACAATTTTGAATTAAAAATGACTCATTTTTTTTCCACTGCAAAAGCTTTATCTAAGCTCAACTTTAAAATCTCAATAATTGCCTAAAAAACTTTTTTTTTTTCACCAAACGGCAAAATACTTCTAGGGTTTTTTGAGTTCTATAATGATATATTTGATGGAGAAAGAATTTAGTTTTTTCTACTATTTTCAATGCATGATTGGAACGGAAATCGGTCAAAATTACAAAAAGAACACATGAGCACAGACAGACAGGCACAAAGTTGAATCAATAGACGTTATATTCTTCCACTCTTATTAGAGAAAAATTGTACACTCTCAACAACTTTTCAAGAAAAAAAATGACCTTCATTCTGCCAATTCAGCATTTTAAAATTAACCTAATCTTAAAACAAAGCGCCGCCGATTCGTTTCACCTTTTTATTTCTGGCATTTTCTTTAAATCTTACATCACACTTTAATAAACTGAACCCGGTCATTGTTAGGTAATTAACAATACCGGTTTCTTTGGTAAAATATCAAATTCTTTCGTTTCGATTGCGGAACGGCATCGAAATTATTAGAGTAAAAACTGAACGTATTAAATTTGTGTCGAGAATAATGTACACACTGTTCTAGATACTTTTCTTCAACTCCATTTTGTTTTTCAATTTTTAATCAGGCATAAGGCGCGAATAAATTGCACGGAAATCACTATAAAATAATGTTACCCTAACAACGTAGTCCTTGACAAGGATGTCTGCGAACAAGTGACGTCAAGTATTTTAATTGGTGTTCGTTATCACGTGACTTGAGAGTGATTTAATAATATTTTGAATATTAAATAAAAATTAAATTCCTTAAAAATAAAGAAAAATATTATGTTTTTTAGGATTTCTATTATGGAAACCACAGTTTCACGGCAAAATTATATTTTTATTTGGATGCAATCAGCATTCCTATTTTGGACATAATCTGAAAATATAAAATTAGTACAATTTTAAATTTCTTATTTGCTCTCTCCGAAACCCCCAGTTACAAATTTTCAAGAAAATCTACAGATGTTCAATTTCTAGTCCGCCATATTGAATTTTTTTAAATCATTTTAAATTCATATATCAATTTTATAAAAATCAAGACATACAAAATTTTTGGACCGCCATATTGGATCTGCAATATTGAATTTTATGAAAATAATTTTAAATCCGTAATTTACACCCTCCAAAACCTCCTATACCAATTTTGGAAAAAATCGGGCAAAATTAATTTGTTTGTCCGCCATATTATCAGCGCCATCTTGAATTTTATTGAACTAATTTGAGCCCAAATAATACGGAACCATTGCAGTGACTTCTTCTTAAATGGAGAAGGAAAAAGTGATCAAAAAATAAGATCCGTTATTACTATCATAAAAATTTCACGTGATTGTAACTTACAATTATACCAACTTTTTTTATGGTTTAGAGTTTCATCAAGCCATAAACTATCATCATTTATTTTTATTTCTTACAAACAATTTAATCATTTCAGCAAAAATCATAAAGATAATAATTCCTGAAAGCACAAACGTGCACAAATTCAGGGAAACATTCCAAATCAACAAGATAAACAAGCTGTCCTTAAAATAAATGTCTTTGTTCCAAAAAAAAATGACGCTATTTACATGAAAACCTTGTATTAACTAATAACTAACGGCATATGCTTATAGAAATATTACTCTTAAACAAAGTTTTGCAATGGTCCAACTTGAAGTAAACAAGTGAACGGTCAAGAAACAATAATTGTAATGTTACACATTACATTTAAGACTGGCGACTTTCTATTCTATAAAAAACCTGTTTAAATATCTGCAGAACCGACGCTGGTACCAACGAACGACCTTAGTTGGTTCACAGTTGTTACAAAATCGCATACTGCTATATTTAGATTGGACTGGTATGAGTTAGCATGCCATAAACGGTAAGTAACAAGTGATGTGGGTTCCTTTTTATTTATCCAACTAGATTACTCAGTTCCCCTCTCTCTGCAAAGATCTTTTGCTGCCCCAGACACAAACAATTATTATTTGTATTTACTACAATCACAGAATTCCTGTGATTAATTAATAAAAAATATTTATAACACATCACATGTTGTTTTCCATCATTTGTGACTAATTTACAGCAAAATAAAGTCCATTAGATAACAACATTATTAATCAATATAATTAAATATTATTATATAATTTTTTATATTAAGAATAAAATCAATAATAATAGTGTGGCCTTGTGATAAAAAATTTTTAAATCAACAGAATAAAGGAAAAAAATAGATAAAATCATAAACACAAATTACTCACCTCTGGCTATATCTTCGATTTTTGGGACTCAAATTTGTATTAAAATGATCACTTTTCAACATGATCGAATTGTCTCGACTGGTTTGAGTAGGAGAAATGGTCATTTTTGTACGATAGGCGCAGCTCAACTGCAAGGTACCTATCGGGGTACAGATCTGCCCTACACGGATCTGTTTAAACCCCTCACCCAAGCAATGGTGCAAAGGTTCATCCATGTACATTCTGTAGCATATCACGTACGAATCTGGACCTGCAAATACATCAATATTCATTATAGAAACATGTGACTTTAATTCTCTATGAATAAGTTTAAGCAGCAAATATTGACATTGTAAATTTGATTGTGTCTACTCAAAATTGCCTCTTAGGTACCCACCTTGTCGACGTGACAGCTTATAAGCAGGGGTCACTCTGGTCACTGAAACCAAGGATTTTAACAAAATGCCCATACGGTTATAGATGGTTTGCCCATTGGTAGTGCTAGGATCGCATTGCTCAGGCAAAAGTCTAGCACACCAGGTTTCCAAGACCATATTGTCACCTTCGGCTGTGCGTAGAGAGATTTCTATGCAAAATGGGAACTTTCTAGAGAGCAACAGTTCACTGTTTAGGACTTTTTTGGCTTCAATCACCACTTCAGGTAGATCATTTATGTTTAGATTGAACTGTAAGAGAAAAGAAAGGATTCCAATTACATGTACTATAAAAAGTAATAAGGTTTTAGGGTGATTTATCAACTTAAATCAAATAGAAAGGAATATGCGGGCCTATAAACTAACAGAAAATCTAGCACAAACTTAACAACAGTCATGTACAAAATTGGGAGATTGTTGCGAAAAGAAAAACGTAGACAAAGTACCAAAAAACTTACCCAATCTGGTCCATTTGCGTGGGGTTTACAAGGCGTCGTTACCTTTTCACCTAAACGCGATTGAACAATCACCTCTGTAGCTTTTAAAGCCAAAAACTTCGTAAATTTATCCAAATCTTTTTTATCGTTTTTCGAAAGCCTCATTTTGAAGTCTCTTTTCATTTGGAATGTTAAGAAATCAAAGTCGACCGAAATGTCAATAGTTACACTGCCGAAACTCTCGCACTAAACCACGAAAACGCCTTAAAAATCCACAAAAGTACAAAAGAAACTCTAACCTGACACTAGGACTAGGTCATATTAGAATAATTATACGATTTTTCGTCAAAATCGACCGAAAACTGGGATAAGTCTAATCCAACACAACGCTCAATAAACACGTTCTTTAGAGACTGCTCGAGAAATTAAAAAAACGTCGACGCTACGTGACTGCCCTGCGTGACGCTATGTTCAAACGGTTTCCGAAAGTTCTACGACGTGACTTCATTGGCTTTCTTTTATATCAATATCACATTCATTACAAAATCTGTTCAACGTATGTCGTAGATGATCAGTTAACTATTTGATAAATTACACAATAAACATACTTCTGGGGTGGCTAGACTTGGAGGGAGGAGCTAAATTACGCTAGCCTTGTACGCTACAACTACCAAAACGTTAAATTTCATTTCTCTTTTTACACAGTTTTGTTGATGGTATTTCGGCAGAAAAACGAATCATAACAATTTACGTAAACTAGACATATTTTGGAATATTTTTCCTATTCAAATGATTATTTGCATTCCAGAATAGGTACTTTGACCATTTCCGAAAATAGAATTCATACTAATAACTATTCAAAACTAATTTAATTAGTGATTATTTTAGGACTATTTATGGTTAATTATACAAATTATGTCCAAATTATCTTTATTCTCACAGTTGAAAGTTTAAAAAATTGAAAATAAATACTAGACGACACGTCATACAAAAAAAAGTTTTGATAAGTTTTCAATAGAGGGGAGGCGAAACAACGGTTTTGTTTTTCGAAATATTGAATTTCAGAAATCCTTTAATGGGAGTGCGAAAAGAAAAGTTTATTTTCTTACAGATAAATGAAATAATAAGTACTGTAGGTGTAGGAGAGAGTTACTATTATTAAAATTTGACTGAGTAGTCGTATTGCGGACATAATAATATTTAAATTCGTTATTTAGTTTTGAAAATTCGTAATTACCGCTCTAAGTGTGGGCGCCATTTTTTACCACTGTCAACTGTCAAACAATACTTGGTGACTCATCGTTTTCAATGCAAGAAGCACAATAAGCGTTACAAGAAAATGTGTGATTTTTAACCCTTTTTCATCGAATTTCTATATTTTAGACTCTTTTTCAAGTAGTTAACTATTTATTGAGCATTTTTTGTGAAGATTTAGTTAGTGTTTGGCGAGGTAAGTTGCTAAAATCTTGAAATAAAAACGAGTCTACTAAAGGCTCTTATGATAATTTAAAAACACTGCGATTGCTGCATCGGTCCTTGTTTGGCACACGTAGATTAAATGTAAAGATGGATTTTTAGGCAACTCGGAACGTATTTACCTAAGCATATGATGGCGTGGTCCAAAATTTGGAAATTTTCAGTGATTTGGGGGCCTGTTGGAGCTCGAATTACATTGTCCAAGGAAAATTTCTTGTATGCTTGGTAATATGGTACGGTTTAAACGTAAATTTGAGATAATATGCATGTAAAAATCCTAGAAAATTGATGACAGCTTTCATTGTACCTAATCAATACATATATATTTATCAATTTTATGAAGTTGACTGCGACTGCTCGATCTGTTAGACTCGTGGACCCATCCTCGTTGTACTTTCACAAAGTTCATCGATTGCTACACAACCTGTTCTAAAGCCAGAAAAATTAGAAATTCTTAGTTTAATTTTTTACTTTGTTAGGAAAGTACTCGCATTAAGAAAAATTGAGATAAAGCATGAAATGTTATACTATTGAAAGGCAGAGAGAACTCTTCTACATGTTAAGCTGCAAATTTTTATCATACGATGATGAATTTGTAGATTTTGCGACTTGGTGGAAGTGGTCAGGATAAACAATTTCTACCTAGCAAGAGATGACATCACCCAAAATCTTCAAAAGTTATTCCTACAGTGAATTATTTTTAGGAACATTAATAGAAGATTCTTCTTTTGCAATTTGCTCAGTAATTATTTTGATTAAGTTAAATCTAGGAAAACGACTTTTTTTGAAAAACTTTGTACTCTTACCCCCTATTTCTAGATCGTAGAATAAGATTCTGACCTTGATTGTTCACCATTTTTCCTCCCTTTACCAAAAAATCCTCAAAACACCTCATTTCACTTCATAAGGCACTTTTATTTCTCACGAAAACACTGCACTTTTGTATTTATTTAGAATGGTGGTAGTTAAAATACATTGTATGTTATATATTTCAACTATTTTTCCACAAATTTTAGTAAACAAATTCAGAAAAGCTTGTATTTTGTAGAAAAAGCAAAAAATGCGTTTCGTAAATGTCATCGATCATTGTACTACTGAAATGGCGAAATATTCGTTGCGACGTTGCTAGATGTAAAATACTTTCATGGTAACTATAAAGTTATGCTTGGTCAATGGTGCCTTTTCCCAACAGGTGGCGCCACTATTAGATATAACACCATTTTGTCTTGATTTTGTTTTTTTCATCATTTTTCTTGATTTTTCCGATTAAAAAAGTGGAAATTTATGAAAATTCATATAATACAGAAGCTTCTATTAGTGTGGATTTGTAGTTGTAACAAAATTCTAACGATTTGGTGGAAAACATTGAACCTGAAAAGTGATTTTTTCTGCCTTCCTGGAAACTGAGAAAAAATTGTGAAAAACCAAGGCCAGAATCATGTTCTACGACCTCGATATATGTGGGTAAGTGTGGAAATTTTTTCAAAATAACGTCGTTTTGCTAGATTTTACTTAATCGGAATAATTACCAATTGATCTTCTGAGCATGTGTCACTTTTTAAAAATCTTGTGTTTCAAAAGATTTCAGACATTTTGTGTAGTGTTTATTTTAAGAGGATTGACCAAGTATTTTAAAACAATTTGCCTAAAAGGAAAATTGCATTTTTTGCTTTAGAAGTAAAGGTCTTTAAAAACATTAGTGAATAAATTCACTTTTTGTATTTTGAACAAAACTTACTGAAAAAAAATTAATTTTATAGTCCTCAGTTTAGATATTTAAAGTAAGAGGTCTTCTTTTGATCCATTTAACAAAAAAATTGTGGTCGGTATACATTCAGGTGATACAAGCAATCACTTCATTGATTTAGTCAAAATAGTTATGCTGAATGAGATATTAAAAAACAAATATTAATTAAAAATTAATATATTTCATATTAGCCATATGAGTACCTAGTTTTAACAGTGTAAATAAATCAGAAATCCATTTTTGGGTATATCAACTGAGAGATACCGTTTACAAAAGATCGGTTAAAGAAAAATTTACAACAGATCTAAATTAAGTCAAATGAATTGACAATCTTCATTGTTTTAGATTGTGAGATGTTCTGCCAATGAAGTTTTGTATTAAGATTAAAAAATCATAAATATTTTTCACTCATTTCATTTCTGAATTTTACCAACGTACTTAAACAAACAAAAACTATAATAACACTATTATAACTAAAGATAGAAGAATAAAACAGGAGATCCAATTATTGGACAAAGCTGCAAGGATTGGGACAAGCGAAGATACTTCTGGGGAACTATGACCAGAAGAGATTGAAAGATTGCATAAGCTTGAGTAAAACCCAGCTCAGAGTTCTGACGGGGCATTGTCACCTGAAGGGACACCTCAAGAAGCTCGAACTAGTAGAAAGGTTGCAGATTCTGTGAGGAGGAATGCTTTCAGAATGCCGCGCTCTAGAAAACCCTAGGATGCGGTTCTTGGGAACACACCAAATTGAAGAAAGGGAGCTACCCACCTTTAAATCGCCCAACATTCGAAGATTCCTGGGGGAAATAGTACTAATGGACCTGCTCTAGCTGATAAGGTAGCTCTTATGACTAGGCAGCAATAGGGAGGCACATAGATCTATCAGGTCGCAGTATACAGACGTCCAACTCTATGCAAATACATATACATACAACACTATTATAAATTTACCCAGTATGGACACCTGTTCTTCTAATGAAAAACTCCTTTTAACAACCGGTCACTCTCAAGTACTTTCTTCATGATTGTTCTCTTGGTACAAATTCAGGAGAATAAAAACATATTTGTCACTTTTTCAAATCATGTATCTGATTATTAATATATCTATTTACGTTTTAATATGATGTTAGTAATCAAAATAGGAAATATAATTTTGTCTGCATTCTGTGCTTTTCAAGGACTTCTTACACATCTTTTATACGCATTTTCCTATTTACATTGATAGTAAAAAAAAAGTGGAGGTTATTGATAATGAGGGAAGTAATCTTGGTTTTTTTTTATAGCGAAATTATAATTATCCATTATCCTTCAATGATTTCTTGGAATTTATTGCTTAATTGTGAATGCTTCTAAAAATAGAATCTAAATACTTCAACGGTTGAATTGCAAAGATTCTTATTAAGGTGATGAAATTTATTTTGTTTTGTATTTTAACATCATTCTTATTAAGAATTTCACATTTTGGTAATTACAACATCTCAAAAATATTCTGAAATTAATAAAAATTAAATACTATATTTTAGTACTAATTTCCACTATATAGTGGAAATTCGACCTAAAATGTAGTATTTCAATTTTATTACTTGAAAATGAAGTAACAGCTGAGTCTAATAAATATTTTGAAAGTTTATTCAATGATATTTGAGGAAATTGTATCACCGAAGTTTACCTTCTGCGTAAATGTTCGGAGCAGGTAAGTAAAGAACAATAGGGGTCTTTTATACCTGGGGTACGAATGAAATTCATATACAATTTATTGTTAGGAGATACATTTGTAAGTTATTGAAAAATAAATAGTTTAGATTCTCTAAAGGCATTTTTCTCAGAACAATATTTTTCAAATCGGTGACCGCGATTTCTCAAAAACTACTGCACCGATTTTATTCAAATTTCTAGATTCCGTATCACTATAAAGGCAAATTAAATAATAAATTTTTCATAGATTTTCTTGTATAAAACTACAATTTCTACTTGTCCAGATAAATTTCAACTTTTTTAAAACGTAAAAAAGTGTATATTTTAAAAATTTTGATGTCATATGTACAGCAACAAAGTATTGCTTTAACGAGTTGCAGAGTTGCCAAATTTAGTTTTTTTCTTAATTATCCACATTTCGAAACGTAACAAAAAGATTCTAATTATATAAATTAAGTAAGTTAAGGTAATTTTTCGGGCATGTACTACTGGAAGCAGCTAACGTAGTAAATGCTCAAAATATTAGATCAAGTCTGTTTTGTTTGGTTCAGGTTGTTTTTTTTTTCCGGTTTTTGCTGGTTAGTTCTTAGTTTAGGTTAGGTATGATTAGTTCTGGTTAATTTTAGTAAGGTTGGTGCAGATCAATCCATTAAAAATCACCCAGACCATGTTGTTCAACATGTTTCATCTCCCTAATTTTGTTACCAGGTACTTCCCAATATTTACTGCCATAATTTTGAACTCGCCTAACAAAATCAAAAATGTTAAGCAATAAATTTTATTCTACCTGGGTGATTTCAATAGGATAGACCGCCAGGTTAATAGAGGTTTTTTATTATTTATATTATATATATGTATATATATATATATATATATATATATATATATATATATATATATATATATATATAATTTATTTTCTGTTACTGAAAGCGTCAATAATTTGGCAACATTGCAAGATAACGTTCATTATAACTACAATAATTGGCGTTTCCAAATCTATTTTTTAAAAGAAATCCTGAAAACACCGCAATTTTTTGTCTCAATGTTTTAGTAAAAATATGTAGTTTGTGATAATATTACAAGAAATCCGAATTTTGCGTCTTGGGTAAAGATTTTCTTAATTTTCTTCATAGGTTGTTTTTTATAATTAATATAAGATTTTTTCATCGTAAAAACAAACTTTTGTTTTCAGAGTTCTTCATTTTAACCAAAATTAAGATTTCGAAAGCTCCAACGATCAAGGATAAGACACCTTTATCTGCTGAAGAAATTTTTTTAGTTTTTTTGATTTAATGCGAACTTGCGTGGTCACTTTCTGCAAATAACGATGTTAAGAATGGTTTTTAACATAACTAGACACTATCAGCATTAACATAAAAAAAAAGAAATCGCCACTGCTAAATATAAATGTTATTTTAGTACTACTTCTGATCGCGATGACTCGTTTGGTAACTATTTCTACCATTTTTTTGCTCTAGATATTCTGTGTATGGCGATAGTAACGGGCATTTTTTTTTTATAATAATAGTTCATTTAACACAATATGTTCGCTAGTCGATTTCTTTTTGTTGATTAATTATTTCTCGGCGTTCCAAGTCTATTTTTAAACATCTGTATTTTTTTTAGTTTATTATTAGATTCTTTTCGTGTATTATACAGTACGTGGCGTTTTATAATAGCTTTTTAATAATACAGCCCGAGTTTAATTGCCGATAAAATTGAACAATCTTGTGTAGAATTTAATATATCTGATGTCTAGGTAACACCGGAACTTGTAAATTGTATTGCATAAGTTCTGCAGATGGTAATAATGGACAAGCAAAATTAATATTAACAAATATTATAATTTATCGAAAGAAATATACACCTCAAGGACTTAAAGACATCTTGTGGAGGTTTTTCAAACTGTTTCGCCAAAATAGTGCGGTTTTTCAACTCACAAATATTTAATATCATCGAGTAGTTAGAAAAGGTGTTAATTTTGACAACCCGCAGTAGCTTAAAGAAGTTTTATGGCGCAGAACAGCTCGTACACAAACTTGTCAATGTAAAAATGAATCGAATGACTTACTTCGTACACTGCCTAAATGCATTTTTTTTGTATTATTTATCACAATTTTTCGTCCCGACTGCATCATTTGTACACTATTTTAGTGGTATCAAACCAAATTTTAAAAATTCCTATTCGTACGTCCTCTAAGAAAGTTAATATTCATGAGAGATATTTTCATGATGTCTACATCGTGATGTAACATTCACCATTTTCAAAACGAAACGAAACTTGAGAGAAAGCGGTTTCTCTTTATGATTTAAGATGTTTTTAAATGAGTGCTTTGTAACTTAATATTTCCGCGTTGCCCACAACAAGTGCCATTTTATTTTACTTGCAAACAATTCTCGACTTTAGGAAATTATATCATCATCTATTCGAAGAGGTGAAAGCTTTGAAATTATCGATTTGAACGACAAAATTAGATAAAATCATTGTTTATGTTCTTGTTACGTCACAGGAATTGACGATCCATATTGCAATTACAAGAAGCATTTGATTAAAATGAGAAAATGTATGGCATATTTTAAATTTTATGTCAAAAATGGCGTTTGCAGGCATAAACATAATTATCAATTTCTTCTATATGAAAGCCCAATTAAATAGTATAAGATAAATTGATAGTTATGCTTAGGTCTGCAAACGTAATTTTTGACATAAGATCTAAAATATGTCAAAAACAGCTAGACTTAGGTTATACGTGAAATATGTCTATAATTTTACGTAGAATTTAAAAATGGAATAGCATGTAAGGTGTTCCACTTAAAATAAACAAGAAGGCATCAAACTGCCAAATTAAAAAAAAAATCGCCGGCAATTCATCGAGGCCAAATCGCAGAAGTTCCAACTCTATTCTTTTGAGTATCCGCATCTCTTTTCAAACTCGTTATCGCGGAGGTTCTTTACCCAATAGCGTGACGTAATTAAAACATGGTTATTGATTGAAAATATTTTTTGTAAAACCTTTGTTTATTTCATAAACCTTGTAAAAGTGTTTCTTTTCTTCTTGGATGTATTTTGAACATGACTAATCATTTACAATACTTTACTGAATTATTGATAATTTATTATTAGCAGCAACCATGAAATCTTAAATAAAAAATAATACATTCCACACAAAAACAAATGATTTAAGTTTGTTACTTTGTAGGTCAAAGATTATCTGGATTTTTTTAATATCCAGCGTCGGGTTTTATGATAGTTCTTAAGTGTCGCTTTAAAAACAGCAAAATATATCTTATATATCCAGGGACGGGTTGTTTTTAATCAATTGATTTAAATCACTTGATTTTTTTAATGAAAATCTTGATTTAAATAAAAAAAAAATATTATATTTCAAACTACAATTAACAAATGAGTTAATAGCTACAATGCGACACATTTTTTATATTTTGCTAATTATTTATATTATGGTAAATCTAGGAAAAGGACGTTTTTTGGAAAAAAATCAATATTCCACCCCTGTTTCGAGGTTGTAGAACACGATTTTGGCTTTGATTTTTCACTATTTTTCCTCAGTTTCCCAGAAAACTCAAATAACGCCAAGCGTCACTTCACCATGCTCTTTTAGTTCTGCAGAAAACACCGAACTTGCGTATTTATTTTTAATAGTATTAGTTAAAATATTATGTATGTAATATATTTCAATTATTTTTGCACTAATTTTAGTGAATAAATTTTGAAAAACTTGTATTTTCAACGAAAAACCAAAAATACGTTCCGGGAAAACCGGCATCCACCATCAGACTCGCGAAAATGACTAATATTCGTTTAATACGTTGCCAGATGTAAAATATTTTCATGGTATAAACTATAAAATTTGTTCATCTTTATCAATAACATAGTTTAATTTTTGTAATGTATAAAAAAGGGTAAAATTAATCTTAACTACCCAAAATTTTTGGTTAGTTCAGGTCAAGCTTAGTTTTGATTAGTTTGAGAAATTAAAACTAACCTGAATCAACCTAGATTTATTAATTAAAATTTGTTATTGTCCAGCAGATACCACGTAAAGGCGGAACAATCTGTGATAGAAAAGAATATATGTGAATTTCACAGAAATCGTATTGGCGATTTGGCAACAGCGCTATTTCATGGCGGAAGCTATTTTGTTTTTTGATAATTTTCTTGATTTTTCCGATAAAAGTGTGCAAATTTATGAATTTTTACATAATAAATGTGGAATTTGTGGTTGTAACAAAATTTTAACGATTTAATACAAAAAATTGAACCTAAAGTGAAAAGTGTTTTTCGTTATTTTCTACAAAACTGAGAAAAAATTGTGGAAAACGGAGGTCGGAATTGTGTTCTACAATCTCCAAATACAGGGAAGTACTCAAATTTTTTGAAAAAATAAATATCTTTCCTAGATTTCTCATAATGCAAATTTTTACCCACAGAATTATGTTTAAATCTATTTTGTCAGTATTTATTTTATTAATCATTTAATAATTAACTTTAAATTGTAATTTTCCCAATATAATAACGTAAGAAAAAGTTGCTCAAGTACAGCTTTACATGCCCGACCGAATTTATTTTAGGGTATTCTCCTTCCTTTTACCCCCTCCAACTTCCTTGATTCCAACGCACATCGCTTGAAACAACTAATATTTTGCTCCCTACTTGGAATTTCGCTCATGTTAGATGATTGTTAATTTCTTTTTCGCAGTTTTTACAAATTGCTCTACAACCGGATCTGTTGAGGTCAATTTTCTTTATATAATGTTCTTTCCTCCCAGCCATTTCAACGAAAATAATTGTTTGAATAAAAACTCAACTACTCCGCGAAATCAGAACACAACCAGTAATATATCAAAATGGGCACGAATTATTACCCCTTAATAATTTATGGACAAACAAGTAAGGGAGTCCTGATAAGAATTTTCTGGCATTAAGCGTCACTAAACCGCCAAAGACAAGTTCTGGGAGAGCAAAAAAAAAAGAAAAATATGCTTTGCATTTTTTATTACGCTAATGAAAAAGTGAAAAGTAATAAAAAAAAACCTACACAGTTTATAATACCGTTATTTATGCTAAATAATAAATAAGTAAAAAGTGCTTTAGGTTTTTACTTATAAAATATTTTATACCTGTATTGGGCAATGGATTTTATTGATAATAATAAATTAAATTTTTGGTGAAGGATATCCATAAGTTTAATTGGACTGCTCATGAAAATAATTAGATGCAATGATTTGTATGGCAACATTGAATTCCCTGCTAGTTTCTTACATTGGCGTGAATGTGTCGTGTATGTCAATTCTATTATTCTAACTAACAGGTTTAGACAATAACTATCTCTTTCTATAGTATATCTAAAACAATAAATCGCTCTTCCTTGTTTTACGTGACAGGTTAATTGAGTATATGCAATAAAAAAAGACCAGGATAATTGTTTTTGTAAAACAATATTTAACTTGAATTTCTACTTTTAGTTTCCTTAAAATTATAGTTTTTCTGTTTAAAGCAACTCCAATAAAGCTAATTTTTTTTAACTTCTTTGGAACAGCGTAAATATGTAACAACTATTTTTAGATAACAAGTATGAAATGTCAGTTCTTATAAATAAATGAAAATGCTTTTTCTATGACTGTTTACATATTTTATTTTTTACAATAAAACTGTTATTTAGCAAAATAGCTAAAATGTGAAATATGCGCCAAAAACAAATCGAGACTAATTTTTTTTTAAATATCTGTTTTGAGAAAAGATTGTGGAAATCAGTGGGTATTTTTGTAAATAACTAGTATAATCTACATCCTTATTCGGACGTAGATTATAAGAAGTTAAGGAAAAAAAGTATTAAGGCATTTATTTTTAAAAATTTTATATCATGAATTAATATAGTATATTGTTTAATGTAAGTTATCGAAATGTCCACATTATCTATTGCAAAGTAAGAGAGTTTCATCATTTAAAAATAACTTCGATTACGTCTTATATGTTAGGTATTTATATAGGGTTAACAACATTCATAATAACGTTGACATTTCCTTCAATTGAGCTTTAATTTAAAGGAAGTAAAGTAACATTATGTGCTAAACCATTTTTATATAAAAAAATTAACTCTAAAGGGGGTAGTGTTAAAGCAGTTTATATTTAATTGTAAACAAAACAATATTTATTAAGACACTTTAGATATAAAAAAGCTTGTAAATACAAGAGAATTCTTACATTAATACAATAATTTTTAATCTAAATATATACATAAAGATTTACTAGCAACTTTTAATTTTTACAATAGGTCAAACTTTCCATTTTCTTACTTTTTGAGGATCTGGAATTGACCTTTCGTAGAGTTGAATTTTTGAAATGGTAATCAATCGCAGCTTCTCACTACTTTGACAAAGGATTTTCATGACACAAATTTCCTATCTGAGCTAAAATCAAGAATTTTTGTTTTATTAATTAATAACATATTCAAACAAAAGGTTATTATTTTATTTTTAGACAAAACAAAAACATAAAAGTAAAATTTATGTAATTTCGAAATATGCTTAATAATGTTGAAAAATTTTATATTATATGCAATCATTTATTTCTATTTTAATATGGCATATTGGTTTTTAAACGTATAATCATTTTAAATTTTAACACCATACCAGGTTCGATGTTCAGCTTTATATGTCTGTGGAACATTAACCTTATGGTAAAACGATATTGTTGTTGGTTAATGCACACCTAATTCAGGACTTTTTTTTGTAGAGCCAGTGTATGTTATTAAGTCCAAGTTTAGTTGCTTCAAGATGTTTACATCAAACAGTGCTTCATAGTTTTTTTCAGGCAGTTCATTTGTAAGAAGCACAATACAAACTTTTTGCTCATCTTCTTGTATAAAACCATTTCCAGAAAAATGCTCTGAACAGAGTTACTCATTTGATGTATAAAAGAATTATGATCATGATTAATTTGCTTCAGCACTTGAATTTGAAGTTTCTTTTCTCTTAGAAAACTAAAATATTGATAGCATTTAAAAATTATCATACATCATATCCATAATTCTAAGGTAAAATTTTATATCTTGCCAATTAAATAATCTCCAATTTACCAGATGAATTATTTGTACATCTTACGATGAAGAATCACATTTTTTAAAATACAAAAAAAAACTCACATTTCACGTTCCTGTTTGAAATTTTCAGTAAAACGTTACATAAAATGTGATAAAATGCATAAAACAGCAAAATCAAAAATAAATTATTGTCAAAATGAAAAGTATTCAGTCAATGTCAAAAATACACTTTTACCAATCTAATAAAAACTTAGGGAATTCATTGTTGCCAAAGCAGTTATTTGCACGTAATGGCACGGAGCATGGTGGCGTCATTTTTATTATAAGGGAGGTATTATGCATGATCAGCCCAGTTTTATATGTCAAGTTGGTTATGCTGGCTTTGCAAATTTCACTGACTGATTAAATTAATTTAGTCAGTGAAGTAGTTGTTGCCTCAGATTAAGCAACCGCATCCCCAATTTTTTTTTTGTTTATTTCGGTCAACATATTTCGAAAATTAAAACGTCCTGATCAGTTTTCGGAGATGTGGTTGCAAATAAATTCTGCAGACGATAAAATGAAAGCAATTCACTTGGTTATCAACAAATCTGACAACAATGTGCTCAAAATATGCAAATTTCGGAAAGATACCTGAAAACGTAATAAACCGATATAATTGATAATTTTAGCCCTTTGGCTACCTGTTCTTTATGATCCCTCACAAGAAATAATTTAAACTTTAGTGTTACCTAAATCTTTGGACAGACCAGTCGGAGTTTGTATTAGTGTTTCAAAAATCAGTGATAGAGGAGGTTTAGTGTGATGTTTCAAGGAAGAAAGAAGAGCTTTTAGATAGATCAAGTGGAAAACAACACCAGATTTCAACTTTCTAAGGACATTTGAAGTGTTTGGAGGACTTACTTGGTTTTAGTTTTTATTAACAAAGGTATTTATCGATCAAAGTGAAAAAAAGTGTATTTTCATTATATCATGGCAGATTGATCGTGAAATATTAAAAATATTACATTTAAAGGGACTGCATATTCAGGTTAATTTGCACAATTTACAAGATATTGATTATTTCGATCAGAAATAATAATTTTCTTATGAATCCGTGCAAATTAGCATTGCCAAAATGACGGACAAGGCAGCTAGCCTCGCTGAAATCCAAGCTCCCTTTTAAATCAATTTTTTTAATAATTGGTGATTTGTCTGCATACAGAGAATTATCTAAAATATAAAATGCCCTTATTCTTTTAATAGTACATACATCGAACTATCCTCCTGGTTATTTTAGTTGTACTGTGACATTAATATATTTTTTACCAGATTTATTTCTAAATTGCACTATTTTTTGGGTGACTACATAAATGATATATATATATATATATATATATATATATATATATATATATATATATATATATATATATATATATATATTAAAAACCGAAAACTACCAAAAAAAAGATAAATTCTGGAAATGATAGCTATACAAAAAAGTAAACATGCAATAAATGCTAAGGCAGATTCCAAGCAACTTAACAGAATATATAACAATATTATACACATCATTTTAAAGTCAAAAACATATTTCACTTTCAGACTATACCCCTTGAACCCTCAATAGCCAAAATAATCTTTATTACCTTACAAAAAATCCCATCTATTTCTTTCAGTACTACTCCAACTTTAAGATGACACACGTGGTCATCTTTATACTGTTATTTTATGACAACTAATTTGTCAATATAACATAACATTAAATTAATGTGTACACTTTGTTTAGTGTTGTTTCACGTACACTTTTAGTGTTTTTGCCATTAAAACGATTGCTTACAATATACTTAAAATGACAAATTATTAAATCTGTAATACCAATGAAAATAGTACACATTTAAGGAATGTACTCATATTTATTGGTTATTATTATCGGTCATTTGAATTTATAAAACCCAAAAATTCCAGTACTATTCTGAACATTCAGCACATTTTTTGGTCTGCTTGGAAACGGCGTTTACCTAAAATGTTTGCATCTTTTTACATTTCTTTGAAAGTACCTCTCTTCGGGGATTTTATACAATTGAAAAATCGGTCTAATCGACAAGAAAAAAGTGTCTGCACAAGACGTAATAGTTTAAAAAAATTTCATTAGATTCATTTTCTATATTTTCGTATGAAAATACGCCGTTATAACTCTAATGACTGATATACAATTAAACAGATGTTATCATCAGTTTTCAAAGGAGACAGAGGTTAAAATAAAAATAATACTCTTCAGCCATTCCTAGAAGAAAAACTTAGACAGGCTCGAGACGCAGTTGATGCCTTTTGAAATGTAACAAAAAAATACGACACATGTAATAACTAAATCTCATCTGTATTTAGTATCTTTCACACGACGTTTTTGTTACTAACATTTTTTTACGTCCTTTTTTAAATTCAAAAAAATTGTTCCTGTCGATGTTGAGGAACTGAAGCTATGGTACTTTTAGAAAAAGCTATGGTACTTTTAGAAAAAAAAATTTAGTTTTACAATTTTATTAGGGGATGATGTAACAACAGTGTCCAGTGATCTTGATAATGTTGATCTACAAAATTCTAGAAGCAGTTCTTTGTACTAATGCTTTTTAAAATCAATATGAACACCTTGTAGTCATTTTAAAATGGCCACGCCATATTCATACCGTAACACAACCTAGTAGTTGATTATAAATAAACCTCTTCAACATTGTTAACACAACTGTCAGTTCAGTTTCATCATTGCGAAAACCAAACTCTGACTTCGACATTGCTGCTTCTGAGGACATCTTGATATATCTAAAAAAATCGCCTTTTTCTGTGGTTTGTATTAAAAATTATATTCGTGAAAGCAACATAATATAGTAATAAAACTTGCTTTTTAGCCTGAAATAAAAATACACATAATTTTGCAAATTACTAGTGATGGATCTTGCTGATTACAAAATAAATATTTCCAAAACCTTAGTCCATTAAATAAATATACAACTAAGAAGTTACTGTTTCAGTGTGAAATCCTGCCTTCCATTTCTCTCATACATTTACTATATTTCATATAGATTTCACGCTGAAGAGTTTCGACCGTCTTACGACTTCATCAGTATACCAAAGTGCAACGAAACTCCTAGAAAACAACTGTTACATAAAATTACCAGTATTTTTTCCATGGATTTCCTCTTTATTTGGTGGTGCTAGCCTAGTAAGACCATAAAATGTTCGAAATGCATCTGAAGAAAAAAACAGACTGAAATTCGTAGAAAATAATAGTCCTGTGCTGAGCTTTTCGATGTACTTACAAAAACCATCTAGATAACTATCTATAATTACCTTGAAACTGTTAAAAAACTATCTAATATTGATTCATGTTCGATAAATTTTAAGTAATTAAAAATCACTTACATATTTTTACAAAATCTGCTTAGCAGTGAAATCTATGGACTAATAGTGTTTTAAGATATTCTACAAGAGGAGCTAACAAGTTAAAGAAATCTTCCATAAATGTATTAAACCTTTTATAGAACGCGCGTATATATATTTTTTATAATTGCGTATTTATGGCAACCACTCCATTGAGTAGGGTATACGTGGTCCGTTCAAAATTGTCTCGTGTAAAATAGTTCCTTATGTAAACAGGAAAAAAAATAAGACCAAAATATTATATGTGTGACAAGTCAGCTTACTTCTATGGTAGTGAAATCTATAGAATAATAATGATTTAAGATACTTTACAGGGTGAACCAATCTCGTCCACAAATCTTACATTAAAAAAACTGCATTAAAAATTATCAATTATTGTCTTTTATAAAATGCAAGTATATTTTTTTTCATAGTTACGTATTTATGGCAACCGTTCTATTGAGTAGGATTGTACGTGGTCCGTTCAAAAATTTCGTATAATATATATATATATATATATATATATATATATATATATATATATATATATATATATATATAACTATATGTTATGCAGCGTAACAAAAATAAAAGCGTATCAAAATGTGAGTTCTGCGCTGCTTTTAATTACTCCCAGGATTGTGTCTGTTCGCATTGGTCTCAGAATAGAATTTTTTACTCCAGGTTAAAAATGTTATTATCAAAATGGCAAGGAATGTAGGCTTGTGTTTTTCGAAGCCTTTCAGAAGATAATAGAGGATTATTGGGGAGTCAATGATAATGACTGCTGCACTTTTTGCAAAAAAAAAAACGATTTTGTTAAGAAGCCGGATCGGATAAGGAAACAATACTCCGTAGTGATCTTTTGTTTGTAACGTTAAAACTATTGGTAAACATGGCAGAGTTGAGAAGCCAAAAGAATGTAGACAACTATTGTCAGATCTACGACTTTAAAGAAATACATTGTTTCCATGTAATTTTTTTTTTCTTTTTGGTAATATAATTAACGTGATAATGTTATGCTTATTTACTTAGTCTATTTTTCTACCATTTAAATAAAGACTTCATTTCTGTTCTTGCCAATTTTAGTATCTTCTGCAATACACATGGTTATAGACACAATAAAGACTTTAGGGTAAACAAAACATTTATATGTTCTAGTCCTCTAAATATTTTGCTGTAACTTTTATGTCGTGCATTCTTTATTCTGAGCTTTGGTGTCGTAATGAATATAACACAACTATATAACTCAGGTTACTTTCTACGGTCTGGATGTGATTTTTTTGGGTATATTGAACTGGGACTTTGCGCCCAGCTTATTAAGGAAAGGATCTTTCGTATAATAATTGATTTTGCAGGAACCTTAGGCCACAGTACTACATATGTATATCCATTTTTTGCTCTTTGCATTCTAATTGCCAAATCTAATGATTTTTCTACTGGGAGGCAACGTAGTCTTAGGAAATACCTCAATTTTTTATAGGTACCTCAGGTACCAAATATATATATATATATATATATATATATATATATATATATATATATATATATATATATATATATATATGTATTGTTTCTCTTGAACCATTCAATATAAGTATAAATATTTTTTTTTTGTATTCTTGGGGTTAGGTTAGGTGAGACGAAATATTAACAATTAAAATATGCATAATTAACATGCTGGAGGTCACTACAGATAACAAAATGCCAATACATTTTGGAATATCTCAAAAATGTTTTTTGCCATATGTTTTATAAAAGCTAATGCAACATAGATCCAAAAATAATGAATTTTTTAGAAAAATCCGGACTTTCTTGACCGTTTTGTTTAGAAAATACAGATTTTTTAAATAAAAATAATTTGAACACATTGATGCGTAGTGAGGTACAATGATCACAACTTGGCAACGCGCGATAATTCAGACTTAAGTTAGTTAGGTTAGTTCTTCAGAATGTGACATTTTTTTAAGTATATTTCTCGATATTTTTATTTATTTTCTCAATGTGTTGGGATGTCAACATAACAAACTGTATAGGTATGGAACTCACACTATATGAACGTTTACACTATAGACCATTCAATATAGACATTTGCGGCGCTGCCAAATTTATTATATTTAAAGTTATTACCGTATAAGAATGTGTCTGCATATTGAAAGTTAACATGTGTTGGGTACAGTCTCGTACAAAAACAAACTTCTTTAGGCCTGAGAATCTTTAACTTTTGGTACTTACTTAAAGGCTATACATTTGTCTACGACTATCGCGAGTGACTACCTTAAAAAACTTATAATTGTAACAAATATATTAATATTTTATTTATCTTTTTGCTCTGTCCATATCTGCACACACAGTTGGTTTTATAAAAACGTATTGCTGCGTTTTTGAATACTATACTTGGCTGGGTAGGTTTACTTGGTATGTCCAATACTCGAGGGTCTAAGTCACACCGCGCTGTGCATTGAAAGTGACGTCTATCATAAAAAATTCGAAGTAGTTAAAGGAAGTTCGACTTGTTACTAAATACTTGCTTCCATTCCCGATATCCAGTGGCTATGCTTCAGTGCAATGATGCTCTTACTCGCAGCTATTTAGTTATCTCCCCCTCTGTATTTGGAAAAGGGGGTAAAAAATAATTTATTTATATTCCAAGCATATTATTTTTGTGTGAACGTATTTTTTTTTCTACGTAGGAATAAACAAATATTTTGTCAACAAAAAAATACTTTTTGTCCTCCTAATCGAGCAACGATTGAATATATAGCATTGTTGAAAGAGTACGTAACGTTTGATAATAATTAATCAGGCAATTCTTAGTAATCCACATATTTTTTAATAAATATTGCAAAGTTACTACGTTAAAATTCCTGTTAACATCTCACCATGAGGGTTTCTATTGAACATTCTTGGTAAGGAACCCAGTTTTTAAACAAAAATCTAATCAAATTTTGATGTCTTTACTGCTATTCTAATATTTTCAGGAATTTTAACTTTAAAAGTCTGCACTCCTACAGAAAAATACGAAAAAAATGTAATAATGATTTTAAAATTGGCTTCTATTTAAGCTGCACTTTTTGACATTGGACTACTATTGGACTACTTGTCTTTATGGGAGTGATACTGGAATAATTTCTCTAAAATGGAAGGTCGACAGGAAAAGATGATACCTAAGTTCACATTTAAAATATTAAATAGTTACATGAACAGCAATCACTTGATCTAACACAATGGAAATTAATAGGCTTGGGATGATTCATCGCCAATTATAAAACCAAACGGGGTACTAAACTTACTGAATTTGGGTACTTAGTTGATCGATGGTTTAGCGTGTGCAAAATGTTGAGCTTTTACTTCTTATATATTTGGGGAAATGGACATTTTGTGCCTTGGCTTCTACAAGTATTCTATTCTTGATAAGGGATGTATAGGTCGATTGGGATCACATCTTAAAATTATTGTGATGTATGTACAGTGTGGCTCAAAAAAAAGTTTCAACATCAAAGTGGTTAAAATTTAAATGGAATGGATTGAATATTATTGCGTATTTTGATAACGCTGGCGAAATAAGGGTAAGTTACTCTTATGTTCCATATACTTAAGACAAGTCGTTCTTGAGATATTTAATTATTTTTGAAATTGAAGACCAAAATTTAAGAGGCATGCCTGCCTTGCCTCTTCAAATTCGATATTTTAAATTGTATTATTTTTTTAGTAAAATCATTACAATTAATGGTAAAATAAAAATGATTTCAGAAAATTATACAGAGTTGATAAAAACTTACATTCAAATTTTATTATATTTAAAGCCAAATAACTTTCTTATTTTAAATGGCACACCCTGTATTAATATCGAATTTATATTCTAATTTTAACAATCTTTGAAACTATATTAAAGTTTTTTTCCGATCTTTCGTATTTTTTTAGTAATTTTACATATTCAGTTTTAGACAAATTTTTTTCAATTTATTTTTGAAAAGTAAGCAAGTATATGAAACATCGCAGTAACTTACCTTTATTTGCAATAATTTACAGGGCATTTCCTTTAAATTTTAACAAGTTTGGTATAAAACTATTTTTTAAGCCACTGTGTATATTTCTAAATAATTTTAAAACATAGTGCCTATAGGCCTACACATCTTTTATTAAAATTATTTTATCATTATATGTATATAAACCGACGGAATTTATATATATATATATATATATATATATATATATATATATATATATATATATATATATATATATATATATACTAGTATGGCCCGTTTCGGCTTCGCCCGATAGAATAATGTAGCCAATTCATTTTCTAATGGTATGATATTGTTAGAACTTCGGAGTACATGATATTTTTTGTGGCGTTTTTATTTTCTGATGACAGAACGTATTGACTATCCGAATTAACAGTTCTAGATATTTCTTTTTGTCTCTTTTGGCATGATTTTTGTAAAATGTAACAAAAATACCGCAAACATTGAAAACTTTTTTGCGTTGCGGATATATATTCATTTTGATGCTACGTATATTTTCATATTTATTTTCCCACGCCGATCTTGGCATAATCTTAATATTCACGCAAACACCATATACTTACCTAAAAGAACGAATTCTAATTGTTTGATATTCATTAAAGGACTGTGAGAAAGTTGTTGCGGGAAGTGCACTAGGTGTCCTCCGCATAAAGAAGAGCTTGCATACTACATATGCAGGACCGTGTATAGCACGCATTGAAGGATTATCTTTTTAATATTGTGTTTTTTTATTGTCGTCAATGTTTCTTCAAGATGAAATATATTTATAAACCTTCTCGTTCATGCCAAGAAACTTTGCTAAAAATTTGGTTGCGATTGATCGAGTAGTTTTTTTGTTTATCCTGGACAAATAAAAACCCTTTTTCTCTTTATATAATTTATATATATATATATATATATATATATATATATATATATATATATATATATATATATATATGTCTGTTACTTCAAATCGTTAAGGTGACGAACTTATACAAGGTATGTCTACATATTAAAAATTATTGAATTATTTGTTGCAAAAACGAAAAAAAACGACATTAAATCAAAGTTCCCTTGGTCGAAATTTTAAATTCTATGATGATTTGAACAATTAAACCCTCTAAGAAGCTATGGAATTGCAAAGCTAGTTCTGGTTCTAAAACTGGTTAGAATACTTGTCCATTGAACGTTGCTAGATTACAGGGCGCCTATTTTCGTTCTCGAGCGAACGATCATCTTGATAGAAAGTAAACTGTTGTTCTTATGAAAACATAGAAAACCACCTTATTTTTTAAGATGATCGTTCTCCAGAGAACGAGAATAAGTACCCAGAGATTCAGCACCGCCAGATTGTGACAGTGTTTTTCGGGAAGCATCTGTCCAGACTCGAGAATTTGTGCCCCGAAAATTCAAAATCGTTTAGCTGGACAAAAAATTTTTAAATGACACTAAAGATCACTTGTTTTGGGGTCGTCCATAAACCACGTGATCCTTACAAGGGAGGAGAGGTCAATAAAAAAACTCGTGACAATTCATTTCTAGTGTGGGTAGGCTTTTTAGCGTAGTCACGGGATATTTTGAACTACTTTTTGAGTAAATTCGCGTCATTACATTTTTCATGTTTTTTTTAACTATTAATTATGTTTCAGTATCGAATTATACAAACCTAAATTATTGCTATATTCATTTGATTAGTAATTGGCCAATATAACAGTATATTTTATTTTATACATTTTTATTATAATATGTTACCAAAAACATTTTTTTCCTTGCATATATCTTTTTAAATAAAATTCGTGTGAGCTGTTTGGTTTTTACACACCTTTGAGTAAGAGATGATATTGGAAAAAAAAGTACTGGTACGAATTACGTTCCTGCAACTTTAATGCAGTATTTCTGCATTCAGGATGAAGAGTAAAATAATATTGTATATTTTTATATTATGTTATCAACATGATCATTCAAAAAAATTATTTCAGATTGGTACTTACTAATTCTCTATTAATATCGAATTATTTAAAATTAATATATCATGTGATGTTCAAGGAAGGGGGAGGGGTCAAAGAAGAAGTTATGGTGAAGGGGGGGGGGAGAGAGAGAGTTGAATTGCTTAAAAAAAAACGATTATGTAATTTTTGGATTGCCCCTTTCTAGAGTAGTCTTAAAAAATATAGCCTTAGACTTTTTACTATGAAAAAATATTTTTAAAAAATCATAGATCGTGAAGGGGAGGGGGGGAGAGTTGAATTGCTTAAAAAAAACGATTATGTAATTTTTGGACTGCCCCTTTCTAGAGTAGTCTTAAAAAATATAGCCATAGGACTTTTTACTATGAAAAAATATTTTTAAAAAATCATAGATTGTCTAATTGTGTGGAATTTAATTCTTCAGAAGAAATATAAACTTACGTCAAAATAATTAAAAAATGCTTAATCTGCAGAAAATAGGCCCCAAACACTAGAAAGAATATATTTACCAGGTAAGACCTATACACGATTAAAGAAACATTTTTGAAATGTGATGGTTTCAACACTTAAAAATCTCTAAATGATATATGTTAAATTTGGCAATCTTGTAGCAATTTTTTTCGGGAGCATTGCTTAAGGATTTTTTTAGCACAGGATAACTTTGAAGAAGTTTCAACGATTTTTATAATTGTATTTTTAAAATACTACTTATCTTACCGCTCACAGCACCGTTTGAACATTCTTTATCATGAATTTATTGTATTTAAACCATATGATCACCAAAAATCACTGTCTTGATTATGCATAATCGCAACGTCTCGGCTGACTATAGTCCGGTCAAGTTAGCATCAAAAATAGGGGTAAGGTTACATTAATTCGCACCTTGCTAAAAATTGGCATGAATGTTGGGAACCCTATTATACACAATTTGTCAATTATTCACATCAATCCGAAGTGTGTAAAAAAATTTATTCAAGGTCAAATGTTGCAAAAATCGGTTTTTTGAGTTTTCCAGCTAAACGGTAAGTTTTATAATAAAAATAGGTGAGACAAAAATTATTCATCATGCAATTATCTATAAAAATTGTTTATACACTTTTTTTCCTAAGAATCACCATTTCGGAGATACAGCGATGCAAAATGTTGAAAAAGTTGTATTCTTCATAATATGCACACGTTTCCGCGCCACCCGTGAGGTAGTGTACATGGCGCGTTTTTTTTTACGTGGTTTCCCCGGTAGGCCTATTCCACGATCTATTGTGCTTCTGTTGAGTTAAAAAGCTATTGTATTAAATTGAAAATGGTACTATTGTAAATAACAAGAGCGGTGTAAGTAATGCGTAAATTGAGAAAATTATTCGTCTGATTAATACTCTTCTAATGGAACATAATCCATACTGTCTTGCTCTTCTTCTTCTCCTTCTTCTTCTTCTTCTTTTCTTTCATTTGTTGTTTTTTTTTTGTAGCTAGCTCGATTTAAAATGTCATAGTGATTATCAACAAAACATATTAATGTTGATGCTCCTGACTTTTCTGTTATAATAATTTTATCGCCATACTTCAACTTTAATCGTAACTTAATGGTTCTATTATCTAACGAATTGTTGCAAATATTTTGTAATTCGTCTAATGAAAATTGACAATCATCACTATTTTCGATGTGTGCAAATATTTCTTCCATTAAAAGATTCGTACTTTCAGATTGAGGACGACCGGCTTGACCCCCCGTAGTCGGTCTCAAGAAGGCATTATGACAGTCTTTATGATACTTAGCTTCGGCAGCAACTAAATCATGTTCGAACTCAATTCGAGTAATAACAGCTTTTGCTACATGATCAGAACGAGTCTGGGCTATATTCAGGATTGTTTCTTTGAATGAAAGTGTTGTTACATGAAAAATTTTACGCCGATACTTCAGTGCTTTTCTGTTTTCTAGCTCTTCATTCAATTCATTGCCACAAAATAAGCAACACTTTTTAAAACAAAAAAATGGTTCACTTACGCGTGCTCTAGTACGAGGTGGACTTATTTTTGATGTACTAGCTTGTTCTTCATCCTGTTTTCTTTTCAATGCAGCGATTGTACCCTTCCGAGTATAGTTTTTTCGACACTGCACATGAACTGTCACAGAAGTCTGGTCTTTCAGGTATTCCGAAAATTCATCACCTCTTTCAATACTTGCATTAATTAATGTCTTTAGGCCACGATCAACAGTAACTGTTTCGCTTTCGGTCAAATGTTTATTACAAATAAATCACAACTGCGACATTTCTATTACAAACACAAAACTGCACAAATTTTGTTTGAAAATATAAGCAATAACTACGTGTTCTTACTACGAAAGAATGCTTGAGACTAATACTATTCTATCTAGGGAGGCCCTTCAAAAAGGAGCAGGTATACGAGCGTCGCCACGTGGACAATTGAATAGCAGACAGATGTTGCTCAAGGCCGTACGGTCATATAAAATGAGGGACTGGGTTTTTTTTGGAGTTTATATTTTTAAAACTGTATAATATGTATGTATACGCTACGAAAATTAATATTTTTACTTATATTATCGTTCTGTAACGTATATTACGGTAATTGACATGCATATTATGAAGAATACAACTTTTTCAACATTTTGCATCGCTGTATCTCCGAAATGGTGATTCTTAGGAAAAAAAGTGTATGAACAATTTTTATAGATAATTGCATGATGAATAATTTTTGTCTCACCTATTTTTATTATAAAACTTACCGTTTAGCTGGAAAACTCAAAAAACCGATTTTTGCAACATTTGACCTTGAATAAATTTTTTTCCACACTTCGGATTGATTTGGATAATTGACAAATTGTGTATAATAGGGTTCCCAACATTCATGCCAATTTTTAGCAAGGTGCGAATTAATGTAACCTTCAATGTCTATTTTGATCGGACTATAGTATCTTCAGCCAGGTGACAACTGAGTTTAGCTGACTGCTTGTCAATCGAAACGTTGTGACTGGCAGTGAGAAAGACGATAAAAATCAGAATTACGTCTATTTGTGTGAAGGTCAAGCACACACAAGTAATTGGTCAACTGTATATAGGTTATTATTACAAAGATAACGAGGTAAAAATCTTTAAAATAACAGTTTTTTTCTCCTTCAATTTATATTTCTGCTTTTGTTTTTGCCTAATAATTTTTTAAACCTGAGTCTCATTCTACACAGTATGTCACAAAAGTATTCAGGCTCATATTTATCAGAGTTTATGTATTACAATTTAAAAAAAATAATTTTTAACAACGTCTAGATAAAAAAAATATGTAAGTATTTCATAAATATATAACAAAAGCAGCAGAAAACATTAAAAAATATTAATTGACGTTTTTATAAAATGAATTTACATCATATAAGCTAAAACTCATTACCTAACTAGGTGACTTGAAATTTTTTTAGATTGCCACATAAGTGGCGTTGATATCAGAAAACATATAATATTGCTAGAATGCTCCATCGTTCTTAAGAACACATAAAATAGTTTTTTTTTTCTGCAGCTGTTTAAGATAAACTTGTTTTGCTTTTGATTTAAATGGAAAAACTGGAAATTCGTGCAATGATAATATGTTTATGTTAAAAAGATTTGAACGGAAATGAAATACATAAACACATGCTAAATATATTTGGGAACGATGCTGTTTTACTAGCAACAGTATTTAATTGGCTTGCTGAATTTAAACGTGATTGTACAGGGATCAGTGATGTCGCGCACAGTGGATATCTAAAAACTGCAAGTAATGAAGAATTTATTGATTCTATACATGATATGGTTTTGAATAAAAAACAAATGACTACGTATGAAATTGTCGAAGCTGTGGGCATCTCAAACGAACGGATGTTTCATATTTTGAAGAATGAAGTGGGTGATGCGGCATTCGTTAACTTTGGATTTGAAGCGCATTCGAATAAGACTTTCACAATACCATTTGGATTGATGTACAAAGCACAAAACTGATTTTGGACGTCGTATGATCATAGATTGGGTTTACCACTATGATCCTGAATTACGATAACAAACCGCAAAGAGGACTATATCTGGTTGTTTCGCTCCGAAGCAGGCAAATGGCTCAAAATCGTCCATGAAGAATGAAAAAGGAATTTTGTTGCTTGATTGCCTGCAAACCGGTAAAACAATAATAGGAGAACATTATTGCAAGGTTCTTGACCAACTGAACATCAGGACAGTGCATATACTCACATCTGTGTTGATCTACAACCAGCAAGCACATATATATATATATATATATATATATATATATATATATATATATATATATATATATATGTATATGTTAAAATATCAATTGCTGCAGACAGAATTTAAATATATTTATTTAAACAAAAATTATCAATGTTGAAGAGTTGACAAAAAATGTCATTTTTCAAAAGTTTAGCGATTTTTAACTTAAAAACTAGGCATCGGACGAAAACAAACACAAACCACATTTTTTGGTTAGAATCGGTCCAGGACCACGACAATATATTTTTATTTTACAAAAGAAAACAATTTTTTTTTGTTTATAACAAATTACCTGGCAATTTTTCGGGAATCCACCCTCGAAAGTGTGAAAATACATATAAAAATCTTTGGTGAAACTATGTCTGTCTCTTATTGGCTATGTTCGGATTACTTGAACATCCAGCCTGCTTACCAGATTTAACTTCTTGTGATTTCGCTCCTTTACCACACCTCAAAAGATTTCTGCGCGGCAAGCGTTCGTCATCAAAGGAAGGAATCATTGCAGCCGTAGCGGAATATTTTGGAGGCCTCCCGGAAAATCACGCTGAAAAAAGTCTGCTGAATTTAAGGGAGATCAGAAGAACTGCGTCTTCAGGTCATTGTACTCGGTACAGACCATCGTCTCGCATCTGTGTCCTATAAACAGATTTCACGGTTGGAAAATAGTAAATAAGACACTGTGGCGACATCTGGATGGCTCACTCAATAACACAAGAACAACACAAACCAACAATGTTATATAAAACCGCCATGTGTCTTATTTACTATTTTTCAACCGTGAAATCTGTTTACAGGACACAGATGTGAGACGATGGTCTGTACCGAATGCAATGGCCTTATGAGTCCCATACTAGTACGAAACGACACTCGTCATTTTTCGGACCCGGAGTTTTTCCACGATCTTGGAGTTCTCCGCACTTTTTAATGAGAGTTATATTTATCTACGGTCTTTGTCCGCAGAACCGAGAATTTCCTATTTTACTTTATATATATATATATATATATATATATATATATATATATATATATATATATATATATATATATATGTATTGCATAATTTCTTATTAAAGAAATAATTTTGTTACTAAATTTACTTTAAAATTGTAGAATTTTATGCTACCTTTGAGAGCGAGTGTCCAATTAAAATCGAAAAGTTATATCGTGCTAACACCTCGTATATATCTTTTTTCTTTAGCGCCAATCGTTTCTGAAATAAAAGGCATGAAAATCTTGTTCTGAGATACGATACAAAAATAATAATATACACGAAAAAAGATATGTGCAGTTAGTTACATAAAAACATATTGCATATATATATATATATATATATATATATATATATATATATATGTTGTTGCGTAGTGTTTCACGGATGGGATGGGAACATGTGATTCAGTATTAATCCGGGAATACATCCGTTCGTTGGTTTGGTTTCCTGTAGAAATTTGCAGACGTTTCGCCAAAATCCCATTTGGCATCTTCTGTGCTTGGTGGTTGTAGATCAACTGAAAGAAAAGTCAGCGTGCAGCGTGCTTTATACGCGGTCGCAGATAGTACCGGTTGGTTGACGTTGGCTCCGCCTCCCTCTCGAGCGCCACCGTTGGTGTCAGTTTAAGCGTGGCACGCGTGTCGGTACCATGGTCCCGCTTGAAGAGAGTTTTCCAAGTAGAGGGCAGATTCAGTGCATCGTCTCTCTTGTTCAGAGTGTCGTTCTTTTCAATTTCGATGGATTCACGAATCAATCTTGCCTTGTAGTGTCCTATATTAGCGATTTGCTGGCCGGTGTCAAAATCAATTTTGTGTCCTGTCTCGTGCTGGTGTCGAAAAAGCGCCGATATTGTCTGTTTGTTTCTTATACCGAGCTTATGTTCTTCTAGTCTAGCTGATATTCTTCTGTTGGTCTGGCCTATGTATGTTTTGTTGCAGGTGCCACATGAGACTTTATATACGCCTTGATTTTCTAGACTGATTTTGTCTTTTGGATTTCTTAAAGAAGAGCCTATTGTTTCATGTGGTTTGTAGGCTGTAGATATGTTGTGTTTCCGGAGTAATCTGCCGATTCTGTCTGTTGTGCCTTTTATGTAAGGAAGTATAGTGATTTGTCTATCCTCGGCAGGTGGTCTTGTTTCTTGCGTTGGTTTTTGTTGCAATTTTATTGCCTTATTTATTGTTGGTGTCTTGTAGCTGTTTTGTTGGAGGGCCCTTTTTATGTGTGACAATTCCTTTTCTTTTCCTCGGTCATCAGGCGGAGGGATCTTGATATTAAGGTATTGGCTACGCCCTGTATTTGTGAGGGGTGATGGTGATTCTCACTGCGACCGCGTATAAAGCACGCTGCATGCTGACTTTTCTTTCAGTTGATCTACAACCACCAAGCACAGAAGATGCCAAATGGGATTTTGGCGAAACGTCTGCAAATTTCTACAGGAAACCAAACCAACGAACGGATGTATTCCCGGATTAATGCTGAATCATATATATATATATATATATATATATATATATATATATATATATATATATATATATATATATATATATACAGGCCAATAGTGTGATTACACCTAAAGAAAAAACCACAATTTTTGAGTTTGTTTATTTCACGAAATCAACCTACTTTATTCACACAACAACAAAAGGATGGTGTGCTTCAAATATTGAAATGACCGTGTCACTCTCTCGATTTGAATTCCATTGAGCTGCTGCAGGATGAACTTGACGGGCGAGTGCGGGATTTAAAACCAACAAGCCTTACTAGTCGCTGAGATTGCTTCAAAGACGCGTAGGACAACATACAACCACAAACATTACAAAAACTTGTTGAAAAAATGCCCGAAGTCTGCGCTGAAATCACATTAAAGCGGCCATTTTCAAAAAAAAATCAGTTAAAGTAACATTTTTTTAAAGTATTTTAACTGCTATCAAAAAATGTCAGCTATGTTGAACACAATGTACTCATGTGAATAAATAAATTGATTTCGTGAAATAAACAAACTAAAAAAAGTGTTTTCTCTCTAGGTATATTCAAACTTCTGGCCTGAACTATATATATATATATATATATATATATATATATATATATATATATATATATATATATATATATATATATATATATATATATATATACCCAAGAAGAAATTTATCAGTTATTTCAAAAAGAATATCCTAATCTTCCTCTAATTTCACTATCAACAGTGAGTAAGATTGAGAAAAAAATTTCATTGACTTGGTTAGGTTCGAGATGCTCCAAGAAGCTGTCGATCAACTACTAGTGATGAGAAAAAAGTAGACGTATTAAGTGTCGCAAGATAATCACCATATTAACTGTAAGGAGATAGCTTTACACTTGGATATTGCGAAAACAACATTATTAAGCATCAATTGCATGCTAATAAAGTAAAACCCTTTCAAAATACAAGTCGTTAAAAAACTTTATGAAGATGATTATGTCAAGCGCCTTCAGTTTTGTGAAATATTACAAGAAATGTGTTTTCGGGATCCATTTTTTAATAAAAACATTGTTTTTTCCGACGGCATTTAATAATATTTACAGTTTCTACAAGATCTTATTCCTGCTTGTCCGACTCTGTTTCCTGAAGAAAAGAATCGAAATATACCATTTCAAAATATCTGGTTTCAACAGGACGGTACTTTGCGCTCTTCTTAATGATGTTTCCCAAACAGGTCGACTAGAAGAAGGGGGCCTATTGAGTGACCTTCGAGGTCTTCAGACTTAAACCATCTAGACTTCTTTTTACGGGGTGACCCTAAAGGTAAAGTTTCCAAATGAAGCCAATGGACATAGAAGACGTAAAAAATCGAATTATTCAGGAAATATGGCTAATTCCTGCGGAAGTAGTCCTAAATATTGCTAATGAATTTATAAATCGCTTAGTTTCCTGTTCGGATGTTGTAAAATAAAATGGATGACAGATTGAAATTGAGCTGTCAGATCAAAAATGTCCGTAGTATGCTCCTCGCCATTGTGGGGACAAAACAGTTTTGTTACGTTGAATTAACGGTCAAGAGTCAAAAAATACTGTCGTTGTTATTGTTGTGAAGTTGTTCATTGTCATTAAAATGTTTGTTTGTTCTTTTCCTGGATTAAATTTATTTTATATTACTTAACAACCAAGTAATATAGATCAAGCAAATATTTAGGTGTAAATATAGAACATAAAATTATCTTAAATTGGCACTCTAGGAACGTGAAACAAAAATGCATACACAAAGCCAAACACTTTAAGAGTGCGGTATAATAAAAGGGATATCAAGAAAAACAGCAACTCATATATATACCAAGCAATATACCGACGTCAATTGGAATACATACTCCCTCCATACTGTAATTGCAGAAAGCCAGCACCCATAAACCTTGAAACGGTGGAAACCACAACTCTACATAGTATTAGTAAAATCTATTCTTATTGCAAGACTTCCTATCCTCACAAATAAGTTTGAGAGAAATAACTGGAACTCGTCCAATGGGAAACTGTATAAGAACATCGACCAAAACCAAAGGCCATCTAGAAGACATTCTTTAACAACACTGAAACTCATATTCAGCTTTTTATATATTACGAGTGCTCATAGGCGCCATACAGTGAGCTTTGAAAATGGTGAATGAGATTTCACCGAAACGTCAGCTGCCTTACAGTCCTGAGGGGGACTCAGGACATACACGGGAAGCCCGAAAACCTTCGATTATATATATATATATATATATATATATATATATATATATATATATATATATATATATATATATTGTTCAAATTTTTCAAAAAACCCATTGTTTTTTAAATAATTCTATCGTTCGTATAGAGGTAGATAAAAAGGTATGATAGAGAAAAAATATCGATGATCTTCCAGATTGTGGTTTACCACGTGTGACTACAAAAAATCAAGATCAGGTAATTATTTAAATGTTCCAAAAAAAAAACGTGTTTTGTTCTGTCTGAAAAGCACACCGAAAAAAGATGTAGCTTGAACACAAAAAATCCTCGATAGCGTTTGTTTAAACGTTGTTTTTACTGATGAATCCCAATCGATCTGTAAAAACAACAGCACGTGATTCTTGACAAGTGGGTGCTTTCCTAAAAGAATATTTTCTTAATATAGTATCTGAAGCATACATTTACGTAATTTCTCTCGCAAAAATCAATAAAATCGCCCTCTTTTCATTTTATAAATAGAAAGAATTAAAAATTTACCTAACTTCTGACACTACTAACCCAAAAAGAAACAAGGAAAAAAGCAAAAAATAATTTTCTTGAGTACAAATTTTTTACGTACAATTTAATCCGTAACTTTTTCCCCTGAAGCTGAAAACAAAATTTTATGCATTTTACCAAGACATGTCTACTCTGTAAAAATTATTTGCTCTCTAGGTTCTCACAAAAACAGTTTTACTCACTCAATACGCAAAACCAACTTTGTACAGCTTCACTGTGGACCAGACGCAGATCCAAGGGGGGGGGGGGGGGGTAGGGGTGATCGCCCTCCTCCCTACCAACAGTTTTGAGTTCAGAAAAATAGACCCGATTTTGCCTCTTATACTATAGTTTATTCAAGAACTAGAAAGAGTGATAAATAATTGTTTATCCTTTTTTTTCGCAAGCTACCTGTGTTCTTTAGTCCGGTGTCTTTGGAAAAATCTCTTAGACACATATATTTTTCATAGGAATGGGTTAGAAGTTTTATAATGAAAAATACCGGTCTATAATAATGAACTATTTGGGTTGGATAAAAATAGATATTTGAAGTGTGAAGTGTTAAAAGGATTTTAATCCTTGTCATAGGCGTCGGAAAGAGGTTTATTTTATCACTAAGTATTTATGGCATAGAATATTTCGGCAATAAACTTAAAATAAAAAGTTTTTATATTATTTTATTTCTTATGATTCCTTAATAATTCACACACATTACAAAATATAGGTAATTTTGACATATTTAACACAAATCACAACTGTATTTTTATTATTTTTAATTTTGGCATAAAATCCGTTTAGACACATTCAGACTAAAACGTAGCCTTATTCTCCCAAAAAATTCTAAGTTATAATTTAAATACTTACAAAGTACCCATTGTCAAAAATACAAGAAGTTAAACATATATAAAAAAATAAATTCGTCCATATAATATTAAAATTTTTTTGGGCTATCGGTCATTTTATTATTAATTAAAAACATTTTTATAACATTTGACGTTTCAGTTTATTTATTTCTTATCCATCTGCAGAATTACACTTGAAACACTAAAAAGGGATTCAAATGTAATTAATTTTTATATGTTACAGTTAAAATTAAACGTACTTATTTTTATTTCTATTGCACTGGCATCTTAATTTCATTTACTTTATTATATGGAAATCCGATAGCCCCAAAAAAATTATATAAACTTGTTAATTCTACAGGCTTAAGAAAAAGACACAAATACAACAATAAAATAATAAAAAAAAATATATGGTTAATTGGAAGTAGGACACACTAAATTAAAAATATATAAAAATTATATAAACAACATTAAACAATAAAACACAACAAAAATAAAAATTTAAATAATAAATTGTGTTTACACTGGTAAACATTAAGTATCTAATTCGTAATCAAAGTCAATGAGGCTATCTTCGCTCAAATTAATTATACTTGGTTCCTCTATCTCACTGATCATGATATCGAGTTTCCAAATTTTGTTTTAAACTTTTATTAAACGGATTTTTCCCAATTTTCCGCAGTAACTTTATTCAAAAAAAATCTTTCAAAAGTTCAGTTAGATTGCTAATTTTGTAAGTTGTGTTATTTCTAACAACTCTACCTTTTACTTGAGAGAGATATTTCCTTCTCCAACACACAGTTTTCGGATGATCTATAAGAACATATTTCTTATCTGACTTTTCTCAGCAAAAATTAAGTTCTCTGAGCAATTTCCAGAGCTCAGTTCTTTTAATTTCAGGCAAATCCTGATCTTCATTGATTTTAGTTATAATTTTCGGTTGGGATTTGCTTCTCATAATAAAATGTATGTACAACTCCTTTTATTGCAGTTTTCATCTCTTCTTTCAACGTCTGCCTGTAATCGAATGTGGCTTGAGAGTACTAACAATTCCAGTCATTTTTTTCTCCTTCATTATTTGGTACATAGTAGATTTTCCAACTCCTGTCATGTTGGAACACATCCCAACAGAGCTTTTAACATTATTATCTAGATATTGATATCTTAAGGCATTATAAACATTCATCGTAATAAGTTTTTCGTTGAGGAAAAAATGACTTGGTTTAACGATTTTGGAATAAATTTGGAGGTTGAAGCCATGTCTTTTGGGTATCTTACTAATCTCAAATAATATATAAAAACAAGCGCAAACAAGATAAATCACCAAGGACATACTGTAAGGTGTACTTTGCTCACTGACAGAAATTAAATTGAACTATCAGAAATTTTTTTGTTGCAGTAAATTTATAAAAGCTTATAATATTTAAATATAATTAGATTTACGGCAGTCCTGAGTTACCTGCGGCACTGCGGTACGTTGAAGGTTTCGATAATAGTTTTATTACTCTCTCTCTCTCTCTCTCTCTCTCTCTCTCTCTCTCTCTCTTTAGTTCTTGAATAGAGGATAGGAATGTGTATGCTTGCGATCGCCCCTCCCCTCCCAAGAGCTCAGAGTTAAGGAATATAGAACGGATTCCGTCTTTTATATTAGGAATGTGTATGCTGCTGGCACTTCCCCCCCCCCCTCGCCGTTGACAACTTGTTTTTCTTGCGATAGCCGCCCCCAAGAGCTTTGAGTTCAGAAAAATAGATCCGATTCTGCCTCTTATACTAGGAATGTGTATGTTGCTGGCATCTCCCCCTCTACAAGGGCTTCAAAGTCAGAGAAATAGACTCGACCTTGCTTTTTACACTAGAAATGGGAATGTTTCTGTTTCCGGTGTCTCCCCCCCTCTGTTAACAACTTGCTTCCGCTTGCCATACTGTACTTTTGTGATATCACAAAGAGAGAGGCTGAATCCGCCCCTGCTGTAGACGCGTATCGAGGGAGAACCAGAATGGAATCCACATTACACAATTCCATATATGCTCGACAAAATGCTGAATTATTATAAATACATAATGTTCTTCTTTAAAAATTGCAGCTGAATCGTTTTAACTCTGTTAATGCCTAACATTATCGTAGACATATAAAGATATAGAGCGCGAGTCCTATAAAACTGCATTGGCGCTCGCTTAGGAAGAGACAATAGTACCTCTTTTTCTATGGACAGAGCGACATTTTGCTCCGTATCTAAGCGGAAATTAACGCGTTTCTAAAGGATCCCATGGTCTATATCTTTATATGTCAATGAATAGTATTACCATATAACAAATTTAATGGTGTTTTACTTAAATAATATACACTTAAGGTGAAATAACTAGAATAAGTAATGCGTTGTAGCTATTTAGATTATAAATATTGGCTTAATATTGTACTAAATAAATTATTTCCACGAATATACTATACATCTTTTATTTCATAAAGTCCCACTCCAAGAATTCTTATTCTGGAACCATGTTACCATAAAAACAAAGAAAAGAAAACTATTACCACGGAGATCTCTCTTATCTTCTTTCCAGGTCCTCAAATCTTGCCGGTCAACGTCGGGCAACAAGCGCTGTTAATACATCAGCTACAAAATGAGTATAATCATTCGACTGCAGAATCTCCCGTGGTCCGCCAACGCGTTGGACATTAGGCAGTATTTCACGGGACTCCAGATACCAGAAGGAGGCGTTCACATAGTCGGAGGGGAGCTTGGTGATGCATTCATAGCTTTCAGGTAGCTACTTAAACTATACTTTTCTATGTGTTTACTGATAGCGAAACGTGATAAGGAAAATTTTAAATTTAAAATCAGAAATTTGAGATGTTAAGAAACCGGATTTAGGGTTTTTTGTGTTTGTTGGTAGGATTGTTTTTACGACCGGTAGAATTCAATTGTTTTTAAACGTCACTAATCAGATTGGCGATTTGGAAACAATTGAAATTAAAAGACGTTAAAGGCACTCGTGCCAACACACAAAAATAGGTTTTTTTACTGATCCCGCTTGATTAAAACTTGAATTTCTTACCTTAGCCTGAAAAATAATACAAAAAAAAATCGAGGTTATTCACGAATTTTTTTTATGTTTCTCAAGTGACAGAAGCTTTTAGGCAACCTAACCTCTAACAAACTGTACGTCACTACGTTTATATCGATGGTCTGAAGCCAAATTAAAAGTGAAACCTCAATAAATTCTATTCGTGGGACATTTTTAAAAATTTGTTAAAACTACTGTAATAAATCAAACTTAAAGTAACAACAGCATCCTTAGTTTTACAATATTCAAAAATAAATAAATATTTGCTTTATAACCTTAACCCAAAAACCTATGAATGTTAAAATCATATGTCCCGACGATCACCCATTTGAGTTCGTAATTATAAAATCTAGCTTGAACCTTTTCTATCGCATTTTGAAATCGCTTTAGTAGAGTCGACCTCATGTCAATTTAGGTTTGACTTAAATTATTCAAGCGCGTTGATTCCTCTTATTTCAAGTGACTTAAAATCCTCTTCAACACAAACGGACTTCAAGTCACCAATATAAACGTATTGTATATATATAATATGTATTAAGGGATATGCAAAAATTCTGTCTACATTATTTTTCAATTTAAAATGCAAACGATCACAAGTCTAAAATAAACAATATAATGACTCAAGTCTATAAACAGCAAAAAACGCTACAACACTGGAGCGTTTAGAGGCTAGAATTGGAGTTATACCTTTTGCAGGTCATCGAAAGGTTCGGCTGTGACGAAATCGAACTATTCTTCTCGTAATTTTAGTTGTACTGTGACATTAATATATTTTTTATCTATTTTTAAATTGCACAATTTTTTTGGATGACTACATAAATGAGATATGCAGGTGTGGGAAATCCAAAACAGAACCTCTAAATAATGGGAATGTAACAGAAAGAGACCGACAACCTGTTTAGCCATGTTGAAGAAGTGAAATAAAGCATAATGTTGTATCGTAGCTTGCTTTCTGGTTTCCAGCAAAGATGGTTTGGGGGTGAGGGGGGGGGGGGTCGTCAAAACACAGTGGGTTGATAGCACGGATTTAATATTAAAAATAAAAATCGGATCCAACATAGCAGACTGAATCTTTAAAATCATGAAAATAAATTCGAAAAACGTCTAATGTTGTTCAGTAGGTATTAAATATGCAATTTAAAAACAAAATAAAAAGGATAATTGTATTTCCATGAATAAAATATTGCGTTTGAGTCCAAGGTGCATTTTAAAAATAATACTATAATAATAAATACGTAGATATCGATAATCGTTAAAAAAGCAAAAGTACTTTTTCCTCTATGCTTAGGACTTCTTAATAAAACCAATGCAAATTATTTGTAAGTGATATAATATTTATTGATTCACATAAATGAATAAATAATACGACTGTAATAAAAAGAACGTTTTAATCACTGCCTTCTTTGTTAACAGCTCTTTTCTCATTCTCCAATACGTATGAATTGTTATCCAAATCCTTACTATGTCAAAAACAGTGTAATGATCCATCGACGCCAAAAGTTTTGGAACACATCCTCCATATTTTTTTTCGAGAAGATTTTCGGGCAAAGTCTAGACGATAGTTTCTTATCAACTGGTCCGTTGATTTTTGCGCATCTTTCGATAGTTTACCTATCGGTAATATTGCAAATGATGTCTGGTCAATGAAGTAAGTCATTTGTGGATTCCTGTTGGAATGTTGTACCAAGAATATCCTTTGAAGAATAATCTTGCTCTTTGAAGTTTGTATTCCCAAAACTTCTCTATTGCAGTTTAATGTCCGCTTCCAATAGTTTGCAAAATGACGGGAAACCGGAGGATCAATTTTCGCTTTACTCTTGTTATAATGGCTATAGCTTGAAATACTCTGTATTTACTGAGACATAGTATCAATGTTGTTGAACTGACATGTTGTTTGATAGAGGTAACAACGTTGGACCGATTTCGCTCCAGCCAAAGCATTCACCTAGCCATCTATCATCGTCATAGATAAGTTGTACTGTACTGAAGCTCGGTTGGCAAAGAAAACTCTATTAGATGGTGCAAGTTGTCTGGTTCGAGTTCATAATTTTCTATTTTCGTTAAAGACTTTTGTTCAGTTTACTTAATAAATTCAAATTTCAGAGGCCCGCAATTCATAGTAGACGAGGGTTTGGAATTGTACAACACAATCTGTTCTTGTTGAGTTTGCGTGTTAATACCTGCTAATTGAAGTGGAATAAGAGAGGTTAGGAATAAGTTTGTATCAGAAATAGTCGGATCAGTGAATTTCATTTTGTACTGGCTCTGACATGACGTTCCATCGAAGCCCCATTTGCAAATGAAACTCATATCTACAAATCAAATTTATCGATTTGTTCAAGGACGTCTAATTTTAAGCAATATAATTTAATCCACTGTATGATCCAGTAAGCCTTGGAATTTAACCTCTGCTTTTGATTTAGTAAAAGTTAGATACTCGTCATGTGGATAACATGCTTTTTTTTTTAATTTACATACCAGAGTACGGCGAAAATATATTACTGCCTTTCTGTTTAGCTCAATTTTGTAATCGTTGATATTTGTTTCTCGACAATCCAATGTCAAATATAAGAGCGGCGCACAAATATTACTGGGCGCGACGCAACCCAACACTGTTGCCTTTAACCTGAGACGAAAGAAAAGACTGGCCGTTCATATTACCGAGGTTTAATAGAAACGTTACTATAGCCAAACTTGTATTTTAAATTTCTTAACTAGAAACTATTTTGGCCGTTTCTCAAATTCTAACCCACTAAGCCCGTCTAACTTCTTTCAGATAGTTCGGACAGAAGATCGTAGGGAACGCCTACCGCAATATTACCCCCGCTAAATTCAGTACGACACGAAAACGAGCAGTACCTTGAAACGAATGAGAGGGTGTATTTACTTTTCGTCTAAACTTATAACGTAATCGACGGAATTTGGAATATTTAATGACTTTTTGATCCATTGATTGTTTTAAATACATCAAATAGTCGAAAAATTAGTTTTTGTTGGGCGTTGAGCGTAAAGAAAATTGATATTTCTGGTACAAAATAAACATTTATTCTAATAAAAATACTAGTGGAACGCAACGGTAATTTCTAAGTAAATAAGCTAATAGACACTTTAAAATTAAAGATCATTCTCAAAAATAAACTTTTATTCTGGTAAAAAATAAAAGTAACACGTTCATTAATTGTAAATAAATAAACAAATAATTAAATTCAATTTAAATCAACAAAAACCCGTAAAAGTCTGCAAGAGGTGTTCAAACAAGCCTCCACTTTGAGCGAGACAATAACCCAGTCTATTGTAAAATACGGTTCGCGTATTTGCCAAAATTTCAGGGGTTATATCTTTATTAGCTTTAAAATATTCCGAACTGTTCGAGCATTCATATCAAGTTCTTAGGCAATTACGGTACTATTGCAAGGAAAATTAATTTCTGCTAAACTACAAACGTTAGTCTCCCCGATTTGCTCCTTCTTCAGTAATTTGAGGAGCCGGTTGCTCCTCATTATTATCAGTCCTTTTTTTACAAATTTTTAGACAACCGGTTGTCTCAAATTTTTTAATAATTTCCGAAATTCTAAATTTTCAAGAAACAGGATGATTTTCGCACATAAATACAAATCTGCCGATTATTTACCAGAATAATGTACCACTTAATAATGTGCTCTTTTTGTTCCGTGGAATAAACTACCATTGTAACAAAAAAAATTGGCACGAAACACGGTACTTACGCTTCGGCGGCCGAATGAAAGCAAATAACTTGGAATCCTCTTGTTGTGCTGCCGCCCGCTCTCACCGCGCCAGCATTGGATTACCCCTCATCCGAGGGCCAAACTGGTAATTTACACGTATGTCGATGCTTACGATGCTTATTCTTCTGTCTTATTCTGATTTGATGAATAATATAGTATTTTCTTTATTTTACTTAAGAAACGTCCAGTTTCTGGTGTGGGTTTTCCAGACCTGTATATATATATATATATATATATATATATATATATATATATATATATATATATATATATATATATATATATATATATAAATTTAATAATTTGTAGTAACAGTTGGTTTATAATAATATCTTCTGTTAAGGTTCTACTCTTCACACAATTTAATTAAAAGAACATATCATGTCAAGAATGTCATAAAATGGTTATAAAAGACCATCGATTGCCAAAAAAATTATCAAGCAATAAAAAGTACGAAACTAAATTTATTAATATACTAAATTAAAAATTCACTCATTTTGTTAAAGTTTATTTAATTTATTTTTTCTTACTAGAATCATTAATAAATATTTTTTTATTACTTATATTTTCCTCTTTTAATTAAAAAAAAATACTGAGACAATTGCAGTTTTTTTCTGTTTTCCTAACAGGGGGTTAAAATTTCAGACATGTCAGGAAAATTCCTATCGAAAATTGGGCCGAATCTAATCGAAAATAACTGCTGCAGGCCGCTGTCGGCGGGTTGCCATAGTTCAGGCGCATTATTCATCGTCTAGTACCTCTACCCTTGGCAAACTTTATATAAACCTATTATAAACAATTAAAAAGTAAAAATTAACATTGATAGAAATGTATTAACAAAAATCCAATTTGTCCATATGTAATGTATTCTTCTAAAAACTACAAACAATTGTAATTATTAAAACGATTGTTAAAATTACACTGTTATATTGAAATTCTCGTCTTCGAACTCCTTGGCAATTCTTTACCAGGTAAACTTTGAAAATAAAACTTCTTTTAAAGAGTCTCATATTACGGCACAAGTAACCTGAATAATTTCAATAACACTGTTTACCGACTCGGAATTTACACTGTTGCTCTCACAAGCTGATTTCATCAGCTAAATATCACAATGTTATTTCCAACATAGTAATAAGGGGATACTTGTACACATTTCCATATTCTTTTTCTTAATTATTGGCGCTTCAAAGAAACTTTGATGTTATTTTATTAATTTATATGATAGTAACAATTTGTTTATTATTATATATTAATTATTAATTTGTTTATTAACAAAATTTTTACAAAAAATTATAGAGAAAATCATACAAATATTCAATTATATATTACATATTCTACTATTTTTTTTTTCCTTTATATTATTATAACCTAATAGTTTATTAACAAAATTCTTACGAAAATTTCTATAACCAAATCATATAAAAATATAATAATAATATATAATACGTCATTAAAATTACTTGCGAAAATCATATAAATAGAATTTATCAATTATACATTCATCTTTCTTATTTATATGATTTGCTTATAGAAATTTTCGTAAAAATCTTGTTAGCAAACTATTAGGTAATAATAATATAAATGAAAAAAACAGTATAATATCACTACATAGTATAAAACAAAGTCGCTTTCTCTGTCCCTATGTCCCTTTGTATGCTTAAATCTTTAAAACTACGCACCGGATTTTGATGCGGTTTTTTTCAATAGATAGAGTGATTCAAGAGGAAGGTTTATATGTATAATAACATCCATTAAATAGTGGAGAAATACTGTTATTTTTGAGGTTTCTAATGTGATGTCGTTAATTATCATATTTTTTTCCGCTTACATTGCAAACGCAGGCTGAACCCTACGAGATTTATCAAAATAATGTACTAATTATTTGTACACATTGAAAAGGTCTACAGAAAACTCCGCGATGGTATATGTCTATCTCTCATGGATATCCCACAATAACATTTTTTTGTCATTTACTTTTTACGACAAATAATGGCAAATTTTGAAGCGATTTTAACCAATACAGCATTAATCCTTATCCAATTAAATAGCTTAAATACATTGTTGATTTAATATAGATCTATATGGTCCTTTACAGCACAAGATTTAAATGAATATTTTCGAAGATATTACAGATTTAAAATTGCGGGAAGTAGCGCTTGCGGCGGTACTGGCCGACCGGGGCGGCGGCAGCGTGCCTATAAATAGCGCGTCGGAGGCCGATGTAATAATTGTTGTAAAAATAAAATAAATAGTCACAGTTTTTCTGTAGTGTATTTAGTATCAGCATTCCACCCGTGCGAAGCCGGGGCGGGTCGCTAGTATAATATATAATTGAATATTTGTATGATTTTCTCTAGAATTTTTTGTAAAAATTTTGTTAAACTGTTAGATAATAATAATATAAAGAAAAAACAGTTAAATACGTAATATATAATTGAATATTTGTAAGATTTTCTGTATAATTTTTTGTAAAAATTTTGTTAATAAACAATTTAATAATCAATATGACTAAACAAATTGTTATTATCGTATAAATTAATAAAACATCAATATTATAAATATTACTTGTGATGCATAAGTTTCCTTGAAGCGCCAATGAATAATGCGCCTGAACTCTGGCAACACGCCGACAGCGGCCTGCAGCAGCTATTTTCGATTAGATTCGGCCCAATTTTCGAAGGTTCACAGTTTATTGGATCCAAAAAATTCACAGGTAAAGTACAAGTATTAAAAAGCATCTTCTGCAAATTTGAGCCCTTAATATTCATTTGCCACGCCATTATGAATTTTTAAAAAAGAAAACGTTTTTTTCATCCAAAATTAATTTTTTTTTTGAGATCGGAAATGATACATCTAAATCCAATACATGCATTAAAAAAAATCCATCCGGTGAAAAGTTATCGCAATTTTTTTGGTGCAAAAATTGGTTTTTGCAAAATTTCTGGGCCCACGATTGAAAAAGAATTTTTTTTAATAGATCTTCAAAATATAAAATAATAAAAACAATTTCCATTAAAATTGAGCATTGTATCTTCATTCAGAAAGCGGAAAATCGAGGTTGATTTTTCAAGTTTGACATCGAATTTCTCCGAAAATAAAAAAGTCACAGATTCCGGGTTTGACATACTTTTTTATAATGACAATACCTATATTTATGTTAAATTTTAAATGAGTAATTTGTTAAGAGATGTCTTTTAAAAAAAAAAAACAAAATCGTAAATTTTGTCGAAAAAAAACATATCTCGATAACTAGTGGCGCCACCTATAACTTATATTATATGAATCGATAGGTTTTTTAATTCTCTACAGTTTTTATTTGAAACATTTTTCGACACAACTTTTACTTTTCGAGATAAACTCAAAAAACCGAAAATCGTGACCATTTTTCGCCCGCCATTTTTTTTTGTTGCTCAGGTCTTTCAGAGTTACCATCGAGATATGTTTTATAGGATGCCGAAATGAACATATTCCAGCAAAAAAACCAATGTTACATTTTTGTTAACAAAACAAGTCTTTTTGATCTAATTTCCATGGAGTATGACAAATTTGATTGACAGCGTTTCGTTAAAACGTAGGAAACTGAAGTGAGAACCGCAACACTCTATCTTTGTTAATAACTCCAGTATCACCTAAAAGTGTCGAAAGTGGGACGATACTCCGTACTAAATTCTATATTAAAAAAAAAAGATTGTTTCTAAAACACTCTCTCACAACCGTTTACATCTCTCTCTTCCTTACAGTACCGACGAAGACGCCCGACAGGCATTCCTGCGCAACGATGGCAAAATCAAATCGGTACAAATCAAACTTATGCTCAGTTCCAGAACCGAAATGCAGAGGGTCATCGAACAGGCCAGAACTCAAAGTATGGCCGCCTTTATGTTACCAGCTAATACACCGGTAAGAAATTGTGATTGTTACGACGTTAACGCAACGATTATAAAGGGTGTTTTTTATAGAGGTATAGAACTTTTAAATGGAATAAAACAAAGATTAATTTTTTAAATTGACATGAAATTTACTTTATTCGAAAGATAACCTTCTGGCATTATAATTTAAATATGACTTCTGGCATATGACCGCCACGGCTGGCTCGGACGTAGTCTAATCTGGAGGTCCAATTTTCGATGACTTTTTCCAACATTTGTGGCCGTATATCGGCAATAACGCGGCGAATGTTGTCCTCCAAGTGATCAATCGTTTCGGGCTTATCGGCGTAGACTAGCGACTTCACATATCCCCACAGAAAATAGTCTAGCGGCGTTAAGTCGCACGATCTTGGAGGCCAATTCACAAGTCCGAAACGTGAAACTATGCGGTTACCAAACGTTTCCTTCAATAAATCAATTGTGGCACGAGCTGTGTGACATGTTGCGCCGTTTTGTTGAAACCACAGCTCCTGCACATCATGGTTGTTCAATTGATGAATGAAAAAGTCAGTAATCATGGCTCTATAGCGGTCACCATTGACTGTAACGTTCTGACCAGCATCGTTTTTAAAGAAGTACGGACCAATGATTCCACCAGTCCATAAAGCACACCAAACAGTCAGTTTTTCTGGATGTAACGGTGTCTCAACATACCCTTGAGGATTATCATCACTCTAAATACGGCAGTTTTGTTTATTGACGTATCCATTCAAACAAAAGTGAGCTTCATCGCTAAACAAAATTCGCTTATGAAAATCGGGATCAACGGCAATCTTGTTTTGGGCCCATTCACCGAATCTACGCCTTGCTAGGTGATCGTGTAGCTTCAATTCTTGCACGAGTTGGATTTTGTAAGCACGTAAACCAAGATCTTTCCGCAAAATCTTCCATAAAGTGAATGGACACATATCCAATTCCTGCGCACGATGGCAGATAGACTGATTCGGGTCTTCCTCTACGCTAACGCTCTACAGCAGCAATGACTTCTTCTATACGCGCTGTACGACGTCTCTGTGGATGCGTATTATCATTTAGAGTAAACGTGGTGCGAAAACGTTCCATAGTTAATCGAATTAATTGCTCTGATGGACGATTATGTTGACCGTAAAATGGACGTAGTGCGCGATACGTATTTCGAACAGAACCATGATTTTCAAAATAAATTTGCACAATTTGGAAGCGTTGTTCAGGCGTCAGTCTATTCATGTTGAAATGCCAAACCAAACTAAACATAAACCACTTGACAGCTGACAAAATGGCCGCCATTTAAAAAAGTGTTGCCAACTTAAAGTTTTATACTATAAAAAACACCCTTTATAAAAAATTATTTATATGTTTTCTCGTTTTGAGAAAAGAAGGAAAATTTATACGTTTTTAATTACAGCAAGCAGCGATCCCCAGGCCAGCCGTTGTCCCTCCAGTTATTCCCGCTGCCGTTCCCGAAATAAAAAGAGACAGCAAAGAAAGGGATTCTGAAAAGAAAAAAGAGCGAAAGCGTTCACGTAGTCGCAGCAAATCTCGAGAAAGAAGAGATAGATCACGTGATAGAAAAGATAGGAGGCATAGAGATCGAAGCCGCTCTAGAAGTAGGGATCGAAGAGATAGGAGGCGCAGAGAGAGGAGCAAGAGCCGTAATAGGAGTCGCGATAAGGAGACACGTAGAAAAGATAGGTTAGTTATGGTTTACTGGTTTAATTTAATTAATTGCTAATTATTTTTTTTTGCGTTTTAGAGCTAAGAGCCCAAAACGGGACGAACGCGAGGACAATTCGTTTCAAAGAGACTCGCGGAAACCCATGCCTGAAGTTTGGGCGAGCAGGAATAGCAATCAACCAACCCTTAACATCATACCACCAGCACTGGCCTCGAATGAAGGCCCTGGAATTCTGGGCGCCTTTCCCATGATGGATCCGACAAAACGCAACTTGGCAGACAATTTGGGGGTCAATTTACAAACTCAAGGCATAAATGGATTCGGCGGAAACAACCAAATCAGAAACCAGCCTTTTAACATCGAGAATCAGCAGAGACAAAGGGAGAGTTGGCCTCCGGCTAACGTGGTTCCTTCCGGAGCGGTACCGCTAGCAGTCACTGCTGCCCAACGACGTAATGTTCTCGACAACCTAAGAAGATCCGTGGAAAGTTTGCAAGCGCCCCAAAATAACAACAACACTAATAGAACATCCAGAGATGATTCTTCGAGAGATTTTAACGCCCGCGAAAATAGGGAGAGACCCAACAAGGCACCTTTTGAGGGTAGAAACGAGAACAACGGCAGAAGAAGTCGGTTCGACGATAACGACTCGTCCCCAATCGATTCCTGCATTTCAATGGAACCTTTCTACGGGTCATACGGGGACTTGCGGCGGTTCTTCAACGGTCTAAGTATCAACTATAAAGGAATCAAAGTGATCAACGACGAAATGGGCCGCAAAACGGGCGTATGCTTCGTTCAGTTTAGAGATGCCAATATTAAAAGCGAAGCTCTCAAAATGAACGGTCAAAAGCTCAACAATATTGCCATAAAAATTGAGCATATCGCAGATAAAACCTTCGAAGAAGCCATCGATAGGTACAATCCGCGAATGGACGACGATAACGGCAACGAGGATCAGTTCGGGCGTCACCGGAACATTACGAAGTACTTTAAGAACTCGGCCGTGCACGCAGAACCCCCCATTAAAGATTTCGTATGTTTAAAAGTCGAAGACTTGCCCACGTTCGTTAAGGAACAGGATATTTTGCACATTTTCTCGCAACATCCCCTCATTTCTCTGCATCTGAACTTCAAGCCTAAAGGAGGTACCATAGCGTATGTGAAGTTCAGTAGCAAGGAAGTCGCAAAATTAGCGTTGGCGGAAAAGTCCCATCATGTAATTAGCGGGAAGCCCGTCACCGTAAAACCCTGCAAAGATGAAGAGTTCGAGCAAGTCAATAAAGAGCAAAATGTGGCGCTCGAAGAGTCTAAACCTCAAATCATCAATACCGATTGTCTAAGCATATCAAAACTACCTTCCAAGACTAACGATCGCGATATATCCGACTTCTTTTCGGATATCGGAGTGATCCCCACGAAAATACATCTGATGAGCAATAATTTGGGCTTCACCGGACAGGCCTATTGCGAATTTGAGACCAAAGAGGAGGCCACCAGGGCTTACGCGAAAAATAACACCGCATTAGGGCAAAATACCATTGCCGTCGATCCTATCGCTCGTGAAGAGATGGAGGGTATTCTCGGCAACACTTTACCTCACCCGGGCACAGCGCGAGGTCTACCTTTACCACCCGGAACGCCCCTGCCTCAAATCAAATCGTCCGTCGAACCCCCAATTAAACCTGAACTTGTAATAAATCCCCCACAAATTACCAGATCAGAGCCCTTTTCTAAATCGGATCCTGTAGCCGATATTAAGGATAAACCAATCGATATCGAACGTATGGATGATGCTCCGATCAATACAGCCAAATCTACTCCTCCCCACCAAGTACCTGCCAACGAAACTCCCAGAAATGCTCAGTCGCATCCCAAGTTACGTCCCGCTATACCCGAAAAGCCTCATTTTATGCGCAGTAGTCCAGACAGGATGAGTTTCACTAGACCTCGAATTGAAGATGAAAACGATGAAGATCTTTACGATCGGGAAAATTTCAACGGGCCTCAAGATGGACCTGATACTTTCGAAAAGTGGAACTTTTCCGGACCTCGCGATGGTCCCGATAACTTCAATGGACCCCGTGGTGGAATGGATCATCGTGATAAGTTCGGTGGACCTCGCGGGGGCCTGGGGTCTCGAGGTGGACCTGGATCAAGGGGATCTAGGTTTGGGCCGCGAGGAGGTTCAAGATTTAGTGGTCCCGACGAAGGTATGCGATTCAATCCCCGCATGGACGACGGACCCGCACCTAGATTCAATCCTCGAAGAGACGAAGGTCGCGGATTTAATCCCCACATGGACGAGGGTACGTTGGACGATATACCGGGTTGTACCGTTTACATGGATAATGTTCCGTACAAAGCTGGTACCAACGAGATCTTGGACTTCTTCGAAGGCTATAATTGTACAAACAACGTCAGTAGAAGATATAATCCTAACAATACTCCAAGCGCCGAAGCGAAAGTATCGTTTTACACCCCGGATGATGCATACAGGGCCGTCAGAGAACTTCACGGGGCGAAAATATGGGGAAGACCGATATTTTTAAGGCAGTCGTAATAAATTTAAGGGACTTTTTTTGACATGACTTCGTCCGTTGTACAGAATCAGCGAAATACTCGCCTAATTTTTGGATAAATAGTGGAATTAAGTGAAAGTAATCGGTCGAAGTTGATTAAAAAGACTGTTAAACTTACAAGTTCAGATCTTTGCTTACCTCAGATTAACATATATATGACTGACGTAAGATATTATGGAAATATTTCGAATACGGAATATTTCTCTATTTAAACTAGATTCTGTACAGGGTTGTCAAAAGTTTGTGTGCTTCATTATTCATTTTTTAAAAGCATAGTTTCCGACTACCCTGTATAGAATACATTGAGGTAAGTAAATTTTGCCCCTATCTTGTGTAACATAGTGAAACTTACGGAGGTTCAAGTACCGTAAATAAAAAGATTTCTGAACTGTTTATCTTGATTCTGTACAAGCAGCAATACTTTGATAACATTAGTTACCGAAACTTTTTATTTAATATTAAAGACAATGTGTAGAGGGCGTTGCCATATTTCTTCGATAAATCTTTTATTACTTGACAAAATGGCGCGTATACAGCGTCGAGAAAAATATGTGATCTTTAGTGTTGATTTTTCTGAATTTTTTTTTGATAAAAGTCGCTGGAACCCACAGAACGATTTTGGTTGTTTGAAAGTCTCATACTACGATATTTGCAGAGTAATAATAGTCTTTTTGAAGTTAATGCAACACTCTGTTTAGTGCAGCCACTTTTATCCCAATCTGTATATAAGTCTCGCTGTATAAATTCATAACACATATAGGGTGTCTCAAAAGAAAGTTCACATTTAAAAAATCGATTTAAAAAAAAGTCAGGACTTTATTGAAAAAATGTTTATTACATATTAAAATACATTGTTTGGGAATTTATTTTTTAAAAATGATATCGTCCAAATGTAATCCATTGCGTTCACGGCATTCATTTAATCGAGCTCTAAAATTGCCCATGACGGCTCGGCAGGTATTCTCCGTGATGTCTGCCATTTCGTTGCGGATATTTTCTTTTAATTGTGCCAGGGAAGTCGGTTTGTTGGCGTAAACTTTTGATTTGACATAACCCCATAGGAAAAAGTCCATAGGTGATAAATCAGGACTGCGTGGAGGCCAACTTATGTCACCTTTCTTTGAGATCAATTTGCCAGGAAAAATTTCACGCACTCGTGGCAGAGACATGTTGGACGTGTGTGAAGTTGCTCCGTCTTGCTGGAACCATGTTCTTTGGTTATAGCCAGGAAAATTTTGCAGTTCAGGCACGAAGAAGTCGTCTAACATCTCCACATACCGCTCTAAAGTCACTGTTACTGTGCGTTCCCTTTCATCTTCAAAAAAGTACAGGCCGATAATTCCTCGCGCCGACATCGCAGCCCATACAGTCACTTTCGGCAAATGTAGAGGTTTCTGATGTTTGTGTTTTGGATTGTTTGCGCTCCAATAGCGGCAATTTTGCTTGTTTACATGACCATTAAGATGAAAATGGGCTTCATCCGAAAAGAAGATGTTGGTAAACGTTGAAAAGCGTTCAGTCATCTGGTTTATGAAGTCAAGCCTCTGACCAGCATCCTGAGGCTTCAATTCTTGCACCAACTGAATTTTATAGGGGTTCAGCTTTAAATCTTTGTGTAAAATGCGGAATAATGATGACCTATGCACATTTAAAGCAACAGCACGCTTACGAATCGAAACGTTTGGGTCGTCACGAACAGACTGAGTAACACTCTCTACGTTTTCGACCGTTCTTGAAGACCTCGGACGCCCGGATTTTGGTTTATCTAGTGTTGAACCGGTCTCTTCAAACTTCTGGACCCATTTTCCAATAAGCCGAGCGCTTGGCGCATCATTTAAGTGACGAATATGTCCAAAATTGCAGAATTTTCTATGCGCTACAGTCGCCGAATTACCGTTTCTGTAAAACTCACGTACGCACAAAGCACGGTCCGTTCCCGAGAAACGCTCCATAGCGACTAAATTCCCAAGAGCCAGGCTACCGATTGACATACCCCCCGCGCCGCTCGGAATAGTTGCGTTCACGCAATAAGCAAAACAAATGTGTACTTTCTTTTGAGACACCCTGTATTTCGTGAAGATTTACTTGTGGAACTTCTAATGTCTTTAGTTTTAGGTTTAAGTGAAAACTTGATGATGATTAGAGGAAACATTCATTAATCGAAACGTTGCGATAATTTTAAAATTAAAGACAATAGAATGTCGTCAAGTGAATTTCGTTCTTTTAAGATAATTACACGGGTTGTCTCAAAAGTTTTGGGATTCTCTGTATATAAAGGTAAACAAAGAAGATTTACTACTATATTAGTAGGAGTGATAGAACTTGATTTCGTAATATTGTTGTACATATTTGAAGATATCTTTATGTATATTTAGCAGGAGAATAAATTATTTTATATCATGATGTGTATAAATCGAAGAAATACAATTATTCCTAGAAAAAGGTGTTTTATTTCTAATCAAATTATAAAAAATACAAATAAACTTTAAAAAATGGTTTATTCAAACTAAACAATTATTATAAAATACAAACTGTGACATAAAACAAATAATCTAAAAAAAAGACTATAAAACTACTCTTACAAATTTAGGTTATGTTTCACCAAATTGATATTTTGACAGATTAAACGTCACGCGCGACGTTAGATTTTGACAACTGAACTAACTTGAATTAATTCGCAAATTTAGGTTATGTTCCACTAAACCAACAGTCAAACAAAAGATTAAACAGACGTCACGCGCCACGTCAAATTTTGACAACTGAACTGCTCTCTAAAATTTAGGTTATGTTTCACCAAGTTGATACTATAGACATAAAAGTTAAATATATAGACTGCGATTCCTATAGAAGCAAGTTGCCTCACGCTTAGAAAGAGACAGCGTTTTCGACGAGTACTACCTCTCTTTCAGCGGTCAGGTGACAGAGGCAACCAATGACGTTTGAAGTATCCTGCTTAGCAGTATTATTAGAAAAAGAGGTACTACTCAATGAAAAGGCTATCTCTTTTTAAGCGTGAACCAACTTGCTTCTATAGGATCCGCAGTATATTCCTAACTTTTATGTCGATACCATAGATATAATATAAAGATAATAAACTCCGAATTCTATAGAAGGAAGGTGTGGGGGCGAGCGCCTTCCGCCTCAAAAGCTTCTAATTCAAGAAAACAGACCCGACTCTGCTACTTATACTAGGAATATGAATGCTGTTGGCTTGTGATCGCCCCTTCCTCTAAGAGCTTTGAATTCAGAAAAATAGACTCGACCCTGTCTCTTCCCTAGGAATATGAATACGGCTGGCATCTCCCCCAGTCGACAACCCGCTCTCGCTTGCAATCGCTCCCCCAAGAATTTCAAATTCCGAATTGCTGACGTCTCCTCCCCCGTCAGCAACTTGCTTTCACTTGCCATACTGTATTTTTGTGTTCTCTCCCCTACAAAGAGAGAGGCTGGATCCGCCCCTGTATAGAAACGCGTTGTAGCTATATTTCTACACGAAATAGAAAAAGATACTACTCATCGAACTCTCTCTTTTCAAACCGAGAACCAAAGTGCTTCTATAGGATCCGCGGTCTGCACATCTTCGTCATGATCCACATCAGATTTTGACACTTCTGAATTACTTCACAAATTTAGGTTATGTTGGTCACGTCAGATTTGAACAACTCTTAGACAGAGAAGTATATAGACTAGGAATCCTCTAGAAGTGCGTTTGTTCTAGCTTAGAAAGAGACAGAGTGAAATAGGACAGCAGTATCGCTCTTTCTATGGTAAGCATGATACCCCTTTCGCCTGACCGCCATTAGCAAGAACGGTACTACTGTCCTATTTCGCTCCGTCTCTTTCCAAGCGACAGCCTACAAGCTTTTCACCAAGTTGATACCATGGCGGAGTTAAGCACGATACTCCATCACCTCATTAGAAGGAGAGGTACTACTAATCGAAAACGCTCTCTTTCTAAGCGTGAGCCAACTTGTTTCTATAAGCTCCGCGGTCTATATATTAAACTTTTCTGAAACTTATTTTTCACTAAATGGACACTTTAGCAGTTGAAAGAATAAATGTCAAGCACAATGTCAAATTTGGACTAGCCCGATTTACTCTCGCAAATTTAGGTTATATTTCGTCAAATTGACACTTTGACAGAAGATTAAACGTCACACGCCACGTCAGATTTTGATAACTGACGACACATTGGCAGTTGAAAGAATAAATGTCAAGCGCGACGTCAAATTTTGACAATTGAACTAACTCTCGCAAATTTAGGTTATATTTCATCAAATTGATACATTGACAGAAGATTAAACGTCGCACGCCACGTCAGATTTTGACAGCTGACTTTTAATCAATTCAAAACGCGCCAATAATGTCAATTATATTGAACATATAAATATGGACAGAAAATCATAAGACTTTTCCACTCGACACATCGGGTACTTCTCTTTGAACATATCTGCGATGCAATCACAAAAGCTATCGTTTCCTCCGGTAATTTTAAATACCGTCTCGCTCCCTCTCGTATTTAAATCGATGCTCCATCCTGTCTCATTGTGATCGAAGTATCTCCAAATATTATCGCAACATAGAAGGATGAGACTCGTTAGATTGCCGTGTTCTAAGAGTCTTCGTAAAGAGATTGAGGTTATGTCCGCGTTGTAGGAGAGGTTCAACGATGTGAGATTAGGTGCCAACCTGAAATCGTAAATTAACATGCAAATATGTGTTTTATCTTAAAAATTATCAGAAAATTACCTTAATAACTCGAAGAGATCGGAGTCATTGACTCCACACCTCTGCAAATCGATCTTCTCCAAAATTAGCCCTCGCTGATCGTGAAAAACCTCCACAATATGCTTCAAAACTCCACACCCTGGATTATTGGAAACATCCAGCTCTTTCAGCACGGCCCCATCACACCAAGACGCGATTTTCCTAACATCCGAATCGTTCAAATTATTATAACTGACATCTAACCTTTGCACGGTCTTTAGACACAATCCATCTTGCAAAGCAGATACTTCCGATAAACCGACACTTCTCAAGCTCAACGTTGTCAAATTTAGAGCTGTCGTGATGGCGCTCAAAGGCTTCAAGCACTCCCGACCCAATGCGATGTTGTCACTTACATCCAACTCCGTAAGTTTACTGAATTTCGTGTGATCATTTGAAAAAGTGTTTGCCAATGCATTTAAGTGCTGAATTTTTAAGCAAGTACAGCGTAAATTCAAAATTTGCATGTTCGGTAAGGTCGCCAAGCTCCCACACAGCAGGTTTATGCAGGAATTATTCAAAAAGTTGCCTGACAAATTGATTTCCGTTAAAGTTTTTTGATGACTGATTGCTCTCATTAGGGGGCTCAGTTCTTGGCTTAGCGCGCCCCGATTTGATAGATCCAAGTTTACGGAAAGCGTCTCGATCAATTGGCAAAGATCGACATCAATGTCTGTAAGAAAAATTTTATTTAGAGGTTATGTTGTGTGCTACAGCAAAATCCGACTTACCAACGTTCATATGAGCACAAGTCTCCTGATACCTCTCGATGAGAGGCGGTAAGCTCCATTCCGTAACTTTAGCGATTACCTTTTCGGCCTGGGTGCTTCCCATAGGAAAAAGTACGCTTAGTAAGTCATCGTCGGTAAGAAAAGCTCCGCTTATTGTTTCAAGTTCCAGCATCGGTTTGATATATTCTTTGCTATGAAGTGAGAAAACGAAAATACAAATGTTATAGCGAAGGACGAAATCTTTCACGGCTTTGGGTTTAGATCGTGTCAAAATGGAATTATTATCCGACGTTTCGCCCACGATTGCATGAGGCATCTTCAGGGATTTTCTCCCCACAAGATTAGAACACTGAATGACCATCGAGGAGCAAATACCCGGATGTTGCTCCTCGATGGTCATGTTCTAATCGCGTGGAGTAAAAATCCCTGAAGATGCCTCGAGCAATCGTAGGCGAAACGTCGGATAATAATTCCAATTTGACACGGCCTAAACCCAAAAATCATAATTCATAAATGTTATAGATTCATAAATTGATAATACTTTTTATATGTAAATAAAAAAATTGCTGACCTGGCAACATCGCATTCTAAAAAATTTTTATTTAAGAAATAACGATAAAAAATTTAAATCTCGCGCCAAACAAACGAACGAAACAAACAATCGTAATTGAAAATCTAGTTCTCTTTGACACGCCCTATAAGCAATTGTTTTTTTTACTGAAATTCAATTGGACAAAAGCAAAATTTGTTCCCATCTTTTCTTGCATTTGATGGCCGACACGCTTTTTAAGGGGGCGTAATTGAAGGCGATGTTGCCAAGTTGCCTTATTCTTGTAATTATGAAACAACTATAAGGGGCAGGTGAAAAGTGCCTGCAAGAGAATATGAAAGACTTAATCAGTACTTACCTAGCGTATCTATGAGCCGCCTCTTCTGCTAGCCATTTTATGGTTCTACTTTGTATCTGCGACAGTAATACAGGCACCCTGAACAGTTTCCCCTCGATGTCTACATCGACGAACAACATCGGGTCGATCAGCGTTTGAGAAAGATCGATTTTCGATGCGTTTTGGCACGGAGGCAATGTTGTCGAATCAGCTTCAACCACAGCACGAAAACTTGTCCCGAACGACGTAATTCTTGTCTGACTCGGGCTGAAAATCATGAAAAATCTTAAAAACTGTAAAAAAATACGTTTCCGAACGTGATCTCACCCAGGTTGGTTCTCAAGACTGCCATGTCGCTTCAAACTAAGACCGATTCGAGGAGAATTACTGTTTCTCTTCCTGCTAAATCCAGAATCCAACAGGGTAGCTTGGGTTCGTTTTTTCGACGTACTTTCATTACTCTCGCTAGAAATTCTCCGTTGATTCGATGCCGCTTCAAAAAAGCTCTCCTCGAAATCTTCAAAAGGCACCAAATCTGGATTGAAAGACGGTTCATCGTGTTGATTTGGGGAATCTAAAGTCACAGTAATTTTTTTATGTTACATAATTGTTAAACAGAAATCCTTTCTGAAAGTTCAAGATACTAGGGTATACAGAGGAATAGAATGCGGATCTGACCACTTTTTCTTGGGTGCAAAGATACAAATTCCCTTCAAGACAAAAGACAACGAAACAGACAATACAAACACCTCAACAATAGAACGCACTGATGAACTGTATGAACACATCGTATCCTCTCTACACTCCGCTCCACAAGAAGCTCTAGAAATTAAGACGAAAAACATGAACAGACCAAAACAACAATGTTACATGGGACAAGACACTGGAAGAACAAAAACAGATAAAACAAATGGCTAAATTCAAAAGATCCACAAGATAAAAACATATACAAAAATGAACAATCCAAATTTAAAAACATGATTAACAAAAACAAAAACGACACATGGGACAGGAAATGCACTGAACTAAATACACATGTAGGAGGTACAAGATCATCAGAAGCATGGAAATTAATAAAGACACTAAGATCAGACACCACAAACAAGATTAACTTACAACCAATCCCAATCAAAAAGTGGATAACCCATTATCAAACGCAGCTTACCAAAGACCGATAAGAGTACCTAGTTAACTCCCCAAGATGGTACAACGTACAAGGCCACTATATAGAGATAACAAAGGAGATGGTATGAAGGACTGTGGATTCATTGAAAAATAAGAGAGTAGCTGGACCGGAAGGAATACCTGCTGAACTATTAAAGAACGGTACTGAAAAACTAACGTCCTTTCTTCAAGAACTATTTAACAGACTCCTAAATAATGATGATCCTATCCCAACTATATGGAAAGAAGGCTGGATAACACCAAGCCACAAAAAAGGAAGACGCGACGAATGCTCAAACTATAGATGTATAACTGTAACCAGCACAATGAGTAGAGTATACGGAAAACTGCTTAGAAATATCGTATAAACAGAATATGTCCCCAAAGAAATTGAAGAACAAGCAGGTTTTTGAGCTGGCCGATCGTGCGTAGATCATATATTTTGTTTAACCCAACTTAATGCAAAAAAGATGGCAAGAAATAGAGAGGTTCATCTGCTTTTTGTTGACCTCACAAAAGCATATGACACGGTGCCAATCCAAAAATTATGGCACGTGATGGAGAATAATAAAAACAATAAAATCCCAGCGACTGAGATGGGCAGGACACGTCCAGAGATCCCCTGACAACCGACTAATTAACATGGTATGGAATCAAAACCCAACAGGAACTAGACCCCTTGGACGACCAAAATTAAGGTGGAGAGATAATATAGCCAAAGACCTACAAACTATGAGTGTCGACAACTGGAGAGAAGCCATGATGGACAGAGACCAGTGGAGGCAAATCGTTTCTGCAGCAAAAACCCACGTAGGGTTGTAGCGCTACTAGATAGATAGATGGAGAAGTCTCCAAGAAACAATACAGCGATCCAAGCCATCAAACAGCTATACGACCAAGCATTCTCCAGAATTAAGATCGGCAATAACTTATCAGAAAGCTTTCATGTGACCAAAGGCCTTCGCCAGGGATGTTGTCTATCACCAACTCTCTTTAAAATCTACCTCAACGAAGCTTTAAAGAATTGGAGAAGATCATGCAGTAGAATGGGAATGGAATTATATAATGACACCCATTTATATACGCTTCATTTTGCAGATGACCAAGTGGTAGTGACCCCAAGATAAAGAAGACCTCGAATTTATGACGAGGAAACTATTTAAAGAATACGCAGAGTGGGGATTAACCGTCAACTGCAGTAAAACTAAATATATGTGTATCGGTGGAGAAGAAACAAATTTGGAAGTGGATGACAATAACATAGTAAAATCTTGTTTTGATTATACCTACCTTAGAACAAAGATCAGTCAAAGTGGATGAACTGAAGAAGAAATATTGGAGCGAATAACTAAAGGGAAAAAAGCTATCGGATGCCTAAAATCACTATTATGGTCAACAAACATCTCCAAGGAAAGAAAACATCTTTTATACAATGCAATATTTAAAAGCGTTGTATTGTATGGATGTGAAACATGGCAGACAAATAAAACTTTAGAACGTAAACTGCTGGCTCTTGAAATGGACTTTTGGCGAAGATCTGCCGGAAAGTCAAGAATCGAACGGATAAACAACGAGAGAATTAGAGAAATTATGGGCGTAAAGAAAACTATTCTCGATGAAATCGAACAACGTCAGCTGGTATGGTATGAACATGTGGAGAGAATGACGGACGAACGTCTACCAAAGCAAATCCTAAAATGGACACCAAATGAAAAAATAAAAAGGGGAAGACCAAAAGTTACCTGGATTAAGGGCATTAACCGAACCATGTCCGAAAGAAACTTACTTCCAGGGGATTACTTTATTACTAAAAAAAAAAAATTGATTTTTTTTTTAGTAATAGAATAACAAAATGTCCAGGAGGAAAAAGTTTTGAAAATGCCTTAAATAAAGGGCGAAACGTCAATTGTTTCGTGTTTTTTATTAAATATAGAACCTAAACCCAAGAAAAGACAAAAAAAGGGAAAAATGATATAATCTATGGTTCAAGAATCAAGAAAATAAATAAATAAATAAATAAATAAATATATACAGGGTGATTCAAAAATCGATCACGAAACTTAAGGGGGTGATTCTACTTGACAAAATAAGGGTAGAGCTTCATATAATTTTTTTTTCAAAATGTCATTCGTTTTCGAGTTACAAGCCATCCAAGTTCAAGTTTTTATTTTTTGTTTTTTAAATTACTCGCTTACAGGAAAACCGATTTGACTAATATTTGAAAGATAGGCTAAGTCTTCTGCGCTTCATCATTTTAGTAACAATTCACATTGATTGTTTGCCGCTAGAGGGCACTTTACCTACATTGAAAATTGTTTTTTTGTCATAATTTTTTAGTGTTGACAGCTACAGTAGTTTTTGGCATAATTTCTGAAAGACTGATGCCAGGCCTTTAAAAAAGGTGCTCTTTATTTACATCGCTAAACCCAACGGTTTAGACGTAAATCACCCTTAAAAATTAAGTGGTAAATTTACTTTTCTCATTTCATTACCACCAGCTACCAGGTAAATAGCTATCAAAGTATACTAGAGCTGTCAGTTTAACATCAAATAAATTCGCTTTTTAAACTATTTAATTTATAATCTTAAAATAACTAATAATGGCTAATCAGTAAATATTCATATTATGGATTATTGCGATATACATTTAATTGATAAAAATTAATGAAACAGTACTAAACAAACTAAAAAAGATTCTCAAAATGTCCCCCATTTTCTTCCATACATTTCCTAACACTCTTCAAAAAATGTCGCCTAACTCGATGAAAAATTCCTGGTGTTTCTTTAATAATTTGGCACTTTTCGATTATCCTGAAGCGAAGATCCTCGACGTTGATTACTGGAATATCGTACACCAATTGTTTCAAATGACCCCAAAAGAAAAAATCCATAGGATTAAGGTCTGGTGACCTCGCTGCCCATGCCAATGGTCCACTTCGTCCTATCCATCGCTCAGGATACGTTGCATTCAAATACTGTCGGACACGTATACTAAAGTGGGGCGGAGCTCCGTCTTGGAGGATCCACATGTTGGCCCTTACTTCCAATGGCACATCTTCCAGATACAATGGGAGACGATTTTGGATAAAATCTAAGTATACGTCACCAGTTAATGGGCCATCAAAGAAATGAGGACCAATAAGGTAATCTCCTATTATCCCTGCCCACACATTTAGTGAAAATCTACGCTGATGTTTCGTTTCTACCACATTGTTTGGGTTCTCGTAAGCATATGTGTGGATGTTGTGTAGATTTGTTATGCCATCACGAGTGAAACCAGCTTCGTCAGTGAATAATATGACGCCAATTAATCGATTATCGTGTTCATACTTAGCTAGGATCTGATTGCACATTTCCAACCGTCTCGGCCGATCATCGTCATAAAGAGCCTGCACCTTTTTTGAATGAAACGGGTAGAATTGTTCTTCTCTTAGTATCCTCCATGAACTAGCCTGACAGAGCCGCACTTCATTCCCAATTTTTCTAGTACTAATACCTGGATTATCTTCAATAATTTCAAGCACTCTTTCTTCTTGTTGCACGTTTCTAGCAGTTCTAGGTCTTCCCCTATTTCCATTATAACTTTTAAAGGAACCACATTCCGCAAGCCTCCTGTGCACACTGGAAAATGTTTGAGCATGATATTTCTTTCCGGATAACTCTCCATATAATATCTTCTTGCCAACTCTGCATTACCATTTGCTTTTCCATAACAAAAATGGATATCACAATATTCGATATTTGAATATTGGTGATTAGCCATTATTAGTTATTTTAAGATTATAAATTAAATAGTTTAAAAAGCGAATTTATTTGATGTTAAACTGACAGCTCTAGTATACTTTGATAGCTATTTACCTGGTAGCTGGGGGTAATGAAATGAGAAAAGTAAATTTACCACTTAATTTTTAAGGGTGATTTACGTCTAAACCGTTGGGTTTAGCGATGTAAATAAAGAGCACCTTTTTTAAAGGCCTGGCATCAGTCTTTCAGAAATTATGCCAAAAACTACTGTAGCTGTCAACACTAAAAAATTATGACAAAAAAACAATTTTCAATGTAGGTAAAGTGCCCTCTAGCGGCAAACAATCAATGTGAATTGTTACTAAAATGATGAAGCGCAGAAGACTTAGCCTATCTTTCAAATATTAGTCAAATCGGTTTTCCTGTAAGCGAGTAATTCAAAAAACAAAAAATAAAAACTTGAACTTGGACGGCTTGTAACTCGAAAACGAATGACATTTTGAAAAAAAATTATATGAAGCTCTACCCTTATTTTGTCAAGTAGAATCACCCCCTTAAGTTTCGTGATCGATTTTTGAATCACCCTGTATATATATATATATATATATATATATATATATATATATATATATATATATATATATATATACATAAAACTTAATACACTCTTTTACGACTATAACCTTACCTTCCAATCGGACACTCGATCCACCAGCTCGCGGTGATCTACTCGAACTACTACTCGCTCCAAATGACCTACTCCTACTCAGCGATGTCCCATTATGCCCCGTCCTCCTCTTTTTACTCTTATTGGGTTTCACGTCTTCCTCTAACCAATCGTCGTCGTCTACAAAATCACCTGCGTCAATTAAAGCCGATCTTTTGACGTTTGACGTTTTCACAGGCGACTGCGATTGTTTTTTTGACGTGCTGGTTCTGTGACGAACTGTTTGCATCACCTGTTGGTACTCGTTCGAGGCGTTGCGATCGCTAAGCCGCCTAGATTGAGACACGTTTGTCGAATCTGAATCTAAAATAATACATGGAGATCAAAAATTGCTTTATCGGTCAAAAAACGTCGTGTTTACCTTCTTCCGCGAAAATATTTCTTCTTAACCTTCCTACAGTAATGGGTATATTTTCGTCCTCTGGGCTCTCAAGATCGAACAAAGAATCTCCCTTTGTGTCTTGATCTTTCTGTCCAGCCTTTTCCAACGCCTCTTCTAATCTTTTTATTAACTGATCATAAAGAACCTGTCTTTCACCGATAAGATTTGGATGATTATTTGTATACCTAAAAAAAAATTTTTTGACCCACCCAGTATCTCGATACATTAAATACACTACAGTCAAACGACTTTTAAAGAAAGGCTAAAAAAATATATTTCTGGAACTTTATCCATTTGTACAAATTTTAGATACACCCTATATACTTAAGCACTAAACGTACCAACGTTTCAATTCAAATAAAGGCGTATTTCCATCATCAGTTTTAGCCACCGCTGACGCTCCTCTATCTAGGAGCAGCTCCATGACTTCCAAATGCCCGTTACTCGCAGCGTCGTGCAACGGAGTAATTCCTGAAAAGAATTAGAAGACCCTGGAATTTTTTGGAAGAATTTTGATTTTCAAATTAAAAATGGACTCACCATTACACTCAGAACCACCTCTATCATTGATGGTTGCTTTATGATCTAGAAGGAGCTTCACAATGTCAAGATGACCATGTACAGCAGCTTCATGCAATGGTAACCAGCCCGCATTGTCTCTGACGTTTACCGGATGATCTACACCAAGCCAATATTGCACCTATGTAAAATATAACAAACGGGTAATTCCAGATTAGAAGATTATTTTATTCTAATGTGGACCCACCCTCAACTTACCATTTTTAGATTCCCTTTTATGCAGGCTACATGTAAAGGCCATTCTCCATTTAAATTCTTTTTGAATTTCACAGTGTTTTGTTTTCTGCGTTTTGACGGTTGTACGGTGTTTGTTTCCGGAACTTCGTCGTCAGATTCTTCAGAAATATCTGAAAATTTTAACATAAAGGAATCAACCAAGTTGGCAGTTTTGTGAAAAATATATTACCTGTAATATCACTAAGAACAATGTTCTCTCCAATATGAATTTTCCCAGAATCTTCAGTTTCATACTCTGAAGATGAACTACTGTAGGGATCATCTTGTATTCTTTCATTTAAACTATTTAATTGTTGCTCCAGCTTAAAAGCATCCGTAATCCGCGATGATCTCTTCAAAAAATTAATATATCTAAAAAATTTAACCCCATTTAATGACAATCTCCACCAATCGCAACAAAAATTACCGTAAAAATATCCGCCTTTCTTCCTTTAAATTCTTCTTTTTCCTACAACTCTCCAAACCCCTTTCATACACGGTTTTAATTTGTTCGAAACTATCTTTCGCCATTTCTTTAAGATCTGCTATCTTGCAGAGCGTATTCAAACCATCTTTTAGGTTTTTTTTACACAAATCATATTCTTTTTCAAAGTAAATTTCCGCCTCTTTTAGTTGACCATTATCTTTGTAAGACTCTCCTAAAAAAAAGTTGATATTATTCGTGAAGAAAACGAGGCGATCTGGCAACATCGCGAAGAAAATGATGCGATCTGGCAATGTCACGAAGAAAACTAGGTGATCTGGCAACGTCGCAAAATATGAAGAGGAAAAAAAAAGACTTACCCAAACTATAATAACACTCCCCTAACTCCTTGTCACTAGCCCCATTTTTTTCTGCCATCTGGAGCATCTTACTGTAATATTCTATTGCTTTTTTATAGTTTTTTAAATCGCAGGCTCCATCTCCCATCTTTTCGTAAAGATTTTTGAGCAATTTTTGATCAAAGCAAGTTATAATTTCATCTTCGACTTGACACATGCCGGCAACTACGAAAAATAACGGATTTTGAAAAAAGTCACGCGGACCTAAATCCGGGAAATCCGACTTACCGATTCGTAAATTTTTTTCGATAATGTTTTTGTCGTGTTGATTTGGAGTTTTGAATTTGTAGGCTTTTCGTAGTACTTGTTTGGCTCCGTTGAAATCGGCGATTTTAACTAAGGTTTCTGATTTTGCTAGCAAGGCAGCACAAATTAGTTCTACCTTGTTGGAGCTCAATTTTTCTGAAAATAATATTCAGCTAAATTAAAAAGTAGCGTATACATTTGTCAGTAAATAAGAGTTTTTTTGCTTATAAACTGTTTGAGGTACAAGGCCAATGTTTAGTAGAAATACAACTCATAATGAACCAAAAATGGATTTTAAAGATAGGGTTGGGGGTGTTGCTTGCCTAGTGGAAAAATGGTAAAAGGAAAAAAAAAGAAAGGAAAAATAACCAAATTTCTAAAGAATTTTTATTTAATATTTGGAGGATGTTCATCACCCATCGCTGGTGGTTGAGTTGGAGCTTGGCCCGATTCGGCGGAAAGGTTTCCTCGTGGATAGTAGCACTAAATTTAAGTGCTACAATTTTAAAAAAGCTAATTTTAGTGCTCTCTATGGTGACCTTGCGTCCGCTGATTGGGCTGAGCTGGATCGGTACTCAGATGTTAACATGTGTTGCGACCGGTTTTATGAGATGTTGTATAAAATATTAGATAGATCCGTGCCACTCTTCAAAAATAAGGGTCGCTATTCTCCTGTATGACGCGGATATTATTCGTAGTTTGAAACGTAAGAATAGCGTTTTTAGAAAGTATAGAAAAACGAAAAGAGTCATTTATTTTAACAAATTTAAATTGCTGAGAGCGCGGACCAATCAGATGATAAAGGCCTCATATCGGCGTTACATTGAGCGTATAGAGAGAGATATTGGAAAGGACCCCAAATCATTTTGGAGGTATGTTCAACAGAAAAAAAATTGCTGCGCTATTGCCGATAAAGTGTCTTATCAGGGTAAAACTTTCAATTACCCTAATGATATTGTTAAGGCTTTCGCCGAGTATTTTAAGGGAGTTTATAATGGAATATCGTCTACTGAAGAGGTTAGTCTGGGGGATTTGGGCAATAATACAGTTGCAGTTCCGGTCTTTATGGAACAGGATATAATAAAAATTACGAAAGGGCTTAAACCTAAAATGTCTAGCGGGCCAGATTTTGTTCCAAGTTTTCTTTTAAAGACACTATAAATGTTTTAGCTGCTCCTCTATGTAAAATTTTTAATGCCTCTCTTAAGCAGCTGGTGTATCCCAAGAGATGGAAGGTAGCTAAAATATGTCCCGTATTTAAGAGCAAAAATAGAACCGAAGTGGAAAATTACAGGCCTGTCTCTCTGATATGTGGTTTTTCTAAGATCTTTGAGATGCTGCTGTATAACTTTATTATCAACAAAGTCAAACATTTGTTGTCTACAAAACAGCATGGATTTTTGAGGGGTAGGTCAACATCCACTAATCTGGAGTCTTTTCTGCAGTTTACAGCGGATGCTGTGGATGCGGGCGACCAGGTCGATGTGGTGTTTACCGACTTCTCAAAGGCCTTTGACAAGATGAGCCATAGTTTGATTCTGGCAAAGCTTGCGAAGTTTGGTTTTACTGATCAATTTGTGCGGTTTTTTAAATCATATTTATTTAATAGGTCTCAGTATGTCCAATATAACGGCTTTCAATCAAAGTGTTTTGCGGCCTCTTCGGGGGTACCTCAGGGCTCAAATTTGGGGCCTCTCTTGTTTTTAATTTGTATAAACGATATCGCTGAATCAATTGATGTTGAATTCCTACTATTTGCTGATGATTTGAAAATGTACGTCCAAGTTCAGTCGAAGGAGGATTGTGATAGATTGCAAAATAGTGTTAGTGCAGTCCAGCGGTGGTGTGTGAGTAATCAATTGTTACTGAATGTGAGCAAATGTTCAGTGATGTCTATAACTGGTAAAATATCTCCAATTCTATATAGTTATCAAATAAATAATGACCTACTTAAAAGAGTTGATGCAGCTAAGGATTTGGGTGTTGTATTGGATTCTAAACTTAACTTTAACCTTCATTATAGCAGACTAGTGTCTGAAGCTAATCAAATGATGGGTTTAATTATTAGAAACAGTAGATCATTTAAGAACATTGAAAGCTTAAAATTATTGTTGATAGCACTATTAAGAAGTAAACTTGAATACTGTTCACTTGTTTGGGCTCCAATTTATAATAAATATGTTTTGGCTATGGAGAACGTTCAGCGCAAGTTTATGAAGTATTTGTGGCTGAAAACTGAGGGAGTGTACCCACCAGTCAGGATAGACAATCAACTGTTGCTGGATAAATTTAGTTTGCAAAGTCTTGAAATGAGACGTAACTTATATTCAGTTTTATTTTTATACAAGCTAGTCAACGGCCAGATTGTTTGTCCTCAGCTTTTGGGCGAGCTAAATTTTAATGTGCCACGATTGACGAGCAGGCATGATGTATACTTTCATTTAAGGATACCTAGGACTAATGTATATTGTATGTCGCTAATATATCGAATGGTTCTGTGTTTAATAGGGTGTCGCAATCGTGTGATCTGGGTATAAGTTATACCCAGTTTTTACGTTCCTGTTCAGTATTATTGTAGTTCTGGGACTGCTATTCTGATATTATTTCTGTTATTTTGTAATAAGTACGTTTTTTTATGTTATATTTTATTACGTGATATTATGATATTATTTTTGTTAATTTGTAATAGATGTTTTTTTTTGTTTGTTATATTTTATTACGGCTCTATTAATTATTGTTGTTGGGCTTTGATGTTTATAAGTAAATAAATAAATAAATAAACTCTTACTTGCAATTTCTATTGCCATATTGTAATATTTTATTGTTTCTTGATACTTTTCTTGCTTTTCAAACAGTGATCCCATGGCCAAATACCCTCTATATAGCTGTTCATATAAATCATGACTTATACAAATCTTTATGCTTTTTTCGTAGAGACTTAAAGATGTTTCGTAATCACCAAGACTTTCTTTTACAAGGCCTAAATTAGAGAAAAGTCTTGCAAGCATATCTTGCTTTTCAATATTATCTGGAAGACTTTAAAAAATATATATATATATATATAATAAAATGTTTGTAATTACCTGTACAGGGTGAGTCAACGATTGGATGAAGTAGGTTTGTGCCTTTTCGGTGAAATTAACAAAGAAACTATATTTATTGTTTGATACAGTTTATTTTTACGCAGATTTTAAAAATATTTAGGACTCTACAGGGTGAGCCAAAAAACTAGAACAGCATAAAGTTGTATTTTTTTAAATAGAACACCCTATATACGAATCGTATTTTCGATTTAGCTTATAATTTTACATCTTTTTTATTAAGGGTTTACTATAACAAAACTTTATAGTTTCTGAGATAATTAAGTTTAAAGAAAAAAAGTCACATTTTCAAGCATCAATTCAATCCTAAATAACGTTTTCAATTTTGTGACAAATATATTCAAATTTGGAATTTAGCAAGGCCAAGGACAAGTTAACATAATTTTTACCTAATATTTGCAATGAAGGCTACAGGGTGTTGAACACATCGGCTCAAATTTTAACAAGTTTAAATGAATAAATATCTTTTTTTTTAAATGGTACACACTGTATATTTTCATGTTATTTAATAGAGTAATAAAAACCCTAAAAGTTTTGTTCAATATATCCTATACCTATTTATAATAGTTTTTGAGATATTTCAGTTTTTCTTATTTTCCATACTTTTTTACAGAAATAGTCTTCATTATCATAGTAGCCATGGCAAAAACAATGTAAAAGAACATTTTTCTGTGTGTCAAATTTATAACCGCAATCGCTTCTTTTGGTTTTTATGTAGTGTAGTTTGGTTTTTTTTGCATTCATCTTATATTGTAAAATGAATTTTCCAAAGAATGAGTTAATAGATATGATTTATACAATAGGAGAGGCTCAAAAAAATTGCCTTCTTGCTCAAAGAATTTACAAAATGAAGTATCCTGATCGACGCCAGCCTAATACCCATACTTTTCAAAACTTAATGCAAAGATTTGATTCTTCTGGTACTGTTGATTATCCAAAACCTAAAGTGGTCAACAAACCAGTAACTAATGAAGAAAAAGAACTACAAGTATTGTTAAATGTTCAGGAAAATCCTTATATTGGTAGCCGTCAGTTAGCAGCATTATGTGAAACATCACAATCCACCGCTAATCGTACTACCATAGGTATCATCCATATCACATGGAATTACACCAAGAATTGCATGGACAGGATTTTGAAAGTCGTGTAAACTTTTGTCGTACAATAAATGCGGAGATTCAATTAAATCCAAATTTATTATGCAAGGTAATGTTTAGTGATGAAGCTACTTTTAGAAGTAACGGTGCCGTAAATAGACGCAACATGCATTATTATGCCACAGAAAACCCATTTTGGATTAGAGAGGTGCAACATCAAAACCACTGATCATTAAATGTTTGGTGTGGTATTCATCATAATCGAATTATTGGACCCCACTTTTTTAATGAACCACTAAATGGCCATAGTTACCTGAACTTTCTACAAGAAAAACTACCCCAACTGCTTCAAGGTCTCGATAGGGATGAGCTCGACAGTATGTGGTTCCAGCACGATGGTGCGCCTCCGCATTACCATCGTGAAGTTCGTGCGTTTTTGGACCAAGGATATCCGCAAAAATGGATTGGACGTGGGGGTTTCATTGAGTGGCCACCAAGTTCTTGCGACATCACCCCATTAGATTTCTTCCTATGGGGTTATATTAAAAATAAGGTGTATGTTAATCCACCAACAACAGTGGAAGATATGCAAAACAGGATTAGGGATACCTGTAGAACAATAACGCCACTAATTTTGTCCAGGGTCCGAGAAAATCTGCAAAAAATACTAAATTTGTGCATTGCACAAGAGGGTCGTTTATTCGAACACTTATTAAAAAGAAATAATTAATCTCAGTATTTAATAGGTAATTTTTTTGTTTCAATTTAGTATAAAAGTAAATATGTATTTGCCCTGTCGTTATTGTTGTGTTAATTTTTTCACATTATGTTTAATTAAACTATTGCCATTGTAATATAACGAATAATGTATTTCATCATATTTAACCACATTCTGTCTGTTTCTGTAGTTTCTTTTTATTATTTTACATGGCTACTATGATAATGAAGACTATTTCTGTAAAAAAGTATGGAAAATAAGAAAAACTAAAATATCTCAAAAACTATTATAAATAGGTATAGGATATATTGAACAAAACTTTTAGGGTTTTTATAACTCTATTAAATAACATGAAAATATACAGGGTGTACCATTTAAAAAAAAAAAGATATTTATTCATTTAAACTTGTTCAAATTTGAGCCGATGTGTTCAACACCCTGTAGCTTTTATTGCAAATATTAGGTAAAAATTATGTTAACTTGTCCTTGGCCTTGCTAAATTCCAAATTTGAATATACTTGTCACAAAATTTAAAACGTTATTTAGGATTGAATTGATGCTTGAAAATGTGACTTTTTTTCTTTAAACTTCATTATCTCAGAAACTATAAAGTTTTGTTATAGTAAACCCTTAATAAAAAAGATTTAAAATTATAAGCTAAATCGAAAATACGATTCGTATATAGGGTGTTCTATTTAAAAAAATACAACTTTATGCTGTCCTAGTTTTTTGGCTCATCCTGTAGAGTCCTAAATATTTTTAAAATCTGCGTAAAAATAAACTGTATCAAACAATAAATATAGTTTCTTTGTTAATTTCACTGAAAAGGCACAAACCTACTTCATCCAATCGTTGACTCACCCTGTACACTTCTCAAGAAAATGCGGAGTGTTTTAAAACTGAAAATCTTTCACTTACCCATCACATTTTTGCAAACTTTTCAGAAAGTACCCATAAGCTTTATGTGGAAGCTCTTTTTTTTCACTCGAAGTTTGTAAATACCATGTCAAATACATATGGCCAAGCTGGGCCAAAGCCCGCTGTTGTTCTAACACATGTTTTTCTTGAATAGACACATCTGAAAATAGGAAAAATTACTTTAAATTAAAAAACAAAAAATATCTTCAGATTAATTTTACTTACTTAAATGTATTTTAAAATGTTCCAAAGCCTTTGCGTATTCATGCAAACCCATATATGCTTCACCAAGGCCGCGATTAACCTTTGCATATAAAATTAATTTATTCTCTTTCTTGTAGATTTCACAAAGACTTTCATACTCCTTTATCGCTTTTGAATACTTTTCTACATCAACATAGTAAGCTGCTAGGTCGGTACAAGCTGATATGAAGTTCGAAGTATTACCTTTAGCTTTCTGTTTTTTCTTTAGTAATTCTGAAAAATTTTACATTAATGTAAAAGATATAGGTGTATAATGCTTTATCTATTGACTACAGTTAACAAATTAAACGGCAAGAGTCTTAAATTCGCGGAAAACGATGGGAGTAGAATTAATTTTACTACGCAAACATGTTTTCCGGAACTATTTTAGATCACCCAGCAACCGGAAATTACAAGCATTACTCTAAATAAACACTTACTCTGTTCTTCCATAGCTACAACGTGTTTAAAAGCATCTTATATCACTTTTCCTATTTGTTTTCACCTAAAAAGGCGGCAAAAACTTGGTAAACACAGCAACTTTCTGAAAATAAAGGTAAACAAAACTATTATTTTCATTCTCATGTAGGAAATCGATTAACTAGGAAGACAGATAGGAGCATGTTTCTGTCTTTTACTCTTCTTTTTAGTTAGAAAGAAATAGCTATGTCTTAAAAAGAATTAACGTACTAAATGATCAATTAATTTTTAAAAAATGCAAATACGGGAGGGGTATTTGAAATCCTAAATCCGCAAATCTTTATAACATCCGTATCGAAAATGAGGTTACTTCTTTAAAACCTAATCCTACACCGCAAAAATCTCTTGTGTCGATAATATCTCACGTTGACAATTACTTTCCATTTTAACCTAAAAATTTAGCGTTTTGCAAATAATTTTCCTGAAAACTTTAAAATTATCCCAAAATGGCAGAGGAAGACCCCGTTAATGGAAACTCTGATGAAAACAGCGAAAAGTCACAACAAAAAAAGCAGGCTAAATACGACAGTGGGGCCGCGGATCTTGAAAAAGTCACAGACTACGCTGAAGAAAAAGAAATATCGACGCAGGACGTTGCTAACGCTATTTCAGCGATTGGGGATCGAAGGAATCAAGCAGCGCTTGAAAAACAGGCCAGGGAAAAGGAGCTATTAAAGGTGTGTAAGAACTTTTATTTTTGTAGCTAGTCACTGAAAGAGCTACATCCACGGGCTCCTATTATATTTATTTGATAAACTACAGTTTAATAAACTTATTTCCTTTTGTAACATTGTAAATAATGATTTGTTTTCAGGTTTCTATTAAAAAGGAGGATGTTGACCTTATCGTTAAAGAAATGGAAATCTCCAGAGCCAAAGCAGAAAGAACATTGAGAGAAAACCATGGAAACGTTGTAAATGCATTGATTTCACTCACAAATTGAGATAAAGAACAATTTAATTTTGGTTTTAGAACACTTAGTTTTCTGTAAATGGTAAAAGAGATTTTATAGTAAAATTGTAACGTATTTCTGTAACTTACATTGTTTTATATAAATGATTTTGTAGATAATTGTTTTTTCATTGTTTGATAGGGTTTGTAAGCTTTATTTTTGTTACTGTTATCAGTATTTTTATGTCAAAACTAGGTTTAAGAACACATCTGCAATTGAAGTGATTTAGTGGTTAGATTTCTAAATTTTCAATAAAATCTTCTTTATTTCGCGTCCGCCATGTCGTCAAGAATTTAGTTAGTAAGAACTTTTAATATTTCAGAAAGTATTTTTAATATTCAGTTCCACAACTCTGAAGGAATTTTAATGATAAACATATTTAACTTAAAATTGTATATTTATTTAGAGATTATTGAAAACTATATTTACAGTTTACACTACAAATATGTCCTATCCATAGGCGTCTTCTTAGCCTTCTTATCTCTAGCCCTAGGGAACCATCTATGCTTTGTAGTGTAAGTAATGCTCATAAGTTCAGCCCTGGCTTGTTCGGGTGTCTTTTTATTAAAAACTGACATTAATTCTTGTGTAAGCTGAGTCTTTAAAACTGAAGGATTTTCTTGTATCTTTTCTTCAGGAAGAGGTGTGGTGCACTCATAAGGAAAGTCTTGTTTAGGGTGCCATGCTACAAGAGTGCTACCATCGTTGGTAGATACAATTTTGTGTCCCGACGAGTAGCTTCGAAATAGTGTTCGGACAAGGTGTTTATTTGAAGTGAACAGACGAGAATTCATACTGTGTAAAATATAAACGTCGTTTTTTGCACAAAATGAGTGTTTGTTTAGTTTTGTAAGTTATTAAATGTGAAAAAATTAATTTATAAACTCGAAAGATAACCTTACTTTTCAAAATTATTTGTGACTGTTAGGGATTTTTCTTTTATTACGTTAACAACCTTGATAACTGGAGATGTTTTATTTGTTGTCGTGTCAACATTGAAAATCTGGGAAAATACTTTTTTTTTGGAAAATTCCTTCATATAACCCCTGATTCGAGTTCATAGAACATGAATCTGGCCTTGCTCTTCACACTTTTTCCTCAATTTTCAGAATACAAAAAATCCATTTTTTCCACTAAATTGTTAAAATTTTACGCTCAGAGAAACTATTATTTTATATAAAATTTAATTTTTTAACCGGAAAAATAAAAAAAAATAACTAACAACTTTTAAAACCAAACGCCAAGACAGAAATGTCACTTGTTTCAAATCTCAAAAAAGATATTTTGAAAAATTTGTACAAAAAAAGTGGAGAATGTTAAAACATAGTGTATGTATGTTTTAGTTCTTTTTTACGTTTTCTGAAAAACTGAGGAAAAATTATGGAAAACGAGGCGAGAATCGTGTTTTACGACTTAGAATTAGGGAATGTGTCAAGAAATTTTCCGAAAAATAAATGGCATTTTCCTGGATTTCACTTGATCTAAACAATTACCTTAACAAACAGGGAATATCACTAGTTACTTGTTTTATAACATTGGGAACACTGATCGATTCTATTTATTTTTTTTTTGTTTTGGTAGAGTTGACAACACTGTTTATTTGAGGTTAATTTTTAAAAATTACAAAATTTAAAAAACATGATTAATTAAGTTAAATTATATAAACATTTATAATGTTTAAGGCCATTTCGCGTCTAAGCTACTCTCTAAATAGTTCTAAGACACTTTTGAACCGTATTTTTTGTGAAAATTGTAGAAACTCCCAAACACAATCATTCCGAAGACTAGGTCAAAATCCCGGTGAAGAACTACGAAATGCTCGTAAAAAACGCATTAGATCTACGCTTTACTATCTCACTGCATTAGGAGTAGTCACTGTAGGCATGAGTTATGCCGCAGTACCTCTTTATAGAATGTTCTGTCAAGCATACAGTTATGGGGGCACTACAGCTCGAGGACATGATGCTAGTAAGATAGAGGAAATGCAACCTAATAAAAAGAGGCCTATAAAGATTAGATTTAATGCTGACAAAGCTTCAAATATGAGATGGAATTTCAAACCACAACAAAGTTCTATAACGGTATGTTAAATTTTTTTGCACCATTTAAGGGAATTACTTACCTTGAACTATATTTAAGGTATATCCAGGAGAGACTGCGTTAGCATTTTATACAGCAATGAACCCAAGTGATCAGACTGTAGTTGGTATTAGTACTTATAATGTTGTTCCTTTCGAAGCAGGTCAATATTTTAATAAAATACAATGTTTTTGTTTTGAAGAACAAATGTTAAATCCACATGAACAAGTAAGTATTTAGAATTATGGGTAATTATTAAATAGAATCTAGGAAAACAACATTTTTTTGGAAAAATTTTGACACTAACTCTTTATTTCGAGATTGTAGAGCACGATTTTGGCCTTTATATATATATATATATACACACACACACGTACAGAATTCAAATAACTATATTCAGTTATGTTTATTTTAGGTGGATATGCCAGTATTTTTTTATATAGATCCAGAATTTACTGAAGATCCTTATTTGGAATTTTGCAATGAAATAATACTTTCGTACACATTTTTTGAAGCAAAAGAAGGTTTAAAGTTACCCTTACCTGATTTTGCAAGAAGATAATAACAGGATATTTACATGTACTCGTTCTAGGTGAAACATCGTGTTCCAAGTTAAGGAAAAAGTGATTCGAGTATTCTTTTTTTAATTGTGTAGGTAAAGATATTAAATAATATATTAAATTTGTTTAAAACAGTTTTATTATATTCAGTAATTATTTACAACAAGAATTTATAAGTGATATTTGTATAATACGCTATTTTTACTATGATAGAATACAAGATTCACATTAAATTTATGTTTACAATTTCAAGCATTGAGGCTCAATATTTGATAGTTGCCGTAATAGGGAATGACCTCCTCATTCCCATACATTTTTCTCTATCGATAAATAGAGAATTACACTTTGCATGTAAGTCTTCTTCCAAATTAGCTCTGGTTTTTAAGAGTTGTTGGTGCTGAGCTTCAGCTTCTTGCAACTTTTTGTGGAGGTATTCAATGTTGTCTTGCAAGTCACGAACTTCATTTACCAATCTAAAAAAAAATATAAAATGTTTTTTCAGTTGATATCAAAAGAAAATTTACCATTTTGAAATATTTATGACTTTACCTGTCTTGGGCAGTGTCTCTACACAATTCTATATCCTTTCTGTGCGTTCGGGCTTCTAGTCTAGTTTGAGCCACTCTCATGGGGGCGCTTTTATCGATAATAGCTTTCTTGAGCAGCTCTATGTTCTTTTCCAGGTCGAATAATTCTTGTTGCACCTTTTATTAAATAAAACATCAAATTTATCTTAATTGCAACTTCTTTCCATTTAGAAAGCAAAATAAAATTTGAAAATAACCCCAATTTAGTTTTTTTTTGTTTAAATAGAAATTCAGGTATATTCTTTTGAGTAATTATCAAAGTGAAAAAAGTGTAACTGATAACTTTACGTTCTTTTGAATATGCATTTACTTGTCATTGGGTCGAAGTGATCATGATTACTTCAAGTGACAGAACTGAAAGTGATAATGACTCAAAAGAATAGCCCTACTTTCAGTTCTATCACTTGAAGTAATCATGATCACTTCGATCCAATGACAAGTAAATGCATAGTCAAAAGAACATGAAATTATCAGTTTCACTATGATCAGTGATAATTTACTCAAAAGAATACAGCCAATTATTTCTCAATATTACTAAGGGCTATTCTTTTGAGTAATTATCACTTTCACTTCTATCATTTGAAGTAATCATGATCACTTCAGCCCAATGACAAGTAAATGCATATTCAAAAGAACATGAAGTTATCAGTTTCACTTTGTTCACTTTGATCAATTGATAATTACTCAAAAGAATATAGCCCTAGTTGGAATTGCAATCGAAATCAAATTTAAATAAAATGGCGCCAAAGACAGTTGTGCCAACAAAAAGAAAATAGTTTTTTTGTGCGTTGGTGGTTGCATAATCGCCTTTTCATTAAAATTAGTAATTTTTCAGAGGCGTGATTTTTTTTAATCGAAATAGTTTCGGGCCAAAATTGGGGTAAACCTTTTAAAGGTCACCGAAAGTCTCGGGGTTAACTAAAGTGTTCATTGTGTTCAAAGTTTATATCTTTTTTGATTTTACGTTTCCTATAAAAGATATATTTTTACCTTATGCAAATGATTCTGTAGTTTGCTCTTGGTCTCCAAGGTTTCTGCTGATCTGCGAGCCAGAGCATTATTAGTATTGCTCCAAGCATCCCATACCTAAAAAATTAACACTTATTGTCTGGTAATATAAAAATTCATCCCATTTGAAACGTTAAGCTATTTATTTCAAACCAGTGACCAAGTCGCGACAACGTTGCAATGTTTAACAATAAATAGACTGCCAACCGTTCCTGCAGTGCGAGAGAGAAAGAGAATTGAGAGCCGTATTCTTTTCTTGCGAAGTAGTAGATATCTGTTGGACTTCCATTGTCTTTATTTTTGTTGAATATCAAAAAAAAATAAATAAATAAAGACAATGGGAGTCCAACAGGGCTGCGATTCTATAAGAGTAAAGGGAAAGAGAATGTCATAATAAGGATCTTCAATCTTTGTTCAGTCTGTATTAACACATAAGTATATCACTGTCCTAAAAGAGATAAGGAAAGAGAATGTCAGAAAATATGCTTACAGAATCGGAGCTCTGATATCTACTACTTCGCAAGAAACATCGTTGTCTATGACCTTCAAACAAACCGTATTCTTTTCTCTTTCTAATGGGCGAAGCATATAACCACGTGACTCTCGCAAGCCCCGCCCATTAGAATCTTGACTATTGTAAGTTTAATTTTTGGATTATATATTAGGGGCCAAACGAGCCTCTGGGGGGGGGGCGATATCACAAGAGTTACAGTATCTCAAGCGTAAGCGAACCGGAGAGGGGGTTTGTCAGCGACGTTCACGTTCCTAATGCAGCAGGAAGGGGCGAATATTATTTTCTAAATTCAAAGCTCTATGGGGGGAGATGCCCGCGCTTGAGTATATACATAGACATAGAAGTATATAAACTACGAATTCTATAGAGGGGCGTTGGTTGTCGCTTCGAAAGAGATAGAGAAAAATAGGACAGTTATACCTCTCTTTCTATAGGTGGAGCTAAACGCGATACCCTAAACGTCATCGAATACCCCTCTCGTTTAACTGCCATTAGAAAGAAAGGTACTACTATCTTTTTCACTGTCTCTTTCTAACCGAGAACCCGCAGTTTACATACTTTTATATCTATGATCATATAGAGCCACGTTGCCATGACAAGTGGTCACTAATGCCATTACTTTTACCTCTTGAGCACATGTGTTGATTAAATTGTCAATATCAGATCGCATTTGAGCAGAGTGCCCCCTTTCTGACTGCGATTTCTGTACTATGCGGTTGCTGTGTTCAGCCCAAGTATGAGTTGTACTTACACTAGAAAAAAATTGGAGATCAGCTTTTATATCAGGCTTATTATCAACAAAAAACTCTTACGTAGGATCGAATTTCTCAATTCCGCCGTAATAATTAATCCCCTTTGAAAAGTTATTCAACTGATGACAAATGTTATCGATTCCAAGGGCCCCTTCTTTGCTACGCACGTCTGTTTCCAATTCGTGCTGGGCGGCCCTGTTATTTCGAAGCTGATCGCCCACTTTGGAAGCTAGACATTTTAGTTTCGCTTGCGCATTGCGATAGGTTTCTATTTCTTTTAGTAGGTTTTGTTCAGGGGCATCGTGGACTAGATCTACTCCTATAAAAGTTAAAAAAAACAATATTTTAAAACTTAGTAAGAAAATGGTTTGAGAATACTTACCTAGTCTTTTCTCACGATGGTACAAACATTCCTGGGCAATATGCAGGGGAGCTTCAATATCGTTAATAGCCTTATCAATAGCCCTTTTTGCATCTTGCAGGAGGCTACTTTCGGTCAGAAGTCGTTCCAATTCGGTTCTAACTTCGTTGCGCCAGAATGTGGTGTCCGTTATGCGTTCTCCCAATCTTCTTCCTGATTCACGCTGTCCTTGAGCAGTTTTTTCGTCAGTTTCTCTATAAAAAATGATCATAAATTCACCTTTTTTGAATTTTCTTCTTTTAACGGTGCTATTTTACCTCATGACCCTAATAAAATCTCCTCTCAGCCTTTCTGAGTAATTCCTGTTAGTGTCAGACTCATTATAGTGCCTTAGGTTGCTCTGAGTCCACTCTAGAGGCGTGTACCGAGTGTAGAGGGCGGCACGGGCAGCATGAGCAGGGTTCCTTTCGAACCCGGTTACCAAATTTGGAAATTTTAGGGGTTCAGTTGCCATTCCGTAGGGGGTGTAGCAAGGGTCTATCATTGAATTTGTTGCATGCTGATTTGGCCTGTGGAAAATTCATAAAAGGTAGCGTTCAAGTATAGATTCAGGGAGGAGGATATATATATATATATATATATATATATATATATATATATATATATATATATATATATATATATATATATATATATATATATATAAAGAACGACGTAAAAATTTTAAAGATAAAACTTACAAGGGCATAACCTCAATAGTTTCATATCCAAGAGTGGGCCTCCAAGGATGTGGTCTAGGAGTTTGATAATACTGTCCTGTCCTGGTGGGAATGGGAGGCCCCGCTACTTGTTCCATGCAAGGGGTTGCTGCGACAGTGCTCCATGGTTGTAATTGCTATAAAATTGAAAAACCATAAAGATAAAAGAACTTTTTTGAAAAAGTGATTGGTAAATTTACCGAGTAGAGCACAGTTTCACTCTGAGTCATTGTATTTCCACTTTAAAACGGAATTTTTGTAAAAAGAAAAAAATTTTTGAAAATACGGGCTGACGCGCGATTTTTTAAAATTTCGAGTTGTCATTTTCTAGGAAAATTAAATTTGTAAGGAAATTTTCTCGGTAAAATTCTGATGTTGGGAGTATTGATTCAGTGTTGCCAGTGGTAAATATTGAAAAATTGTTCTTTAGGAATAGTTGGACACCCTGTCTATGTAATTGTTTTTTTTTTTAAATTTCTAGACATCCCCGAGGTCACTTCTGTCTCTTATTGACTGTATTGAAACAAGAAGGACACAAGTACACCATATGAAAACTTGATTGTCAAATTATTCAAAAAAGGGCATTTTGACAACTGACCTAACCTAACTTAATTTTATCATAACAAGTGGGTTTATTTCACAATATTTTTGCTAAAAATTTTTTAAAACAATATTAATGGCTAGTGCAGTAGCAAGACCAGAAAGTGCACCGGAACGTAAGCATACATTTTAATTTTCAATTTCCAAAGTATTGATCAAACATTTTTGACACATTATGTTCTTATCTGGAGTGATTTGCAACTTTCATGTCTTCCAGAAGAAAATAACACAACTAAAAAGGCATAAAAGTCACTGAATGTTTAATATTTAATTTTAATACATTTATAATAAGTTGTCACACTGCCTATTGTAATTTTTTCTACTCGGTAACTGAATTAAAAAAATTTTTTCGTTAGATTGTCCTGGTACTGAAAGCGAGCAAGCTGGCAAAGCATCGGCTTGTGCTGGATGCCCGAATCAAAACATCTGTGCTTCTGGACCCAAGGGACCTGATCCAGGCATTGCTTTAGTTAAAGAAAGGTATTTTTAAACATATATATTTTAAATTCATGCAATTCATTCTAATAATATTGGAAATTTGAAATTATTTTCTCTGTAGGTTAGAAACAGTCAAAAATAAAATTTTGGTGTTATCTGGTAAAGGTGGAGTAGGCAAAAGTACCGTTACAGCATTACTAAGTAGAGCTTTAGCTGCAAGTGATAGTGAAAAAAATGTAAGTAGAAATAAAACAATAATCCCAATTAAATGTATGAAATCTCACTTTATTTTTGAAAAAAAATGAACTTACCCTGTTATATCGACTTCTTCGTTCTTTTTCCTGTCCAAAAATCATCATACTGCTTTAAAAAAAAATCCTTTTTTTAGCTTTATGCTTAGGTCCAATGTGTATGTATTTCACAAATACAATAGTCACTTTTTCTGGCTTTTAAAGCCATATTTTAGGTCTTATATGTTTAATTTTCATAAGAATCTCTACCTTTTTTGTTTCAGAATAATTTCAGATTAATTTAATCTTAATAAAGATTGTAATTTAACAATTATAATAAGAAAAGAAACTTGTGTTATTGAAAAATATATAAACACTCATTGCAAACGCAGTATAATAAAAATAAATTATGGATAATTATTAATTAATAAAAAAAATACCAGTATCTGTTGCTTTAATATTACTACACAACACACTCCTTTTTAAAATACAAATTTTAAATTCTCTTTATAAACATAATTCTGTTTTTATTGTGCATTTGTGTTCTCTGATCTAGAAATTATTCTGTGCCATTCTGTACCAGTATTTTTGTCCTATATATTTTGGCATTAGGCAAAATATCTGTAGTTGGCCTCTATAGGTTTTTGAAAAAGATAAGGCCCTAGTAATCAATAAATTTCTATGCAGTAGCCAGTGGCACATCTTTAGGGGTGGGAATAAAAGTTTGGAAGTGAGATTGTGCTAAAATTTTGGCAATCCACATATATTTTGTTAAAGCAAAAATTTTTTCAGTTTTGTGAAGAAAGAAATGTGTTCTTTTTTACTCTTAAAACAGTTTTTTGGTATATATATTTATATATTTAAATTTCAGATTGCAGTTCTAGATATTGATATATGTGGTCCCTCACAACCTAGAGTTTTAGGAGTTCTTGATGAACAGGTTCATCAGTCCGGTTCAGGATGGTCACCAGTAGTAAGTTTACAAGCTTACAAAAATTTTCTTTTTGAAAACAAAATATATTGTTTATTTTTAGTATGTGGATGATAATCTGTCAGTAATGTCAATCGGATTCCTTCTATCCTCACCAGATGATGCTATCATTTGGAGAGGCCCAAAAAAAAATGGCATGATAAGACAGTTCTTAAGCGAAGTAGATTGGGGCAAACTTGATTATTTATTAATGGATACACCACCAGGTAAGCCAGAAGTATAAAAATGAGTTTAGGAAGAAAGCCAGGAGGATAAAATATGCATTAAATATAGTTATTTTTTTTAGGTACATCAGATGAGCACCTGTCAGCTGCCACATATTTGTCACAAGCCGATTTGACAGGAGCTGTGCTCGTCACGACGCCTCAAGAGGTCGCTTTACTCGATGTCAGGAAAGAAATAGATTTTTGTAGAAAAACCAACATAAAAATACTGGGCATAATTGAAAATATGTCCAAGTTTATATGCCCTTGCTGTCAGGTATAACACGTTGGATTAAATAGTATTTTTTAAGGGTTTTCTTTATTTCTCTGATGCATTGTGCCTTTTGAAAAATTTTCTAATAGTTTTGAATTTGAATTTTTAGAAAGAATCGCAGATTTTTCCTGCTAACACCGGAGGAGCACAAAAAATGTGTCAAGAATTAGATGTCCCATTTTTGGGGAGTTTGCCTTTGGACCCTAAAGTAACCAGGTGTTGCGATGAGGGTAAAAACTTTTTCGAAGAAGTGCCGGAGTCACCAGTCATAAAAGCCCTTGGAGAAATTGTAACAAGTAAGCAACTGGCATCTTATCAGTTTTTGACTATTTATTTTTTTAAGCTATGGCGAATGCGCCGCGATTTTGCTATTAAAATAATTTTCCTGCGCATTCGCCATAACTGCAATAATAAATTGACGCAATTTCTTTTTATTGCAGAACTTGTGCTAAAATGTGAATAGATATGATTTTTGTTCTACTAGTAAGCCGAAAAAATTGATTTTTACAGTAAGGACCAGAAATTATGGATAGATTAAGAAGTTTATATAAGTTATTATTTATAAGATTAAAACTTGTAACATTTTTGTCTTGTTAAATAATACACAATAAAAGTTTATACAAAAAAATAAATATGTTTTATTTCTCACTTAATTTAACATAAACTGAAAATATTTATTGCCTATTTTACATGTCAGACTGTCTACGAAGATGTACCAGTTGTCTTGCACATAAACTTGCATTAGTTCTTCCATTTTATGATTAATTTTCGATAAAGAACTCTTTAGTTCGTTTTCTAGATCCCCAACACACCATGCTATGCTCATATGAAATGATGGATCCTAAAAAAAAATAAAAAAGGGCCATTAAGGTAATGGTTCCCCAAATATAAAAAAGTATTAATCTGGAAATACATCCATTCGTTAGTTTAGTTTCCTGTAGCAATTTTCAGACTTTTGCTAAAATCCCATTTGGCATCTCCTATGCTTGCTGGTTGTAGTTCACAGCACAGAAGATGCCAAATAGAATTTTGGCAAAATGTCTGCAAATTTCTACAAGAAACAATTAACGAATGGATGTATTCTTAGATTAATACTGAATCCATCAGTGAAACACTATGCTAATATATATATATATATATATATATATATACATATTATATAATATATAAATACACCATTGGAAAAATTTTCTATCCCCCCCCAAAAAAAAAATCTGTATCTGCTCTTGCCTTTAAAACATTACATTTATACAAAATGGTGAAAGATTATTATATATTACATAAAAAAAGAAGAAACATATGTAATTTTACATACTTACTTTATAAAATGGTGGAAGCCTGTATTCTTGTAAACATCCATCCAATGTGTCTACCAGTTTCACTAAGGTATCATGTCCACTTTTAATTTGAATTCCTAAAAATGTCCTTGTTCTCTCCTCATTGCAATACACTTCGATTTTATCAAATAATATCACAAACCTAAAAGTTATAAAGATATTTTTCCAGTACTAAGACTGCCAAATCTATAATTTACTTACCTTTTAAAACATCCTAAATGGCTTTTGATAGTATCTACAAATGAAGTTATCCAGTGATATTTGAGTATTACTGTCTTAGTAAGGCTTATATGAAGATCCTGCGATAATTTTAATCCTAAATGTTCAGGTATTATCTCTTGAACTGCAGTAAGAAGTCGAGTTAGACCTATTTGAGCTTCATCTGAAATTAAGAAAAAACCAGTGGCATATTTTATCTAAAAGTGTCAGAGAATACTATAACTTACATGGAATATAAACATATGTAGCCCAATTTCCTCGTTCATGAGCAAAAGATCGGATTTTTCCATCATGGAGGGACGGATCATCTATCGGGTCATTATTTTCTCTTATTTGAGTGAATTCCTGGGGTACTGGTAATCTAGGGGATTATTTAAAAGGTAATAAACTTAATATTCTTAATATGTTAATCTAACTATAATATATATGGATCCGATTCTACGTACCTCTCTAAACGTTTATATGGGTATTTTTCATTATCATCATCCCTATAAACTCTTTTGGTTGAAACTCTGGGTCCAGGCACTTCGTCTTCAGAGGAATCACCACCATAATCGGCTAGAAGAGAGAGAGCCCCCTTTTTAAGCATAATTAATTTTAGTTTGGACAAAACATTTCAAATAAATTCAAAATAAAAACATAACCTCAAAAAGTGTATATGTAGCGCCCTCTATCCAACTTATCTAAAATTTAGTATTCCAACAAAGGTTTCGAAAAAAGTTATCTGCTCCAAAGAAAATTAAACATCATAAGTTAATAAAATATAGGCAACCAAATATACACACTCACATATATTTGGTTGCATACATGCAAATTTAAAAAAAACAATAAATCACATTCTTCCTGCAAAAACTAACTGAACTAAAACTATCTTATAAAGGAAACTGCAAATATTAATAAGTTCATTACCAAAAGGCACTGGTGTATAGTATTTTCATTGGAGACAACCAAATATATACGATAGTGTATGTTTCAAATAACTTTTTCTACAAATTTTTATATATGGCGCCATCTAGTCAATTCATATAGAACTCCGTATTCCTAGAGGTTTGGGGAAAAAGGTATCTGTTTTAATGGCAAACTCGATTATTTATTAAAATTACTACTAGATGTCACAAGCAAATTAATAAAATGGTGGCAACCAAATATACAGGCCTAGATATATCTGGTTGTATACATGTACATCGAAACTGTAAGTAATATAATCTTTAGTGATTATTTAGATTAAGTGAAATCTAACAAAATTACGTTATTTTTTTTTTTAAATTCGACACCATTTCGAGATCATATAATACGATTCTTTTCCTCTGTTTCCCGGAAAAAAGGAAAAAACAAGCTTCCATTAGCTTGAAATTGGTGAATGTAGCAAAATTTTAACCTAAAGTAAAAGTGATTTTCTGAATTTTCCGGGAAACTGAGGAAAAATTGAATACCAAAGTTAGAATCGTGTTCTACATCTTCAAGGGATGACTGTCGAAATTATTTCAAAAGACGTCTTTTCCTAGATTCCACCCTTTCTTTCCTGTAAGATCTGAACTAAAACTGCAAATAGAAGTCACTATAATATTTTCCGGAAGACAACCAAACATATAAGAAGGCGTATATCTGGTTGCATATCGTGAGGTAAATTTTGACAATTAACATAAATGTCAATATCATATGTTGTGATTTTCCTGCTATTCACGTTTAAAAAAGTTTTTTAATGTTTTTGAGATAAAAATGCCTTCAATTGACCTTAAAACTCTCCGTAAAGTGTGAAAATGTGTTTGAAGAACATCATAAGGCAATTAAAACCTTAGCAGTAAAGTAGTTTACATAGAAAAATCCTAAAATGGTCACAAAACCACTTGACAAGAAGTTACATTGATCTTTACTGATTTCTAAAACCGGGATAGATCTTGAAAATGATGGAGTACGATTATAATTCCTTCAGAAGAGAGTCAGATTTTCACAACAGATGCTGCGGAGGCATGTTTTGGTGTATAAGGGACATCTGTGGTATTATATGTGCAATTCTAACCTGGCTTCTTATATTGTATTCAGAATTCGTAGTGATGTCTGTAATACTTATCCCTGGCCCAAATGCGGTGTACAGTGTTATAAATACTATTATATTCCAAACTTGTGCTTTTCTAGCTTTTGCATCACATCTTAAAACTATGTTTACAGATCCTGTAAGTATTTTTTTCCTTCACTATATCTTAATTTATTTTTGAAGATTAAATAATCACACACGTGTTTTAAGTATGTATTTATCAAGGGATTTTTAATTCAAGGGTGCAGTACCTAAAGGCAATGCCACCAAGGAGATGATTAAGCAAATGGGGTTCCGAGAGGGTCAAGTTATTTTTAAGTGTCCTAAATGTTGTAGTATTAAGCCTGATAGGGCTCATCATTGTTCTGTTTGTCAAAGGTAAGATTTATTTAGTTCTTTAACACAAAACTTCTAAAAAAGCGCTAAAAAGGCAAAAATAATGATATAAATTTTTATATAAAATTGAAATTTTTGGAGTCGAAGCCAAATTATTACCTGACAAAATGTTATTCACATTGCTTTCTTACTGTATCTTGTGTTAGAAGTTATTTATTTCGTTTAGTAATAACTTGGCGCCGATTTCAAAAATTTCTATTTCATATACAAATTTCTATTGTTATTTTGGGCTTTTTAGCACTTTTTTAGAAGTCGGTTCAATTTTTAGTTATAAAAGTTTTATTTTTCGATTTTTAGTTTTCAGTTGAGTTTAGATCACAAAAAATATTCATTTTATTCAAAGTTGTAGATCACACCGAATCGAAAAATAAAAAATTCCTTGATTCTGAGAATTTCCCATATAGGGTAACTGCACCAGAGTCAACATTTTTGATTTTCCTAAACTATGATTAAAAAAGTATGCAGTAAAATAAAAAAAATGTATTAATTTTATTGTACTGTATCAAACAGAGGCAGTACCTTGATAAAAAAAAAAACACATCATATTTTAAATACAAAAATTTTTATTGAAATTAAGCTGTATATTACATTTTATCAGTTACCATGAAAAATTTATAATTTACTCAAAATGACTTCTTCACTTATTTTTTTCTTAGACAGATGTGAAAGTATGTCTTGCTCTTTCACAACTTCTCTTGTTAATTTTACAGTATAGTCAGATACACCAAATTCTACTACTTTATTTCTTGACCATAAATCACAAAAAATTTTTTCATCATTATTGGCCAAACAGCATTTTTCTTTAAGTTTAATATTATATTTATTTTCTGTTGAGTCTGCTGGTCAAGTCTTCATCCAAATCTTCACGAAAGGATCTTCTAATTTCTTCTCCACATCCATTGTAATTTGAACCATCTTTTTCTTAGAGGCAAAATGTCTTTGTTCCTTATTTAATTTAGCTATGGTGCCTGTCATATACTTTTGCCCACCCCAATACGAAAACCCTTAAAGTTTCAAATGTTTATATTTCAGTAACGAATAATCATATGAAAATTTTCAAAAAAGCATTTTAAAGCTCTTTCCAAGTATTTTCAGGTAATATAAAGTGAAAATAAAATTTTTCACGTTTTAATAGTTTTATTTGAGAATAAAAAGATAAAAAAAAAAAGTTTTTTCTTAGTTTTGCTAATATCAATGCAAGTTCGTGGGAAATACTCGTTGGAAAATTGTGATCACACAGTTTTTTCTGTTATCCGAGAGCTTTAAAATGCTTTTTTAAATTCTGTTTCAAATGCATTTTTAACCAAAATATAAAAAAAAATACTTTTTGTTTAATTCTTATATATATTTAATATATATATATATATATATATATATATATATATATATATATATATATATATATATATATATATATATATATATCTGTAATTACGAGAGATAGAAAAAAACTTCATATAAAAAAATTGTTTGTTTTTATACATATAATCACTTTAAATTGTTCCAGGATTTTTTCTGCACTTTTATTTTTTTTCTATATTTTAGTTTTTAAAGTTTTTCTAAATAATATGGTTTTGCATGTATCTAAAAACAGAACTGGAACAACTCAGGGTCATGGTGTGACTTTTTTTACAGAGTTATGGTATTTTTTATGAAAAAAGCATTTTTTTAGTAGCTCATATGTATGAGTTATTAAAAAAAATTTTTGTATGATTATTTCTTACTGAAATATAAAATTTTGAAAGTAGTTTTCACATGGGGTGGGCAACAGCATGTGGCGGGCACCTTACTTTACATGAAGGGGATAAATCTAAAGAGTGATATATCGGGCTAACATTGTGTAAAGTGGTTTCATTGACTACCTCATATGATTCAGGCATGAAGTCGGATCCTTTACCATTTGAATCACTGAATTGTGTGGCTCATTTACAGATAATTTTGAAAAGAATATTGGGCAAAGCGCTTTTCCAGGTATTAAAACAACTTCAGAAAAAAAAGGTGACCAAAAAGATTTTTTCTCAATCCATTTTTAATTTAATATTATAATTAATTATTGCTTTATTTTAGGTGTATTAGAAAAATGGACCATCACTGTCCATGGGTGAACAATTGTGTGGGAGAAAATAATCAAAAATATTTTGTACTTTTCACAGTAAGTTTTATTATGATTCCTTTTTACAAATATATTTTGTTCAAAAAATTGTCTCTTTTTACACTTTTTTATTTATTTTTATTTTATTGGTGTGTATTTCAACCTCATCTATTTTTTTTTTTTCAGTTCTACATATGCCTAATTTCACTTCATTCCTTATTCCTAGCTATAAATCAGTTTTTAATGTGTATTCGACACGAATGGAAAGAATGTACCAGCCACTCCCCACCAGTAACAATTGTACTTCTGTTATTTTTAATGTTTGAAGGCTTGCTGTTCGCTATTTTTACTGCAGTCATGTTAGGTATGTAGATTTTATAAAATATATAACCCTGGAAATAGGGTATTTGAAAATTGAAAAATTAATACCTGCATTTTCATTGCTGAAATGTTTTGGGGGAAGAAAAAATCGGTTTTTGTAAGATTGCATTTATTTATTTCGTTTTCGTTAAAAATTACCATTTTTTTTTGGCTGGGCAACAGATACAAACACTCCTCCTAGGCTCATCCTTTTTGTGAAGACTTAAAAGTATTATGTAATAAAAAAATGGGAATTTTTTAAAATTTATTAATGATAAATTGCTGAGGAAATGGTACTTTTTGTCTTATAAACAACTAGAATATCTACTTTGTTTGTTACTCAATTAATTAACAAAGCATACTATTAGAAGGCTTATTAAAAAATACACCTTTTTTAAAAAAAAAACAATTTTTACCACTTACGGAACTTGAGATAGAATTTTTTTTTTTTTTAATCCACAGAGCAATTGTTTATAAATATTAAGAGTTCAAATTGGGACAGTTTGTGAATGCAGTATTAAACTATACTATACAATGTAATTGAGTTCAATTGGTGTAAAATTACTACTTTACGAGCTTGCTGAAACAAGGGTGCGTCCTAGAAAAAATGCTGGAGGAAGATCAGACACGTCATCTCTGTCATCTGCTCCAATATATAAGATATCGTCAATCGGCTGCTATATTTTCAGCAAGATCTATATTTATATTTATTCAGAGTGGCGCAGTAGTGTGACAAAGTACACTATCTCCTCTATTTGTCAAAAATCTGAAAAAATATTTTAATAAAAGTTGTTTAATATGAAAATATCTACAATCTCAAAATATTTTCAATTATACATAACGTTTCATTACAGTGTGGCGCAAAAAAATAGTTTTTTTTTTAAATGGGATACCCTATATATCTTTGCATATTTGGATTCATCCAAGAACTATCCATATGATAACATATTTAGTTTTGAATTATATTGCGAAATTGCCAGAATTTTCAAAAAATTCACCAAATTTTGAAAAAAACATGGTCCCCTATAATCTGCTATATCTTTCAATCTGTAACAATTATGGTATACAAAACTGACATTGAGAAAGGTAAATACAGCAGTTATATACAGGGTGTTCCGTTTAAAAAATCAATGAAATATTAATTTACATTTTATCAAATGGGCACAATTTTAGCAAACATCCTGTATAAGATAATTGCTTAGGGGCCATATTATACTTCTAATAGTATATTTATCTTTCTTATTGTCAATTTTGGGTAGTATAATTGCTGTAAATTGAAAAATATAGCAGATTATAGAGGACCGAGTTTTTTTTTCAAAATTTGGTGAATTTTTGAAAGAGTTGGCAACTTTATAATAAAATTGAAAGCCAGATATTCTATCATATTGATAGTTCTTGGGAGAATCCAAATATGCAAAGATTTACAGGGTATCAAATTAAAAAAAAAAAACTTTTTTAGCGCGACGCAGTCATGAAACACCATGTATAATTGAAAATATTTTTAACTATTGTAGAAATTTTCATATTATACTACTTTTATTAAAACACTTTTTCAGATTTTTCAAAAATAAGGGAGATATAGGGTACTTTGCAACACTATTGCTCCACCCTGTATTTCCATGACAAATATGTTAAAAAAATAAGTAAAAACAAATGTATATTTTGGGGGTTGGGAGTGGTTGTATGTGGGTAAAAATAAGATAGAAGTTATCTTTTTGATAAGTTACGCCGAATTAAAAAAAAAAAATGAAGCTCTGATATTGCAAATTGCCAAAATACGTGACTTTCAAAAAATTTTACTTTTGGGATATATGGGGGTCTAATATAGTTACTTTTTAAAATTATTTTCATATTATACAGAGTGTCCCAAAAATCGCTTTCTCTGGTTCTATTGATCATAGAAAGTTTTTTTTTTAGAATGTGTTTTTCAGTAAGCTTTCAAATGGTATGCTTTGTTAATCGCGTGAAAAACAAAGTAGATATCCTATTTGTTTATCAGACGAAAAGTACCACCTTCTCTTCAGCAATTTTACAGTAACAAATTTTAAAACTTTCCCATTTTTTTACTACATGATACTTTAAGTCTTCACAAAAAGAATAAGCCTCAGAAGACCATTTGTATCTGTTGCCCAGCCAATTAAAAATGGTAATGGATAAATAAATACAATTTGGCAAAAGCTACTAAACTGTACATAAAAACTCTTAACTTTAAGAAATTATTAACAATTATTAAAACTTCTCTTTTCAGAGTTTTTTTTTTGTAATACCTTCTTTATTAATGTATAACAATCAAAACTAATTACTGCATGCTGAACTTTAAGATCAATTTTTTTTATGTTAGGTACTCAAGTTCAAGCAATTTGGACCGATGAAACAGGTATCGAGCAGTTGAAGAAAGAAGAAGCGCGCTGGGTGAAGAAATCTCGGTGGAAAAGTATCCAAGCCGTTTTCGGGCGATTTTCCTTGTTGTGGTTTTCGCCATTTGCACGCCCGAAGAAATATAAAAGTGAGATAGATTTTTATTCGGTTTAAGACTTTTCGTGAACAAATATTTGGGCGAGGAATATCTATAAGGAGAATTGTTCGATTTTGTTTGAGAGAATTGATTGTGTGATATAGGGTAAAAAAAAAGGTCGATAATGGGTTTTCTTTGATGGTTTTATTTATACAGTGTGTTTTTAAAAAAATTGTTTTTATCGATTTCTTGTAGTCCACTCAAAGTAGACAAAAAAAATTCTCATAGAGCTGAAAATTGGTAGAAAATTTAAATATACTATTACAAATAATATATCCAAAGTCCCCACCGATTTTACAAGGGCTAAAAATTCTATTCAAGGTCAAAGGACAAAAATATCGTTTTTTTCGCATTTTCCTGAATTATCGTAAAAATATGCCAGACAAAAGTTGTAGATCGTGAAATTCTCTACAAAAATTGTTCTTGTACTTTTTTTCTACGAATCACCATTCTTGAGATATCGCTATTCCAAAAGTTGAGGTTATGTACTTGGCGCATTTTTTTTTAACGTAGGCATATTTCACGATCTATTGTGATTAAGTTTCCTATTGAAATTGAAATTGAAAAAATGCTACTATTAATAATAATTAATTGTTGATTTTGGGAAAATTTTAGTCCGACTGATAATCCTCAAATACTACTTCAACAGTAGTGTCTTTATCTTATCTTTCTTCTTCCTCTTCTTGCTGTATTTTTGTAAATTGTTCTAAGAAGAAATATGTATCAATTGTTGCCTCATTGATACCATAAAAAATGTATTTGATTCAACATTGGTGCAACATTCATTTCATTTGCATTCTTTAAAAAAAGGGCAGGTGTAAGACCTTCGGCACTCTAAACAATGAAATAATAAGACAGATGTTGCTCAAGATTATCCGGGCGAACGGAATTAGGGACTAAGTTTATTCAAAATCGTATAATTTGTACGTATTTTAGTGTGTAAGTCACACAAATCAATGCTTCCATATTTTTACTGATTGAATGATTGAAATAGCGATATCTCCAGAATGGTGATTTGTAGGGAAAAAAGTATAAGAACAATTTTTGTAGAGAATTGCACGATCTACAACTTTTATGTAATCTATTTTTACGATAACACTTACCGTTTACAAGAAAAATGCGAAAAACATATATTTTTGACCTTTGATTTTGAATAACAATTTTACCAAAGATGGGTTCGGCGGAGACTTTTGATATTTTATTTGTAATAGTGTATTTAAAACTTAGAGACAGTTGGGGTACAATGGAATGATAAAGTTAGTTTGATTTTCAGAAAAAAACAGTGTTTAATATTTATGTATTTTTTTCTTAAAATAATCAAGAACAGAGCTTACACTATTGATTAAACCCAAAAAGAGATCAAAAAATTTACCTTAAACCTAAAATAATTCCGCATTCCATTATGCCCCAGGTCTAGGGTACAATGGAACCTGTTCTAGTGAAGTATCTTGATATATATTAAACATTAACCAATATATATATATATATATATATATATATATATATATATATATATATATATATATATATATATAATATAATGTAAGATAGTTGAGCTCCAAGAATGTGAGAATCAAATAGTAAGTTGATTCTCACATTCTCTCGGCTCTTGAAGTGGAAGGTTACTGGTTATCGATTGGAGGTGTTCTATGATCTCTCGATTGCAGTTGTGGGTGTTTTCCAGCCAATGCTCTGTTTGTTATAAGATCCTCCGATTGCAGTTGTGGGTCTTCCTCCCACTTTGCTTGTAAGAAACTCGTCTTCGGTAAAGATATCTCGATCAAAAGGAAAAATTCCTGTGTTTTTAAATCCGAAGTTTATGTTGGATGGTGTCTTAGCCTTCTCAAATGTTTGTCCTACAAGCAGGGCCAAATACTGATACATCGAGTGCTTGCAATTTTTGATTTGTATGCAAAGGTAATGTTAAAAGTCAAAATGATATTTTTTGGGAAGAAATTCCAACTTTATAACACTAAAAACAATTTTTTTCTTCTCATAAGGTTGTTTTCGCAGAGCGACCGTATTTCACTACGTTCTGTGCTGCTAATGAAGCGCTGTGATTGGTCGATGTGGAATACCCCGCGGACCATTGTGCCCTCACTGTCCCTATATCAATTTTCAGCTCTATGCAAATTTTTGCGAAGTTAAATGTCTATTTTGACTGGATTATTAGACAATTCTTAATAAAAATTGTTGGACCTTTCTGGGACACACTGTAGGTTAAAAAGAATTTAAAAATTATATATTTTAATTTAATTTTACATTTGAATGTTGGTACATATTTTACAAAAAAACTATAATAAGAAGTAATAAGTAAAATAAAAACTTTAGCTAAAATTGTTATTTACTTTATTATAAAATTTATATTTCTCTGAAATTTTATACAGAGGTTGCTAAAACATTGAGAACAATTATATTATTAAATTTGTAACGCCAAATTTGAAGAAAATCCATCGTGTTTCATTCTTCACCTTGATTTAATTGTATCCGACACCCAGTATGCATAGACATAAAAGTATATAGATTGCGGATCCGATCTAAGCACGTTGGATCTCGGTTAAAGTAACACATAGGGAAATAAGACAGTAGTATCCCTCTTTCTCAGGCGAGAGGAGTATCTGGCTTAGCTCTACCCATTGAAAGATGGACACTACTGTCCTATATAGCTCTGTCTCTTTCCAAGCCTGAGCCAGCGCGCTTCTAAACACATGGGTTGTTGAGAACATAGAAAAAGTTTTCTTGAAAATGAAAACTGAATAAACTCATTGAATGCTGTCAAAAAACGCATTTTTCCCATTTAAAGCCATGGAAAATGGCAGGGTGAGCCAAACTTCAACTAGCTCTAGAATGGCGAGTTTTCAAGCTTTTTTTTTGGTTTTTTGATCATTGCAATAACTTGAAAATTCACGAATCTACAAACCATGAAGCATCCAAAATCAAAATACTGATTCCGATTATTTCAACTTAAAATGCTTGCCAAATCGGGAGTTTTTGAGCATTTTAGAAGTTTATAATACCAAAATAAGCGTCTATTAAAGACGCTTACTTTTGTTTTTTAAGCGTCTAATAAGCTTGAAAACGGGCGATTCTACAGGCAGTTGAATTTGAAAAATGCTTTGAGTAATTACTTTTATTTCAACTTTAAATGCTTGCGAAATCGCAAGTTTTCAAGCTTTTTAAATACTTAAAAAACAAAATTACGCGTCTTCAAATGAAACTTAATTTTCTTTTTTAAACGTCTAAAAAGCTCGAAAACTCACGATTTGGCAAGCATTTAAAGTTGAAGTAAACGTAATTTTTTTGGGCATTTTTCAACTTCAACTGCCTGTAGAATCGCAAGTTTCCAATTTTTTTTGTAGTTTAAAAAAACGAAAATACCCGTCTTGAAAAGACGCTTCTTTTTCTTTTTTAAACGTCTAAGAAGCTCGAAAACTCGCAATTTGGCAAGTATTTAAATTTGAAGTAAACGTAATTTCTAGGGGCATTTTTCAAATTTAACTGCCTGTAGAATCGTGAGTTTGCGATCTTTTTATAAGCTTAAAAAAAGAAAATACCCGTTTTAAAAAATCCCCCTTTTTTCTTTTTTAAACGTCTAAGAAACTCAAAAAATAATGATTTGACAAGCATTTAAAGTTGAAGTAAACGTAATTTTTCTGGGCATTTTTCAAATTCAACTGCCTGTAGAATCGCAAGTTACTACTCTTTTAATAAGATTAAAAAGCTAAAATACCCGTTTTGAAAAGACGCTTCTTTTTCTTTTTTAAACCTCTAAAAAGCTACAAAACTCGCAATTTGGCAAGCATTTAAAGTTTACGGAAACGTAATTTCTCTGGGCATTTTTCAAATTCAACTGCCTGTAGAATCGCGAGTTTCTAATCTTTTAAATAAGATAAAAAAAACTAAAATACCCGTTTTGAAAAGACGCTTCTTTTTCTTTTTTAAACCTCTAAAAAGCTAGAAAACTCGCAATTTGGCAAGCATTTAAAGTTGACGGAAACGTAATTTCTCTGGGCATTTTTCAAATTCAACTGCCTGTAGAATCGTCAGTTTTCAAACATTTTAGGCGCTTAAAAAATGAAAGTACGCATCTTTAAGAGACGCTTATTTTCTTTTTTTAAAAGTCTAAAAAGCTCAAAAACTCTCTATTTAGAGTTGAAATAATCGAGATCAGTATTTCGATTTTTGATACTTCAAGTGTTTGTAGATTCTTGAGTTTTCAAGCTATTGCAGTGATTAAAAAAAAACAAAAGAAGCGCCTTTTAAACACGCAAAATTTCTTTTTTAAGCGTCCAAAAAGCTCTTGAAAACTCGTCATTCTAGAGCTAGTTGAAGTTTAAGTTATCGCTCACCCTGCCATTTCCAACGGTTTTAAATGGGAAAAATACGTTTCTTTAACGCCCTTCAAGACCCCTTGCTGTTTCGATGTTCATATGAATGAATTTTCGTACATTTTATGACGACGAATGGTTAAGTTTATTCAGTTTTTATCGTCATTTTCATGGACATTTTTTCCCCTTTGAGAACCCTATGTGTATAGGACCCACAGTCTATATACTGCTATTAGTCCAAATAATAGAGCAGAAAAGACATTAACAGCAGACTGCGCGCTTCCTGACTTCAAAGGTAGTCCATAAATGACTAAAGCACAAAATGCAACCCCAACTGAGCATTGGGATTTTTTTTTAAAACAAAGACGGCGAAAAAGGGTGACTTTTGGTTTTTTGCTTATGTTATGGAAAGTATTGATTGAATCACATTACTTACTACTTATAAAATAGTTTTTTATGGCTCACTATACGATGATTTTTCACTGAGAAAAGCCGAAAAAACGCTCAAAAATGGCTACTTTTTTTTTTAAATCATATCGTTGGAAATTTTCAATTTTTGCCTTGCAATTGTGTACGAGTCATTGCTCTTGAAGTATGCCCCGATAATGAACACCCGATGGACACCTCACCAACGCCCCATTTTTACTAAATAATCCGCATCGATTCACTATTGAACGACGCTAACCCGACCTCGCTACGTTACACTGTTGCCAAGTTATTACATTTTAAAAGGGAAATTCATTTCTCGATATCTAGTAGAAGGATAAGGTTTTCGTGGCACTGTGCTACTTTTTTAAGAAACGAATGATGCTACTAACAGAATTTTCTCTTCCTCTCTCTGTTCGTTTGGAGATACAAGGTGATTTTAAAAATTTTGCATTTTAGAGCACTCTTCGTCTATCTAATAACAGAGTTAACACATAAAACAATCACAAACTGGACACTCTGTACATATAATAAACTATCATATCCCGGAGAATCTACGCTTAACATTGTAAAATACCAAAGATATGAATTAGAAAGAGAAGTAATTTTTAAGCATTTTTCCCACTTTTTGTAGATTATTTCATTATCTCCACTGCTTAGTTAGAGTGGGATTTTGTATTTTAGTCACCTATGGACTAGCTTTCAAGTCATAATGCATGAAAAAATCTCTCTTGTTTGGGTTGTATGTCTATGCCTCTATCAACGAAAACAGATTCTTATGGAAGTGCTGTTTTATGGGATTTTTTGGGTCCCAAGCAGCGCTCATTTTTTTGATGGTATCTCTCTCGCACACAACCCCCATTACAAGTTCCCCCTCTATATAATCAAATGAAAGAAATCTTACTAGCTTATTTCAGTGCATTCGTGGCAGTGTATTAGCCGCTTTAGCAAACATTTTGCCGTTGTATATGGAATAGGTTCGAATCCCGTTTCATGCATTTTTTTATAAAAAAAATATTTGTTACATATGTACAACAAATAAAATTATTAGAAAAAAATTGAACATAATTTAAAATTTTGTGATGATAAAAATACAACTTTGTTTCCTCGAAAAAAAATTGATATTAATTTTAAAAACACATTTTTATAGAAATATTAAAAAAAAGTTTTGTATGTATCGGGATTTGAACCTACACCGACGAGGACACACATTAGACCATCTGGTAGAGAGAGCCATCTGCCTTACGGGTATCAGAATTAATCTTTGTAAACATTGGTACCTACGACTCGCGACGCGTTTTAACCAAGAACGGCGCTTCTATAAGGAATCTATATTCGTTGTCTGTATGTTGTTCTAGCCTCACTATTTATAAATATCAAAAGTATTAATTATTTATTTATTTGTTACTTATATTTATAATGCAAATTAGAGGTGTAAATATTTTTCATTAGGCATGTAATCTTCAAGATTATTTTTTGTGATACAGGTACCTCATTTTGTTCATTTGCATTGCAACAGTTTAGGTCTAAAGTAAACTTAATTGTAGCAGTTCAAATGAGCATCATTGCTAAGACTTGAGCTTTGTGGTAAAAGAATGTAGCGTTTCAAGTCATTCTTATCACTATAATTTTTGTATTTCTTTTTTTAACTGAAAGTTTATATAAAAATACCTAATTTTGTGGGCATATCGAAGCTAAATACATATTTAATTAATGCAGTGTATTTTTTATTTATTTACCTGGGATAAAGATAACATGAACAAACCCGACTTCCTCAAAACTGAACCACAAGAAAACCTACGTTAAATAAGGAAGGAACCCTAGACATAATATGAAGATAATAGACTGGTTCACGCTTAAAAAGAGACAGGGCGAGATAGATGAGTCGCATCTCTCTTTCTATTCAACGGAGTAGAATGAGAGACACTACTCATCTATCGCGATCTGTCTCTTTTTAAGCGTGAGGCTCCGCGGTCAATGGAAGACACAAAGATTATGATAGCTACCTCTCTAGATACCTCGCGCCGTTTTTATATTTCCGCTGCAAAACCGACCGAACACGCACATATTGGCTGTATTCTTTTGAGTAAATTATCACTGATCAAAGTGAAAAAAGTGAAACTGATAACTTCATGTTCTTTTGAATATGCATTTACTTGTCATTGGGTCGAAGTGATCATGATTACTTCAAGTGATAGAACTGAAAGTGATCATTACTCAAAAGAATTTACCTATTAAAGTAATTGTACTGATCGTCAAATAAACAGAAAATGTCCGGACCATGCACAAACATGACATATAAAACTGGGCTGCTCATGAAAATAATTTTTGACCCCCCCCTTATTGGTCGCTATTAGGTGCAATGATTTGTATGGCAACATTGAATTCCCTGCTAGTTTTTTACATTGGCGTGAATGTGTCGTGTATGAATGTCAATTCTATTATTCTAACAGGTTTAGACAATAACTATCTCTTTCTATACTGTATCTAAAACAATAAATCGCTCTTCCTTGTTTTACCTGACAGGTTAATTGAGTATATTCAATAAAAAAAGACCAGGATAATTGTTTCTGTAAAACAATATTTAACTTGAATTTCGACTTTTAGTTTCCTCAAAATTTAAATTTTTCTGTTTAAAGCAACTCCAATAAAGCTATTTTTTTTTTAACTTTTTTGGAACAGCGTAAATATGTAACAATTTTATTATTTTTAGATAACAAGCATGAAATGTCAGTTCTTATAAATAAATGGAAATGCTTTTTTAACCGACTTCTAAAAGAAGGAGGTTCTCAATTCGTCGACTAGGTATTTTTTTTTTATGTATGTATACCGATTACTCCGGAACGGCTGCACCGATCTGAATGAAATTTTTTACGTTATGTAAAGGAAGTTGCTGCGGTGGTCCCATATTTTTTTAGATGAAATTGGTGCAGTAAAATCCAAGATGGCGCTTACAATATGGCGGCCAAAAAAATTAATTTTGTCCGATTTTCTCCAAAATTGGTATGGAGGAATTTTCGGGGTTGTACCCAACGAATCTGAAATTATGTTTCAAAAATTCAAAATGGCGGATCCAATATGGCGGACAAAAAAATTTAATTTAGTCCGATTTTCTCCAAAATTGGTATGGGGGAGTTTTCGAGGTGCCACATAACGAATCCAATATTATTTTAAAAAAATTCAATATGGCGGATTTAATATGGCGGACAAAAAAATCGATTTTGTCCGATTTTCTCCAAAATTGGTACAGGGGAGTTTTCGGGGTCGCATATGACGAATCTAAAATAATTTTAAAAAAATTCAATATGGCGGACGAAAAAAATCAATTTTGTCCGATTTTCTCCAAAATTGGTACAGTGGAGTTTTCGGGGTCAGATATGACGAATCTAAAATAATTTTTAAAAGATTCAATATGGCGGATCCAATACGGCCGACAAAAAATTTAATTTTGTCCGATATTCTCCAAAATTGGTATGGGGGAGTTTTCGGGGTCATATATGACGAATCTAAAATGATTTTTAAAAAATTCAATATGGCGGATCTAATATGGCCGACGAAAAAATCAATTTTGTCCGATTTTCTCCAAAACTGGTATGGGGAAGTTTTCGGGGCCTTACATAAAGAATCAGAAATTATTTTTAAAAAACTCAATATGGCGGATTCAATATAGCGAACAAAAAAAATCAATTTTGTCCGATTTTCACCAAAATTGGTACGGGAGAGTTTTTGGGGTCACACGTGACGAATCTAAAATTATTTAAAAAAAATTTAATGTGGCGTATCTAATATGGTGGATAAAAAATTAATTTATTTTCTTTAAATATCGATATTGGAAGGTTTTGGGGCCTATATTACCAATCTAAAATTAATTTGAAATTTAAGATAGTGGATTTTCTATGACAGACTAAATATTCGTTTGACCCAATTTGATTGGTATTTGGAAAACTCTAAGAACTAAAGAATTTTTAGTGGTTCATTTTAGGGTGATTTACAACTTTGGATAAAATTTGTACTTTTTTGCCACTTTGGAGTCATTGCGAGGTACACTAATTTCGATTAGTTCTTAGTTCAAATAATTTATGAATATCATAATGAATTCTAAAACTAAAAATAGAAAAATAAAATTTTTATAAAAAAAATTGAACCGACTTCTTAAAGTGCGCTAAAAAGTGAAAAATAACCATAAATTTTTATATGAAATTGAACTTTTTGAAGTCGGCGCCAAATTATTTGTAAATGCAATAAATAACTACTAATATATACAAATTATGGTAAGAAAACAATTACAAAAAAAGTATTTTAAATCTGTTTATGCAAATCACATTTTGTCAAGTATTAGTTTGGCGCCGACTTCAAAAAGTTCAATTTCATATAAAAATTTATGGTTATTTTTGGTTATGTTTGAAATTTTCAGTAAAACGTTACATAAAATGTGATAAAATGCATAAAACAGCAAAAAAAAAATTATTGTCAAAATGAAAAGTATTCAGTGAATGTCAAAAATACACTTTCACCAATATAATAAAAATTTAGGGAATTCATTGTTGCCAAAACAATTATTTGCAAGTAATGGCACGGAGCATGGTGGCGTCATTTTTATTATAAGGGGAGGTATTATGCATGATCAGTCCGGTTTTATACAAAAAATACAGACAGAGTAATAATATTGCAAACTTAAATTGATATATATGTAATTTGTTTTTTAAAGTAATGTAAGAAAATTTTGAAATATAAATAAATTTCTATAATGTTTTAGGTTTTATACAAAACATAATTCCCTGGTATTCTAAGGTACATTGACTATGTTCCAATTGCAAGACCAGTAACAGACCCGCCCAGAATTTGTGATGAAACTTAATATATCGGCTGTATTCTTTTGAGTAAATTATCACTGATCAAAGTGAAAAAAGTGAAACTGATAACTTCATGTTCTTTTGAATATGCCTTTACTTGTCATTGGGTCAAAGTGATCATGATTACTTCAAGTGACAGAACTGAAAGTGATAATTACTCAAAAGAATATACCTTCAATGAATATAAATGATAAATTTCCTGGGTACCTATTCTCGTTCTTGAGAGAACGATCATCTTGATGGAAAGTGGGCGTGGTCCTCACGAAAACGTATTCAGAATAAGGTTTCATGCTTTTTCGTGAGAACCACACCCAGTTTCCATCAAGTGATCATTCTGTCAAAAACGAGAATAGCTACCCTGGTAGAATTTATGATTCCTATATTTGAAATGAATCTAACATTTCCAATATAATGGCAATGATCTATAGAAAAATCCCAGATTTATTCTTCCTCTTTGGAGGTTGAGGTAAATTAATTATAAATTAAACTGATAATATTTGGATGTGTTTATACATATTTATTTTTTCTCTATAAAATTCCCTTTTTAATTATTCTCTTGGATTAAGGATATTAAAAAGGTTAAAAATGTTAACTAATATGTTGGAAATTCCAATATTTGAGTGCTAAATAGGGTTATGTCCATACTCATATTCTTTTTTGGGATTAAATGCACAATTTATACATAGACGTAGAAGAAATTAATTATTACTTAAATAATACAATTTTAATTTTGTTAATGATGATAATTTGGATATTGACCTCAAATTCAAAATGCTAATTGACGCGTTAACACATTGCATAAATATCTCTTTTCCAGAAAAACAAGACTATTCAATAAAAATTATCCCAATAAAGGAGTAAACTGGTTCAATGATAACTTAAAAGAGATGCGTAATAGACTTCAGTTTATGATAGCATTAAATAAAAGAGATTCTATTACCATGCCAACGAGTACCATAATTGAATATAGAAAAAATTACAGAAAATCAATTAGGCTTGCAAAAATTAAAGCTAATGATGAATTTATAAAAAAATCCAGTAACCCTCAACAAGCTATGTGGAAACTTATTAATAATAAAAGCAACAATAATACCTCTGACTCTAATTCAAAACCAAATGCAAATGATTTTAATAACCACTTTTGTTCAATTGCTGAATGTGTGATGAATAAACTTGAAAGTTCTCAACAACCTTTTGAAGATTACATAAAATCGATGCCACTGAAAAACATCCCGTCCTTTAAATTTCAATCAGTTAGTTTTAGTGATGTCGACAAGGCCATTTCAGAAATAAAAAATAGTAACAGCAAAGATATTGACGGAATTAACACAAAAATTATTAAAAAAATCAAGGATATAATAGTTCAGCCCCTAACAATATTGATAAATCAATCTATAGCTTGTAGTACATTTCCTAAAGTTTTCAAAACTGCAAAGGTGGTACCCCTCTTCAAGAATAAGGGCTCCATTGATGACTGCAACAATTATCGCCCCATATCTTTATTAGCAATCTTGTCAAAAGTTTATGAACGAATTTTGAAAAATCAGGCTAATGATCACTTTGAGTCAAACAAATTGTTTGCCTTGAACCAGTTTGGATTCCGAAAGAACAGGACCACAACTTTAGCTATTGATCACTTTACTAGTAATGTTTTACAGGGCTTTGAAAAGTATCTTGACACTCTTGCATCCTTTTTAGACCTCACAAAGGCATTCGATTGCGTTACACATAGCATTCTTCTAAAAAAACTATCATTCTACAATTTCCAGGCTGATGCCATTCAACTTCTTAATTCATATCTATTGGATCGTGATCAGTATGTTCACTTTGGGCAGTGTAATTCTAAAAAACAATCGCTAAGGTATGGTGTACCTCAAGGGTCGGTATTAGGTCCCATCTTATTCCTCATCTATATAAATGACCTGGCATACTGTAAGGGCAAGGGAGTCAATACTGTTTTGTTTGCTGACGACACAACGTTTTATATAAGTTATCACCCTTCAGAGATTGACAGTCTTGATTACAAAACTTCAGAAAGAGAACTATTTCAATGGTTTCGAGCCAATCGCCTATCCTTGAACAACTCCAAATCACAAAATATTAACTTTACTCTAAGGAATAACAGTGAAATTGTACAGTCCTTTCTACCTCAATGTGCAATGGAGGTCAAATTTCTGGGAGTACACCTAGATGCAGGATTAACTTGGGAACAACACCTTGTTAATCTCTCAAAAAAACTATCCCAACAACTGTTCCTGTTCAGGAGTCTTGTACGGGTAACTTCCAAAGAAACTCTTCTGACAGCATATCACAGTAACTTTCATTCTCTTTTGGCTTATGCTATTCTTTCCTGGGGTCATTCTTGTCATACTGATAAGGCGTTTGGACAACAGAGAAAATGCATTCGTATTATCTCTGGGCTTGGTTATAGAGAAGACTGTCGAAATTCGTTTAAGAATTTAAAAATTTTAACTCTACCTTGTGTGTACATTATGCAGTGTTTGTTGTACGTTAAACAAAATCTTGATCTATACAGATCACACGAAGATATTCACAACTATCCAACAAGAAACAACAACAATCTTGTACCAGACTTTGGCCGGCTTGAGAGATCCAGAAATGGTTCAAGATATTTAGCAATAAAGTTCTACAACTGCGTGCCAGCTAGAATTAAAGCTCTTAACTTCTATCAGTACAAAAAACAAATCAAGAGCTACCTTGTGCTGAACGCGTTTTTTTCGTTCGAGGAGTATTTCGAATCTAATTTTAATATGTAGTATTGTCTTTGTCTGTTGTCAGCTTCTTTTAGCTTTTTTTTTACCAAAACTTTCTTCTTAAGGAAGAATCAATATCGTGTAATGTTTTATTTGTATTAATGATAATAATTAATTGACAAAATTTTAATATTTTATTTATTTGACTTGTAAAAGTACTATTTGTATATTATTACTAATAAATTATCTTATCTTAATCTGTATTAAGCAATGTTAATGTGTTACGTCTATGGGTTACACAGACTATAGACGCTTCGTAACACAGCTTGGTAGATTTTGTTTAAACATAATATGATAATACACGACCAGAATGGGATTGTTCACATTCTCTCTAAGATAACGATCACTTTCTATTAAGAACCAGAACAGCCACCACCCCAGTAGGATATACTGAAAGTGGCAATCTGTCACGTCACCTGGGTGCCTATTCTCGTTCTCGAAAGAACGATCAACTTAATAGAATGTGGGCGTAGTTCTCAAAAAATATCTAAGGAGCCGTATTTTGTCATGAGAACCATGTCCACTTTCTATCGAGGTGGTCGCTTTCTTGCGAACAAGAAAAGGTACCTTGTCGGTGTACATTCTGGTTAGTGGTGACTGATTTGCGATTTCTTTACAAACAGACCTATGCGAGCTAAAAAATTGACCACCAGGGGGCGCGTCGGTAACTTACATTAAAATAATACGACAAATTTTCACAATATATGTACTTTATTAAAAAATTATTAAGAATGTATACTGTCATTAATATAAACATTTGGTACATCCATGAATAATAAGACTAAAAAAAACAATACAAATATAAATAAATAAATAATACATAAATAAATTATATATAAATAAAATAAATATAGAAACAAACAACATATAAATAAGTAAATGTACATAAATAAATACACGAATAAATAAATAAGTTGGCTGGAATGACTGTAGGTGAGAATTCATTTGCAATGCCTGTAATACAAGAAAAAAATCGATTTAAAATATTTTATATATATGGCGTCCAAAGATACAAGGTTGAGGTTTTTGTGACAACATACTATTTATTCACAAAAATAAAGTTGCCATAAACAAAATTTCATTCATGTTTTGGTTTTCAAGCTTATGAAAATTTTCATTCTCGAGACACCCCTTTTATCTCACACAAACAATTTTAACCGTTTTAATATCTTAAAGGACATCATAGAAAAACTATACCTCGTCTATGGTAACAGTCTGGTGCACACCGAAAAAAAAATTCTGGTTGAGGAACTCGGCAAGACAAAGTTTTTGGTTCAAGAATCAGGTCTGTATTGTTTATAGATTCACCGTAATAGGCTGTCAACTTTGACAGTATCTCGGAAACCAATTGACGGATTTGAAATTTTTTCCACTTTTGATCTTACAAATAAAGAATATTTCCTTTAATTTGAATCGGATAAAATATTTTTACAATAATTGATAGTTATTCAAAATATAACAATTTCATTCTGCAGTACTGCCTGTTCAAAAATTACATAACCTGAATTTCTTGACCGTTTTGTTTAGAAAATACAGATTTTTGTCGTTTTATACGATTTTTTTAAAAGGTATACACAAATTCTATTTAGGGCATTTTTCTTTTTATAAAATAGCTCAGTGTCGCGAAACCTCACCCTTCTATCATTCATAATAATGGGAATACTCTGGGAGTCGCTAGAAATTATATTTAAATTAATATAAGGAAACCTTCTACTTAGACAACAGTGGTGGGTAGTATGAGGTAAAAATGTCTATAACTATCAAATAAATGTTAAAATAAGAATAATCCAAAATAAAGGAATGTGATAATGAGTTATTTTTTCCTTTTTTTAATAAAAAAAAATAGCACCAAAATCAGCAGAGTATGCAGAAAATTATCAACTTACCTGTAGGGGACATGTTTGGATTTCTTTCTAATGGCCTCCATTACGCGGACCAAACTCATTAAACTCTGATTAATATATTTCGTTTCAGTCGACCTTTCTTGGTTGACTGAAGCCTTTATGCTTTCCGACCCAGCCAGATCCACGATATAAAGTGAGGCAGACGAGACCACATCATTTTTTTTTACCTATAAAAAGAAAATTGTATTTTATAATGATTTTGTGATTGTTAGTACAATATCGTAAACGTATTATTTGTTCTACAAAAAATATTTCAAAGACCAGAATTTATATCAACTTGAAGGTAAAATACTCTTATGGGCAAAATTTTTTCTTATAAATCTGTACATTTTTGAAGATCTATTGGCCGCTTCAATTGAAGAGCTTTTTGTTATATTGTGACGTGTCACAATTTGTCATTTTTTGGAAATTTACATTAATTTATTACGCAATATAATGCTAACAACTACATCACAGATAGTACCACACGGACCATTAGGTTAGTTCTTCAGAATGTGACATTTTTTTAAATATATTTCTAGATATTTTTATCTATTTTCTCAATGTGTTGGGATGTCAACATAACAAACTGTATAAATATGAGTCTCACACTATATGAACGTTACTATACACACACGTTTACTCTCTAGACAATTCAATATAGACATTTGCGACGCTGCCAGATTTATTATATTTAAACTTATTATTGTATAAGAATGTGTCTGTACACTGAAAGTAAACGTGTGTTGGGTACAGTCTCGTACAAAAACAAAATTCTTTAGGCCTGAGAATCTTTAACTTTTGGTATTTACTTAAAGGCTATACTTTTGTCTACGACTATCGCGAGAGAACTACCTTAAAAAAGATAGGAGCAAAAAACTATTGAATATTCGGATAGTAGGTTGTCGAATACAGTAAAAGTTTCTATTTACACCTATGAAGTTTACAAAAACAATCATAACAAAAATATATTTTTTAAACCTTGTAAATGATATTAATTTTGAAAAATTCTCATTTTTTTAGGTTCAACTAGAAATTATAAATATTATAAACTAGAAAAAAAAATGGCAAACGCCCGAATGCCCACCGATGGTGAATTTGTATCAAAACCGTTCTGAATTCCATAAAAATTACCCCATAGAATATAAAAACAGAAACAACCAGAGTATAGATTAAATATGTGAGAAAGGGAGCGCATCTATAAAGTACGAATTATGTAAAATTAATTTGTACTTGTAAAAAGTTACAAATTTTTGCGTGTCTACATGTGTTTCTTCCCTTAAAGGTTTTCTACAAATTTAAGGTGGCTGCTGGTTTGGAAAAAAACTATTTCATTCCTTTTAGTCTCAATTAATCTCTACAATGCATAACCCTGATAATTATGTTACACAAATGCACAGAAGACGTTTAAAAGAAAATGATAATGAGAAGAAATTTCATTACAATCATGTTCAAAAGCTGAAGGCTCAAAAAAACACAGAGTTTGCTAAACAAAAATTTTGTTTGTTTTCTCAATTTTTATCTCGGTGAATCACTTAAAAAATGTTATCAAAAGATCTCACTCATTTCACTTCGTAAAAGGTTATATTATGATATGCTAATGAATAACAAGTTAACCAATATGAAGGATTACTTACCTCAGCAGCACCTTGTTTCGCGCCCCTCCCCCTTTTGCTACATGGCGTCTCTATAAAGGGGGGCGCACACTATACACTGATTATTGACCCGCTCGCCTACTCAACCAATCTGAAAATATCAAAAAAAAACGCATTAGTTCACCAAACTCAACTCTAAGAAACAAATTATTTTAGTAGTTTCTTGGTAAGTCAATTACTTTGATTACGGTCCTGTTCATAAATACAATACGTTAATCAAAAAATAATCTTTTTACTTTAAATCGCCAATAAACATTATTTTCGCGTATGACTGCCTTTTAAAAATAATATCAACTTCTACTTTTAGGATTTTTTCCATATTTTATATCTTACGTAACAAGTGATTTGGACAGACACCTTTTTATTAACAATAGTTGAAAAATTTGGAAAATAATTTCGATAAATAACGCCATCTGTTGGTTGACTGATAAAATATCATTGAAACTTAAAAATCTTTTGCTATATAAAAATTATCTATTTAATAAGACTCAGCTTATTAAAATCAGACAAACAAATACAAAGTTGCAGTATTTTTTGAATAAAAATATTTTTTGCGTCCCCCTCAATCTATTTTAAAAAGTAAATATCACAAATTACTCACCTCAGCTCCTTGCTCCTAAATATTAGCAGTGTTACTTTGCGCCCCCCCTTTCGCTACACGGCGTCTCTATAAAGGGAGGCGCACACCATACACTCATTATTCACCTGCTCCCCTACTCGACCAATCTGAAAATATCAAAAAAATTCATTAGTTCACCGAATTCAACTCTAAGAAACTAATTATTTCAATATTTTCTTGGTAAATCAATTAGTGTGGTTATTATTCTGTTCATAAATACATTAATAAAAAAATCTTTTTCTTTCAAAACCTCAATAAATATCATTAGGTTCACTTATAACTGGCTAACAAACAAAATCACCTTCTAATTTTCGGTTTTCTTCCTAGTTTTATATTTTATGAACGACATAATTTAGAAAAATAATTTTTTACTAACAATATTTGAATAATTAGCAACTTCGATAAATAACGCCATCTGATTGTTGATTGATAAAATATCATCAAAACTCTATTAAAGCTCTCTTATTATATAAGAATCACCTCTTAAATAAAGCAAAGTTTATTTAAATCAGACAAAGCAATCCAGAGTTGCAGTATTTTTTGAATAACAATTTTTTGCTTCCCCCTCCATTTATTTTAAGAATTAAAGAAAAAAATACATATCAAGAATTTCTTACCTCGGCTCATTGGTTTCCAATTGTACCAGTGTTTTTGCGCCCCTCCCTTTTGCTTCACAGCGTCTCTATAAAAGAGGGCGCGTACCAAACACTGGTTTATCACCTGCCCGCCGTCTCGAACAATCTGAAAATATCAAAAAAATACATTAGTTCACCGAACTCAATGTTGTAGAATTAACATCTTACCATCACTTTCCGGCAAAACTCGACTTAAACAGGAGTCCAAGTTTGTGGAAAGTGTAATAAGGATGTCTGGGAAAGATATCGGTGGATCCCACTGATGAGTTCACCACCGATATCGGGACGAAACGTTCACATCACTTGTGGACGGTGGTCAAAAACTGGATCGCTTAATTACGTCCTTAACACCAGGGGCAATGCTAAATGCGATATCAACTGTAAGAAACAAATTATTTTAATATTTTCTTGGGAAGTCAATTACTGCGGTTACGATTCTGTTCTGTTGGTATCATGTTGCTGGTCTTAGAGACGTATAATCACAATCTAATTTGCGACCACCTAAAATGTACGGATGTTTCGTCCCGATACCGATGATGCACTCATCAGTGGGATCCACCAGTATCTTCCCCAGACATCCTTATTGATCTTTCCACAAACTTGGACCTCTATTTAAGTCCAGTTTTGCCGGAAAGCGGTGGTAAGATGTTAAATTCCACAACAGTTCATAAATACAATAGGTTAGTTAAAATAATCTTGTTACTTTAAATCTCCAATAAATTTTCGCGAATAAATGCCTTTTAAAAATAATATTAACTTCCACTTTTAGGATTTTTTCCACATTTTATATCTTACGTAACAAGTGTTTTGGAAAGACATCTGTTTATTAACGATATTTGAAAAATTGGGAAAATTAGTTACTTCGGTAAATAACGCCATCTGTTGGATGATCGATAAAATATCATTAAGACTATTAAAGCTCTCTTATTATATAAGAATCACTCCTTAAATAAAACACAGTTCATTTAAATCAGACAAAGGAATCCAAAGCTGCAGTATTTTTTGAATAACAATTTCTTACTTTCCCCTCCATTTATTTTAAAAGTTAAAGAAAAAAATACATATCAAGAATTACTTACCTCAGCTCCTTCATTCGCGATATTACCAGCGTATTTTGCGCCCCTCCCTTATGCCACACGGCGTCCCTATAAAGGGGGCCGCGTACTATACGCTGGTTTATTCACCTGAAAATATTGATAAAAATACTTTAATTCCGGGATCTCAATCCTAGAAACAAATTAATAAAATGTTTTTTTGGTAAGTCAATTGCTCTAGTTTATTCTGCCCATAAATACAATAAATTAGTCAAAAAATAACCTTTTTACTTTAAATCTCCAATAAACATTATTTTCCCGAATAACTGTCTTTTAAAAATAAAATCACCTTCACTTTTAGAATTTTTTCCATATTTTATATCTTACGTAACAAACGATTTGGACTGACACGTTTTTATTAACCACATTTGAAAAATTGGGAAAATAATTTCGATAAATAACGCCATCTGTTGCTTGATTGATAAAATATCATTCAAACTTAAAGCTCTTTTACTGTATAAAAATTATCGCTTTAAGAAGACTCAGCTCATTAAAATCAAAGAAAACAATCCAGAGTTGCAGTTTTTTTTCAAATATAAATATTTCTTACTCCCCTCTCCCTTTATTTTAAAAGTTGAAGAAAAAAGTTTTAAAACAATAGAATTAGATATCAAAAACCCAAAAGAACAACTACCATCTTTGATTTTTTTGAGAAATTGTTGTTTTTCTTTTTTTTTTTGTAATACAATACGCCCTCTTACGGCCTATTCAGAAACTTTACTTAAATAAATTCTAAAAAGTAATTACTTTTATTGACCAGATTTAGTCCACAACTGATGCGAATTTTCAATAATTCGAAAAAATATAATAATTCAATCAGCCAATCAAAAATAGTCACTTTTTCGTTTTTCTAATAAACAATTGCAATTTTACAAAAATTATTGGACCGACGGCGCCCAACTTCCGCACACTTTTTAAGCACTTTAAAACTCACATTCTGGTAAAAGTTGAAAAAAATTCAATAAATATTAAGAAAGTTATTAATAATTGAAAAATAGGCCATTTTTAATGTTCAATTTGCAATAACATTTTTGTTTACAGACCGATTTGGACAAACAAAAATTCATTTTGAAGATATTTTCAAGACGTACAATTCGACTCTGGAACATTTTTCTCTAAATCCGTTAGATTTTCCGTAAAATCAAAAAAACCGGGGAAAAATAATTTTTCGACCTATTTGTTAGAAAAAAAACAATGTTCCAACTGTTGAGACACGAGATGAGACGTCATTTCTACTACCTTCCCTTACCCATTTCTGCAATCAGATCGCAGGCAGTATTTGAGTTTTTTTTAACACTCCCGTTTCCTGGGCTAAGATAAGATAAGATAAGATAAGATAAGATAATTTATTAGTAATAATATACAAATAGTACTTTTACAAGTCAAATAAATAAAATATTAAAATTTTGTCAATTAATTATTATCATTAATACAAATAAAACATTACACGATATTGATTCTTCCTTAAGAAGAAGTTTTGGTAAAAAAAAAGCTAAAAGAAGCTGACAACAGACAAAGACAATACTACAGATTAAAATTAGATTCGAAATACTCCTCGAACGAAAAAAACGCGTTCAGCACAAGGTAGCTCTTGATTTGTTTTTTGTACTGATAGAAGTTAAGAGCTTTAATTCTAGCTGGCACGCAGTTGTAGAACTTTATTGCTAAATATCTTGAACCATTTCTGGATCTCTCAAGCCGGCCAAAGTCTGGTACAAGATTGTTGTTGTTTCTTGTTGGATAGTTGTGAATATCTTCGTGTGATCTGTATAGATCAAGATTTTTTTTAACGTACAACAAACACTGCATAATGTACACACAAGGTAGAGTTAAAATTTTTAAATTCTTAAACGAATTTCGACAGTCTTCTCTATAACCAAGCCCAGAGATAATACGAATGCATTTTCTCTGTTGTCCAAACGCCTTATCAGTATGACAAGAATGACCCCAGGAAAGAATAGCATAAGCCAAAAGAGAATGAAAGTTACTGTGATATGCTGTCAGAAGAGTTTCTTTGGAAGTTACCCGTACAAGACTCCTGAACAGGAACAGTTGTTGGGATAGTTTTTTTGAGAGATTAACAAGGTGTTGTTCCCAAGTTAATCCTGCATCTAGGTGTACTCCCAGAAATTTGACCTCCATTGCACATTGAGGTAGAAAGGACTGTACAATTTCACTGTTATTCCTTAGAGTAAAGTTAATATTTTGTGATTTGGAGTTGTTCAAGGATAGTCGATTGGCTCGAAACCATTGAAATAGTTCTCTTTCTGGAATTTTGTAATCAAGACTGTCAATCTCTGAAGGGTGATAACTTATATAAAACGTTGTGTCGTCAGCAAACAAAACAGTATTGACTCCCTTGTCCTTACAGTATGCCAGGTCATTTATATAGATGAGGAATAAGATGGGACCTAATACCGACCCTTGAGGTACACCATACCTTAGGGATTGTTTTTTAGAATTACACTGCCCAAAGTGAACATACTGATCACGATCCGATAGATATGAATTAAATAGTTGAATGGCATCAGCCTGGAAATTGTAGAATGGTAGTTTTTTTAGAAGAATGCTATGTGTAACGCAATCGAATGCCTTTGTGAGGTCTAAAAAGGATGCAAGAGTGTCAAGATACTTTTCAAAGCCCTGTAAAACATTACTAGTAAAGTGATCAATAGCTAAAGTTGTGGTCCTGTTCTTTCGGAATCCAAACTGGTTCAAGGCAAAAAATTTGTTTGACTCAAAGTGATCATTAGCCTGATTTTTCAAAATTCGTTCATAAACTTTTGACAAGATTGGTAATAAAGATATGGGGCGATAATTGTTGCAGTCATCAATGGAGCCCTTATTCTTGAAGAGGGGTACCACCTTTGCAGTTTTGAAAACTTTAGGAAATGTACTGCAAGCTATAGATTGATTTATCAATATTGTTAGGGGCTGAACTATTATATCCTTGATTTTTTTAATAATTTTTGTGTTAATTCCGTCAATATCTTTGCTGTTACTATTTTTTATTTCTGAAATGGCCTTGTCGACATCACTAAAACTAACTGATTGAAATTTAAAGGACGGGATGTTTTTCAGTGGCATAGATTTTATGTAATCTTCAAAAGGCTGTTGAGAACTTTCAAGTTTATTCATCACACATTCAGCAATTGAACAAAAGTGGTTATTAAAATCATTTGCATTTGGTTTTGAATTAGAGTCAGAGGTATTATTGTTGCTTTTATTATTAATAAGTTTCCACATTGCTTGCTGAGGATTACTGGATTTTTTTATAAATTCATCATTAGCTTTAATTTTTGCAAGCCTAACTGATTTTCTGTAATTTTTTCTATATTCAATTATGGTACTCGTTGGCATGGTAATAGAATCTCTTTTATTTAATGCTATCATAAACTGAAGTCTATTACGCATCTCTTTTAAGTTATCATTGAACCAGTTTACTCCTTTATTGGGATAATTTTTATTGAATAGTCTTGATTTTTCTGGAAAAGAGATATTTATGCAATGGGTTAACGCGTCAATTAGCATTTTGAATTTAAGGTCAATATCCAAATTATCATCATTAACAAAATTAAAATTGTATTTGAGCATGCTTTGGTATAGATTGGAGAGGCCATCTTCTGTTATTGGCCTATAACATACTCTAGTTTGAAAATTTGTGGATGAATAGTTAGTCTGAAAAAAAAATACCTTTGTGGTCTAAATTAAAACGTAGTACAAATAAAAGACAATACAAGTCTGACAACTACATTTTAGTAAATTTTCTACATTGTCTACAATTTTCAAACAGATATTACGTTGGTTGGGGTGTGCGGATAATACTCGAATCGAATCGAATAGTGGTTTTCGATACGAATTTCGAATCGATAATTCGATTTTCCGAATAACTTGAAAAAATCGAATATTCGATTGAAAATTCGAATCGAATATCGTTAATCGATATATCGCATACCGTAATACTAATAAAATGAACTATCCTGTTTTAATTAATTTTTTACAATAATGTGAACATCGCAAAAACTAGCGCATACCTTTTCACAGTCAGTTAAAAATAAACCTTATTTCTTACTTCTTCCTAAAATCGGAGCTCTATTTTGTCTGGCCTGGGTTTGAATTTCTTTTATTTGTGCTCCAAATCCTAAAGCACAAAGAAAGGCTTTCTTGATAATTTTTATCAAGAGGGGAAATATTAACCAGCGTGATAATTTTGGAGTTGCCCCCCCCCCCCAAAGCATCTTTAAGCAAGGACGTCAGTTTTGAATCTCTGAAATACAAGAAAAAATCGATTGAAATTTTTTAATATATATGGTGTCCAAAGATAGAAGGTTGAGGTTTTTGCGACAACGTGCACGGAAATAAAGATACCATAAACAAAATTTCGTTTACAATTTGGTTTTCAAGATACAGAGTGCTTTTGAAATTTTTATTTTATCTCACAAAAACAATTTTCACTGTTTTAATATCTTAAAGGGTAACGTTGATTTTTAATGGTACAATGATTTATTATGTTCATTTAAGTACAAATCTGCTTAAACTTGTCAAAATTTTAAAGTATGAAATTTAAATCTAAATTAAAAGATAGTATAAGACAGAGGAAGCGATGATAAGTCATAATATTGAATACATTACACAGAGAATAAAACTAACACATTTAAAATACATGTACATGTGCAATTACATCATCACAATTTAAAATTATACATAGTTCTTTTCTAAAAAAAATTTTGATATTCGATAGTAAGCCCTTGAAATAAGATATTTGATTCTGGATTTAAATTTTTCAATATCCAGATTTTTTATGTGTATCGCTAACTTGTTATAAAATTTCGGTCCATAAAAACTAATACTTGCAATGAGTTTTGCAGTGTACCCCAGAGACTGTTTGGACCGCTGCTTTCTGTATCCTGAAAAATTAGGCGTTGATTTCCACAACGACCTCAAACTAGAATAGCATGGGAGATTGCAACTAATAGATATGGAAAGTCTGGAATCGCATAGAACTTATTTAGCTATTGTTTTTGGATTTAATATAATTAGGAATAGCATTAACTGTTTTGGCCTTTTCCAAATGTTCTCGATTAAGAGAAGCCGAACTGATGTTGGTAGAAATAATATAATGAATCGTATTATTCAACATTTCAACACATATATTCCCACTAATTTCGATCTTGAATGCTCTCTGCCTACGTGTAAAAAGAAACTAAAATCACTCTTATACAGGGTGATTCAAAAATCGATCACGAAACTTAAGGGGGTGATTCTACTTGACAAAATAAGGGTAGAGCTTCATATATTTTTTTTTCAAAATGTCATTCGTTTTCGAGTTACAAGCCGTCCAAGTTCAAGTTTTTATTTTTTGTTTTTTGAATTACTCGCTTACAGGAAAACCAATTTGACTAATATTTGAAAGATAGGCTAAGTCTTCTGCGCTTCATCATTTTAGTAACAATTCACATTGATTGTTTGCCGCTAGAGGGCACTTTACCTACATTGAAAATTGTTTTTTTGTCATAATTTTTTAGTGTTGACAGCTACAGTAGTTTTTGGCATAATTTCTGAAAGACTGATGCCAGGCCTTTAAAAAAGGTGCTCTTTATTTACATCGCTAAACCCAACGGTTTAGACGTAAATCACCCTTAAAAATTAAGTGGTAAATTTACTTTTCTCATTTCATTACCACCAGCTACCAGGTAAATAGCTATTAAAGTATACTAGAGCTGTCAGTTTAACATCAAATAAATTCGCTTTTTAAACTATTTAATTTATAATCTTAAAATAACTAATAATGGCTAATCACCAATATTCAAATATCGAATATTGTGATATCCATTTTTGTTATGGAAAAGCAAATGGTAATGCAGAGTTGGCAAGAAGATATTATATGGAGAGTTATCCGGAAAGAAATATCCCTCATGCTCAAACATTTTCCAGTGTGCACAGGAGGCTTGCGGAATGTGGTTCCTTTAAAAGTTATAATGGAAATAGGGGAAGACCTAGAACTGCTAGAAACGTGCAACAAGAAGAAAGAGTGCTTGAAATTATTGAGGATAATCCAGGTATTAGTACTAGAAAAATTGGGAATGAAGTGCGGCTCTGTCAGGCTAGTTCATGGAGGATACTAAGAGAAGAACAACTCTACCCGTTTCATTCAAAAAAGGTGCAGGCTCTTTATGACGATGATCGGCCGAGACAGTTGGAAATGTGCAATCAGATCCTAGCTAAGTATGAACACGATAATCGATTAATTGGCGTCATATTATTCACTGACGAAGCTGGTTTCACTCGTGATGGCATAACAAATCTACACAACATCCACACATATGCTTACGAGAACCCAAACAATGTGGTAGAAACTAAACATCAGCGTAGATTTTCACTAAATGTGTGGGCAGGGATAATAGGAGATTACCTTATTGGTCCTCATTTCTTTGATGGCCCATTAACTGGTGACGTATACTTAGATTTTATCCAAAATCGTCTCCCATTGTATCTGGAAGATGTGCCATTGGAAGTAAGGGCCAACATGTGGATCCTCCAAGACGGAGCTCTGCCCCACTTTAGTATACGTGTCCGACAGTATTTGAATGCAACGTATCCTGAGCGATGGATAGGACGAAGTGGACCATTGGCATGGGCAGCGAGGTCACCAGACCTTAATCCTATGGATTTTTTCTTTTGGGGTCATTTGAAACAATTGGTGTACGATATTCCAGTAATCAACGTCGAGGATCTTCGCTTCAGGATAGTCGAAAAGTGCCAAATTATTAAAGAAACACCAGAAATTTTTCATCGAGTTAGGCGACATTTTTTGAAGAGTGTTAGGAAATGTATAGAAGAAAATGGGGGACATTTTGAGAATCTTTTTTAGTTTGTTTAGTACTGTTTCATTAATTTTTATCAATTAAATGTATATCGCAATAATCCATAATATGAATATTTACTGATTAGCCATTATTAGTTATTTTAAGATTATAAATTAAATAATTTAAAAAGCGAATTTATTTGATGTTAAACTGACAGCTCTAGTATACTTTGATAGCTATTTACCTGGTAGCTGATGGTAATGAAATGAGAAAAGTAAATTTACCACTTAATTTTTAAGGGTGATTTACGTCTAAACCGTTGGGTTTAGCGATGTAAATAAAGAGCACCTTTTTTAAAGGCCTGGCATCAGTCTTTCAGAAATTATGCCAAAAACTACTGTAGCTGTCAACACTAAAAAATTATGACAAAAAAACAATTTTCAATGTAGGTAAAGTGCCCTCTAGCGGCAAACAATCAATGTGAATTGTTACTAAAATGATGAAGCGCAGAAGACTTAGCCTATCTTTCAAATATTAGTCAAATCGGTTTTCCTGTGAGCGAGTAATTCAAAAAACAAAAAATAAAAACTTGAACTTGGACGGCTTGTAACTCGAAAACGAATGACATTTTGAAAAAAAATTATATGAAGCTCTACCCTTATTTTGTCAAGTAGAATCACCCCCTTAAGTTTCGTGATCGATTTTTGAATCACCCTGTATAATACTTGAAAATTAGTGAGTTGCAACTTCGACGGTTTATTTCATCTGCTATTTAGAGTATATTACTACTTAACTTTTTTTTTGTTTTGTTTTATGTATAGTCCTTTTTACTTCTTTTTGATTGTGTATTTTTTATTGAAGGTTTGTATCACCGTTAAGCATTAGATAAGTTATTTTATTTTATTTATGTAACATACAATAAGGAATGAACTATTTGGATTTACTCTGTGATGTACTGTTTGAAATAAATAAATAAATTAAGTCTGAGAAATTACAGTTTATATTACACAGTTGATAAGTTTATTAAAATTTAATAACAAATTCACATATGAGTAACTGAAATTTTCTTGACGAAGAGCACAAATAAAAAAATTCTTCTAAACGAACTACCTTGTAAATTTTAGGAAATTAAAGGGGCTAGAAATAAACTACCTTAGATTAAATCTGCTGTAATAAGCCAACTCACCCATATCTTTTTTGTCGAAAAGTAAATTTCTGCTCGCTTCTATCTACGAAAGTCAGTTAAACACTTTTGCTCTTAAAAATAATGAATATTTCCTTTTATTTGTATCAGGTAAAATATTTTTACAATAACTGATAGTTATTCAAAATATAAAAATTTCATTCTGCAGTACGGCCTGTTCAAAAATTACAAAACCTGAAGTTAAGTTTGAGAAATAACAGTTAATATTTCTACAGTTGAAAAGTTCATTAAAATTTAATAACAAATTCACATATAAATGACTGAAATTTTCCTGAGAGAGAGCTTCATTGATGTCAAAGGGAGAAAACAAATAATTTTTCAATTTAAAACAAAATAGAAGCAAAAACTATTGAATATTCCGATAGTAGGTTTAGTATACAGGAATAGTTTCTATTTACACCTATGAAGTTTACAAAAACAATCATAACGATAGTGTTATTTAAGTCAAAATAAGTATAAAAAAATATTTAAAAACCTTGTAAATGATATCAGTTTTGGAAAATTCTCATTTTTTTTAAGTTCAACTAGAAGTTATAAGTACCATAAACTAGAAAAAAAAAATGGCAAACGCCCGAATGCCCGTCGATGGTGAACTTGTATCAAAACCGTTCTAAATTCTATAAAAATTACCGCACAATTAAAAGTAGTATATAAAAAACAGAAACAACCAGAGTATAGATTGAATATGTGTGTGTGTGAGAGAGAGAGAGCATCTACAAAGTTTGAATTATGTATAATTAATTTGTACTTGTAAAAAGTTACAAATTTTTGCGTGTCTACATGTGTTTCCTCCCTTAAAGGTTTTCTACAAACTTAATGTGGCTGCTGGTTTGGAAAAAAACTATTTCATTCCTTTTAGTCTCAATTAATCTCTACAATGCATAACCCTGATAATTATGTTACACAAATGCACAGAAGACGTTTAAAAGAAAATGATAATGAGAAGAAATTTCATTACAATCATGTTCAAAAGCTGAAGGCTCAAAAAAACACAGAGTTTGCTAAACAAAAATTTTGTTTGTTTTCTCAATTTTTATCTCGGTGAATCACTTAAAAAATGTTATCAAAAGATCTCACTCATTTCACTTCGTAAAAGGTTATATTATGATATGCTAATGAATAACAAGTTAACCAATATGAAGGATTACTTACCTCAGCAGCTCCTTGTTTCGCGCCCCCCCCCCCCCCTTTGCTACATGGCGTCTCTATAAAGGGGGGCGTACACTATACACTGATTATTGACCCGCTCGCCTACTCAACCAATCTGAAAATATCAAAAAAAACACATTAGTTCACCAAACTCAACTCTAAGAAACAAATTATTTTAGTAGTTTCTTGGTAAGTCAATTACTTTGATTACGGTCCTGTTCATAAATACAATACGTTAATCAAAAAATAATCTCTTTACTTTAAATCGCCAATTAACATTATTTTCGCGTATGACTGCCTTTTAAAAATCATATCAACTTCTACTTTTAGGATTTTTTCCATATTTTATATCTTACGTAACAAGTGATTTGGACAGACACCTTTTTATTAACAATAGTTGAAAAATTTGGAAAATAATTTCGATAAATAACGCCATCTGTTGGTTGACTGATAAAATATCATTGAAACTTAAAAATCTTTTACTATATAAAAATTATCTATTTAATAAGACTCGGCTTATTAAAATCAGACAAACAAATCCAGAGTTGCAGTATTTTTTGAATAAAAATATTTTTTGCGTCCCCCTCAATCTATTTTAAAAAGTAAATAACAGAAATTACTCACCTCAGCTCCTTGCTCCTAAATGTTAGCACTGTTACTTTGCGCCCCCCCTTTTGCTACACGGCGTCTCTATAAAGGGAGGCGCACACCATACCCTCATTATTCACCTGCTCCCCTACTCGACCAATCTGAAAATATCAAAAATATTCATTAGTTCACCGAATTCAACTCTAAGAAACTAATTATTTCAATATTTTCTTGGTAAATCAATTAGTGTGGTTATTATTCTGTTCATAAATACATTGGTAGAAAAACCTTTTTTCTTTCAAAACCTCAATAAATATAATTATTTTCACGTATAACTGGCTAACAATATCACCTTCTAATTTTCGGTTTTCTTCCTAGTTTTATATTTTATGAACGACATAATTTAGAAAAATAATTTTTTATTAACAATATCTGAAAAATTTGCAACTTCGATAAATAACGCCATCTGATGGTTGATTGATAAAATATCATTAAAACTCTATTAAAGCTCTCTTATTATATAAGAATCACCTCTTAAATAAAGCAAAGTTTATTTAAATCAGACAAAGCAATCCAGAGTTGCAGTATTTTTTGAATAACAATTTCTTGCTTCTCCCTCCATTTATTTTAAGAGTTAAAAAAAAATACATATCAAGAATTTCTTACCTTAGTTCCTTGGTTTCCAATTGTACCAGTGTCTTTTGCGCCCCTCCCTTTTGCTTCACAGCGTCTCTATAAAGGAGGGCGCGTACCAAACACTGGTTTATCATCTGCCCGCCTTCTCGACCAATCTGGAAATATCAAAAAAATACATTAGTTCACCGAACTCAATGTTGTAGAATTACCATCTTACCATCACTTTCCGGCAAAACTTGACTTACATACGAGTCCAAGTTTGTGGAAAGTGTAATAAGGATGTCTGGGAAATATATCAGTGGATCCCACTGATGAGTTCACCACCGATATCGGGACGAAACGTCCAAATCACTTGTGGACGGTGGTCAAAAACTGGATCGCTTAATTACGTCCTTAACACCAGGGGCAATGCTAAATGCGATATCAACTGTAAAAAACAAATTATTTTAATATTTTCTTGGGAAGTCAATTACTGCGGTTACGATTCTGTTCTGTTGCTATCATGTTGCTGGTCTTAGAGACGTATAATCACAATCTAATTTGCGACCACCTAAAATGTACGGATGTTTCGTCCCGATACCGATGATGCACTCATCAGTGGGATCCACCAGTATCTTCCCCAGATATCCTTATTGATCTTTCTACAAACTTGGACCTCTATTTAAGTCCAGTTTTGTCGGGAAGCGATGGTAAGATGTTAAATTCCACAACAGTTCATAACTATTGTTAGTTAAAATAATCTTGTTACTTTAAATCTCCAATAAATTTTCGCGAATAAATGCCTTTTAAAAATAATATTAACTTCCACTTTTAGGATTTTTTCCACATTTTATATCTTACGTAACAAGTGTTTTGGAAAGACATCTCTTTATTAACGATATTTGATAAATTGGGAAAATTAGTTACTTCGGTAAATAACGCCATCTGTTGGATGATTGATAAAATATCATTAAAACTCTATTAAAGCTCTCTTATTATATAAGAATCACCTCTCAAATAAAGCAAAGTTTATTTAAATCAGACAAAGCAATCCAGAGTTGCAGTATTTTTTGAATAACAATTTCTTGCTTCCCCCTCCATTTATTTTAAGAATTAAAGAAAAAAATACATATCAAGAATTTCTTACCTCGGCTCCTTGGTTTCCAATTGTACCAGTGTTTTTTGCGCCCCTCCCTTTTGCTTCACAGCGTCTCTATAAAAGAGGGCGCGTACCAAACACTGGTTTATCACCTGCCCGCCGTCTCGACCAATCTGAAAATATCAAAAAAATACATTAGTTCACCGAACTCAATGTTGTAGAATTAACATCTTACCATCACTTTCCGGCAAAACTTGACTTAAACAAGAGTCCAAGTTTGTGGAAAGTGTAATAAGGATGTCTGGGAAATATATCGGTGGATCCCACTGATGAGTTCACCACCGATATCGGGACGAAACGTCCAAATCACTTGTGGACGGTGGTCAAAAACTGGATCGCTTAATTACGTCCTTAACACCAGGGGCAATGCTAAATGCGATATCAACTGTAAGAAACAAATTATTTTAATATTTTCTTGGGAAGTCAATTACTGCGGTTACGATTCTGTTCTGTTGCTATCATGTTGCTGGTCTTAGAGACGTATAATCACAATCTAATTTGCGACCACCTAAAATGTACGGATGTTTCGTCCCGATACCGATGATGCACTCATCAGTGGGATCCACCAGTATCTTCCCCAGACATCCTTATTGATCTTTCCACAAACTTGGACCTCTATTTAAGTCCAGTTTTGCCGGAAAGCGGTGGTAAGATGTTAAATTCCACAACAGTTCATAAATACAATAGGTTAGTTAAAATAATCTTGTTACTTTAAATCTCCAATAAATTTTCGCGAATAAATGCCTTTTAAAAATAATATCAACTTCCACTTTTAGGATTTTTTCCACATTTTATATCTTACGTAACAAGTGTTTTGGAAAGACATCTCTTTATTAACGATATTTGAAAAATTGGGAAAATTAGTTACTTCGGTAAATAACGCCATCTGTTGGATGATTGATAAAATATCATTAAGACTATTAAAGCTCTCTTATTATATAAGAATCACTCCTTAAATAAAACACAGTTCATTTAAATCAGACAAAGTAATCCAGAGCTGCAGTATTTTTTTAATAACAATTTCTTGCTTCCCCCTCCTTTTATTTTAAAAGTTAAAGAAAAAAATACATATCAAGAATTACTTACCTCAGCTCCTTCATTCGTGATATTACCAGCGTATTTTGCGCCCCTCCCTTATGCCACACGGCGTCTCTATAAAGGGGGCCGCGTACCAAACGCTGGTTTGTCACCTGAAAATATTGATAAAAATACTTTAATTCCGGGATCTCAACCCTAGAAACAAATTAATGTAATGTTTTTTTTTGGTAAGTCAATTGTTTTGGTTTTATTCTGCCCATAAATACAATAAGTTAGTAACTTCGATTAAAAAAAACGCCATTTGCTAAAGTGGATGTCTGGGGTGGGGATGCTTCTCTTAATATTAATATTAATTTGAATCATTGTATCGTCTTTTTACCGCAAACCTAAACATAGCGAGACTGAAAAGAATTTGTCCAAAGTGATTAAAAAGTCTGCTGAACTTTGGTTTCGACCTGATTATGAACACTACAAGAAAACAATGACTCGAAACACTCCAGTCGCCTTTGTTAGTAGTGGAAATGAGAAAAAGGCGTTAATATCATAAGATGGCATGCTTCTTCGAGTAATACAAATCCTTTTGAAATGTATAGTGCAGGTTCAACTTTGTAAAAAACATATATGCACTCAAAAGTGTAGAAATACATAGGAATATGGAAAAATTTATCACTGAGTTATGCGGAGAAGTAGATTAACAGCATGCGAGTCAATTATTCCCGAGATGACTGGAGGTGATGGCGTCTTATACCGAAAACTAGTGTCTCCCAAAAAAACAACACTTTTTAACTATTTAAATAATTTGTCAACATATTTTTGTAGAATTAACTGTAAAATAAAAATAACAGTGATTCTAGCTTAAATACCAGAACTAATGATTTATGTTTGCCAAAACTGTATTGATCAACTACTAATACATTTTTAACTGTATAATAACGTTAATATGCATAGTGATATATTTTTGCAATATCCAAAAAATGCACTTTCAAACACAAATTCAATGTTGAATTCTTACCTTGTAAATCTATTTTAAATGGCTGATTCTATATTTTGAGTTGTGAGGTTGGTCACCGTTATTCTTTTTCCATCAGTAAACTTTATGGCCAAATTTGAACTGTTCGTTAATAAATCTTTAACATCCTCATTATATATTTCTACAAAGCTTACCTGAAAAAAAATTGAAGCTCAAATTAATATTTTGCCAAAGGGCGTGGCTACCAAACGAAGTGGCTATCAAAGAGTAAAAAGAGTGAGCAACACATATATTTTTAATTCTCATTTTATAAATGATCCATATATTTTGAATGGTCGGAATGACTAATAAAAATATAAATGGTGGGCAATCTGGGATCCAACCGGCGCTGCGATAAATGAGTTTCAAGGGAATTACTGACACATAATATTTCAAAAGGATTCACGGTTAGCAAAGGGCTCAAGCAGGGATGTTGTTTGTCTCCAACCTTGTTTAAAATCTACTTGGAACAAGCGTTAAAAACATGGAAAAGAAAGTGCGAAAATATGGGCATTCCACTAAACGATTCCATATTATACACATTGTGTTTCGCAGACGACCAAATAGTTCTGGCACAAGACTACGAAGATCTAGAATACATGGCTCGTAAGCTAATAGAAGAATATCAAAAGTGGGGGCTAGAAGTTAACATCAAAAAAACGGAATACATGTGTATTGGGGGACAGCAACAAAACTTGATTCTGGAACAACAGCAGCAGGAAATAAATCACTGTGAGAAATGGAATGCATATAACCAACGACGGCAAACTTGACGAAAAAATCAAGCATAGAAACAACCAGGGACGACAAGCTATTAGACAGTTGAACACCATATTGTGAGATAAAACAATATCCAAAGAAAACAAACACAAAATCTTTAATAGTATTGTTCAAAGCATTGTCACCTATGGAAGTGAAGTATGGCCATTGAAAGAAAGAACTCTAAGAACACTGGAAGCTACAGAAATGGATTATTGGAGAAGAGCGGCTGGAAAATCCAGAATGGACAGAGTCAGAAATGAAAGAATCCAAGAACTTATGGACGTTAAACACAAGATAACAGAAGATATTAAAATCAACCATCTTAGATGGTACGAACATGTTCAACGAATGGATGATTCTAGACTTCCAAAAAAAGCTTTAAATTGGGCACCACAGGGAAGAAGAAAGAGAGGTAGACCCAGACTAAGTTGGAGAGAAGGAGTGGATAAAGATATAAGAACAAGAGGAATGGATGAAAACATATGGACAAACCGAGATCAATGGAGACTGGAAATCAGAAGACGGCGTAGAACGTTATAAACTGATGTTATATATATATATATATATATATATATATATATATATATATATATATATATATATATATATATATATATATATATATATATATATATATATATCATGGTTCTGTCGGCAGTGATCTGAGCTTTGATGCAGTGTCAGCCAATGGATCCAACATTGCTAATTTTTTCAATCAAATTTTTTTGAGACAAAAGTTTTTAAAAATATATTTTTTTTATGTTATCTTATCACTTTGTATCTATTTCATGCCTTTTTCATTTTCTGTAAGTCGAGAGGAAAGCGATAAAACCAAATATTTGAAGTTGTAATTTTTAAGAATAGTTTAATTGAAAAGACTCAAATTTTCTAATAAAAAAAAATCATAATATTAAAATTAAACGCATTTAAAATTCATTTTCCATCTAACGCAGACTTTATTGATGACACTGTGTACTTGTTTGTTTTAATTATAATGTGTATTATTTTAGACGTACAAACTACGTTTTTAAAAATAGTTATTTTATGAAGCTACCTTATACAGGGTCAAAAATAAATAAACTTTGCATCACATGTGACCAAATTTTCATAGTCCTATTTGGATTTTGTAGAAAAACACACATTTAATATGGCGCTACTTTAAACAAAATATGTCTGGAATGAAGCACTGTCAAAACTAAGAAGTTTTATGTAGGTTGCGTTAAGCCTTATTTTGCAACAGTGGTGCAATTTACAAAAAATAGGCAAAAAATCTAAATTATCTTATACAGCTAAAATTTTGCAAATGGGCTAAAAATTGCCTTTAAAAAAACTTTCGCTAATAACTTTTTTTTGACCCTTTGGAAAAAATTAAAATTTGACAGATAATGCTAATCACGTGACTACTATTTTTTTTGGTTAATTTTCATCTTGATCAAAGCAGAATTGATGCTAAAGTCAAATTTCGAATGAAGCTATTAATAGAAAAAATTCCATATGATGCGGACTTTACTACTTCCACTATATAAAAAAACTTACGGTATAAAGTATTACGTGATTGATTTTAAAACTCCTTCCCCCCATCATGTGATTAACCAGGATGTTATTGTGAACCCATCCCCCCCTCAATACGATCACGAGATTTATGGACTATGCAAAATAATTTCTCCCCCAATTTCTAAAAACAACATACAGCTCTAATTTGTGGCTTTACTTTCCTCATTTTAAATATTCTAAAGCAGATTATTTGGAACGACGTCTTTTTATTTAAAATATTTGAAAAAATTAATAAGTATGACAAATAACACCATCTGACGATTGATTAATAAAATACTATTAAAACTCAATTAAAGCTCTTTTACTATGTAAGAATCGCATCTTAAATAAGACAAAGTTCATTTGAATCGGACAAAACAATCCAGAGTAACAAATTTTTTAAGTTAAAGAAAAAACTAAATATTAACAATTACTTACTTCAGTTCCTTGGTTGTCAGCGTTTTTTCGCGTCCCCCCCTTTTGCTGCTCAGCATCTCTATAAAGGGGGGCGCTGGCTGCTCGATAACACCAATCTAGAAATATAAAAAAAAACACTTTAATTCCATAAACTCAACCCTACGAAACAAATTATTTTAATACTTTCTTGGTAGGGCAATTACTTTGATTACGGTCCTGTCCATAAATACTATAAGTTAGTCAAAAATTAATAATTTTGTTGGAAATTTATTTCATATGGAGGATGGTTTTTATTTTTAATATTCTTGTTAAAACGTTTGTATTTTCTATTTGATCACGGTTAGTTATATATTTTTTACTATTGTATATATACTGTGTATTTTAAGAGTTCAAAAAAAAATAAATATCAAGAATTACTTACTTCATTTCCTTGGTTAACAGCACTTTTTCACTTCCCCCGTTTTGCTGCACAGAGTCTCTATAAAGGGGGCGTTGGCTGCTCAATATAACCAATCTAGAAAAATAAAAAAAGCATTTTAATTCGATGAACTCAACCTTAAGAAACAAATTATTTTAATATTATCTTGGTAAGTCAATTACTTTGATTACGGTCCTGTTCATAAATACCATACGTTAGTCAAAAATTAATAAGTTTGTTGGAAATTTATTCCATATGGACGATGGTTTTATTTTTAATATTCTTGGTAAAACTTTTGTATTTTGTATTTAATCACTGTTAGTTATATATTTTGAGTTGTGTATTTTTTGTTAATGTATATATACTATGTATTTTACAAGTTGAAAAAAATAAATATCAAGAATTACTTACTTCATTTCCTTGGTTAACGGCACTTTTTCGCGTCCCCCCTTTTGCTGCGCAGCGTCTCTATAAAGGGGGCGTTGGCTGCTCAATATAACCAATCTAGAAAAATAAAAAAAGCATTTTAATTCGATGAACTCAGCCTTAAGAAACAAATTATTTTAATATTAACTTGGTAAGTCAATTACTTTGATTACGGTCCTGTCCATAAATACCATACGTTAGTCAAAAATTAAGAAGTTTGTTGGAAATTTATTCCATATGGAGGATGGCTTTATTTTTAATATCCTTGTTAATAGAGTTGTATTTTGTATTTAATCACTGCTAGTTATGTATTTTTAGTTATATATTTTAAATTTAAATGATTCTGCATCGACGGTTGAGGTATTTTACCTGGCAACACCTTTATTGACGAAACCAAACAAATTATGGAGTTATTTACAAATTGTCATTGATAAATCATCAAAAAAAGTTCAAAATTCCTGTTAATAGTTAAGTAGTCTTCATGTGAAGAACTGTTTTAATATGAAGCTATCACTGTTAAAAGCTCCAGTACCTTAAGTTACAAAAAAAAGCTTTTTTATTTCTATAAATATATGGTTTTATGGAATCTCGTAATAGCCCCCCCCCCCCCCCCGCATACAGGAAATTAATTTCAAAACACATACCTCCGTTTGTGTTTGGTTGCAATGAGGCGGAAAAATTCTATCAAATGTAAATTCAGATATTTTCACCTTACCTTTTGTAGTATTGACATTTTCTATATTGTGTTTTATTTGAAGATTTGTATCATGACTGATTGTAATACAATACTGCTCTTCATTTTGTTTTTCTGTTGGTGGTGGTCTGAAACCGCATATAACTCATATGTCTCCTAAAACATGCTTAAAAAAAATAGTTTTATTTAATTTGTACAATTTTTAGAATATGGTTTCATTCACCTATAAGTTCGTGAATTTTAAGCACCCAAAATTTTTGATTAGTTCTGATTGGTACAGATTTAACTTGGTTTTGTTTAGTCTGAAAAGCTGAAACTAACCTAAACTGATGACCTTTCCCGATATCCTTTTCTGGCAGAGATTGTCCCGCCTCTACATGGTCTCTATTGGACAATAACATTTTTAATTAATAAATCTAGGTCAGTTTCAGTTTTGCAAACCAACCAAAACCAAGCTAAACTGTACTAACCTGAATTAACCAAAAATTTTGGGTGGTTAAGATGAATTTTACCCTTTTTTATACATTACAAACATTAAACTATGTTATTAATTATATATTTTATAGTTTATATCAGGAAAATATATATCTAGGTTAATTTAGATTCATTCAGGTTAGTTTTCGGTTTCCAAATTAACCAAAATCAAGCTAAACTTGAACCAACCAAGGTAATAATTCGGTTTAGAGTAAATCTAGAGGTCGATGCCATTTTGGTTTTGTTTGTTTTTATTTGTTATTAATAATGTACACTGAATTAAACATTACATTACTATGTTGTTGACTGAGGATAAAATTTTACATCTGGCAATGTTGCGCCTTTTTATGTGAATCCGATGGTTAGTTTAGATAGTCTGACCGTTGATGGCGTTTCCGTTTTTGACTTTTCGTTGAAAATACACGTTTTTCTAAATTGGTTTGCCAAAATTTGTACAAAAATAATTGAAATATATTACATCCAATATATTTTAACTAGTTCCATTGAAAATAAATACGTAAGTTCGGTGTTTTAACTGAAATTAAAGTGCTTTGTGAAGTGAAGCTTTTCTTTTTTAAGTTTTCCAGGAAAGTGAGTTAAAATAGTGAAAAATCAAGGTCATAATTGTGTTTACAAGAGGTAAGAATCGAAATTTTTTCAAAAAAAAAGAGTCTTTTTCCTAGTTTTCACTCTTTACGAATTTTTACCGAATCATTTACAATAAGTTGAAAAAGTTATCAAAATATCTCACTCCTACAAATGAATGACGATTTAACTTATATGAAGAATTACTTACTTCTTATTTTGCGCCCCCCCTTTTGCTACACAGCGTCTCTATAAAGCGGGGCGCACACCATATGCTGTTTCGATTTGTTCACCTGTTCACCCTCTTACTCAACGAATCTGAAAATATAAAAAAAACATATTAATTAACTGAACTCATTTTGGATAAAAAATTTTTATAACAATTTGAAATAAGACTTTTTGGTTTTGGAATAGTGTAAGCTCCCAAGGCAACAATAAATTATATTTGTATCAAATACACTAGAAAAAAAAAACATATTTCTGGGTATCTCCAGTGTACATGCAAGGGATTCCTTACAATGTTCAAAATCTGATTCATTTAAAAGGTTGTCGCTACTGTTATTGTTAATTTTTTTGCTTATAAACAAATTAAATATCTTGTTTTAAACAAAAAATTAAACAATAACTTTAAACAATTCCTGAGCAAGATCTAATTATCGGATTTTAATTTTTAAAAAAGCGTTTGAAAGCTTAAGAGCTCTAGTATATGTGAAAACAATTTCAATTATGTGACTTTTTCATTTAAATATTAATAATAAAAATCAAAAGTGGGGTTATATTTCAAATATCGAAAAAAAAGTTATTAGAAAAAGTTTGTTTTCCTAAATGCAAATGGTAGCCCATATCCAAAATTTCAGCTGTATAGGGTAATTTAGATTTTTGGTCCATTTTTTATAAATTGCACCACTGTTGCAAAAAAAAACCCACGCATTCTACATAAAACTTCTTACTTTTAACAATGCTTCATTCCAGACATATTTTGTTTAAAATAGCGCCATATTAAATGTGTATTTTTGTACCAAATCCAAATAGGGCTATGAAATGAAATTTGGTCACATGTATTGCAAAGTTTATTTGTTTTTGACCCTGTATAAGATAACTTCATAAAATAACTTTTTAAAAACGTAGTTTGTGTCTAAAAATAATACACATTAATATTAAGAAAGTAGTTTAATGGAAAAGAATCAAATTTTCTAATAAAAAAATCATAATATAAAAATTAAACACATTTAAAATTTATTTTCCACATAATGCAAACTTTACTGATGATACTCTGTACTTGTTTGTGTTAATTTATAATATATAATATATAAACTACGTTTTCAAAATTAGTTATTTTATGAAGTTACCTTATACAGGGTCAAAAACAAATAAACCTTGCAACACATGTGACCAAGTTTTAATAAAGCTATTAATAAAAAAAATTCCATATAATGCGGACTTTACTGGTCCCATTGTATATAAAAAAAACTTACGGTATAAAGTATTACATGATTGGTTTCAAAACTCCCTCCCCGCATCATATGATTAACCAGGATGTTATTGTGAACCCATCCCCCCTCAATACGATCACGAGATTTATGGACTATGCAAAATAATTTTTCCCCGAGTTTCCAAAAACAACATACAGCTCTAATTTGTGGCTTTACTTTCCTCATTTTAAATATTCTAAAGCAGATTATTTGGAATGACGTCTTTTTATTTAAAATATTTGAAAAAATTAAAAAGTATGACAAATAACACCATCTGACGATTGATTGATAAAATACTATTAAAATTCAATTAAAGCTCTTTTACTATATAAGAATCGCATCTTAAATAAGACAAAATTCATTTGAATCCGACAAAACAATCCAGAGTAACATATTTTTAAAGTTAAAGAAAAAAATAAATATTAACAATTACTTACTCCAGTTCCTTGGTTATCAGCATTTTTTCGCGTCCCCCCTTTTGCTGCACAGCATCTCTATAAAGGGGGACTGCTCGATGACACCAATCTAGAAATATAAAAAAAAACACTTGTAACAAACTTATACTACTCCACTTCCGTGTCCCACATCTGTAGCCACTTCCAGAGATGTGGCAATCATACAGTAGGAAGAAGCAATACATAGGTTATGGAACAGTAAATTTAGTAATGTCAAGTTCAGTTAAGAAAAGTTTTGTTAATTTTATTTCTAAACAGTAAATAAATGTAGTGTTGTTTTACGTGTGTTCTCATTATTACATCCAACCTCAAGCGAACTAAAATACTATTGAAAATGTAGTAAATCTAATGGTAGAGTCTCGGAGAAAGAAACAAATTATTTTAATATTTTCTTGGTAAGTCAATTACTTTAATTACGGCCCTGTTCATAAATACCATACGTTAGTCAAAAATTAATAATCTTGGAAATTTATTTCATATGAAGGATGGTTTTATTTTTAATATTCTTGGTAAAACGTTTGTATTTTGTATTTAATCACTCTTAGTTATATATTTTTAGTTGTGTATTTTTTGGTATTATATATATACCATGTATTTTAAGAGTTAAAAAAAATAAATATCAAGAATTACTTACTTCATTTCCTTGGTTAACAACACTTTTTCGCGTCCCCCCTTTTGCTGCACAGCGTCTCTATAAAGGGGGCGTTGGCTGCTCATTATAACCAATCTAGAAAAATAAAAAAAAAGCATTTTAATTCGATGAACTCAACCTTAAGAAACAATTTATTTTAATATTATCTTGGTAAGTCAATTACTTTGATTACGGTCCTGTCCATAAATACCATACGTTAGTCAAAAATTAATAAGCTTGTTGGAAATTTATTCCATATGGAGGATGGCTTTATTTTTAATATTCTTGTTAATAGAGTTTTCATTTTGTATTTAATCACTGCTAGTTATGTATTTTTAGTGATATATTTTATATTTGAATGATTCTGCATCGCCGGTTGAGGTATTTTACCTGGCAACACCTTTATTGACGAAACCAAACACATTATGCAGTTATTTACAAATTGTCATTGATAAATCATCAAAAAAAGTTCAAAATTCCTGTTAATAGTTAAGTAGTCTTCATGTGAAGAACTGTTTTAATATGAAGCTATCACTGTTAAAAGCTCCAGTACCTTAAGTTACAAAAAAAAAGCTTTTTTATTTCTATAAATATATGGTTTTATGGAATCTCGTAATAGCCCCCCCCCCCCCCCCCGCATACAGGAAATTAATTTCAAAACACATACCTCCGTTTGTTTGGAATGAGGCAGGAAAATTCTATTAAATGATTAAATGTAAAATCATATATTTTGACCTTTCCTTTTGCAGTAATGACATTTTCTATTTTATTTCTTATTTCTAAAGCTGTATCATGAGTGACTTTAATATAATACTGCTCTTCATTTTGTTTTTCTGTTGTTGTTGGTCTGAAACCGCATATAACTTATTTGTCTCCTAAAACACGCTTAAAAAAAATAGTTTTATTTAATTTGTACAATTTTTAGAATATGGTTTCATTCACCTTTAAGTTCCTGAATTTTAAGCACCCAAAATTTTTGATTAGTTCTGATTGGTACAGATTTAACTTGCTTTTGTTTAGTCTGAAAAGCTGAAACTAACCTGAACTAACCTAAACTGATGACCTTTCCCGATATCCTTTTCTAGCAGAGATTGTCCCGCCTCTACATGGTCTCTATTGGACAATAACATTTTTAATTAATAAATCTAGGTCAGTTTCAGTTTTGCAAACCAACCAAAACCAAGCTAAACTGTACTAACCTGAATTAACCAAAAATTTTGGGTGGTTAAGATGAATTTTACCCTTTTTTATACATTACCAACATTAAACTATGTTATTAATTATATATTTTATAGTTTATACCAGGAAAAATATATATCTAGGTTAATTTAGATTCATTCAGGTTAGTTTTTGGTTTCCAAATTAACCAAAATCAAGCTAAACTTGAACCAACCAAGGTAATAATTCGGTTTAGAGTAAATCTAGAGGTCGATGCCATTTTGGTTTTGTTTGTTTTTATTTGTTATTAATAATGTACACTGAATTAAACAATACAAAAATTAAACTATGTTGTTGACTGAGGATAAAATTTTACATCTGGCAATGTTGCGCCTTTTTATGTGAATCGGATGGTTAGTTTAGTTTGTCTGACGGTTGATGGCGTTTCCGAGACGTATTTTTGATTTTTCGTTGAAAATGCAAGTTTTTCTAAATTGGCTTGACAAAATTTGTACAAAAATAATTGAAATATATTACATCCAATATATCTGAAGTAGGTCCATTGAAAAAAAATACGTAAGTTTGATATTTTAACTGAAATTAAAGTGCTTTGTGAAGTGAAGCTTTTTTTAAGTTTTCCGGGAAAATTAGGAAAAATAGTGAAAAATCAAAGTCAGAATAGTGTTTTACGACCTAGAAATAGGAGGTAAGTATCAAAATTTCTTCAAAAAAAATTTTTTCCTAATTTTCACTCTTTACGAATTTTTACCGAATCATTTACCACAAGTTGAAAAAGTTATCAAAATATCTCACTCCTACAAATGAATGATTATTTAACTTATATGAAAAATTACTTACTCCTTATTTTGCGCCCCCCCTTTTGCTACACAGAGTCTCTATAAAGGGGGGCGCACACTGTAAGCTGTTTTGATAGGTTCACCTGCTCGCGCTCTACTCAAAGAATCTGAAAATATAAAAAAACATATTAATTCACTGAACTCATTTTGGATAAAAATTTTTTATAACAATTTGAAATAAGACTTTTTGGTTTTGGAATAGTCTAAGCTCCCAAGGCAACAATAAATTAAATTTGTATCGAATACACCAGTGTACACGGAAGGAATTCATTACAAAGTTCAAAATCTGATTCATTTAAAAGGTTGTCACATATATGTATGATATTTTTTCTTCCTATACGATCTATACTGTTATTATTAAATTTTTTGCTTATAAACAAATTAAATATCTTGTTTTAAGCAAAAACAATAACTTTAAACAATTCCTGAGCTGGATCTAATTATCCGATTTTAATTTTTAAAAAAGCGTTTGAAAGCTTAAGAGCTTTAGTATATGTGAAAACAATTTCAATTATGTGACTTTTTCATTTAAATATTAATTATAAAAATCAAAAGTGGGGTTATTTTTCAAATATCGGAAAAAGTTATTAGAAGTTTGTTTTTCTAAATGCAAATTGTAGCCCATATCCAAAATTTCAGCTGTATAGGGTAATTTAGATTTTTGGCCCATTTTTTATAAATTGCACCACTGTTGCAAAAAAAGCCCACGCATTCTACATAAAACTTCTTAGTTTTAACAATGCTTCATTCCAGACATATTTTGTTTAAAATAGCGCCATATTAAATGTGTATTTTTGTACCAAATCCAAATAGGGTTATGAAATGAAATTTGGTCACATGTATTGCAAAGTTTATTTGTTTTTGACCCTGTATAAGATAACTTCATAAAATAACTTTTTAAAAACGTAGTTTGTGTCTAAAAATAATACACATTAATATTAAGAAAGTAGTTTAATGGAAAAGAATCAAATTTTCTAATAAAAAAATCATAATATAAAAATTAAACACATTTAAAATTTATTTTCCACATAATGCAAACTTTACTGATGATACTCTGTACTTGTTTGTGTTAATTTATAATATATAATATATAAACTACGTTTTCAAAATTAGTTATTTTATGAAGTTACCTTATACAGGGTCAAAAACAAATAAACCTTGCAACACATGTGACCAAGTTTTAATAAAGCTATTAATAAAAAAATTCCATATAATGCGGACTTTACTGGTCCCATTGTATATAAAAAAAACTTACGGTATAAAGTATTACATGATTGGTTTCAAAACTCCCTCCCCGCATCATATGATTAACCAGGATGTTATTGTGAACCCATCCCCCCTCAATACGATCACGAGATTTATGGACTATGCAAAATAATTTTTCCCCGAGTTTCCAAAAACAACATACAGCTCTAATTTGTGGCTTTACTTTCCTCATTTTAAATATTCTAAAGCAGATTATTTGGAACGACGTCTTTTTATTTAAAATATTTGAAAAAATTAAAAAGTATGACAAATAACACCATCTGACGATTGATTAAAAAAATACTATTAAAACTCAATTAAAGCTCTTTTACTATATAAGAATTGCATCTTAAATAAGACAAAGTTCATTTGAATCGGACAAAACAATCCAGAGTAACAAATTTTTTTAAGTTAAAGAAAAAACTAAATATTAACAATTACTTACTTCAGTTCCTTGGTTGTCAGCGTTTTTTCGCGTCCCCCCCTTTTGCTGCTCAGCATCTCTATAAAGGGGGGCGCTGGCTGCTCGATAACACCAATCTAGAAATATAAAAAAAAACACTTTAATTCCATAAACTCAACCCTACGAAACAAATTATTTTAATACTTTCTTGGTAGGGCAATTACTTTGATTACGGTCCTGTCCATAAATACTATAAGTTAGTCAAATATTATTAATTTTGTTGGAAATTTATTTCATATGGAGAATGGTTTTTATTTTTAATATTCTTGTTAAAACGTTTGTATTTTCTATTTGATCACGGTTAGTTATATATTTTTTACTATTGTATATACAGGGTGTCCAAGATAAGGATCCTAACCGTGGGGATCTCGGAAACAGTTGGAGATACGAGGTCGGTTAAATTAGAGAAAAGTTGCGCAATTTAGTGCTAAATTAAACGCAATTTAAAAATTTTAAAAATTCAAAATACTTCCGGAGATTTCCGGAAAAAAACGAATTTTGGCAAAATCGTTTTTAATTTTTGTAGGCTTTATTTAAAGAGATATCAAAAAATAAAAGGTGGATTCTTCTTGCCACTTTTTATTTTTTATAATTTGGTCTAAACAAAATTTAAATCCGACGTTTCGTTTCTGAGATACCATCATGAACTTTCATTTTTTATATGGAACAAAAAAAAGTATCCCATGTATTTGATAGCATTTTTTATTACAAATTCAACGGTGTATCACACTTGCATATCAAGTGTGTAGTTCATTGGCTTTTATAAAACTGATATACCTTTCTCTCTCGCTCTCATAGAGCTCTTATGGAAAGTACTTGAACTACGTATTCGATATGCAAGGGTGATACATCGTTGAATTTGTAATAAAAAATGCTATCAAATACATGGGATACTTTTTTTTGTTCCATATAAAAAATGAAAGTTCATGATGGTATCTCAGAAACGAAACGTCGGATTTAAATTTTGTTTAGACCATATTATAAAAAATAAAAAGTGGCAATGAGAATCTACCTTTTATTTTCTGATATCTCTTTAAATAAAGCCTGCAAAAATTAAAAACGATTTTGCCAAATTTCGTTTTTTTCCGGAAATCTCCGGAAGTGTTTGAAATTTTTAAATTTTTTTAACTGCGTTTAATTTAGCACTAAATTGCGCAACTTTTCTCTAATTTAACCGACCTCGTATCTCCAACTGTTTCCGAGATCCCCATGCTTAGGATCCTTATCTTGGACACCCTGTATACTGTGTATTTTAAGAGTTCAAAAAAAATAAATATCAAGAATTACTTACTTCATTTCCTTGGTTAACAGCACTTTTTCACTTCCCCCGTTTTGCTGCACAGAGTCTCTATAAAGGGGGCGTTGGCTGCTCAATATAACCAATCTAGAAAAATAAAAAAAGCATTTTAATTCGATGAACTCAACCTTAAGAAACAAATTATTTTAATATTATCTTGGTAAGTCAATTACTTTGATTACGGTCCTGTTCATAAATACCATACGTTAGTCAAAAATTAATAAGTTTGTTGGAAATTTATTCCATATGGACGATGGTTTTATTTTTAATATTCTTGGTAAAACTTTTGTATTTTGTATTTAATCACTGTTAGTTATATATTTTTAGTTGTGTATTTTTTGTTAATGTATATATACTATGTATTTTACAAGTTGAAAAAAATAAATATCAAGAATTACTTACTTCATTTCCTTGGTTAACGGCACTTTTTCGCGTCCCCCCTTTTGCTGCGCAGCGTCTCTATAAAGGGGGCGTTGGCTGCTCAATATAACCAATCTAGAAAAATAAAAAAAGCATTTTAATTCGATGAACTCAACCTTAAGAAACAAATTATTTTAATATTAACTTGGTAAGTCAATTACTTTGATTACGGTCCTGTCCATAAATACCATACGTTAGTCAAAAATTAATAAGTTTGTTGGAAATTTATTCCATATGGAGGATGGCTTTATTTTTAATATTCTTGTTAATAGAGTTGTATTTTGTATTTAATCACTGCTAGTTATGTATTTTTAGTTATATATTTTAAATTTAAATGATTCTGCATCGACGGTTGAGGTATTTTACCTGGCAACACCTTTATTGACAAAACCAAACACATTATGCAGTTATTTACAAATTGTCATTGATAAATCATCAAAAAAAGTTCAAAATTCCTGTTAATAGTTAAGTAGTCTTCATGTGAAGAACTGTTTTAATATGAAGCTATCACTGTTAAAAGCTCCAATACCTTACGTTACAAAAAAAAGCTTTTTTATTTCTATAAATATATGGTTTTATGGAATCTCGTAATAGCCCCCCCCCCCCCCGCATACAGGAAATTAATTTCAAAACACATACCTCCGTTTGTGTTTGTTTGCAATGAGGCGGAAAAATTCTATCAAATGTAAATTCAGATATTTTCACCTTACCTTTTGTAGTAATGACATTTTCTATTTTATTTCTTATTTCTAAAGCTGTATCATGACTGATTGTAATAGAATACTGCTCTTCATTTTGTTTTTCTGTTGGTGGTGGTCTGAAACCTCATAACTCATATGTCTCCTAAAACATGCTTAAAAAAAATAGTTTTATTTAATTTGTACAATTTTTAGAATATGGTTTCATTCACCTTTAAGTTCCTGAATTTTAAGCACCCAAAATTTTTGATTAGTTCTGATTGGTACAGATTTAACTTGGTTTTGTTTAGTCTGAAAAGCTGAAACTAACCTGAACTAACCTAAACTGATGACCTTTCCCGATATCCTTTTCTGGCAGAGATTGCCCCGCCTCTACATGGTCTCTATTGGACAATAACATTTTTAATTAATAAATCTAGGTCAGTTTCAGTTTTGCAAACCAACCAAAACCAAGCTAAACTGTACTAACCTGAATTAACCAAAAATTTTGGGTGGTTAAGATGAATTTTACCCTTTTTTATACATTACAAACATTAAACTATGTTATTAATTATATATTTTATAGTTTATACCAGGAAAATATATATCTAGGTTAATTTAGATTCATTCAGGTTAGTTTTTGGTGTCCAAATTAACCAAAATCAAGCTAAACTTGAACAAACCAAGGTAATAATTCGGTTTAGAGTAAATCTAGAGGTCGATGCCATTTTGGTTTTGTTTGTTTTTATTTGTTATTAATAATGTACACTGAATTAAACATTACATTACTATGTTGTTGACTGAGGATAAAATTTTACATCTGGCAATGTTGCGCCTTTTTATGTGAATCCGATGGTTAGTTCAGATAGTCTGACCGTTGATGGCGTTTCCGAGATGTTTTTTGATTTTTCGTTGAAAATACACGTTTTTCTAAATTGGTTTGCCAAAATTTGTACAAAAATAATTGAAATATATTACATCCAATATATTTTAACTAGTTCCATTGAAAATAAATACGTAAGTTCAGTGTTTTAACTGAAATTAAAGTGCTTTGTGAAGTGAAGCTTTTCTTTTTTAAGTTTTCCAGGAAAGTGAGTTAAAATAGTGAAAAATCAAGGTCATAATTGTGTTTTACAAGCTTGAAATAAGAGGTAAGAATCGAAATTTTTTCAAAAAAAAGAGACTTTTTCCTAGTTTTCACTCTTTACGAATTTTTACCGAATCATTTACAATAAGTTGAAAAAGTTATCAAAATATCTCACTCCTACAAATGAATGACGATTTAACTTATATGAAGAATTACTTACTTCTTATTTTGCGCCCCCCCTTTTGCTACACAGCGTCTCTATAAAGCGGGGCGCACACCATATGCTGTTTCGATTTGTTCACCTGTTCACCCTCTACTCAACGAATCTGAAAATATAAAAAAAACATATTAATTAACTGAACTCATTTTGGATAAAATTTTTTTATAACAATTTAAAATAAGACTTTTTGGTTTTGGAATAGTGTAAGCTCCCAAGGCAACAATAAATTATATTTGTATCAAATACACTAGAAAAAAAAAACATATTTCTGGGTATCTCCAGTGCACATGCAAGGGATTCCTTACAAAGTTCAAAATCTGACTCATTTAAAAGGTTGTCGCTACTGTTATTGTTAATTTTTTGCTTATAAACAAATTAAATATCTTGTTTTAAACAAAAAATTAAACAATAACTTTAAACAATTCCTGAGCAGGATCTAATTATCGGATTTTAATTTTTAAAAAAGCGTTTGAAAGCTTAAGAGCTCTAGTATATGTGAAAACAATTTCAATTATGTGACTTTTTCATTTAAATATTAATAATAAAAATCAAAAGTGGGGTTATATTTCAAATATCGAAAAAAAGTTATTAGAAAAAGTTTGTTTTCCTAAATGCAAATGGTAGCCCATATCCAAAATTTCAGCTGTATAGGGTAATTTAGATTTTTGGTCCATTTTTTATAAATTGCACAACTGTTGCAAAAAAAAAACCCACGCATTCTACATAAAACTTCTTACTTTTAACAATGCTTCATTCCAGACATATTTTGTTTAAAATAGCGCCATAATAAATGTGTATTTTTGTACCAAATCCAAACAGGGCTATGAAATGAAATTTGGTCACATGTGTTGCAAAGTTTATTTGTTTTTGACCCTGTATAAGATAACTTAATAAAATAACTTTTTAAAAACGTAGTTTGTGTCTAAAAATAATACACATTAATATTAAGAAAGTAGTTTAATGGAAAAGAATCAAATTTTCTAATAGAAAAATCATAATATAAAAATTAAACACATTTAAAACTTATTTTCCACATAATGCAAACTTTACTGATGATACTCTGTACTTGTTTGTGTTAATTTATAATATATAATATATAAACTACGTTTTCAAAATTAGTTATTTTATGAAGTTACCTTATACAGGGTCAAAAACAAATAAACCTTGCAACACATGTGACCAAGTTTTAATAAAGCTATTAATAAAAAAAATTCCATATAATGCGGACTTTACTGGTCCCATTGTATATAAAAAAACTTACGGTATAAAGTATTACATGATTGGTTTCAAAACTCCCTCCCCACATCATATGATTAACCAGGATGTTATTGTGAACCCATCCCCCTTCAATACGATCACGAGATTTATGGACTATGCAAAATAATTTTTCCCCGAGTTTCCAAAAACAACATACAGCTCTAATTTGTGGCTTTACTTTCCTCATTTTAAATATTCTAAAGCAGATTATTTGGAACGACGTCTTTTTATTTAAAATATTTGAAAAAATTAATAAGTATGACAAATAACACCATCTGACGATTGATTGATAAAATACTATTAAAACTCAATTAAAGCTCTTTTACTATGTAAGAATCGCATCTTAAATAAGACAAAGTTCATTTGAATCGGACAAAACAATCCAGAGTAACAAATTTTTTAAGTTAAAGAAAAAACTAAATATTAACAATTACTTACTTCAGTTCCTTGGTTGTCAGTGTTTTTTCGCGTCCCCCCCTTTTGCTGCTCAGCATCTCTATAAAGGGGGGCGCTGGCTGCTCGATAACACCAATCTAGAAATATAAAAAAAAAACACTTTAATTCCATAAACTCAACCCTACGAAACAAATTATTTTAATACTTTCTTGGTAGGGCAATTACTTTGATTACGGTCCTGTCCATAAATACTATAAGTTAGTCAAAAATTAACAATTTTGTTGGAAATTTATTTCATATGGAGGATGGTTTTTATTTTTAATATTCTTGTTAAAACGTTTGTATTTTCTATTTGATCACGGTTAGTTATATATTTTTTACTATTGTATATATACTGTGTATTTTAAGAGTTAAAAAAAAAATATATTAACAATTACTTACTTCAGTTCCTTGGTTATCAGCGTTTTTTCGCGTCCCCCCTTTTGCTTCAGAGCATCTCTATAAAGGGGGGCGCTGGCTGCTTGATATAACCAACCTATAAATATAAAAAAAAACACTTTAATTCCATGAACTCAACCTTAAAAAACAAATTATTTTAATATTTTCTTGGTAAGTCAATTACTTTGATTACGGTCTTGTCCATAAATACCATACGTTAGTCAAAAAATTAATAATCTTATTGGAAACCTTATTCCAAATGGAAGATGGTTTTATTTTTAATATTCTTGTTAAAAAGTTTGTATTTTATATTTAAACACTGCTAGTTATGTATTTTTAGTTATATATTTTATATTTGAATGATTCTGCATCGCCGGTTAAGGTATTTTACCTGGCAACACCTTTACTGACGAAGCCGAACACAATATGCAGTTATTTACAAATTGTCATTGATAAATCATCAAAAAAAGCTCATAATTCCTGTTAATAATTAAGTAGTCTTCATATGAAGAACTGTTTCAATATGAAGCTATCACGGTTAAAAGCTCCAGTACGTCAAGTTACAAAAAAAAGGTTTTTTATTTCTATAAATATATGGTTTTATGGAATCTCGTAATACCCCCCCCCCCCCAATAGAGGAAATTAATTTCAAAACACATACCTCTGTTTGTTTGGAATGAGGCGGAAAAATTCTATTAAACGTAAAATCATATTTTGACCTCTCCTTTTGCAGTATTGGTATTTTCCATTTTATTTGTATTAAGACTGATTTTGATATAATACTGCTCTTCATTTATCTCTTGCATGGTGATTGGTGGTTTGAAACTGCATATAACTCACATGTCTCCTAAAACATGATTTAAAAAAATTGTTTTATTTAATTTGTACAATTTTTAGAATATGGTTTCATTCACCTTTAAGTTCCTGAATTTTAAGCACTCAAAATTTTTGATTAGTTTTGATTGGTACAGATTTAGCTTGGTTTTGTTTAGTCTGAAAAACTGAAACTAACCTAAACTGATGACCTTTCCCAATATCCTTTTCTGGCAGAGAATGTCTCGCCTCTACATGGTCTCTGCTGGACAATAACATTTCTTTTTTTTTTGAGTTTTCCGGGAAAGTGAGGAAAAATAGTGAAAAATCAAGGTCTGAAGCGTATTTTACGACCTCGAAATAAGGGGGTTAAGAATCAAAATTAAAAAAAAAAAGTCTTTTTCCTAGTTTTCACTGTTTACGAATATTTACCCAATCATTTATAACAAGTTGAAAATGTTTTCAAAATATCTCACTTCTACAAATGAATGATGATTTAACTTATATGAAAAAATACTTACTCCTTATTTTGCGCCCCCCCTTTTGCTACACAGCGTCTCTATAAAGGGGGGCGCACACCATATGCTGTTTCAATTTGTTCACCTGTTCACCCTCTACTCAACGAATCTGAAAATATAAAAAAAGCATATTAATTAACTGAACTCATTGTGGATAAAATTTTTTTATAACAATTTAAAATAAGACTTTTTGGTTTTGGAATAGCCTAAGCTCCCAAGGCAACAATAAATTAAATTTGTATCAAATACACTAGAAAAAAAACACATATTTCTGGGTATCTCCAGTGTACACGCAAGGAATTCATTACAAAATCCAAAATCTGATTCATTTAAAAGGTTGTCACATATATGTATAATATTTTTTCTTCCTATTCGACCTATACTGTTATTGTTAAATTTTTTACTTATAAACAAAATAAATATCTTGTTATAAGCAAAAAATTAAACAATAACTTTTTAAAAAAGCATTTGAAAGCTCTAATATATGTGAAAAAAAATTCAATTATGTGACTTTTTCATTTAAATATTAATCAAATATGAACAATTTTCCAAATTTTGAAAAAAAATGGATTGCAAAATTATTATGCAAAAACTATCGAATCGACTTTAAGGAAATTCAGCACATTGTTTTATTATAACATGAAATTTGATTTACCAAATATGAAGGTCCTCGGAGAAAGGGAAGTGATCGAAAAAATCGTTCAAAAAACACTTTTTCTATGCTTTTTTTTTTGATTATTACTATTTTGCAACAAAAGTAATACATTTTCAGATTTTTAACTTACCCCATTTTGTAGATAATTTAATTATGAATTTTTTTTCCTTTATCAACTTTTCTTTAAAGTGAATACTTTCAAAGTTATAAGAAAAGGAGAAAAAAACGTTTCACTTTTTGTTAAATAAATAAATGAAGCTGTATTTTTTCAGTGGGAGCATACCTCAAGTTTTGTTATGAGCATGGGAGGTTTTAGAACAAAAATAAGCTTGCGCCCCTCTCAACAGCCAACCAAAAACAGAACAGCCCCCATCTAAATACATTTTTATCGTTTCTGGTGTATGTAAAACCTGTTGAATCTAAGTTAAAGTTGCACTAGTTAAATATTTTGTGAAATAAGTTGTATTCTCCAAATTTATTCGTATCAGTTACACATTTTGCACTATTTTATATTTAAAAAATATTTTTGTAAATAGGAATAAGTTAGAGACACCTTTACATTTCGTCAACTGAAACTAAGGGTTGATCTTGCCATTCACAGGGTTGCCAATGTGCTGATTTTAGATAGGTCTTCATGAAAATTGCTACAAAATGAAAAACAGCTCGACCTTGAAAAACTGAAGAAAAATTGTTTCAGCAGGATTAAAATTGTTACATTGGATATGACGTAAGGAATCGAATTGAAAAAAACATATATATTATAAAAGTATGAGAAAGAATGAAATATACATAAGAACCTATTGGATTTAAATGTAAAAATAGGGTTAACTTACAAACAAAAAATGCAATTTTTATGAAAAGTACATTTTTCATTAAAGAAAAAATTATAGATATGTATAAACGATTTGTTTTCTGGTTAGGAGAAGAGATACCGTAAGCAACATACGTCCTTTTTAAAGTAGTCGAGAAATAGGATTACATTAAAAAGTCTTTATTGGTAAATATGTTAGTGGTGTTAAAAATTGGTTGAATAATTGCATAGACAACATACGTCCTTTTTAAAGTAGTAGAGAAATACGATTACATTAAAAAGTTTTTATTGGTAAATATGTTAGTGGTGTTAAAAATTGGTTGAATAATTGCATACCTATATGTCCCTTTCCGAGAACCAAATAAAATCCGTCAATGCGGGAACGAAAATAATCGCCTGCATGACAACAACTAAACCAAAAAAAATCCAACCTACCAAAAGTTGTTTTAAGAAAAGATGGCAACATCGACAAAAAACAATTCTCTGAAATAAAAACATGTACTTCTTGGTGATAGAAGAGTATAGTGATAAAGCTATCGCACTTCCACTCGAAGAGAAGAAATAAATATTTGTATTTTAAGGAAGGTATTTTCGATCATTCGACGTATACGGTGCAAAATATTAAACAAAAAAAAAAGGAATGTTAATGTAAACAAACCATTGCCAACAGAAAAAAAAAACTAAACTGACTATTTGCAGACTGGGTAGTAGCAATAATTTAAAAACTGGAAATACTATTAGTTTAAAAGATATATTTTATGAGACAAAAGTAACTTTAGATATACAGGGGTACGAAAACTATTATAAAACACATCAGTGATTATTTAAAATGCGAGAAAAGCTTATTATAACATACAGGGTGTCCCACAGGGAACCATTTCGATTTATTTATTTATTTATCCATACATGGGACAGCCCCATTCGCACAAAAATACTAAATAACAATAATCACAGTCTATAGTTTAAATGTAGATTACAAGAAAAATCAAATAATAAACAAACAGTTAACCAATCACAATTGTAAAGTATTTTTAAAACAAACTTTAATCTATTTAGAGAAATATCAAATAAATCCCCAGGAAACTCGTTTCCATTTCTCATAATACGGTTGACTGGAAAATTTTCTCCATACAATATTCGATGTTGCCTCAACTTGAATACTTTACATTCTCTCAGTTGTCGAGGAGGAACATATATTTGAAACAATTCAGTAAGTTCTGGGCTGTTAATGAACTCTTTCAGAATCTTGTAAGAAAACACAATATCATAATTTTTTCCTACGTTTTGCTATACTATTCAAATTTAACTCTAATTTTAAGCTTTTAAAATTGATATAAGACCCGAATAAGTTTAACCCTTAAAAATTGTATATATTTACATTTTTCAACATTCACAACCAATTTGTTTACATTGCACCATCTAGAAATTCTATTAATGTCGTTCTGTAAATAGCACACATCCTCAGCATTACATATCATTTTAAACATTTTTAAGTCATGAGCTTATAATAGATAATTTGAATGCAAAAACATGATCAAATATCATTAATATATATATTGAGTAATAGTGGTGCAAGATGTACCCCCTGCGGTTTGTGGAAAGATCAATAAGGATGTCTGGGGAAGATACTGGTGGATCCCACTGATGAGTGCACCACCGGTATTGGGATGAAACATCCGTACATTTTAGGTGGTCGCAAATGGTTCGTTAGTTTATATGCCCTTAACATCAGGGGCATTACTATGACACTATCTGATACGTGTTCTAGATATATGATTTCTTCCACTGTAAAAATGAGTCCTTTATACCATAATTATAGATAATTTACATAACAAAACTTCATGATTCAATTTATCGAAAGCCTTTGAAAGATCTGTATAAATGGAGTCAACAACTTGACCATCTTAATAGCATATTATATTAGTATATTAGTGTATCATTAACGGATCAAATAAATACAATCCACTTCAAAAATAAAAAATACAAACACTATTTAAAACAGAGTCAGAATTAAAAAGTTATAAATATAAACATGCATTAAAGTGCTTCAAAAGATAAATATTGACAATTGACAATATTAACTAGTTTTTCAAGAATTGCAAAATTTTTAATTTAAATACATTAACTGGCAAATGAAAAATATCAATCTCAGTAGGAACTGAATTCATTTCCCTACACATTCGAGAAATAGGACTGTTAATGCCATAATTCGTTCGGTGATTTATCACCTCAAACAAATTGTGCGCTCTAAAAGCTCTTTGAGGAACCGATAATCCAATATTATTGAGTAGTTCAGGAGAATCAATACAAGAGTTAACAATCTTATAAAGTAGAACGAGTCAAGATATGTGCATCTCACACACAATGGTAGCAACCTCCAAGCATCGGCAATATCATTATATACATACCGCTCCTGCTGCATTCCCTGTTTAAAGGCAATGAAACTTAAAAACTTTCTTTGTACTCTTTCTAGGTATGTAAAATAATGAGGTGACCAAACTTGGGACGCATATTCTAAGATTGATCGAACTACAGAGCAGTATATCACTTTAAAACAGTCCACACTATTAAAATCTGTAAGCATTCTCTTCACAAACCCGAGCAACTTCAAACCCCTGTTCATAATATTACAATATTATCAATATGTGTGTCGAAGCAAAGGGCCCGATCAAATGTAACACCCAGATCCTTCAGACATTCAACGCGATTAATCATGTTATTATCAAGAAAGTAATCAAAAGTTATCCAATCTCTTTTACGATAAAAACTTATAATGGAGCATTTATTAACATTGAGGTGCATAAAATTTAACTTACACCATTCAGAGAACCGAGCCAGATCCTGCTGAATGCCCTCGCAATCGTTCCTACTTCCTACAACCTCAAATATCTTTAAATCATCTGCATAAAGGAGACATCTACTGAAAGTTATGATGTCCTCAATATCGTTAATAAAGCAGTTAAAAAGTAGCGGAGCGAGGTGAGCACCTTGAGGAACACCGGAGGTAACACATATATCAGATGATTCACAGTTATTAATTATTACTCGCTGTACTCTACCAGACAGGTAGCTATTTATCCATTGTAGAAATGATCCATGGATGCCCAAGCCTTCCAGTGTGTGAATAAGAAGTTGATGGTTACCTTGTCGAAAGCCTTGGAGAAGTCAGTATAAATAGCATCCACTTGACACCTCCCCTCCAAAGCCTCCACCAAGTATTGCTCATAGAGCAGATTAGTAGTAGTCGATCGACCTGTTATAAAGCCATGCTATGAAATTGCTCACACATGCCTAAAAAGAGGACACATCTTTTGGTAAACAATACCCTCAAAAATTTTACTAAATAGTGAAAATTTCGAAATTCCACGATAATTTTCGACGTTAGCTCTGTCTCCATTCTTATGGATTGGTATAATGTAAGCAGTTTTCCATACTTTTGAAAAAACACCCGTTGATAAAGAGATATTAAAAATCTGAGCCAACACTGCAGACAAAACACCCCGACAATTCTTAACAAATATGACTGGTATCCCATCGGGACCGGTACCCATATCACATTTTAAAATAGTTTCATAAATAACTAAAAATGCCAACCATAACAGAAAATAATTAAATGAAAAGGGGATTTAAACAAAGTCACAAATAAAAGGAACAAATTTATTTACTTCAGGACTGAGTCTAGAATCTAAATTCAAAGTAAAATTACAACTTATACTTGCTTAAAGAATGCTTATACTAAATATGCAACCTTAAAGTATTACACAAATTCAACTAAAATGGAGGCAATATATTACAAGGATACATTACAGATCAATATAATTAGAATATACAGGGTGAGTCAACGATTGGATGAAGTAGGTTTGTGTCTTTTCGGTGAAATTAACAAAGAAACTATATTTATTGTTGGATACAGTTTATTTTTACGCAGATTTTAAAAATATTTAGGACTCTACAGGGTGAGCCAAAAAACTAGGACAGCATAAAGTTGTATTTTTTTAAATAGAACACCCTATATACGAATCGTATTTTCGATTTAGCTTATAATTTTAAATCTTTTTTATTAAGGGTTTACTATAACAAAACTTTATAGTTTCTGAGATAATTAAGTTTAAAAAAAAAAAGTCACATTTTCAAGCATCAATTCAATCCTAAATAACGTTTTCAATTTTGTGACAAATATATTCAAATTTGGAATTTAGCAAGGCCAAGGACAAGTTAACATAATTTTTACCTAATATTTGCAATAAAAGCTACAGGGTGTTGAACACATCGGCTCAAATTTGAACAAGTTTAAATGAATAAATATCTTTTTTTTTAAATGGTACACCCTGTATATTTTCATGTTATCTAATAGAGTAATAAAAACCCTAAAAGTTTTGTTCAATATATCCTATACCTATTTATAATAGTTTTTGAGATATTTCAGTTTTTCTTATTTTCCATACAGAAATAGTCTTCATTATCATAGTAGCCATGTAAAATAATAAAAAGAAACTACAGAAACAAACAGAATGTGATTAAATATGATGAAATACATTATTCGTTATATTACAACGGCAATAGTTTAATTAAATATAATGTGAAAAAATTAACACAACAATAATGACAAGGCAAATACATATTTACTTTTATACTAAAATGAAACAAAAAAATTACCTATTAAATACTGAGATTAATTATTTCTTTTTAATAAGTGTTCGAATAAACGACCCTCTTGTGCAATGCACAAATTTAGTCTTTTTTGCAGATTTTCTCGGACCCTGGACAAAATTAGTGGCGTTATTGTTCTACAGGTATCCCTAATCCTGTTTCGCATATCTTCCACTGTTGTTGGTGGATTAACATACACCTTATTTTTAATATAACCCCATAGGAAGAAATCTAATGGGGTGATGTCGCAAGACCTTGGTGGTCACTCAATGAAACCCCCACGTCCAATCCATTTTTGCGGATATCGTTGGTCCAAAAACGCACGAACTTCACGATGGTAATGCGGAGGCGCACCATCGTGCTGGAACCACATACTGTCGAGCTCATCCCTATCGAGACCTTGAAGCAGTTGAGGTAGTTCTTCTTGTAGAAAGTTCAGGTAACTATGGCCATTTAGTGGTTCATTAAAAAAGTGGGGTCCAATAATTCGATTATGATGAATACCACACCAAACATTTAATGACCAGTGGTTTTGATGTTGCACCTCTCTAATCCAAAATGGGTTTTCTGTGGCATAATAATGCATGTTGCGTCTATTTACGGCACCGTTACTTCTAAAAGTAGCTTCATCACTAAACATTACCTTGCATAATAAATTTGGATTTAATTGAATCTCCGCATTTATTGTACGACAAAAGTTTACACGACTTTCAAAATCCTGTCCATGCAATTCTTGGTGTAATTCCATGTGATATGGATGATACCTATATTTCTTGGTAGTACGATTAGCGGTGGATTGTGATGTTTCACATAATGCTGCTAACTGACGGCTACCAATATAAGGATTTTCCTGAACATTCAATAATACTTGTAGTCCTTTTTCTTCATTAGTTACTGGTTTGTTGACCACTTTACGTTTTGGATAATCAACAGTACCAGAAGAATCAAATCTTTGCATTAAGTTTTGAAAAGTATGGTTATTAGGCTGGCGTCGATCAGGATACTTCATTTTGTAAATTCTTTGAGCAAGAAGGCAATTTTTTTGAGCCTCTCCTATTGTATAAATCATATCTATTAACTCATTCTTTGGAAAATTCATTTTACAATATAAGATGAATGCAAAAAAAACCAAACTACACTACATAAAAATCAAAAGAAGCGATTGCGGTTATAAATTTGACACACAGAAAAATGTTCTTTTACATTGTTTTTGCCATGGCTACTATGATAATGAAGACTATTTCTGTAAAAAAGTATGGAAAATAAGAAAAACTGAAATATCTCAAAAACTATTATAAATAGGTATAGAATATATTGAACAAAACTTTTAGGGTTTTTATTACTCTATTAAATAACATGAAAATATACAGGGTGTACCATTTAAAAAAAAAAGATATTTATTCATTTAAACTTGTTCAAATTTGAGCCGATGTGTTCAACACCCTGTAGCTTTTATTGCAAATATTAGGTAAACATTATGTTAACTTGTCCTTGGCCTTGTTAAATTCCAAATTTGAATATATTTGTCACAAAATTGAAAACGTTATTTAGGATTGAATTGATGCTTGAAAATGTGACTTTTTTTCTTTAAACTTAATTATCTCAGAAACTATAAAGTTTTGTTATAGTAAACCCTTAATAAAAAAGATTTAAAATTATAAGCTAAATCGAAAATACGATTCGTATATAGGGTGTTCTATTTAAAAAAATACAACTTTATGCTGTCCTAGTTTTTTGGCTCATCCTGTAGAGTCCTAAATATTTTTAAAATCTGCGTAAAAATAAACTGTATCAAACAATAAATATAGTTTCTTTGTTAATTTCACCGAAAAGGCACAAACTTACTTCATCCAATCGTTGACTCACCCTGTACAGTAACTAAAGAACAATCTTTTTTTTAATGAATTTATAAAACATTGCGTACTAGATTGGTTAAGACATACCTACAAATTTTTAAAAAGAGCTGATAAGTATTTTCGAGATTAGTGAAAAAAGTGCACTATATAAAAAAATACAATGAGGTTAGACAAACATAATATCAAAATTCTAAGGACCCAACCCGTCATACACTTTTCGGGCTGCTTTTGGATCTTGTAATTTTACTTATATATTTTTTTATACGGGCTTAACTTAACTGGGTCAATCAAATTTTTATTCGGCTTCATTTGTAAAAATTTAGTAAACTTTTCACCCTTCCCTTGTGACACTAGAATAATTCTTCTGCACCAAAAATGTGAACAACATTTAATAATAAGCTTTATTAATACTTTGTGGGTATCGGTGTTTTTGCAACAGTTAATTAAAGAAAAATGTAACTGTGCAGACAAAATATTTTCTAATAATAAAGAAATGTTTGTAAAGTGACACAAATGCGCTATTAGAAAAAATAATCTAGAAATAGAATGAGCGACTAAAAAATTAAAATAAGTTCCTGGAAATGTCAAACGGCTTTAAAAAATAGTCTAGCCTGAATAAAATCTAAATCGAACAGTTGATCCCTCAACGATAAGTTCTTAATGCATTCAACACAACTAACAACAATGACCGGGGATTATTGTAATAGAGGTAATGTCCACTTCCATTAATGATTGGAAGTAACTTAAGCCGTCTAAAATGACATCAGTTAAAAATTCTTTTAAATTATTAAGTGGTCCCTCATTTTCACGTTCTTCTCAGTTTGCTCCTGGCAAATATTACAACATAAAATTGTTGACAATTGGGGCCTTAAAAGATGTTATAAAATGAGATGCACTTGGGACATTCTTTCTGCCACAATATCCTCTAATACAATTAAAAAAATTTTCTAAACCATCTTGCTGGATAACTCTAAAGTATATTTTTTTGGATGAAGGCGTAATATTTTCTGTGTCAAATATATAAATTCTTTTAAAGTATGAATAAGATTTTTAATTGAAGGCACTACAACAAACCTTTTTTTTAGCACAGTAAAATTTCATTGTATTGAGAATATGAATTGCTTCATACCGAAATGAAATATAGCCAGACTCTAAAGTAACAGCTGCTTTGAGAGGTTTCCCAGGAAGGCTAAATTTTTTACTTGAATTGAGACTATAAAATAATTAAATCAGCTGCATCTCTGTCAAGATTTATTTGGGATCCTGAAATAATAAATTATTCAATATTAGCACTGTCAGGATAAAATTCAATCTTAAAATTTAAATTTTTGTTCAATTATAGTATGCAGCTCAAGATAGATAAATAAAAAATACCTACCCCAGGTAATAAGCTTCTTTATTAAAGCACCAACTTGATAACTAAACACTTGCATGCAACAGCTGACCTTCATTTTCTTTATTTTACCCCTAATGGTCTGTTAATTTTGGACAAATTCTAACATTTTGATCTTCAGTGTCCAACTGATAAAACTGTTCAATATGATTCCATTTAGCTATGCAGTCCCTTTCTGCTAATTTAAAATGTAAGTTTTTTGTTAATAAATTATTTCTTAAGCTCTTAAATAAATGAGGTGCATCAAATAGTGGAATAACTTCTTTACAGTCATTTAAAAATCCAAAATATTTGTTCTTTATTGCAAATTTTTGGCAATGTTCTTTAGTTTCATTAAGAAGTTGATTTATTGCAGCTTGATTAGGACCCACTTTGATCACACATTCTAGAAAAAATTTTTAACCCAATTCTATGACATTCATGTATAATTTGTTTTATTGAATGTTTTAAAGAGAGACTTTTTATTGATCCTCCACTAAATGTAAAACAAAGAGGTTGCTTCCACTGTCTAAAAAGATCTTTTATCATGAACACATTGACATGATCAGCCTTTTCCTCATTTCTTTCCCTCTACCGAAATCTTCAACACCTTTTATTTCATCTTCTTTGCAGTCATAATTTACAAAACTTTCTATTGACATTTCATCAAATAATAAAACTGCATAATGATCCAAAATGTTCATTTTTCAGACTGTCTTTTCCATTTTATTAAACAGGTGTTCATTTATACCAGCCTTAAAGGGTAATTTATTCAAACAAGTTGTCAAAGTCTGCTTTGTTGGTAAGGTAAAAATTTTGGAGAACAGTCTATGTCCTTTTCCACTAGATTTAAGAATTGTTAAAGCTAGTAATTTATCATCAGTTGAAAATCTATTGGCTTTGGGCTGGAATCTGAGATAAAATGAACTGGTATGTCAAAAAGTTAACATTACTTATCAACACTTCAAATTTCGAGGAGGAAGCTAATTGTCCTGCTGCAGCAAGTCTAGTTTTAAATGAAGATATCTTTTTGCTTAATCTTGCTATGTTGCTTATGTAGTGGAATCTACAACTTTTTTGTAAAGGTGTTTCACTTTAGGGGAAAGAAATGATTGCCTAATAATATTGACTTCTTTCACAATTCTTGATTTTATGTTTTTGTGACCTGAAAATATACATTATTCTATTATATTTAAATTAATACCTAAATGTTCTTGCAATAACACATTTTTCTAAAAAATGTAAACACTACTAAATAATATTCAAAGTTTAAAATTATGACCACAAAATATTACTGTACTATATTATGGTTAGTCACTGTTATATTCATCAAAAAAATATATTTATTATAATAAACAAAAAACTCATAAGAAAAAGCCTAAAAGACTATCTGTAATCTATTAAGGGAAATTTATTTATTGATAGTATTTAAACTGGGTATACCATAATTAATTAGAAAAATATGTTATTGCACCTAAATTAAATTGAAAAGAAAAATTACTTTAATTACATTCCACAAACACTTTTCTTTCTTTAAAATGGTAGAAAAGAAAATAAACACTTTGTTTTGTTACTTCCGAAAAGACGATATAAATTATTTTTAACAATACGAAATCAGTAACATTGGTTAATTGCCTATTTTTTAAAATGGCAAGTAAAAACAAATTTACAATGTAGGTAGCAAATGTTACGAATTGATGTAAATTTAGGAGATCTTTTAAAAAATACTAGAAACTATAAAATTAAGAACTTACCATCAAACATCTTAGCAGCATGAGGTAAATATTGTTTCTGGAATTCATTCTCCGTTGGGGATTCTATTTTATTTTGAGTTGTGGAAGTGCTTGGTGAATCCTCTACGCTTAATGTTTCAGAAGTATAAAGCCTCTTTTCTTCTGGAGAAACTATTATCTCATCCATTGACAATTCACTGGAATATTATTCTAAAAAACATGTCCAAGTTTTAGATTTACTAATTTTTATCTTAAATATATTGGAAAATGTAAGATGAAATATTGGTCATACAATCTAATACGACATCCATTTGTAAAAAAGAGGTACAGTGTTGAAAATCTAACAAAGCCCAAACAATATAATGGTAACATGTACTTATAAACATACCTTCATCGTTGATAGTATTGGAAGCCATTTCCCAGGATTTCTCTATTTTATGTATTTTCATTGGTGGCATGTATTCAGTGTGTTGATTTTCAGCTAAAAGAAATAAATATATTTACATAATTGCTATTATCTTAAAAGAAAAATGCCACATTTTGTATTTACTGTCATTTCAATTCAACCCCCTGGAACAAAAAAGGTTAATTCATCCCTAATTCTCATTTTTTTTACACTAATTTTAATTTTCTGGAAAACAAAAAATAACTCAGTTTTACAGTGGTTTTACTTACGTTCAGGAAGATAAGAAGAAGGAACGGCATCATGTTTAATTCCTTTTCTACAATCTTGTGTAAGAGATTCTTCTGGCGCACACACGATGATTTTTATAAATTACTTCGTAATTAACACTGTTCAACAGAGAGTTGTTAATTGCGTTTAGCCATTTTTTCATCATGTCAGAATCTTCACTGTACAAGTCTGTACAGTTTGGGACAAAATACTTGATTTTCGATGGTTTTTTCTCGATAAATATTTTTGACATTTTTAAAACGTAAGTAACAAATTTTCTTCATAAAAATAACAGCAGTTTGGCAAAAATTATGCAAATATAGATGAAAACCCAGAACAAAAAAAGTTAGGCTAGAAATTTCGTATAAATCACTTGAAATCCAGGTACTAAACACCATGCTTGTAATCTAACCTGAACTAAAGGAAAATGTTTTACACCTGCGAAGAAGAAACCTTTACTTGGTACTAGCAGCGCCACAAAGCGATTGGAAGAAAAAGTTAAAACAATCGTCCAGTGCATTCTATAAAAGAAATCTTTCTAGTAAAGGGATATTTTGTGAAATAAAGGAAATTGTTTAACCCCTGAGAAGAAGAAACCTTTACTTGGTACTAGCAGCGCCACGCGCGACTGAAAAGGAAAGTTCTAATACCGTCCAGTGCCTTCCAAAAGAGAAATCTTTCTAGTAGAGCGATATTTTGTGGAACAGCGCCTGCAATTTCGTGAACAGTTTAGTTATTGTAGTATAGGTGGCACTACCTCTCATGTTTATATGGTAGCCTATATTCTATATAAATTCCAGTAATCATTTATTTATTTAAAGTTTTTGAGCATATAATCCTACTTATTTAATCTATGGATATAATAATGGAGGCAATGTCGAGTGTTTTGAGAGCGTGAATTGTTGCTATCACTCTCCCTCCGAACGTTTAGTTTCTGTTCTCTTTATCACCATATGTTTGGAGCGAGAGAGATAACACATACTACTATTTGCTATATCTCTTTCTAATATATAACTCGGCCGAGTTCCGAACGCGGTCTCCAGATTTACATCTAAAAAAATTTTACACATACTTCAGTAGTCTAGTAATATAGTAAAAAAAGAATTGCACTATCTATAATAGGAATCGCTAAAGAAATTACAAAAATGACCCTATTTTCAAGCGTCTAAAAAATAAGAACAGAAAGGGTCAGACATGCAAAAACTTGAATATTTTCAATTGGTTTATTAAAAAAAAAACTCTCGTTATTCTTAAATATATATATATATATATATATATATATATATATATATATATATATATATATATATATATATATATATATTAAATACTCTTACATTTATCTTACAAATTGCGAAATAAAGTTCTTTTTTTTTATACACAATAAACACTTTGTTACTTTTAATTTTCTAGAACAAGTTGCCATAGTTTTTCCGTTATTTCTTCTCGAGACATTTCTTCTGGGTTAAAATCGAATGGCTTGGCAGTGTTGTTATTTGTTACTACTGTGGAAATAATGTTAAGGAATAAATCCTAATTATGGATAAAATAGAATGAAATTTGATGCTCAACACTTTTGATTTCCCTAATTTTTTTATCAGTTACTCCCCCATATAATACGAGTTCAAAACTATGGTTAAAAAAATTTTTTAGGCTAATATTTTTTTTTGCTTCGGAACTGTGTTTTGCGCAAATGTATCTAACTCCGTTAATTTTATAGATATTTATTTATTTATTTACAAACCCTACAGATTTACATCCAATTACAGAGTAGGACAAGAGACTTAGTCTAAACAAATCAATATTAATAATAATAATAATAATAATAATAATATAAACATTGCTAAACACTCACATTCCACTGTATCACTTACATTATATCATACAGGGTGAGTTAACGATTGGATGAAGTAAGTTTGTGCCTTTTCGGTGAAATTTACAAAGAAACTATATTTATTGTTTGATACAGTTTATTTTTTCGCAGATTTTGAAAATATTTAGGACTCTACAGAGTTAGCCAAAAAACTAGGACAGCATAAAGGTGTATTTTTTTAAATAGAACACCCTATATACGAATCGTATTTTCGATTAGGCTTATAATTTTAAATCTTTTTTATTAAGGGTTTACTATAACAAAACTTTATAGTTTCTGAGATAATTAAGTTTAAAGAAAAAAAGTCACATTTTCAAGCATCAATTCAATTCTAAATAACGTTTTCAATTTTGTGACAAATATATTCAAATTTGGAATTTAGCAAGGCCAAGGACAAGTTAACATAATTTTTACCTAATATTTGCAATAAAAGCTACAGGGTGTTGAACACATCGGCTCAAATTTGAACAAGTTTAAATGAATAAATATCTTTTTTTTTAAATGGTACACCCTGTATATTTTCATGTTATCTAATAGAGTAATAAAAACCCTAAAAGTTTTGTTCAATATATCCTATACCTATTTATAATAGTTTTTGAGATATTTCAGTTTTTCTTATTTTCCATACTTTTTTACAGAAATAGTCTTCATTATCATAGTAGCCATGTAAAATAACAAAAAGAAACTACAGAAACAAACAGAATGTGGTTAAATATGATGAAATACATTATTCGTTATATTACAACGGCAATAGTGGCGTTATTGTTCTACAGGTATCCCTAATCCTGTTTCGCATATCTTCCAGTGTTGTTGGTGGATTAACATACACCTTATTTTTAATATAACCCCATAGGAAGAAATCTAATGGGGTGATGTCGCAAGACCTTGGTGGCCACTCAATGAAACCCCCACGTCCAATCCATTTTTGCGGATATCGTTGTTCCAAAAACGCACGAACTTCACGATGGTAATGCGGAGGCGAACCATCGTGCTGGAACGACATACTGTCGAGCTCATCCCTATCGAGACCTTGAAGCAGTTGGGGTAGTTCTTCTTGTAGAAAGTTCAGGTAACTATGGCCATTTAGTGGTTCATTAAAAAAGTGGGGTCCAATAATTCGATTATGATGAATACCACACCAAACATTTAATGACCAGTGGTTTTGATGTTGCACCTCTCTAATCCAAAGTGGGTTTTCTGTGGCATAATAATGCATGTTACGTCTATTTACGGCACCGTTACTTCTAAAAGTAGCTTCATCACTAAACATTAACTTGCATAATAAATTTGGATTTAATTGAATCGCCGCATTTATTGTCCCTACAAAAAATTCATAAGGCCATAATCTAATTGGGAAAAATTAGTTTTGCAGACATGAACACCTTCATATCAAATCTGTGTATCATATTATCAATTTAACAATTCACCAAACACTTTTGAGAAGACCTAGCACTCAAGAATTCTAATAAAATACTGACAAGAGTTCTAAGTACCTACAAAAAATTCGTAAGGCCATAATCTAATTGGGAAAAATTAGTTTTATAAACATGAACACCTTCATATCAAATCTGTGTGTCATATTATCAAATTAGCAATTCACCAAACATTTTTGAGAAGACTCAGCGATCAGAAATTCTAATGAAATACTGGAAAGGGTTCTAAGTAACCACAAAAAATTGATAAGGCCTAAATCTAATAGGCAAAAATGTGTTTTACAGACACGAACACCTTCATATCAAGTCTGTGTATCATATTATCAATTTAACAATTCAGCAAACATTTTTGAGAAGATCTAACTCTCAGGAATTCTAATAAGTTGATTTTATTAATTTCAGGGCGTTGCAATTTAATTTAAATCCTGCAATTAAAAGTGTTGGTCAAAGCTGATCTTAGTCATTTTATTTCCTACTTTTAACAACTAATTCAAACTTAACCACCTTTCTCAGTTTTGTGATTTTATTTTAAAAAAAGGTTACAAAGAATTGAGTGGCACCCTCTATAAATATTCCTGACTCGCCGCCCAATCTGCTCACCGATGAAAAGCTGTCGTTCGCTGGCTTAGTTATTTTTCAATAATAAAAAGGTTCATAATTATAACGAGTTACAATAAAAAAAATAATTAATTTATTAATGAACTAAAAAACATTATTTTGTTGTTTTTTATAAAATGAAGCAGTTTAAATTACAAATGGAACAACTAAAAACCAAAAATGTAAAATTGGAAAAAGAAAAAGAAGCTCCCTCGCAAGAGTTAAAAAGCCTGAAAGGTAAGTATAATTTATTTTATATTACAGATGATGTTCTTTCTAGAATTAACTAAAATACATATAATAATATACTTGGTATAAAAAAACAATAAATGATCCTTTTTATATTATTAAACATAAGCTATAGATTGATGGTATTCTCTATCTCTATCTAATTAGAGTGAATTTTATGTATATATTTACTCAATAATATATATCTGTTTTTATTTTCTTTTATTCAAAATTTTCACAGACAAAATTAATGATCTCATCGACCATCGGAAAACGCAAGAATACAAGAGAACCCAGCTAGAAAATGAAAAGAAAAAGTTGATGAAACGCCATTGAGGAATATAAAGGTGAATGAAACGTTATTCTAAAAATTGTATGAATTAAATAAAACTATTTTTTAAATCATATTTTAGGCAACATAAGAGTTGTATGTAGATTTCGACCACCAGTCACAAGAGAAGAAGAAAATGAAGAGCAGTATTGTATTACAATCAGTCATGATACAAATCTTCAAATAAAACACACTATAGAAAATGTCAATACTGCAAAAGGGAAGGTCAAAATATCTGATTTTACGTTTGACAGAATTTTTCCGCCTCATTCCAAACAAACGGAGGTATAAGTTTTGAAATTAATTTCCTTTATGCAGGGATTTTACGGAAATCCATAAAACCACATATTTAAGAACTGTCCATAAATCTCGTGATCGTCTTGAGGGGGAGAAGATTCACAAAAACATCCTGGTTGATTATATATCGGGGGAGGGGTTTTTGAAACCAATCACGTGATATTTCGTACTTTAGGATTTTTTAAATATTTCTAATTAATAATCTATAAAAAATTGAAAGTGGAATTTGTGCAATCGAAATCTTATGAATAAACTTAATTATTTTTAAAATTTTTAATAATTTTAATTTAAAATCTTTAATGACTAATTTACTATCATGGTGTAACTTTTAAACTGGTCGAAGTTGATAGTAAATAATTTTAATTGATAAGTGTAATAATAAGTGAAGCAAGTTTTGAACCTTAAGAAAACAAGGATTTTCATCCCTGTATTTAATTTTTTATTGAACCGGAAAAATGAAAAGATTTTGTTTATTTTCGAGAGATAATTATTCTTTTTATCGATACTAACGCTGTATTTCAAGGATTTTGTCTTTAGTATTCCTATATAAGAATTCGTTTTTTGACATATGTGATATGTATTATGACAATAATATAAGCAAAATAAAACTGGCTAACTAAAAGATCTAACTTCCCTGGTAACTAGATCGAGTTTAAGTCTTAAATCTTAGTGAATGTGGCTGTTGATTTTCAAAACATAATTACATCGAGGTTATAACATATCAGGGATAAGATAAACCATTCTACAATCAAAATTAATGAATAGGCTTTTTATGACTGAATTTGTATATATATATATATATATATATATATATATATATATATATATATATATATATATATATATATATATATATATATATATGTATAAAGAAGCAATTACTTTTAAAACCATCATTAAATTGAAATCCTCCCTTATTCCTATTTTTTTTTTAGATATTTGAAGACATTGAACCTATGTTGATGTCTGCTTTGGACGGATATAACATCTGCATTCTTGCGTACGGCCCAACAGGCTCAGGCAAAACGTTTTCCATTGTGGGTGGTGATGGTCCAGATGACTTGGGAATTATCCCAAGGTCAGCTGGTTTTCTTTTCAATCAAATAGGCCAATTAGAACAGAGTGGTTCGCAATATATTATAAAGGTAAAAAATGTTCCTTAATAAAAGTTATGTTCCTTCCTTAATAACTGTTTAACAGATTTTATTTTATGTTATAGATACTAAGCATCTAAACTTTCTGAGATTCTCTATATTCACAAATTGTGAACAACATTTTGTTATTTATTCGTTGAAAAATTTGGTTCTTTATTAAGCTTGTTTCTGTATTTGTGATTATATCCGTTTCTTTCATTGGCGGCTCTTAGGGTAGTGCCACATTGACATGACACTACTTAATATTTTCTAAAAACACTTTTTAAAAATATTTACTTTAAACATTTCGAATAATTTTTATTTCTTCCTATTAATTATTTCAACATCTGGCAACAAAGCAACAGCCTAAAACGTGCGGATTTTTTATAATCTGCAACATAGGCAGATATGACGAAATTTGTTCCAGACACTAAATGGCTGGAATGCTATTAAATAAGAAATGCACTTGTTACCGGGCGAGAAGGTATATTAATATTTTATTTCAGCATTCGTGTTTATTTCGTTGGCATAAAAAAATGTTTTAAATTTGGTTTTATTTATTTATTGTATGTAGTTATTAGCATTATATTACATAACAAATTAACGTAAAAATCCAAAAAAATGACAAATTGTGACATGTCGCAATATAACAATAAGCTCTTCAAATGAAGTGGCCAATAGATCTTCAAAAATGTACAGATTTATAGTGAAAAACACTGTTAAGTTTACAAAAATTTTGCCCATAAGAGTATTTTACCTTCAAGTTGATATCAATTCTGGTCGTTGAAATATTTTTTATAGAACAAATTATATGTTTACGATTTTGTACTAATACTCACAAAATCATTATAAAATACAATTTTCTTTTTATAGGTAAAAGAAATGACAAGTCTATTGTTTCGACTGCCTCAATTTATGTAGTAGATCTGGCTGGGTCGGAAAGCGTAAAGGCTTCAGTCAACCAAGAAAGGTTGACTGAAACAAAACACATCAATCAAAGCTTAATGAGTTTGTTCAGCGTGATCGAGGCCATTAGAAAGAAATCCAAACATGTCCCCTACAGGGAAGTTGATAATTTTCTGCATAATCTGCTTTTTTTATAACCTCTTTATTTAAAAAAACATGAACACCTTCATATCAAATCTGTGTGTCATATTATCAAATTAGCAATTCACCAAACATTTTTGAGAAGACTCAGCGATCAGAAATTCTAATGAAATACAGGAAAGGGTTCTCAGTACCCACAAAAAATTGATAAGGCCTAAATCTAATAGGGAAAAATGTATTTTACAGACACGAACACCTTCCCATCAAGTCTGTGTATCATATTATCGATTGAACAATTCACCATAACACTTTTGAGAAGACCTAGCACTCAAGAATTCTAATAAAATACTGACAAGAGTTCTAAGTACCAACAAAAAATTCATAAGGCCCTAATCTAATAGGTAAAAATTAGTTTCATAGACAGGAATACCTTCATATCAAATCTGAGTACAATATTATCAATTTAACAATTCACCAAACACTTTTAAGAAGACCTAGCACTCAAGAATTCTAATAAAATACTGACAAGAGTTCTAAATACCTACAAAAAATTCATAAGGCCATAATCTAATAGGGAAAAATTAGTTTTATAGGCATGAACACTTTCATATCAAATCTGTGTATCATATTATCAATTTAACAATTCACCAAACACTTTTGAGAAGACCTAACACTCAAAAATTCTAATAAAATACTGACAAGAGTTCTAAGTACCAACAAAAAATGCATAAGGCCCTAATCTAATAGGTAAAAATTAGTTTCATAGACAGGAATACCTTCATATCAAATCTGAGTACAATATTATCAATTTAACAATTCACCAAACACTTTTAAGAAGACCTAGCACTCAAGAATTCTAATAAAATACTGACAAGAGTTCTAAATACCTACAAAAAATTCATAAGGCCATAATCTAATAGGGAAAAATTAGTTTTATAGGTATGAACACTTTCATATCAAATCTGTGTATCATATTATCAATTTAACAATTCACCAAACACTTTTGAGAAGACCTAACACTGAGGAATTTTAGTAAAATATAGAAAATAGTCCTAGCTAATTAGAAAAAATTTATAAGGCCATAATTTAAAAGAGAAATATTCGTTTTGCAGACATGAACATCTTTATATCAAATCTAAGTTTTATATTATCAATTTGACAATTTCCCAAACACTTTTGAGAAGACCTAGCACTCAGGAATTCCAATAAAATACTGACAAGAGTTCTAAGTACCTACAAAAAATTCATAAGGCCATAATCTAATAGGGAAAAATTAGTTTTATAGGCATGAACACTTTCATATCAAATCTGTGTATCATATTATCAATTTAACAATTCACCAAACACTTTTGAGAAGACCTAGCACTCAGGAATTCCAATAAAATACTGACAAGAGTTCTAAGTACCTACAAAAAATTCATAAAGCCATAATCTAATAGGGAAAAATTAGTTTTATAGGCATGAACACTTTCATATCAAATCTGTGTATCATATTATCAATTTAACAATTCACCAAACACTTTTGAGAAGACCTAACACTCAAAAATTCTAATAAAATACTGACAAGAGTTCTAAGTACCTACAAAAAATTCATAAGGCCGTAATCTAATTGGGAAAAATTAGTTTTATAGGCATGAACACTTTCATATCAAATCTGTGTATCATATTATCAATTTAATAATACACCAAACACTTTTGAGAAGACCTAACACTCAAAAATTCTAATAAAATACTGACAAGAGTTCTAAGTACCTACAAAAAATTCATAAGGCCATAATCTAATAGGGAAAAATTAGTTTTATAGGCATGAACACTTTCATATCAAATCTGTGTATCATATTATCAATTTAACAATTCACCAAACACTTTTGAGAAGACCTAACACTCAAAAATTCTAATAAAATACTGACAAGAGTTCTAAGTACCTACAAAAAATTCATAAGGCCATAATCTAATAGGGAAAAATTAGTTTTATAGGAATGAAAACTTTCATATCAAATCTGTGTATCATATTATCAATTTAACAATTCACCAAACACTTTTGAGAAGACCTAGCACTCAGGAATTTCAATAAAATACTGACAAGAGTTCTAAGTACCTACAAAAAATTCATAAAGCCATAATCTAATAGGGAAAAATTAGTTTTATAGGCATGAACACTTTCATATCAAATCTGTGTATCATATTATAAATTTAACAATTCACCAAACACTTTTGAGAAGACCTAACACTCAAAAATTCTAATAAAATACTGACAAGAGTTCTAAGTACCTACAAAAAATTCATAAGGCCGTAATCTAATTGGAAAAAATTAGTTTTATAGGCATGAACACTTTCATATCAAGTCTGTGTATCATATTATCAATTTAATAATACACCAAACACTTTTGAGAAGACCTAACACTCAAAAATTCTAATAAAATACTGACAAGAGTTCTAAGTACCTACAAAAAATTCATAAGGCCATAATCTAATAGGGAAAAATTAGTTTTATAGGCATGAACACTTTCATATCAAATCTGTGTATCATATTATCAATTTAACAATTCACCAAACACTTTTGAGAAGACCTAGCACTCAGGAATTCCAATAAAATACTGACAAGAGTTCTAAGTACCTACAAAAAATTCATAAGGCCATAATCTAATGGGGAAAAATTAGTTTTATAGACATGAACACTTTCATATCAAATCTGTGTATCATATTATCAATTTAACAATTCACCAAACACTTTTGAGAAGACCTAGCACTCAGGAATTCCAATAAAATACTGACAAGAGTTCTAAGTACCTACAAAAAATTCATAAGGCCATAATCTAATAGGGAAAAATTAGTTTTATAGGCATGAACACTTTCATATCAAATCTGTGTATCATATTATCAATTTAACAATTCACCAAACACTTTTGAGAAGACCTAACACTCAAAAATTCTAATAAAATACTGACAAGAGTTCTAAGTACCTACAAAAAATTCATAAGGCCATAATCTAATAGGGAAAAATTAGTTTTATAGACATGAACACTTTCATATCAAATCTGTGTATCATATTATCAATTTAACAATTCACCAAACACTTTTGAGAAGACCTAACACTCAAAAATTCTAATAAAATACTGACAAGAGTTCTAAGTACCTACAAAAAATTCATAAGGCCATAATCTAATAGGGAAAAATTAGTTTTATAGGCATGAACACTTTCATATCAAATCTGTGTATCATATTATCAATTTAACAATTCACCAAACACTTTTGAGAAGACCTAACACTCAAAAATTCTAATAAAATACCGACAAGAGTTCTAAGTACCTACAAAAAATTCATAAGGCCATAATCTAATTGGGAAAAATAAGTTTTATAGACATGAACACCTTCATATCAAATCTGTGTATCATATTATCAATTTAACAATTCACCAAACACTTTTGAGAAGACCTAGCACTCAGGAATTCCAATAAAATACTGACAAGAGTTCTAAGTACCTACAAAAAATTCATAAGGCCATAATCTAATAGGGAAAAATTAGTTTTATAGGCATGAACACTTTCATATCAAATCTGTGTATCATATTATCAATTTAACAATTCACCAAACACTTTTGAGAAGACCTAACACTCAAAAATTCTAATAAAATACTGACAAGAGTTCTAAGTACCTACAAAAAATTCATAAGGCCATAATCTAATTGGGAAAAATTAGTTTTATAGACATGAACACCTTCATATCAAATCTGTGTATCATATTATCAATTTAACAATTCACCAAACACTTTTGAGAAGACCTAGCACTCAGGAATTCCAATAAAATACTGACAAGAGTTCTAAGTACCTACAAAAAATTCATAAGGCCATAATCTAATAGGGAAAAATTAGTTTTATAGGTATGAACACTTTCATATCAAATCTGTGTATCATATTATCAATTTAACAATTCACCAAACACTTTTGAGAAGACCTAACACTCAAAAATTCTAATAAAATACTGACAAGAGTTCTAAGTACCTACAATAAATTCATAAGGCCATAATCTAATAGGGAAAAATTAGTTTTATAGACATGAACACTTTCATATCAAATCTGTGTATCATATTATCAATTTAACAATTCACCAAACACTTTTGAGAAGACCTAACACTCAAAAATTCTAATAAAATACTGACAAGAGTTCTAAGTACCTACAAAAAATTCATAAGGCCATAATCTAATAGGGAAAAATTAGTTTTATAGGCATGAACACTTTCATATTAAATCTGTGTATCATATTATCAATTTAACAATTCACCAAACACTTTTGAGAAGACCTAGCACTCAGGAATTCCAATAAAATACTGACAAGAGTTCTAAGTATCTACAAAAAATTCATAAGGCCATAATCTAATAGGGAAAAATTAGTTTTATAGGCATGAACACTTTCATATCAAATCTGTGTATCATATTATCAATTTAACAATTCACCAAACACTTTTGAGAAGACTTAACACTCAAAAATTCTAATAAAATACTGACAAGAGTTCTAAGTACCTACAAAAAATTCATAAGGCCATAATCTAATAGGGAAAAATTAGTTTTATAGACATGAACACTTTCATTTCAAATCTGTGTATCATATTATCAATTTAACAATTCACCAAACACTTTTGAGAAGACCTAGCACTCAGGAATTCCAATAAAATACTGACAAGAGTTCTAAGTACCTACAAAAAATTCATAAGGCCATAATCTAATTGGGAAAAATTAGTTTTATAGACATGAACACCTTCATATCAAATCTGTGTATAATATTATCAATTTAACAATTCACCAAACACTTTTGAGAAGACCTAGCACTCAGGAATTCCAATAAAATACTGACAAGAGTTCTAAGTATCTACAAAAAATTCATAAGGCCATAATCTAATAGGGAAAAATTAGTTTTATAGACATGAACACTTTCATATCAAATCTGTGTATCATATTATCAATTTAACAATTCACCAAACACTTTTGAGAAGACTTAACACTCAAAAATTCTAATAAAATACTGACAAGAGTTCTAAGTATCTACAAAAAATTCATAAGGCCATAATCTAATAGGGAAAAATTAGTTTTATAGGCATGAACACTTTCACATCAAATCTGTGTATCATATTATCAATTTAACAATTCACCAAACACTTTTGAGCAGACCTAACACTCAGGAATTCCAATAAAATACTGACAAGAGTTCTAAGTACCTACAAAAAATTCATAAGGCCATAATCTAATTGGGAAAAATTAGTTTTATAGACATGAACACCTTCATATCAAATCTGTGTATCATCTTATCAATTTAACAATTCACCAAACACTTTTGAGATGACCTAGCACTCAGGAATTCCAATAAAATACTGACAAGAGTTCTAAGTACCTACAAAAAATTCATAAGGCCATAATCTAATAGGGAAAAATTAGTTTTATAGGCATGAACACTTTCATATCAAATCTGTGTATCATATTATCAATTTAACAATTCACCAAACACTTTTGAGAAGACCTAACACTCAAAAATTCTAATAAAATACTGACAAGAGTTCTAAGTACCTACAAAAAATTCATAAGGCCATAATCTAATAGGGAAAAATTAGTTTTATAGACATGAACACTTTCATATCAAATCTGTGTATCATATTATCAATTTAACAATTCACCAAACACTTTTGAGAAGACCTAACACTCAAAAATTCTAATAAAATACTGACAAGAGTTCTAAGTACCTACAAAAAATTCATAAGGCCAGAATCTAATAGGGAAAAATTAGTTTTATAGACATGAACACTTTCATATCAAATCTGTGTATCATATTATCAATTTAACAATTCACCAAACACTTTTGAGAAGACCTAACACTCAAAAATTCTAATAAAATACTGACAAGAGTTCTAAGTACCTACAAAAAATTCATAAGGCCATAATCTAATAGGGAAAAATTAGTTTTATAGGCATGAACACTTTCATATCAAATCTGTGTATCATATTATCAATTTAACAATTCACCAAACACTTTTGAGAAGACCTAACACTCAAAAATTCTAATAAAATACTGACAAGAGTTCTAAGTACCTACAAAAAATTCATAAGGCCAGAATCTAATAGGGAAAAATTAGTTTTATAGACATGAACACTTTCATATCAAATCTGTGTATCATATTATCAATTTAACAATTCACCAAACACTTTTGAGAAGACCTAACACTCAAAAATTCTAATAAAATACTGACAAGAGTTCTAAGTACCTACAAAAAATTCATAAGGCCATAATCTAATAGGGAAAAATTAGTTTTATAGGCATGAACACTTTCATATCAAATCTGTGTATCATATTATCAATTTAACAATTCACCAAACACTTTTGAGAAGACCTAACACTCAAAAATTCTAATAAAATACTGACAAGAGTTCTAAGTACCTACAAAAAATTCATAAGGCCATAATCAAATAGGGAAAAATTAGTTTTATAGGCATGAACACTTTCATATCAAATCTGTGTATCATATTATCAATTTAACAATTCACCAAACACTTTTGAGAATACCTAACACTCAAAAATTCTAATAAAATACTGACAAGAGTTCTAAGTACCTACAAAAAATTCATAAGGCCATAATCTAATAGGGAAAAATTAGTTTTATAGGCATGAACACTTTCATATCAAATCTGTGTATCATATTATCAATTTAACAATTCACCAAACACTTTTGAGCAGACCTAGCACTCAGGAATTCCAATAAAATACTGACAAGAGTTCTAAGTACCTACAAAAAATTCATAAGGCCATAATCTAATTGGGAAAAATTAGTTTTATAGACATGAACACCTTCATATCAAATCTGTGTATCATATTATCAATTTAACAATTCACCAAACACTTTTGAGAAGACCTAGCACTCAGGAATTCCAATAAAATACTGACGAGAGTTCTAAGTACCTACAAAAAATTCATAAGGCCATAATCTAATAGGGAAAAATTAGTTTTATAGGCATGAACACTTTCACATCAAATCTGTGTATCATATTATCAATTTAACAATTCACCAAACACTTTTGAGAAGACCTAACACTCAAAAATTCTAATAAAATACTGACAAGAGTTCTAAGTACCTACAAAAAATTCATAAGGCCATAATCTAATAGGGAAAAATTAGTTTTATAGACATGAACACTTTCATATCAAATCTGTGTATCATATTATCAATTTAACAATTCACCAAACACTTTTGAGAAGACCTAACACTCAAAAATTCTAATAAAATACTGACAAGAGTTCTAAGTACCTACAAAAAATTCATAAGGCCATAATCTAATAGGGAAAAATTAGTTTTATAGGCATGAACACTTTCATATTAAATCTGTGTATCATATTATAAATTTAACAATTCACCAAACACTTTTGAGAAGACCTAACACACAAAAATTCTAATAAAATACTGACAAGAGTTCTAAGTACCTACAAAAAATTCATAAGGCCATAATCTAATAGGGAAAAATTAGTTTTATAGACATGAACACTTTCATATCAAATCTGTGTATCATATTATCAATTTAACAATTCACCAAACACTTTTGAGAAGACCTAGCACTCAGGAATTCCAATAAAATACTGACAAGAGTTCTAAGTACCTACAAAAAATTCATAAGGCCATAATCTAATAGGGAAAAATTAGTTTTATAGGCATGAACACTTTCATATCAAATCTGTGTATCATATTATCAATTTAACAATTCACCAAACACTTTTGAGAAGACCTAGCACTCAGGAACTCCAATAAAATACTGACAAGAGTTCTAAGTACCTACAAAAAATTCATAAAGCCATAATCTAATAGGGAAAAATTAGTTTTATAAGCATGAACACTTTCATATCAAATCTGTGTATCATATTATCAATTTAACAATTCACCAAACACTTTTGAGAAGACCTAACACTCAAAAATTCTAATAAAATACTGACAAGAGTTCTAAGTACCTACAAAAAATTCATAAGGCCGTAATCTAATTGGGAAAAATTAGTTTTATAGGCATGAACACTTTCATATCAAATCTGTGTATCATATTATCAATTTAATAATACACCAAACACTTTTGAGAAGACCTAACACTCAAAAATTCTAATAAAATACTGACAAGAGTTCTAAGTACCTACAAAAAATTCATAAGGCCATAATCTAATAGGGAAAAATTAGTTTTATAGGCATGAACACTTTCATATCAAATCTGTGTATCATATTATCAATTTAACAATTCACCAAACACTTTTGAGAAGACCTAACACTCAAAAATTCTAATAAAATACTGACAAGAGTTCTAAGTACCTACAAAAAATTCATAAGGCCGTAATCTAATTGGGAAAAATTAGTTTTATAGGCATGAACACTTTCATATCAAATCTGTGTATCATATTATCAATTTAATAATACACCAAACACTTTTGAGAAGACCTAACACTCAAAAATTCTAATAAAATACTGACAAGAGTTCTAAGTACCCACAAAAAATTCATAAGGCCATAATCTAATAGGGAAAAATTAGTTTTATAGGCATGAACACTTTCATATCAAATCTGTGTATCATATTATCAATTTAACAATTCACCAAACACTTTTGAGAAGACCTAGCACTCAGGAATTCCAATAAAATACTGACAAGAGTTCTAAGTACCTACAAAAAATTCATAAGGCCATAATCTAATGGGGAAAAATTAGTTTTATAGACATGAACACTTTCATATCAAATCTGTGTATCATATTATCAATTTAACAATTCACCAAACACTTTTGAGAAGACCTAGCACTCAGGAATTCCAATAAAATACTGACAAGAGTTCTAAGTACCTACAAAAAATTCATAAGGCCATAATCTAATAGGGAAAAATTAGTTTTATAGGCATGAACACTTTCATATCAAATCTGTGTATCATATTATCAATTTAACAATTCACCAAACACTTTTGAGAAGACCTAACACTCAAAAATTCTAATAAAATACTGACAAGAGTTCTAAGTACCTACAAAAAATTCATAAGGCCATAATCTAATAGGGAAAAATTAGTTTTATAGACATGAACACTTTCATATCAAATCTGTGTATCATATTATCAATTTAACAATTCACCAAACACTTTTGAGAAGACCTAACACTCAAAAATTCTAATAAAATACTGACAAGAGTTCTAAGTACCTACAAAAAATTCATAAGGCCATAATCTAATAGGGAAAAATTAGTTTTATAGGCATGAACACTTTCATATCAAATCTGTGTATCATATTATCAATTTAACAATTCACCAAACACTTTTGAGAAGACCTAACACTCAAAAATTCTAATAAAATACCGACAAGAGTTCTAAGTACCTACAAAAAATTCATAAGGCCATAATCTAATTGGGAAAAATAAGTTTTATAGACATGAACACCTTCATATCAAATCTGTGTATCATATTATCAATTTAACAATTCACCAAACACTTTTGAGAAGACCTAGCACTCAGGAATTCCAATAAAATACTGACAAGAGTTCTAAGTACCTACAAAAAATTCATAAGGCCATAATCTAATAGGGAAAAATTAGTTTTATAGGCATGACACTTTCATATCAAATCTGTGTATCATATTATCAATTTAACAATTCACCAAACACTTTTGAGAAGACCTAACACTCAAAAATTCTAATAAAATACTGACAAGAGTTCTAAGTACCTACAAAAAATTCATAAGGCCATAATCTAATTGGGAAAAATTAGTTTTATAGACATGAACACCTTCATATCAAATCTGTGTATCATATTATCAATTTAACAATTCACCAAACACTTTTGAGAAGACCTAGCACTCAGGAATTCCAATAAAATACTGACAAGAGTTCTAAGTACCTACAAAAAATTCATAAGGCCATAATCTAATAGGGAAAAATTAGTTTTATAGGTATGAACACTTTCATATCAAATCTGTGTATCATATTATCAATTTAACAATTCACCAAACACTTTTGAGAAGACCTAACACTCAAAAATTCTAATAAAATACTGACAAGAGTTCTAAGTACCTACAATAAATTCATAAGGCCATAATCTAATAGGGAAAAATTAGTTTTATAGACATGAACACTTTCATATCAAATCTGTGTATCATATTATCAATTTAACAATTCACCAAACACTTTTGAGAAGACCTAACACTCAAAAATTCTAATAAAATACTGACAAGAGTTCTAAGTACCTACAAAAAATTCATAAGGCCATAATCTAATAGGGAAAAATTAGTTTTATAGGCATGAACACTTTCATATTAAATCTGTGTATCATATTATCAATTTAACAATTCACCAAACACTTTTGAGAAGACCTAGCACTCAGGAATTCCAATAAAATACTGACAAGAGTTCTAAGTATCTACAAAAAATTCATAAGGCCATAATCTAATAGGGAAAAATTAGTTTTATAGGCATGAACACTTTCATATCAAATCTGTGTATCATATTATCAATTTAACAATTCACCAAACACTTTTGAGAAGACTTAACACTCAAAAATTCTAATAAAATACTGACAAGAGTTCTAAGTACCTACAAAAAATTCATAAGGCCATAATCTAATAGGGAAAAATTAGTTTTATAGACATGAACACTTTCATTTCAAATCTGTGTATCATATTATCAATTTAACAATTCACCAAACACTTTTGAGAAGACCTAGCACTCAGGAATTCCAATAAAATACTGACAAGAGTTCTAAGTACCTACAAAAAATTCATAAGGCCATAATCTAATTGGGAAAAATTAGTTTTATAGACATGAACACCTTCATATCAAATCTGTGTATCATATTATCAATTTAACAATTCACCAAACACTTTTGAGAAAACCTAGCACTCAGGAATTCCAATAAAATACTGACAAGAGTTCTAAGTATCTACAAAAAATTCATAAGGCCATAATCTAATAGGGAAAAATTAGTTTTATAGACATGAACACTTTCATATCAAATCTGTGTATCATATTATCAATTTAACAATTCACCAAACACTTTTGAGAAGACTTAACCCTCAAAAATTCTAATAAAATACTGACAAGAGTTCTAAGTATCTACAAAAAATTCATAAGGCCATAATCTAATAGGGAAAAATTAGTTTTATAGGCATGAACACTTTCACATCAAATCTGTGTATCATATTATCAATTTAACAATTCACCAAACACTTTTGAGCAGACCTAACACTCAGGAATTCCAATAAAATACTGACAAGAGTTCTAAGTACCTACAAAAAATTCATAAGGCCATAATCTAATTGGGAAAAATTAGTTTTATAGACATGAACACCTTCATATCAAATCTGTGTATCATATTATCAATTTAACAATTCACCAAACACTTTTGAGAAGACCTAGCACTCAGGAATTCCAATAAAATACTGACAAGAGTTCTAAGTACCTACAAAAAATTCATAAGGCCATAATCTAATAGGGAAAAATTAGTTTTATAGGCATGAACACTTTCATATCAAATCTGTGTATCATATTATCAATTTAACAATTCACCAAACACTTTTGAGAAGACCTAACACTCAAAAATTCTAATAAAATACTGACAAGAGTTCTAAGTACCTACAAAAAACTCATAAGGCCATAATCTAATAGGGAAAAATTAGTTTTATAGACATGAACACTTTCATATCAAATCTGTGTATCATATTATCAATTTAACAATTCACCAAACACTTTTGAGAAGACCTAACACTCAAAAATTCTAATAAAATACTGACAAGAGTTCTAAGTACCTACAAAAAATTCATAAGGCCAGAATCTAATAGGGAAAAATTAGTTTTATAGACATGAACACTTTCATATCAAATCTGTGTATCATATTATCAATTTAACAATTCACCAAACACTTTTGAGAAGACCTAACACTCAAAAATTCTAATAAAATACTGACAAGAGTTCTAAGTACCTACAAAAAATTCATAAGGCCATAATCTAATAGGGAAAAATTAGTTTTATAGGCATGAACACTTTCATATCAAATCTGTGTATCATATTATCAATTTAACAATTCACCAAACACTTTTGAGAAGACCTAACACTCAAAAATTCTAATAAAATACTGACAAGAGTTCTAAGTACCTACAAAAAATTCATAAGGCCATAATCAAATAGGGAAAAATTAGTTTTATAGGCATGAACACTTTCATATCAAATCTGTGTATCATATTATCAATTTAACAATTCACCAAACACTTTTGAGAAGACCTAACACTCAAAAATTCTAATAAAATACTGACAAGAGTTCTAAGTACCTACAAAAAATTCATAAGGCCATAATCTAATTGGGAAAAATTAGTTTTATAGACATGAACACCTTCATATCAAATCTGTGTATCATATTATCAATTTAACAATTCACCAAACACTTTTGAGAAGACCTAGCACTCAGGAATTCCAATAAAATACTGACAAGAGTTCTAAGTACCTACAAAAAATTCATAAGGCCATAATCTAATAGGGAAAAATTAGTTTTATAGGCATGAACACTTTCATATCAAATCTGTGTATCATATTATCAATTTAACAATTCACCAAACACTTTTGAGAAGACCTAACACTCAAAAATTCTAATAAAATACTGACAAGAGTTCTAAGTACCTACAAAAAATTCATAAGGCCATAATCTAATAGGGAAAAATTAGTTTTATAGACATGAACACTTTCATATCAAATCTGTGTATCATATTATCAATTTAACAATTCACCAAACACTTTTGAGAAGACCTAACACTCAAAAATTCTAATAAAATACTGACAAGAGTTCTAAGTACCTACAAAAAATTCATAAGGCCAGAATCTAATAGGGAAAAATTAGTTTTATAGACATGAACACTTTCATATCAAATCTGTGTATCATATTATCAATTTAACAATTCACCAAACACTTTTGAGAAGACCTAACACTCAAAAATTCTAATAAAATACTGACAAGAGTTCTAAGTACCTACAAAAAATTCATAAGGCCATAATCTAATAGGGAAAAATTAGTTTTATAGGCATGAACACTTTCATATCAAATCTGTGTATCATATTATCAATTTAACAATTCACCAAACTCTTTTGAGAAGACCTAACACTCAAAAATTCTAATAAAATACTGACAAGAGTTCTAAGTACCTACAAAAAATTCATAAGGCCATAATCAAATAGGGAAAAATTAGTTTTATAGGCATGAACACTTTCATATCAAATCTGTGTATCATATTATCAATTTAACAATTCACCAAACACTTTTGAGAAGACCTAACACTCAAAAATTCTAATAAAATACTGACAAGAGTTCTAAGTACCTACAAAAAATTCATAAGGCCATAATCTAATAGGGAAAAATTAGTTTTATAGGCATGAACACTTTCATATCAAATCTGTGTATCATATTATCAATTTAACAATTCACCAAACACTTTTGAGCAGACCTAGCACTCAGGAATTCCAATAAAATACTGACAAGAGTTCTAAGTACCTACAAAAAATTCATAAGGCCATAATCTAATTGGGAAAAATTAGTTTTATAGACATGAACACCTTCATATCAAATCTGTGTATCATATTATCAATTTAACAATTCACCAAACACTTTTGAGAAGACCTAGCACTCAGGAATTCCAATAAAATACTGACGAGAGTTCTAAGTACCTACAAAAAATTCATAAGGCCATAATCTAATAGGGAAAAATTAGTTTTATAGGCATGAACACTTTCATATCAAATCTGTGTATCATATTATCAATTTAACAATTCACCAAACACTTTTGAGAAGACCTAACACTCAAAAATTCTAATAAAATACTGACAAGAGTTCTAAGTACCTACAAAAAATTCATAAGGCCATAATCTAATTGGGAAAAATTAGTTTTATAGACATGAACACCTTCATATCAAATCTGTGTATCATATTATCAATTTAACAATTCACCAAACACTTTTGAGAAGACCTAGCACTCAGGAATTCCAATAAAATACTGACAAGAGTTCTAAGTACCTACAAAAAATTCATAAGGCCATAATCTAATGGGGAAAAATTAGTTTTATAGGCATGAACACTTTCACATCAAATCTGTGTATCATATTATCAATTTAACAATTCACCAAACACTTTTGAGAAGACCTAACACTCAAAAATTCTAATAAAATACTGACAAGAGTTCTAAGTACCTACAAAAAATTCATAAGGCCATAATCTAATAGGGAAAAATTAGTTTTATAGACATGAACACTTTCATATCAAATCTGTGTATCATATTATCAATTTAACAATTCACCAAACACTTTTGAGAAGACCTAACACTCAAAAATTCTAATAAAATACTGACAAGAGTTCTAAGTACCTACAAAAAATTCATAAGGCCATAATCTAATAGGGAAAAATTAGTTTTATAGGCATGAACACTTTCATATTAAATCTGTGTATCATATTATAAATTTAACAATTCACCAAACACTTTTGAGAAGACCTAACACACAAAAATTCTAATAAAATACTGACAAGAGTTCTAAGTACCTACAAAAAATTCATAAGGCCATAATCTAATAGGGAAAAATTAGTTTTATAGACATGAACACTTTCATATCAAATCTGTGTATCATATTATCAATTTAACAATTCACCAAACACTTTTGAGAAGACCTAGCACTCAGGAATTCCAATAAAATACTGACAAGAGTTCTAAGTACCTACAAAAAATTCATAAGGCCATAATCTAATAGGGAAAAATTAGTTTTATAGGCATGAACACTTTCATATCAAATCTGTGTATCATATTATCAATTTAACAATTCACCAAACACTTTTGAGAAGACCTAGCACTCAGGAACTCCAATAAAATACTGACAAGAGTTCTAAGTACCTACAAAAAATTCATAAAGCCATAATCTAATAGGGAAAAATTAGTTTTATAAGCATGAACACTTTCATATCAAATCTGTGTATCATATTATCAATTTAACAATTCACCAAACACTTTTGAGAAGACCTAACACTCAAAAATTCTAATAAAATACTGACAAGAGTTCTAAGTACCTACAAAAAATTCATAAGGCCGTAATCTAATTGGGAAAAATTAGTTTTATAGGCATGAACACTTTCATATCAAATCTGTGTATCATATTATCAATTTAATAATACACCAAACACTTTTGAGAAGACCTAACACTCAAAAATTCTAATAAAATACTGACAAGAGTTCTAAGTACCTACAAAAAATTCATAAGGCCATAATCTAATAGGGAAAAATTAGTTTTATAGGCATGAACACTTTCATATCAAATCTGTGTATCATATTATCAATTTAACAATTCACCAAACACTTTTGAGAAGACCTAACACTCAAAAATTCTAATAAAATACTGACAAGAGTTCTAAGTACCTACAAAAAATTCATAAGGCCGTAATCTAATTGGGAAAAATTAGTTTTATAGGCATGAACACTTTCATATCAAATCTGTGTATCATATTATCAATTTAATAATACACCAAACACTTTTGAGAAGACCTAACACTCAAAAATTCTAATAAAATACTGACAAGAGTTCTAAGTACCCACAAAAAATTCATAAGGCCATAATCTAATAGGGAAAAATTAGTTTTATAGGCATGAACACTTTCATATCAAATCTGTGTATCATATTATCAATTTAACAATTCACCAAACACTTTTGAGAAGACCTAGCACTCAGGAATTCCAATAAAATACTGACAAGAGTTCTAAGTACCTACAAAAAATTCATAAGGCCATAATCTAATGGGGAAAAATTAGTTTTATAGACATGAACACCTTCATATCAAATCTGTGTATCATATTATCAATTTAACAATTCACCAAACACTTTTGAGAAGACCTAGCACTCAGGAATTCCAATAAAATACTGACAAGAGTTCTAAGTACCTACAAAAAATTCATAAGGCCATAATCTAATAGGGAAAAATTAGTTTTATAGGCATGAACACTTTCATATCAAATCTGTGTATCATATTATCAATTTAACAATTCACCAAACACTTTTGAGAAGACCTAACACTCAAAAATTCTAATAAAATACTGACAAGAGTTCTAAGTACCTACAAAAAATTCATAAGGCCATAATCTAATAGGGAAAAATTAGTTTTATAGACATGAACACTTTCATATCAAATCTGTGTATCATATTATCAATTTAACAATTCACCAAACACTTTTGAGAAGACCTAACACTCAAAAATTCTAATAAAATTCTGACAAGAGTTCTAAGTACCTACAAAAAATTCATAAGGCCATAATCTAATAGGGAAAAATTAGTTTTATAGACATGAACACTTTCATATCAAATCTGTGTATCATATTATCAATTTAACAATTCACCAAACACTTTTGAGAAGACCTAGCACTCAGGAATTCCAATAAAATACTGACAAGGGTTCTAAGTACCTACAAAAAATTCATAAGGCCATAATCTAATTGGGAAAAATTAGTTTTATAGACATGAACACCTTCATATCAAATCTGTGTATCATATTATCAATTTAACAATTCACCAAACACTTTTGAGAAGACCTAGCACTCAGGAATTCCAATAAAATACTGACAAGAGTACTAAGTAAATACAAAAAATTCATAAGGCCATAATCTAATTGGGAAAAATTAGTTTTATAGGCATGAACACTTTCATATCAAATCTGTGTATCATATTATCAATTTAACAATTCACCAAACACTTTTGAGAAGACCTAACACTCAAAAATTCTAATAAAATACTGACAAGAGTTCTAAGTACCTACAAAAAATTCATAAGGCCATAATCTAATTGGGAAAAATTAGTTTTATAGACATGAACACCTTCATATCAAATCTGTGTATCATATTATCAATTTAACAATTCACCAAACACTTTTGAGAAGACCTAGCACTCAGGAATTCCAATAAAATACTGACAAGAGTTCTAAGTACCTACAAAAAATTCATAAGGCCATAATCTAATAGGGAAAAATTAGTTTTATAGGCATGAACACTTTCATATCAAATCTGTGTATCATATTATCAATTTAACAATTCACCAAACACTTTTGAGAAGACCTAACACACAAAAATTCTAATAAAATACTGACAAGAGTTCTAAGTACCTACAAAAAATTCATAAGGCCATAATCTAATAGGGAAAAATTAGTTTTATAGACATGAACACTTTCATATCAAATCTGTGTATCATATTATCAATTTAACAATTCACCAAACACTTTTGAGAAGACCTAGCACTCAGGAATTCCAATAAAATACTGACAAGAGTTCTAAGTACCTACAAAAAATTCATAAGGCCATAATCTAATAGGGAAAAATTAGTTTTATAGGCATGAACACTTTCATATCAAATCTGTGTATCATATTATCAATTTAACAATTCACCAAACACTTTTGAGAAGACCTAACACTCAAAAATTCTAATAAAATACTGACAAGAGTTCTAAGTACCTACAAAAAATTCATAAGGTCATAATCTAATTGGGAAAAATTAGTTTTATAGACATGAACACCTTCATATCAAATCTGTGTATCATATTATCAATTTAACAATTCACCAAACACTTTTGAGAAGACCTAGCACTCAGGAATTCTAATAAAATACTGACAAGAGTTCTAAGTACCTACAAAAAATTCATAAGGTCATAATCTAATTGGGAAAAATTAGTTTTATAGACATGAACACCTTCATATCAAATCTGTGTATCATATTATCAATTTAACAATTCACCAAACACTTTTGAGAAGACCTAGCACTCAGGAATTCTAATAAAATACTGACAAGAGTTCTAAGTACCTACAAAAAATTCATAAGGCCATAATCTAATAGGGAAAAATTAGTTTTATAGACATGAACACCTTCATATCAAATCTGTGTATCATATTATCAATTTAACAATTCACCAAACACTTTTGAGAAGACCTAGCACTCAGGAATTCCAATAAAATACTGACAAGAGTTCTAAGTACCTACAAAAAATTCATAAGGCCATAATCTAATAGGGAAAAATTAGTTTTATAGGCATGAACACTTTCATATCAAATCTGTGTATCATATTATCAATTTAACAATTCACCAAACACTTTTGAGAAGACCTAACACTCAAAAATTCTAATAAAATACTGACAAGAGTTCTAAGTACCTACAAAAAATTCATAAGGCCATAATCTAATAGGGAAAAATTAGTTTTATAGACATGAACACTTTCATATCAAATCTGTGTATCATATTATCAATTTAACAATTCACCAAACACTTTTGAGAAGACCTAACACTCAAAAATTCTAATAAAATTCTGACAAGAGTTCTAAGTACCTACAAAAAATTCATAAGGCCATAATCTAATAGGGAAAAATTAGTTTTATAGACATGAACACTTTCATATCAAATCTGTGTATCATATTATCAATTTAACAATTCACCAAACACTTTTGAGAAGACCTAGCACTCAGGAATTCCAATAAAATACTGACAAGGGTTCTAAGTACCTACAAAAAATTCATAAGGCCATAATCTAATTGGGAAAAATTAGTTTTATAGACATGAACACCTTCATATCAAATCTGTGTATCATATTATCAATTTAACAATTCACCAAACACTTTTGAGAAGACCTAGCACTCAGGAATTCCAATAAAATACTGACAAGAGTACTAAGTACCTACAAAAAATTCATAAGGCCATAATCTAATTGGGAAAAATTAGTTTTATAGGCATGAACACTTTCATATCAAATCTGTGTATCATATTATCAATTTAACAATTCACCAAACACTTTTGAGAAGACCTAACACTCAAAAATTCTAATAAAATACTGACAAGAGTTCTAAGTACCTACAAAAAATTCATAAGGCCATAATCTAATTGGGAAAAATTAGTTTTATAGACATGAACACCTTCATATCAAATCTGTGTATCATATTATCAATTTAACAATTCACCAAACACTTTTGAGAAGACCTAGCACTCAGGAATTCCAATAAAATACTGACAAGAGTTCTAAGTACCTACAAAAAATTCATAAGGCCATAATCTAATAGGGAAAAATTAGTTTTATAGGCATGAACACTTTCATATCAAATCTGTGTATCATATTATCAATTTAACAATTCACCAAACACTTTTGAGAAGACCTAACACACAAAAATTCTAATAAAATACTGACAAGAGTTCTAAGTACCTACAAAAAATTCATAAGGCCATAATCTAATAGGGAAAAATTAGTTTTATAGACATGAACACTTTCATATCAAATCTGTGTATCATATTATCAATTTAACAATTCACCAAACACTTTTGAGAAGACCTAGCACTCAGGAATTCCAATAAAATACTGACAAGAGTTCTAAGTACCTACAAAAAATTCATAAGGCCATAATCTAATAGGGAAAAATTAGTTTTATAGGCATGAACACTTTCATATCAAATCTGTGTATCATATTATCAATTTAACAATTCACCAAACACTTTTGAGAAGACCTAACACTCAAAAATTCTAATAAAATACTGACAAGAGTTCTAAGTACCTACAAAAAATTCATAAGGTCATAATCTAATTGGGAAAAATTAGTTTTATAGACATGAACACCTTCATATCAAATCTGTGTATCATATTATCAATTTAACAATTCACCAAACACTTTTGAGAAGACCTAGCACTCAGGAATTCTAATAAAATACTGACAAGAGTTCTAAGTACCTACAAAAAATTCATAAGGTCATAATCTAATTGGGAAAAATTAGTTTTATAGACATGAACACCTTCATATCAAATCTGTGTATCATATTATCAATTTAACAATTCACCAAACACTTTTGAGAAGACCTAGCACTCAGGAATTCTAATAAAATACTGACAAGAGTTCTAAGTACCTACAAAAAATTCATAAGGCCATAATCTAATAGGGAAAAATTAGTTTTATAGACATGAACACCTTCATATCAAATCTGTGTGTCGTATCAATTTAACAATTCACCAAACACTTTTGAGAAGACCTAGCACTCAAGAATTCTAATAAAATACTGACAAGACTTCTATGTACCTATAAAAATTTCATAAGGCCATAATCTAATAGGGAAAAATTAGTTTTATAGACATGAACACCTTCATATCAAATCTGTGTATCATATTATCAATTTAACAATTCACCAAACACTTTTGAGAAGACCTAGCACTCAGGAATTCTAATAAAATACTGACAAGAGTTCTAAGTACCTACAAAAAATTCATAAGGCCGTAATCTAATTGGGAAAAATTAGTTTTATAGGCATGAACACTTTCATATCAAATCTGTGTATCATATTATCAATTTAATAATACACCAAACACTTTTGAGAAGACCTAACACTCAAAAATTCTAATAAAATACTGACAAGAGTTCTAAGTACCCACAAAAAATTCATAAGGCCATAATCTAATAGGGAAAAATTAGTTTTATAGGCATGAACACTTTCATATCAAATCTGTGTATCATATTATCAATTTAACAATTCACCAAACACTTTTGAGAAGACCTAACACTCAAAAATTCTAATAAAATACTGACAAGAGTTCTAAGTACCCACAAAAAATTCATAAGGCCATAATCTAATAGGGAAAAATTAGTTTTATAGGCATGAACACTTTCATATCAAATCTGTGAATCATATTATCAATTTAACAATTCACCAAACACTTTTGAGAAGACCTAGCACTCAGGAATTCCAATAAAATACTGACAAGAGTTCTAAGTACCTACAAAAAATTCATAAGGCCATAATCTAATAGGGAAAAATTAGTTTTATAGGCATGAACACTTTCATATCAAATCTGTGTATCATATTATCAATTTAACAATTCACCAAACACTTTTGAGAAGACCTAACACTCAAAAATTCTAATAAAATACTGACAAGAGTTCTAAGTACCCACAAAAAATTCATAAGGCCATAATCTAATAGGGAAAAATTAGTTTTATAGGCATGAACACTTTCATATCAAATCTGTGAATCATATTATCAATTTAACAATTCACCAAACACTTTTGAGAAGACCTAGCACTCAGGAATTCCAATAAAATACTGACAAGAGTTCTAAGTACCTACAAAAAATTCATAAGGCCATAATCTAATGGGGAAAAATTAGTTTTATAGACATGAACACCTTCATATCAAATCTGTGTATCATATTATCAATTTAACAATTCACCAAACACTTTTGGGAAGACCTAGCACTCAGGAATTCCAATAAAATACTGACAAGAGTTCTAAGTACCTACAAAAAATTCATAAGGCCATAATCTAAAAGGGAAAAATTAGTTTTATAGACATGAACACTTTCATATCAAATCTGTGTATCATATTATCAATTTAACAATTCACCAAACACTTTTGAGAAGACCTAACACTCAAAAATTCTAATAAAATACTGACAAGAGTTCTAAGTACCTACAAAAAATTCATAAGGCCATAATCTAATAGGGAAAAATTAGTTTTATAGACATGAACACTTTCATATCAAATCTGTGTATCATATTATCAATTTAACAATTCACCAAACACTTTTGAGAAGACCTAACACTCAAAAATTCTAATAAAATACTGACAAGAGTTCTAAGTACCTACAAAAAATTCATAAGGCCATAATCTAATAGGGAAAAATTAGTTTTATAGGCATGAACACATTCATATCAAATCTGTGTATCATATTATCAATTTAACAATTCACCAAACACTTTTGAGAAGACCTAACACTCAAAAATTCTAATAAAATTCTGACAAGAGTTCTAAGTACCTACAAAAAATTCATAAGGCTATAATCTAATAGGGAAAAATTAGTTTTATAGACATGAACACTTTCATATCAAATCTGTGTATCATATTATCAATTTAACAATTCACCAAACACTTTTGAGAAGACCTAGCACTCAGGAATTCCAATAAAATACTGACAAGAGTTCTAAGTACCTACAAAAAATTCATAAGGCCATAATCTAATAGGGAAAAATTAGTTTTATAGGCATGAACACTTTCCTATCAAATCTGTGTATCATATCAATTTAACAATTCACCAAACACTTTTGAGAAGACCTAACACTCAAAAATTCTAATAAAATACTGACAAGAGTTCTAAGTACCTACAAAAAATTCATAAGGTCATAATCTAATTGGGAAAAATTAGTTTTATAGACATGAACACCTTCATATCAAATCTGTGTATCATATTATCAATTTAACAATTCACCAAACACTTTTGAGAAGACCTAGCACTCAGGAATTCTAATAAAATACTGACAAGAGTTCTAAGTACCTACAAAAAATTCATAAGGCCATAATCTAATTGGGAAAAATTAGTTTTATAGACATGAACACCTTCATATCAAATCTGTGTATCATATTATCAATTTAACAATTCACCAAACACTTTTGAGAAGACCTAGCACTCAGGAATTCTAATAAAATACTGACAAGAGTTCTAAGTACCTACAAAAAATTCATAAGGCCATAATCTAATAGGGAAAAATTAGTTTTATAGACATGAACACCTTCATATCAAATCTGTGTATCATATTATCAATTTAACAATTCACCAAACACTTTTGAGAAGACCTAGCACTCAGGAATTCTAATAAAATACTGACAAGAGTTCTAAGTACCTACAAAAAATTCATAAGGCCATAATCTAATAGGGAAAAATTAGTTTTATAGGCATGAACACTTTCATATCAAATCTGTGTATCATATTATCAATTTAACAATTCACCAAACACTTTTGAGAAGACCTAACACTCAAAAATTCTAATAAAATACTGACAAGAGTTCTAAGTACCCACAAAAAATTCATAAGGCCATAATCTAATAGGGAAAAATTAGTTTTATAGGCATGAACACTTTCATATCAAATCTGTGAATCATATTATCAATTTAACAATTCACCAAACACTTTTGAGAAGACCTAGCACTCAGGAATTCCAATAAAATACTGACAAGAGTTCTAAGTACCTACAAAAAATTCATAAGGCCATAATCTAATGGGGAAAAATTAGTTTTATAGACATGAACACCTTCATATCAAATCTGTGTATCATATTATCAATTTAACAATTCACCAAACACTTTTGAGAAGACCTAGCACTCAGGAATTCCAATAAAATACTGACAAGAGTTCTAAGTACCTACAAAAAATTCATAAGGCCATAATCTAATAGGGAAAAATTAGTTTTATAGGCATGAACACTTTCATATCAAGTCTGTGTATCATATTATCAATTTAACAATTCACCAAACACTTTTGAGAAGACCTAACACTCAAAAATTCTAATAAAATACTGACAAGAGTTCTAAGTACCTACAAAAAATTCATAAGGCCATAATCTAAAAGGGAAAAATTAGTTTTATAGACATGAACACTTTCATATCAAATCTGTGTATCATATTATCAATTTAACAATTCACCAAACACTTTTGAGAAGACCTAACACTCAAAAATTCTAATAAAATACTGACAAGAGTTCTAAGTACCTACAAAAAATTCATAAGGCCATAATCTAATAGGGAAAAATTAGTTTTATAGACATGAACACTTTCATATCAAATCTGTGTATCATATTATCAATTTAACAATTCACCAAACACTTTTGAGAAGACCTAACACTCAAAAATTCTAATAAAATACTGACAAGAGTTCTAAGTACCTACAAAAAATTCATAAGGCCATAATCTAATAGGGAAAAATTAGTTTTATAGGCATGAACACATTCATATCGAATCTGTGTATCATATTATCAATTTAACAATTCACCAAACACTTTTGAGAAGACCTAACACTCAAAAATTCTAATAAAATTCTGACAAGAGTTCTAAGTACCTACAAAAAATTCATAAGGCTATAATCTAATAGGGAAAAATTAGTTTTATAGACATGAACACTTTCATATCAAATCTGTGTATCATATTATCAATTTAACAATTCACCAAACACTTTTGAGAAGACCTAGCACTCAGGAATTCCAATAAAATACTGACAAGAGTTCTAAGTACCTACAAAAAATTCATAAGGCCATAATCTAATAGGGAAAAATTAGTTTTATAGGCATGAACACTTTCCTATCAAATCTGTGTATCATATCAATTTAACAATTCACCAAACACTTTTGAGAAGACCTAACACTCAAAAATTCTAATAAAATACTGACAAGAGTTCTAAGTACCTACAAAAAATTCATAAGGTCATAATCTAATTGGGAAAAATTAGTTTTATAGACATGAACACCTTCATATCAAATCTGTGTATCATATTATCAATTTAACAATTCACCAAACACTTTTGAGAAGACCTAGCACTCAGGAATTCTAATAAAATACTGACAAGAGTTCTAAGTACCTACAAAAAATTCATAAGGCCATAATCTAATTGGGAAAAATTAGTTTTATAGACATGAACACTTTCATATCAAATCTGTGTATCATATTATCAATTTAACAATTCACCAAACACTTTTGAGAAGACCTAGCACTCAGGAATTCTAATAAAATACTGACAAGAGTTCTAAGTACCTACAAAAAATTCATAAGGCCATAATCTAATAGGGAAAAATTAGTTTTATAGACATGAACACCTTCATATCAAATCTGTGTATCATATTATCAATTTAACAATTCACCAAACACTTTTGAGAAGACCTAGCACTCAGGAATTCTAATAAAATACTGACAAGAGTTCTAAGTACCTACAAAAAATTCATAAGGCCATAATCTAATAGGGAAAAATTAGTTTTATAGACATGAACACCTTCATATCAAATCTGTGTATCATATTATCAATTTAACAATTCACCAAACACTTTTGAGAAGACCTAGCACTCAGGAATTCTAATAAAATACTGACAAGAGTTCTAAGTACCTACAAAAAATTCATAAGGCCATAATCTAATAGGGAAAAATTAGTTTTATAGACATGAACACCTTCATATCAAATCTGTCCACCACGACAGAATTACGTCGGAATTAATATTTCTCTCGTATAGAGGCAAAGATTATTATAGCTAACGCTATAGCTATAATAATCTTTGGTAGAGGTTAGACGCACAACTTTGTCAGTGGACAGCTGCTAAGTTTAAATAATATGTATGTACACGTTTTTTCCTTAATAATTATAATAAAGAACTATATTTTAGGTCGTTGTGGAAGAGGAAACCACGTTAAAGAGTCTAAAATCAACGAGTTCTGCTCCGAATATGACATTGACAACGATAAAAATTCTTTATTATATTTAATAAAAATGAATGTTGATTTATATTTATGATTTATAATTTGAATGATTGATGGCTTGATACAGCAGGCCAGGGTTGAAATGCGCTTATACTACAACGTTGTGTTCCTATGTAAACAAGTTGGTTGCCTTGGTCAGGTTTAGCAGCCTGTTCGCTAATTTGTCCTCTGGATAAAAGTCTTTCGGATTGGGTCATCCCTGAAAGTGCCTCCAGTAAGTTAAAGTTTCATATTTGAAGCTGTTTCATATATGAGGCTATTTCGTCCTCTTCGTTACATGATTTATATTAATATAATTGTTAAAAAAGATTCTAGCAATGGTTTAAGCATCATCAGTACCACTGCTAACGCCAGCGTTCCGTCAACCCGTTAGTTAACCAGCATTAAAGCTCCCGCGACGCAAACCGGCTTGTCTGTGACCATTCCGCCGTAACGAATAATCTGTCATGATGTTATTAATATTATTACTCATTTTTAGCTCGATATCATCGAATTTATTCTATTTTTCAGCCAATGCCGAAGATGCCTCTGAAAACACTGCTGAGCAACCGACATTCGCAGTTTCTTCGTCGGCTCAGCCTGGACCGAGTCAAGCCCCTCAACAAGGATACACTACTCTTAGGTAAATATCGTAACGGCGGCGACAGCAAGATAATACATTTCGAAATATCGGTTATGATTTTCTCGATCTTTATTCTCTCACTGGGTTTGAATAATAAAAACAACACTTTCCACCAATTAATTTCAACTCTTTAATAGCTACTTGTTTACATTGTCCCTATTCAAATCGAACTCAACTCTATCTCTTAATTCTAAATACTTATATATGCCTATAAAACCTAGTGGAAGAAAGATCAACGATACAAAAATAAAAGGAAAAACCAAAATCACCAAACTAAAAGCTTTCGTCAAAATATTCCAACTTTGAATAGTATGTTTTATCCAGCAACAGCTCTTTAACTTTTTTTTAAACTTTATCCTACAGGCAGTCTCTCTTATTTCTTTAGGTAAATGATTATTTTTTTTGCCATTGAAAATAAACGGATTGTTGATAAGAATTGAATTTGGAATTGGAAGTACTGTAGTGTGAGTATTACGAACATTGCAATTCGAACATTCCTGTATTCATGTCTAAATTTTGGATTAGGCAGGCTGACTTCAGAATGAATATACAACGCAATGTTAACAACTCTTCACGGAGAAAGTACCGTCTGCATGGCTCCCTTTTTTTGAATTTTACAAATATTTTATTAAAAATGTGATTCAATTGGGGCAAAATACACCCATTTCTTATAGTCACTTGTTTCAACCCTCTGGCTATAATTCGCAGAATGTAACAGCCACTTGATAACTTTTTCGATAATTGTAAAGTATGTTGCTTAGATTTAAAATTATCGTCCGTTAAAAACCCCAGAAACTTCTTACATGAGTTAACTAAGACTTTGAAGTTCAAACGGCATTTTTAAATACCTTCATTTTTATTAAATCAAATTTAGGTTTTTTCAGATTAACAACTTTAAAATTATACAATTATAAATAATATAATGAAAGAAAAATGGAAACATCGCAATAAAATATATATTCTGTTTGTAATATTATGGATATACAGGGTTTGAATGGGTAGTTGAATTGGTTGTATCTCTGGATTATCTTCTCCTTGTCGATTTGGGGCGCGTTTTCTTGTGAGAAACTTTTTGTAGCCTAGGTAAGTGCAGCCAAAAATCAATGCGAAGTACTTAACCCGTTTTTACAGTAGGTAGTTTGCGAATTTTGCTGAAAACCGTTTGGGGTTGTATAAATTCCATTCAATTTTAATTCTTGTAAGTGCAGACTTACATTTAATAATCGTAATACCAGAAATTATCGATTAAAATGGAAATAGTATTGGCTGACTATTGATTTTAATTAGGTTTTATTCATTAGATATGAGTTCTTCTTTAGTGATAACTCTCCATTTTAATGGTTACAAAAAATTGAGTGGCGCCCTGTATAAGCATTCCCGACTCGCCGCCTAATCTGCTCACCGATGAAAAGCTGTCGTTTGCTGGCCTAGTTACTTTTCAATAATAAAAAGGTTCATGAAAATAACGGGTTACAATATAAAGAATAATTAATTTATTAATGAATTAAAAAACATTATTTTGTTGTTTTTTATAAAATGACTTAACCTTTGTAGAAATGGAGAAAAAAAATAAGGAGCTTCAATTGAATTTAGATCTAATAACAAAAAAATATATAAATGTGGAACAGGAAAAAGAAGCTCTCTTGCAAGAGATGAAAAGCCTGAAAGGTAAGTATAATTTATTTTATATTACAGATGATGTTCTTTCTAGAAGTAACTAAAATACATATAATAATATACTTGGTACAAAAAAACAATAAATGATCCTTTTTATATTATTAAACATAAGCTATAGATTGATGATATTCTCTATCTCTATCTAATTAGAGTGAATTTTATGTATATATTTACTCAATAATATATATCTGGTTTTATTTTCATTTATTCAAAATTTTCACATTAATTTATTAATGAACTGAAAAACATTATTTTGTTGTTTTTTATAAAATGACTTAACCTTTGTAGAAATGGAGGAAAAAAATAAGGAGCTTCAATTGAATTTAGATCTAATAACAAAAAAATATATAAATGTGGAACAGGAAAAAGAAGCTCTCTTGCAAGAGATGAAAAGCCTGAAAGGTAAGTATAATTTATTTTATATTACAGATGATGTTCTTTCTAGAAGTAACTAAAATACATATAATAATATACTTGGTACAAAAAAACAATAAATGATCCTTTTTATATTATTAAACATAAGCTATAGATTGATGATATTCTCTATCTCTATCTAATTAGAGTGAATTTTATGTATATATTTACTCAATAATATATATCTGGTTTTATTTTCATTTATTCAAAATTTTCACATTAATTTATTAATGAACTAAAAAACATTATTTTGTTGTTTTTTATAAAATGACTTAACCTTTGTAGAAATGGAGGAAAAAAATAAGGAGCTTCAATTGAATTTAGATCTAATAACAAAAAAATATATAAATGTGGAACAGGAAAAAGAAGCTCTCTTGCAAGAGATGAAAAGCCTGAAAGGTAAGTATAATTTATTTTATATTACAGACAAACTTACTGATCTCATGGACCTTCAGAAAACGCAAGAATGCAAGATGAAACAGATGGAAACTGAAAACAAAAAGTTAAAAGACGCCATTCAGAAATATAAAGGTGAATGAAACGTTATTCTAAAAATTGTATAAATTAAATAAAACTATTTTTTAAATCATATTTTAGGCAACATAAGAGTTATATGTAGATTTCGACCACCAGTCACAACAGAAGAAGAAAATGAAGAGCAGTATTCTATTACAATCAGTGATGATACAAATGTTCAAATTAAACACAATATAGAAAATGTCAATACTGCAAAAGGGAAAGTCAAAATATCTGATTTTACGTTTGACAGAATTTTTCCGCCTCATTCCAAACAAACGGAGGTATAAGTTTTGAGATTAATTTCCTTTATGCAGGGATTTTACGGAAATCCATAAAACCACATATTTAAGAGCTGTCCATAAATCTCGTGATCGTCTTGAGGGGGAGAAGATTCACAAAAATATCCTGGTTAATTATATATCGGGGGAGGGGTTTTTGAAACCAGTCACGTGATATTTCGTACTTTAGGATTTTTTAAATATTTCTAATTAATAATCCATAAAAAACTGAAAGTGGATTTTGTGCAATCGGAATTTTATAAATAAACTTAATTATTTTTAAAATTTTTAATAATTTTAATTTAAAATCTTTAATGACTAATTTACTAGCATGGTGTAACTTTTAAACTGGTCGAAGTTGATAGTAAAGAATTTTAATTAATAAGTATAATAATAAGTGAAGCAAGTTTTGAACCTTAAGAAAACAAGGATTTTCATCCCTGTATTTATTTTTTTACTGAACCGGAAAAATGAAAAGATTTTGTTTATTTTCGAGAGATAATTATTCTTTTTATCGATACTAACGCAGTATTTCAAGGATTTTATCTTTAGTATTCCTATATAAGAATTCGTTTTTTGACATATGTGATATGTATTATGACAATAATATAAGCAAAATAAAACTGGCTAACTAAAAGATCTAACTTCCCTGGTAACTAGATCGAGTTTAAGTCTTAAATCTTAGCGAATGTGGCTGTTGATTTTCAAAACATAATTACAGCGAGGTTATAACATATCAGGGATAAGATAAACCATTCTACAATCAAAATTAATGAATAGGCTTTTTATGACTGAATTTGTATATATATATATATATATATATATATATATATATATATATATATATATATATATATATATATATATATATATATATGTATAAAGAAGCAATTACTTTTAAAACCATCATTAAATTGAAATCCTCCCTTATTCCTTTTTTTTTTAGATATTTGAAGACATTGAACCTATGTTGATGTCTGCTTTGGACGGATATAACATCTGCATTCTTGCGTACGGCCCAACAGGCCCAGGCAAAACCTATTCCATTGTGGGTGGTGATGGTCCCGATGACTTGGGAATTATCCCAAGATCAGCTGGTTTTCTTTTCAATCAAATAGGCCAATTAGAACAGAGTGGTTCGCAATATATTATAAAGGTAAAAAATGTTCCTTAATAAAAGTTATGTTCCTTCCTTAATAACTGTTTAACAGATTTTATTTTATATTATAGATCCTAAGCATCTAAACTTTCTGAGATTCTCTATATTCACAAATTGTGGACAACATTTTGTTATTTATTAGTTGAAAAATTTGGTTCTTTATTAAACTTGTTTCTGTATTTGTGATTATACCCGTTTCTTTCATTGGCGGCTCTTAGGGTAGTGCCACATTGACATGACACTACTTAATATTTTCTAAAAACACTTTTTAAAAATATTTACTTTAAACATTTCGAATAATTTTTATTTCTTCCTAATAATTATTTCAACATCTGGCAACAAAGCAACAGCCTAAAACGTGCGGATTTTTTATAATCTGCAACATAGGCAGATATGACGAAATTTGTTCCAGACACTAAATGGCAGGAATACTATTAAATAAGAAATGCACTTGTTACCGGGTGAGAAGGTATATTAGTATTTTATTTCGGCATTCGTGTTTATTACGTTGGCATAAAAAAAATATTTTAAATTTGTTTTTTTTTATTTATTGTCTATTTACCGAAGTGTGTTTTTGTTTTGTTACTAAAAGTCGTTTTACTTGCCGTAATGACTACAAATAAAGATTGTTTTTAAAGAACCTTTCTTACCTTGACTGTAGATAAATTAATTGTTGTTTTACATATTTTATAATGATCCTATATTTTGTCCAAGTATTGGTACTACCAGTGCAAACAGTTCCGAGCCATCACTGGTTTTTTCATAATATATATACAATCGAAAAATCTATTCTTAAAAAGCAAAACTTCTAATATTTGGTTTTATCGCTTTCCTCTCAACTTACAGCAAATGAAAAGGGCGTGAAATAGATACAAAGTGATAAGATAACATAAAAAATATATATTTTTAAACACTGTTGTGTCTAAAAAAGAAAAAATTTGATTGAAAAAATTAGCAATGTGGGATACATTGGCTGACACTGCATCAAATCTCAGTTCACTGCCGACAGAACCATGATGAGACTGTCAACGTATAATAGAAAATATGTTGTAACCAGCAATACTTGGGATAGTATTCAACAAATTGTAACAAAGAACGCACCTCAATGATGTGACAGTAATTCTCCTTGAAATTATTTTATCTCAGCGCCGGTCGGATCACAGATTGCCCAACATTTATATTTTTATTAGTTATTCCGACCATTCAAAATATATAGATCATTTATAAAATGAGAATTAAAAATATATGTGTTGCTCACTTTTTTTACTCTTTGGCAAAATATTATTTTGAGCATCTCAATTTTTTTCAGGTAAGCTTTATAGAAATCTATAACGAAAACGTTAAAGATTTATTGACGAACAATTCTAATTTGGCCATAAAGTTTACTGATGACCAACCTCACCACTCAAAATATACAATCAGCTAGAGAACTCATGGAGTATATGGCATTCGCAAAGAAGAATAGGGCAACCTCTGCAACAAATTTTAACAAATATAGCAGCAGGTCACATGCTATAATTAAAATAGATTTACAAGGTAAGAATCCAACATTGAACTTGTGTTTGAAAGTGCAATTTTAGGGTATTGCAAAAATATATCACTATGCATATTAACGATATTATACAATTAAAAATGTATTAGTAGTTAATTAACACGGTTGTGTAAAACATAAATCATTAGTTCTGGTATTTAAGCTAGAATCACTGTTATTTTTATTTTACAGGTCATTCTACAAAAATATGTTGACAAATTATTTAAATAGTTATAAAGTGTTATGTTTTTTGGGAGACACTAGATTTCGATATAAGACGCTATCACCTCCAGTCACCACGAGAATAATTGACTCACATCTCCGAGGCATGCTGCTAACCAACTTCTTCGCATAACCCATTGATAAATTTTTCCATATTCCTATGTATTTCTACACTTAGTCTCTTTTGAGTATATATATATATATATATATATATATATATATATATATATATATATATATAAGATTTTTTTCAAAATTGAACCTGCACTATACATTTCAAAAAGATTTGTATTACTCGAAGAAGCATGCCATCTTATGATATTAACGCCTTTTTCTCATTTCCACTACTAACAAAGGCGACTGGAGTGTTTCGAGTCATTGTTTTCTTGTAGTGTTCATAATCAGGTCGAAACCAAAGTTCAGCAGACTTTTTAATCACTTTGGACAAATTCTTTTCAAACTCGCTATGTTTAGGTTTGCGGTAAAAAGACGATACAATGATTCAAATTTATATTAAGAGAAGCATCCCCAGACATGCACTTTAGCAGAGTGTTTAATTGTTCTCTGAATAATTCTGTATTGTTCGGTAGACTCAGTTTTCTTGTGGCTTGTTTGGTAGCGTAAGACTTTTGAGAAGACCAGCACTCAGGAATTCTAATAAAATACTGACAAGGGTTCTAAGTACCTATAAAAAATACACAAAGCCATAATCTAATAGGGAAAAATTAGTTTTATAGACATGAACACCTTCATATCAAATCTGTGTACAATATTATCAATTTAACAATTCACCAAACACTTTTAAGAAGACCTAGCACTCAAGAATTCTAATAAAATACTGACAAGAGTTCTAAATACCTACAAAAAATTCATAAGGCCCTAATCAAATGGGAAAAAATTCGTTTTGCAGACACGAACACCTTAATATCAAGTCAAAGTATCATATTATAAATTAGAAAACTCACCAAACACTTTCAAGAAGACCTAGCACTCAAGAATTTTAGTAAAATATAGAAAAGAGTCCTAGCTAACTAGAAAAAATTCATAAGGCCATAATTTAAAAGAGAGAAATTCGTTTTGCATACATGAACATCTTTATATCAAATCTAAGTTTTATATTATCAATTTGACAATTTACCAAACACTTTTGAGAAGACCTAGCACTCAGGAATTCCAATAAAATTCTGACAAAGGTTCTAAGTACCAACAAAAAATTCATAAAGCCCTAATCTAATAGGTAAAAATTAGTTTCATAGACAGGAATACCTTCATATCAAATCTGTGTATCATATTATCAATTTAACAATTCACCAAACACTTTTGAGAAGACCTAACACTTAAAAATTCTAATAAAATACTGACAAGAGTTCTAAGTACCTACAAAAAATTCATAAGGCCATAATCTAATAGGGACAAATTAGTTTTATAGACATGAACACCTTCATATCAAATCTGTGTATTATATTATCAAATTAGCAATTCACCAAACACTTTTGAGAAGACCTGGCACTCAAGAATTCTAATAAAATACTGACAAGAGTTCTAAGTACCAACAAAAAATTCATAAGGCCCTAATCTAATAGGTAAAAATTAGTTTTATAGACAGGAACAACTTCATATCAAATCTGTGTATCATATTATCAATTTAACAATTCACCAAACACTTTTGAGAAGTCTCAGCGATCAGAAATTCTAATGAAATACTGGAAAGAGTTCTAAGTACCCACAAAAAATTGATAAGGCCTAAATCAAATAGGGAAAAATGTGTTTTACAGACACGAACACCTTCATATCAAGTCTGTGTATCATATTATCAATTTAACAATTCAGCAAACATTTTTGAGAAGACCTAACTCTCAGGAATTCTAATAAGTTGATTTTTTTAATTTCAGGGCGTTGCAATTTAATTTAAATCCTGCAATTAAAAGTGTTGGTCAAAGCTGATCTTAAGTCATTTTGTTTCCTACCTTTAACAACTAATTTAAATTTAACCACCCTTCTCAGTTTTGTGATTTAAATTAAAAAAGGTTACAAAGAATTGAGTGGCACCCTCTATAAATATTCCTGACTCGCCGCCCAATCTGCTCACCGATGAAAAGCTGTCGTTCGCTGGCCTAGTTATTTTTCAATAATAAAAAGGTTCATAATTATAACGAGTTACAATATAAAAAATAATTAATTTATTAATGAACTAAAAAACATTATTTTGTTGTTTTTTATAAAATGAAGCAGTTTAAATTACAAATGGAACAACTCAAAACCAAAAATGTAAATTTGGAAAAAGAAAAAGAAGCTCTCTCGCAAGAGATAAAAAGCCTGAAAGGTAAGTATAATTTATTTTATTTTACAGATGATGTTCTTTCTAGAAGTAACTAAAATACATATAATAATATACTTGGTACAAAAAAACAATAAATGATCCTTTTTATATTATTAAACATAAGCTATAGATTGATGATATTCTCTATCTCTATCTAATTAGAGTGAATTTTATGTATATATTTACTCAATAATATATATCTGTTTTTATTTTCATTTATTCAAAATTTTCACATTAATTTATTAATGAACTAAAAAACATTATTTTGTTGTTTTTTATAAAATGACTTAACCTTTGTAGAAATGGAGGAAAAAATGAAGGAGCTGAAATTGCAAGTAGATCAATTGACCAAAAAAAATGTTAAATTGGAAACCGAAAAAGAAGCTCTCTCGCAAAAGTTAAAAAGCCTGAAAGGTAAGTATAATTTATTTTATATTACAGATGATGTACTTTCTAGAAGTAACTAAAATACATATAATGATATACTTGGTACAAAAAAACAATAAAAGATCCTTTTTATATTATTAAACATAAGCTATAGATTGATGATATTCTCTATCTCTATCTAATTAGAGTGAATTTTATGTATATATTTACTCAATAATATATATCTGGTTTTATTTTCATTTATTCAAAATTTTCACAGACAAAATTACTGATTTCATGGACCGTCAGAAAACGCAAGAATGCAAGATGAAACAGCTAGAAAATGATAATAAAAAGTTGATAAACATCGTTCAGAAATATAAAGGTGAATGAAACGTTATTCTAAAAATTGTATAAATTAAATAAAACTATTTTTTAAATCATATTTTAGGCAACATAAGAGTTATATGTAGATTTCGACCACCAGTCACAACAGAAGAAGAAAATGAAGAGCAGTATTCTATTACAATCAGTCATGATACAAATCTTCAAATAAAACACAATATAGAAAATGTCAATACTGCAAAAGGGAAGGTCAAAATATCTGATTTTACGTTTGACAGAATTTTTCGGCCTCATTCCAAACAAACGGAGGTATAAGTTTTGAAATTAATTTCCTTTATGCAGGGATTTTACGGAAATCCATAAAACCACATATTTAAGAGCTGTCCATAAATCTCGTGATCGTCTTGAGGGGGAGAAGATTCACAAAAACATCCTGGTTGATTATATATCGGGGGAGGGGTTTTTGAAACCAATCACGTGATATTTCGTACTTTAGGATTTTTTAAATATTTCTAATTAATAATCTATAAAAAATTGAAAGTGGAATTTATGCAATCGAAATCTTATGAATAAACTTAATTATTTTTAAAATTTTTAATAATTTTAATTTAAAATCTTTAATGACTAATTTACTATCATGGTGTAACTTTTAAACTGGTCGAAGTTGATAGTAAAGAATTTTAATTGATAAGTGTAATAATAAGTGAAGCAAGTTTTGAACCTTAAGAAAACAAGGATTTTCATCCCTGTATTTAATTTTTTATTGAACCGGAAAAATGAAAAGATTTTGTTTATTTTCGAGAGATAATTATTCTTTTTATCGATACTAACGCTGTATTTCAAGGATTTTATCTTTAGTATTCCTATATAAGAATTCGTTTTTTGACATATGTGATATGTATTATGACAATAATATAAGCAAAATAAAACTGGATAACTAAAAGATCTAACTTCCCTGGTAACTAGATCGAGTTTAAGTCTTAAACCTTAGTGAAAGTGGCTGTTGATTTTCAAAACATAATTACAGCGAGGTTATAACATATCAGGGATAAGATAAACCATTTTGCAATCAAAATTAATGAATAGGCTTTTTATGACTGAATTTGTATATATATATATATATATATATATATATATATATATATATATATATATATATATATATATATATATATATATATATGTATAAAGAAGCAATTACTTTTAAAACCATCATTAAATTGAAATCCTCCCTTATTCCTATTTTTTTTTTAGATATTTGAAGACATTGAACCTATGTTGATGTCTGCTTTGGACGGATATAACATCTGCATTCTTGCGTACGGCCCAACAGGCTCAGGCAAAACCTATTCCATTGTGGGTGGTGATGGTCCAGATGACTTGGGAATTATCCCAAGGTCAGCTGGTTTTCTTTTCAATCAAATAGGCCAATTAGAACAGAGTGGTTCGCAATATATTATAAAGGTAAAAAATGTTCCTTAATAAAAGTTATGTTCCTTCCTTAATAACTGTTTAACAGATTTTATTTTATGTTATAGATACTAAGCATCTAAACTTTCTGAGATTCTCTATATTCACAAATTGTGGACAACATTTTGTTATTTATTCGTTGAAAAATTTGGTTCTTTATTAAGCTTGTTTCTGTATTTGTGATTATATCCGTTTCTTTCATTGGCGGCTCTTAGGGTAGTGCCACATTGACATGACACTACTTAATATTTTCTAAAAACACTTTTTAAAAATATTTACTTTAAACAATTCGAATAATTTTTATTTCTTCCTATTAATTATTTCAACATCTGGCAACAAAGCAACAGCCTAAAACGTGCGGATTTTTTATAATCTGCAACATAGGCAGATATGACGAAATTTGTTCCAGACATTAAATGGCTGGAATGCTATTAAATAAGAACTGCACTTGTTACCGGGTGAGAAGGTATATTAGTATTTTATTTCGGCATTCGTGTTTATTTCGTTGGCATAAAAAAATATTTTAAATTTGGTTTTATTTATTTATTGTCTATTTACCGAAGTGCGTTTTTGTTTTGTTACTAAAAGTCGTTTTATTTGCCGTAATGACTACAAATAAAGATAGTTTTTAAAGAATCTTTCTTACCTTGACTGTAGATAAATTAATTGTTGTTTTACATATTTTATAATGATCCTATATTTTGTCCAAGTATTGGTACTACCTGTGCAAACAGTTCCGAGCCGTCACTGATTTTTTCATAGTATATACAATTGAAAAATCTGTTCTTAAAAATCAAAACTTCTAATATTTGGTTTTACCGCTTTCCTCTCAATTTATGAAAAAGGCGTGAAATAGATACAAAGTGATAAGATAACATAAAAAAAAATATATATTTTTAAAAACTGTTGTGTCTAAAAAGAAAAAATTTGATTGAAAAAAATTAGCAATGTTTGATCCATTGGCTGACACTGCATCAAATCTCAGTTCACTGCCGACAGAACCATGATGAGACTGTCAACGTATAATAGAAAATATGTTGTAATCAGCAATACTTGGGATAGTATTCAACAAATTGTAACAAAGAACGCACCTCAATGATGTGACAGTAATTCTCCTTGAAATTATTTTATCTCAGCGCCGGTCGGATCACAGATTGCCCAACATTTATATTTTTATTAGTTATTCCGACCATTCAAAATATATAGATCATTTATAAAATGAGAATTAAAAATATATGTGTTGCTCACTTTTTTTACTCTTTGGCAAAATATTATTTTGAGCATCTCAGTTTTTTTCAGGTAAGCTTTATAGAAATTTATAACGAAAATGTCAAAGATTTATTGACGAACCATTCCAATTTGGCCATTAAGTTTACGGATGGAAAAAGAATAACGGTGACAAAAATTCTAATAAAATACTGACAAGAGTTCTAAGTACCTACAAAAAATTCATAAGGCCATAATATAATTGGAAAAATTAGTTTTATAGACATGAACACCTTCATATCAAATCTGTGTATCATATTATCAATTTAACAATACACCAAACACTTTTGAGAAGACCTAACACTCAAAAATCCTAATAAAATACTGACAAGAGTTCTAAGTACCTACAAAAAATTCATAAGGCCATAATCTAATAGGGAAAAATTAGTTTTATAGACATGAACACCTTCATATCAAATCTGTGTATCATATTATCAATTTAACAATACACCAAACACTTTTGAGAAGACCTAACACTCAAAAATCCTAATAAAATACTGACAAGAGTTCTAAGTACCTACAAAAAATTCATAAGGCCATAATCTAATAGGGAAAAATTAGTTTTATAGACATGAACACCTTCATATCAAATCTGTGTATCATATTATCAATTTAACAATACACCAAACACTTTTGAGAAGACCTAACACTCAAAAATCCTAATAAAATACTGACAAGAGTTCTAAGTACCTACAAAAAATTCATAAGGCCGTAATCTAATTGGGAAAAATTAGTTTTATAGGCATGAACACTTTCATATCAAATCTGTGTATCATATTATCAATTTAACAATTCACCAAACACTTTTGAGAAGACCTAGCACTCAGGAATTTCAATAAAATACTGACAAGAGTTCTAAGTACCTACAAAAAATTCATAAAGCCATAATCTAATAGGGAAAAATTAGTTTTATAGACATGAACACCTTCATATCAAATCTGTGTATCATATTATCAATTTAACAATACACCAAACACTTTTGAGAAGACCTAACACTCAAAAATTCTAATAAAATACTGACAAGAGTTCTAAGTACCTACAAAAAATTCATAAGGCCATAATCTAATAGGGAAAAATTAGTTTTATAAACATGAACACCTTCATATCAAATCTGTGTATCATACTATCAATTTAACAATTCACCAAACACTTTTGAGAAGACGTAGCACTCAAGAATTCTAATAAAATACTGACAAGAGTTCTAAGTAACTACAAAAAATTCATAAGGCCATAATCTAATTGGGAAAAATTAGTTTTATAGACATGAACACCTTCATATCAAATCTGTGTATCATATTATCAATTTAACAATACACCAAACACTTTTGAGAAGACCTAACACTCAAAAATCCTAATAAAATACTGACAAGAGTTCTAAGTACCTACAAAAAATTCATAAGGCCGTAATCTAATTGGGAAAAATTAGTTTTATAGGCATGAACACTTTCATATCAAATCTGTGTATCATATTATCAATTTAACAATTCACCAAACACTTTTGAGAAGACCTAGCACTCAGGAATTTCAATAAAATACTGACAAGAGTTCTAAGTACCTACAAAAAATTCATAAAGCCATAATCTAATAGGGAAAAATTAGTTTTATAGACATGAACACCTTCATATCAAATCTGTGTATCATATTATCAATTTAACAATACACCAAACACTTTTGAGAAGACCTAACACTCAAAAATTCTAATAAAATACTGACAAGAGTTCTAAGTACCTACAAAAAATTCATAAGGCCATAATCTAATAGGGAAAAATTAGTTTTATAGACATGAACACCTTCATATCAAATCTGTGTATCATATTATCAATTTAACAATACACCAAACACTTTTGAGAAGACCTAACACTCAAAAATCCTAATAAAATACTGACAAGAGTTCTAAGTACCTACAAAAAATTCATAAGGCCGTAATCTAATTGGGAAAAATTAGTTTTATAGGCATGAACACTTTCATATCAAATCTGTGTATCATATTATCAATTTAACAATTCACCAAACACTTTTGAGAAGACCTAGCACTCAGGAATTTCAATAAAATACTGACAAGAGTTCTAAGTACCTACAAAAAATTCATAAAGCCATAATCTAATAGGGAAAAATTAGTTTTATAGACATGAACACCTTCATATCAAATCTGTGTATCATATTATCAATTTAACAATACACCAAACACTTTTGAGAAGACCTAACACTCAAAAATTCTAATAAAATACTGACAAGAGTTCTAAGTACCTACAAAAAATTCATAAGGCCATAATCTAATAGGGAAAAATTAGTTTTATAGACATGAACACCTTCATATCAAATCTGTGTATCATATTATCAATTTAACAATACACCAAACACTTTTGAGAAGACCTAACACTCAAAAATTCTAATAAAATACTGACAAGAGTTCTAAGTACCTACAAAAAATTCATAAGGCCATAATCTAATAGGGAAAAATTAGTTTTATAAACATGAACACCTTCATATCAAATCTGTGTATCATACTATCAATTTAACAATTCACCAAACACTTTTGAGAAGACGTAGCACTCAAGAATTCTAATAAAATACTGACAAGAGTTCTAAGTAACTACAAAAAATTCATAAGGCCATAATCTAATTGGGAAAAATTAGTTTTATAGACATGAACACCTTCATATCAAATCTGTGTATCATATTATCAATTTAACAATACACCAAACACTTTTGAGAAGACCTAACACTCAAAAAATCTAATAAAATACTGACAAGAGTTCTAAGTACCTACAAAAAATTCATAAAGCCATAATCTAATAGGGAAAAATTAGTTTTATAGACATGAACACCTTCATATCAAATCTGTGTATCATATTATCAATTTAACAATACACCAAACACTTTTGAGAAGACCTAACACTCAAAAAATCTAATAAAATACTGACAAGAGTTCTAAGTACCTACAAAAAATTCATAAGGCCGTAATCTAATTGGGAAAAATTAGTTTTATAGGCATGAACACTTTCATATCAAATCTGTGTATTATATTATCAATTTAACAATACACCAAACACTTTTGAGAAGACCTAACACTCAAAAATTCTAATAAAATACTGACAAGAGTTCTAAGTACCTACAAAAAATTCATAAGGCCATAATCTAATTGGGAAAAATTAGTTTTATAGGCATGAACACTTTCATATCAAATCTGTGTATCATATTATCAATTTAACAATTCACCAAACACTTTTGAGAAGACCTAGCACTCAGGAATTTCAATAAAATACTGACAAGAGTTCTAAGTACCTACAAAAAATTCATAAAGCCATAATCTAATAGGGAAAAATTAGTTTTATAGACATGAACACCTTCATATCAAATCTGTGTATCATATTATCAATTTAACAATACACCAAACACTTTTGAGAAGACCTAACACTCAAAAATTCTAATAAAATACTGACAAGAGTTCTAAGTACCTACAAAAAATTCATAAGGCCATAATCTAATAGGGAAAAATTAGTTTTATAGACATGAACACCTTCATATCAAATCTGTGTATCATATTATCAATTTAACAATACACCAAACACTTTTGAGAAGACCTAACACTCAAAAATTCTAATAAAATACTGACAAGAGTTCTAAGTACCTACAAAAAATTCATAAGGCCATAATCTAATAGGGAAAAATTAGTTTTATAAACATGAACACCTTCATATCAAATCTGTGTATCATATTATAAATTTAACAATTCACCAAACACTTTTGAGAAGACCTAGCACTCAAGAATTCTAATAAAATACTGACAAGAGTTCTAAGTAACTACAAAAAATTCATAAGGCCATAATCTAATTGGGAAAAATTAGTTTTATAAACATGAACACCTTCATATCAAATCTGTGTATCATACTATCAATTTAACAATTCACCAAACACTTTTGAGAAGACGTAGCACTCAAGAATTCTAATAAAATACTGACAAGAGTTCTAAGTACCTACAAAAAATTCATAAGGCCATAATCTAATAGGGAAAAATTAGTGTTATAAACATGAACACCTTCATATCAAATCTGTGTATCATATTATAAATTTAACAATTCACCAAACACTTTTGAGAAGACCTTACACTCAAAAATTCTAATAAAATACTGACAAGTGTTCTAGGCACCTACAAAAAATTCATAAGGCCATAATCTAATTGGGAAAAATTAGTTTTATAAACATGAACACCTTCATATCAAATCTGTGTATCATACTATCAATTTAACAATTGACCAAACACTTTTGAGAAGACCTAGCATTCAAGAATTCTAATAAGATACTGACAAGTGTTCTAAGTACCTACAAAAAATTCATAAGGCCATAATCTAATTGGGAAAAATTAGTTTTATAAACATGAACACCTTCATATCAAATTTGTGTATCATATTATCAATTTAACAATTCACCAAACACCTTTGAGAAGACCTAGCACTCAGGAATTCCAATAAAATACTGACAAGAGTTCTAAATACCTACAAAAAATTCATAAGGCCATAATCTAATAAGGAAAAATTCGTTTTGCAGACATGAACACCTTTATATCAAATCTAAGTATTATATTATCAATATGACAATTCACCAAACGCATTTGAGAAAACCTAACACTCAAGAATTCTAAGAAAATACTGACAAGAGTTCTAAGTACCTACAAAAAATTCATAAGGCCATAAACTAATAGGGAAAAATTAGTTTTATAGACATGAACACCTTCATATCAAATCTGTGTATCATACTATCAATTTAACAATTCACCAAACACTTTTGAGAAGACCTAGCACTCAAGAATTCTAATAAAATACTGACAAGAGTTCTAAGTACCTACAAAAAATTCATAAGGCTATAATCTAATTGGGAAAAATTAGTTTTATAAACATGAACACCTTCATATCAAATCTGTGTATCATATTATAAATTTAACAATTCACCAAACACTTTTGAGAAGACCTAGCACTCAAGAATTCTAATAAAATACTGACAAGAGTTCTAAGTAACTACAAAAAATTCATAAGGCCATAATCTAATTGGGAAAAATTAGTTTTATAGGCATGAGCACTTTAATATCAAATCTGTGTATCATATTATCAATTTAACAATTCACCAAACACTTTTGAGAAGACCTAACACTTAAAAATTCTAATAAAATACTGACAAGAGTTCTAGGTACCTACAAAAAATTCATAAGGCCATAATCTAATTGGGAAAAATTAGTTTTATAAACATGAACACCTTCATATCAAATCTGTGTATCATACTATCAATTTAACAATTCACCAAACACTTTTGAGAAGACCTAGCACTCAAGAATTCTAATAAAATACTGACAAGAGTTCTAGGTACCTACAAAAAATTCATAAGGCCATAATCTAATAGGGAAAAATTAGTTTTATAGACATGAACACCTTCATATCAAATCTGTGTGTCATATCAATTTAACAATTCACCAAATACTTTTGAGAAGACCTAGCACTCAAGAATTCTAATAAAATACTGACAAGACTTCTATGTACCTATAAAAAATTCATAAGGCCATAATCTAATAGGGAAAAATTAGTTTTATAGACATGAACACCTTCATATCAAATCTGTGTATCATATTATCAATTTAACAATTCACCAAACACTTTTGAGAAGACCTAACACTCAAAAATTCTAATAAAATACTGACAAGAGTTCTAAGTACCTACAAAAAATTCATAAGGCCATAATCTAATAGGGAAAAATTAGTTTTATAGACATGAACACCTTCATATCAAATCTGTGTATCATATTATCAATTTAACAATTCACCAAACACTTTTGAGAAGACCTAACACTCAAAAATTCTAATAAAATACTGACAAGAGTTCTAAGTACCTACAAAAAATTCATAAGGCCATAATCTAATAGGGAAAAATTAGTTTTATAGACATGAACACCTTCATATCAAATCTGTGTATCATATTATCAATTTAACAATTCACCAAACACTTTTGAGAAGACCTAACACTCAAAAATTCTAATAAAATACTGACAAGAGTTCTAAGTACCTACAAAAAATTCATAAGGCCATAATCTAATAGGGAAAAATTAGTTTTATAGACATGAACACCTTCATATCAAATCTGTGTATCATATTATCAATTTAACAATTCATCAAACACTTTTGAGAAGACTTAGCACTCTAGAATTCTAACAAAATTCTGACAAAAGTTCTAACTACCTACAAAAAATTCATAAGGCCATAATCTAATTGGGAAAAGTTAGTTTTGCAGACATGAACACCTTCATATCAAATCTGTGTATCGTATTATCAATTTAACAAGTCACCAAACACTTTTGAGAAGACCTAGCACTCAAAAATTCTAATAAAATACTGACAAGAGTTCTAGGTACCTACAAAAAATTCATAAGGCCATAATCTAATTGCGAAAAATTAGTTTTATAAACATGAACACCTTTATATCAGATCTGTGTGTCATATTATCAAATTAGCAATTCACCAAACATTTTTGAGAAGACTCGGCGATCAGAAATTCTAATGAAATACTGGAAAGGGTTCTAAGTAACCACAAAAAATTGATAAGGCCTAAATCTAATAGGGAAAAATGTGTTTTACAGACACGAACACCTTCATATCAAGTCTGTGTATCATATTATCAATTTAACAATTCAGCAAACATTTTTGAGAAGACCTAACTCTCAGGAATTCTAATAAGTTGATTTTTTTAATTTCAGGGCGTTGCAATTTAATTTAAATCCTGCAATTAAAAGTGTTGGTCAAAGCTGATCTTGGTCATTTTATTTCCTACTTTTAACAACTAATTCAAACTTAACCACCCTTCTCAGTTTTGTGATTTAATTTTAAAAAAAGGTTACAAAGAATTGAGTGGCACCCTCTATAAATATTCCTGACTCGCCGCCCAATCTGCTCACCGATGAAAAGCTGTCGTTCGCTGGCCTAGTTATTTTTCAATAATAAAAAGGTTCATAATTATAACGAGTTACAATAAAAAAAATAATTAATTTATTAATGAACTAAAAAACATTATTTTGTTGTTTTTTATAAAATGAAGCAGTTTAAATTACAAATGGAACAACTAAAAACCAAAAATGTAAAATTGGAAAAAGAAAAAGAAGCTCTCTCGCAAGAGTTAAAAAGCCTGAAAGGTAAGTATAATTTATTTTATTTCACAGATGATGTTCTTTCTAGAATTAACTAAAATACATATAATAATATACTTGGTATAAAAAAACAATAAATGATCCTTTTTATATTATTAAACATAAGCTATAGATTGATGATATTCTCTATCTCTATCTAATTAGAGTGAATTTTATGTATATATTTACTCAATAATATATATCTGTTTTTATTTTCTTTTATTCAAAATTTTCACAGACAAAATTAATGATCTCATGGACCATCGGAAAACGCAAGAATGCAAGAGAACCCAGCTAGAAAATGAAAAGAAAAAGTTGATGAAACGCCATTGAGGAATATAAAGGTGAATGAAACGTTATTCTAAAAATTGTATAAATTAAATAAAACTATTTTTTAAATCATATTTTAGGCAACATAAGAGTTATATGTAGATTTCGACCACCAGTCACAACAGAAGAAGAAAATGAAGAGCAGTATTCTATTACAATCAGTGATGATACAAATCTTCAAATAAAACACAATATAGAAAATGTCAATACTGCAAAAGGGAAGGTCAAAATATCTGATTTTACGTTTGACAGAATTTTTCGGCCTCATTCCAAACAAACGGAGGTATAAGTTTTGAAATTAATTTCCTTTATGCAGGGATTTTACGGAAATCCATAAAACCACATATTTAAGAGCTGTCCATAAATCTCGTGATCGTCTTGAGGGGGAGAAGATTCACAAAAACATCCTGGTTGATTATATATCGGGGGAGGGGTTTTTGAAACCAATCACGTGATATTTCGTACTTTAGGATTTTTTAAATATTTCTAATTAATAATCTATAAAAAATTGAAAGTGGAATTTATGCAATCGAAATCTTATGAATAAACTTAATTATTTTTAAAATTTTTAATAATTTTAATTTAAAATCTTTAATGACTAATTTACTATCATGGTGTAACTTTTAAACTGGTCGAAGTTGATAGTAAATAATTTTAATTGATAAGTGTAATAATAAGTGAAGCAAGTTTTGAACCTTAAGAAAACAAGGATTTTCATCCCTGTATTTAATTTTTTATTGAACCGGAAAAATGAAAAGATTTTGTTTATTTTCGAGAGATAATTATTCTTTTTATCGATACTAACGCTGTATTTCAAGGATTTTATCTTTAGTATTCCTATATAAGAATTCGTTTTTTGACATATGTGATATGTATTATGACAATAATATAAGCAAAATAAAACTGGCTAACTAAAAGATCTAACTTCCCTGGTAACTAGATCGAGTTTAAGTCTTAAACCTTAGTGAAAGTGGCTGTTGATTTTCAAAACATAATTACAGCGAGGTTATAACATATCAGGGATAAGATAAACCATTTTGCAATCAAAATTAATGAATAGGCTTTTTATGACTGAATTTGTATATATATATATATATATATATATATATATATGTATATATATATATATATATATATATATATATATATATATGTATAAAGAAGCAATTACTTTTAAAACCATCATTAAATTGAAATCCTCCCTTATTCCTATTTTTTTTTAGATATTTGAAGACATTGAACCTATGTTGATGTCTGCTTTGGACGGATATAACATCTGCATTCTTGCGTACGGCCCAACAGGCTCAGGCAAAACCTATTCCATTGTGGGTGGTGATGGTCCAGATGACTTGGGAATTATCCCAAGGTCAGCTGGTTTTCTTTTCAATCAAATAGGCCAATTAAAACAGAGTGGTTCGCAATATATTATAAAGGTAAAAAATGTTCCTTAATAAAAGTTATGTTCCTTCCTTAATAACTGTTTAACAGATTTTATTTTATGTTATAGATACTAAGCATCTAAACTTTCTGAGATTCTCTATATTCACAAATTGTGGACAACATTTTGTTATTTATTCGTTGAAAAATTTGGTTCTTTATTAAGCTTGTTTCTGTATTTGTGATTATATCCGTTTCTTTCATTGGCGGCTCTTAGGGTAATGCCACATTGACATGACACTACTTAATATTTTCTAAAAACACTTTTTAAAAATATTTACTTTAAACATTTCGAATAATTTTTATTTCTTCCTATTAATTATTTCAACATCTGGCAACAAAGCAATAGCCTAAAACGTGCGCATTTTTTATAATCTGCAACATAGGCAGGTATGACGAAATTTTTTCCAGACACTAAATGGCTGGAATGCTATTAAATAAGAAATGCACTTGTTACCGGGTGAGAAGGTATATTAGTATTTTATTTCGGCATTCGTGTTTATTTCGTTGGCATAAAAAAATATTTTAAATTTGGTTTTATTTATTTATTGTCTATTTACCGAAGTGTGTTTTTGTTTTGTTATTAAAAGTCGTTTTATTTGCCGTAATGACTACAAATAAAGATTGTTTTTAAAGAATCTTTCTTACCTGGACTGTAGATAAATTAATTGTTGTTTTACATATTTTATAATGATCCTATATTTTGTCCAAGTATTGGTACTACCAGTGCAAACAGTTCCGAGCCATCACTGGTTTTTTCATAATATATATACAATCGAAAAATCTATTCTTAAAAAGCAAAACTTCTAATATTTGGTTTTATCGCTTTCCTCTCAACTTACAGCAAATGAAAAAGGCGTGAAATAGATACAAAGTGATAAGATAACATAAAAAATATATATTTTTTAACACTGTTGTGTCTAAAAAAGAAAAAATTTGATTGAAAAAATTAGCAATGTTGGATACATTGGCTGACACTGCATCAAATCTCAGTTCACTGCCGACAGAACCATGATGAGACTGTCAACGTATAATAGAAAATATGTTGTAATCAGCAATACTTGGGATAGTATTCAACAAATTGTAACAAAGAACGCACCTCAATGATGTGACAGTAATTCTCCTTGAAATTATTTTATCTCAGCGCCGGTCGGATCACAGATTGCCCAACATTTATATTTTTATTAGTCATTCCGACCATTCAAAATATACAGATCATTTATAAAATGAGAATTAAAAATATATGTGTTGCTCACTTTTTTTACTCTTTGGCAAAATATTATTTTGAGCATCTCAATTTTTTTCAGGTAAGCTTTATAGAAATTTACAATGAAAACGTTAAAGATTTATTGACGAACAATTCTAATTTGGAAATAAAGTTTACTGATGACCAACCTCACCACTCAAAATATACAATCAGCTAGAGAACTCATGGAGTATATGGCATTGGCAAATAAAAATAAGGCAACCTCTGCAACAAATTTTAACGAGTTCTTTAGTAGGTCACATGCCATAATAAAAATAGATGTACAAGGTAAGAATCCAACATTGAACTTGTGTTTGAAAGTGCAATTTTTGGGTATTGCAAAAATATATCACTATGCATATTAACGTTATTATACAATTAAAAATGTATTAGTACTTAATTAACACGGTTGTGTAAAACATAAATCATTAGTTCTGGTATTTAAGCTAGAATCACTGTTATTTTATTTTACAGGTCATTCTACAAAAATATGTTGACAAATTATTTAAATAGTTAAAAAGTGTTATGTTTTTTGGGAGACACTAGATTTCGATATAAGACGCTATCACCTCCAGTCACCACGAGAATAATTGACTCACATCTCCGAGGCATGCTGCTAATCAACTTCTTCGCATAACCCATTGATAAATTTTTCCATATTCCTATGTATTTCTACACTTAGTCTCTTTTGAGTATATATATATATATATATATATATATATATATATATATATATATATATATGTTTTTTTTTTCAAAATTGAACCTGCACTATACATTTCAAAAGGATTTGTATTACTCAAAGAAGCATGCCATCTTATGATATTAACGCCTTTTTCTCATTTCCACTACTAACAAAGGCGACTGGAGTGTTTCGAGTCATTGTTTTCTTGTAGTGTTCATAATCAGGTCGAAATCAAAGTTCAGCAGACTTTTTAATCACTTTGGACAAATTCTTTTCAGTCTCGCTACATTTAGGTTTGCGGCAAAAAGACGATACAATGATTCAAATTTATATTAAGAGAAGCATCCCCAGACATGCACTTTAGCAGAGTGTTTAACTGTTCTCTGAATAATTCTGTATTGTTCGGTAGACTCAGTTTTCTTGTGGCTTGTTTGGTAGCGTATGACTTTTGAGAAGACCTAACACTCAAAAATTCTAATAAAATACTGACAAGAGTTCTAAGTACCTACAAAAAATTCATAAGGCCATAATCTAATAGGGAAAAATTAGTTTTATAGACATGAACACCTTCATATCAAATCTGTGTATCATATTATCAATTTAACAATTCACCAAACACTTTTGAGAAGACCTAGCACTCAAGAATTCTAATAAAATACTGACAAGGGTTCTAAATACCTACAAAAAATTCGTAAGGCCATAATCTAATAGGGAAAATTTTGTTTTACACACATGAACACACAGAAGGTTACTTCCTGAACTAATTAACGGGGCGAGACTAAGTGCCGTGCACATGTGTTTAGAAAGTGTAAGACTCTGTTCTTAAATGTTTGCGTCAAGAAAAAATGTGCGAAATTTATTCCTAGATTTCATCTTAGTCGAAATAATCACCGTCCTGATAGTTATTAATTAGTGTTTAAAAAAAATCAATGTGTTTTTTAGTGGAAGAATGGCGGAAAAAACAGGGCTGTATACCAGAGGACAAAAAAATCATTAACTATCTTTTGACTAACGCTGCGCGACCAAACATATGTAAGTTGATGGAAGATCAGCACATCTGTGGAAACCGGAACTCCCGGTGGTACCGGGCCATCGTTGATAATTTAAACAAACCGGCTTATAATTTAAGGCCCGGGTACCAAGAATATTTAAAACAGTCCTAAAGTTGAAAAAAGGTATATCCTGAACTTGATATTTTTGGATAATTTTGTAGTAGGAAGCTTAAACAACTAAATTTGTTTTATGCCCCTCCATATGTCTACTTATCCTTAAGCCCACATACGAGATTATTTTAACAACTTTTCAATTAAATTTTCGTAACATTGGCAGCCATTTCAAAGAGGAGGCCTATAGTCTGGAGGGAGAACAAATATAGATATATAGAGTAATAAAATATCTATAAAAACCAAATATAGATAGATAAGACTGAAATACAAACTGCTATTTTATTTTTTTTTAGACATATGAAATTATGTCCCAGTTAGTTACAATGGTTTAATAATAGCAAATAAAAAATATTGTTTCGAAAACCGTTACAGGTTCTTTTTTTTTATTAAAGAATTTTAATTAACTCTTTTGGTACTATTATCGAAAAAAAATTTTTTGAATATATTTGCATTTGTTTCATTCGCTTCACAGATTGGATGACTTTTAAGATTTCTACTGTTTTAAGATAGTATAATGGTTATGCTTTAGTTTGCTAATGCAACCAATTTCGGTTCTAGGCATGGTATGGAATTGAGCAAAAAATTTCTCGATAATTGAGCCAGATTTCAAATTGCTAATTTTAGTCAAAGTTTGTCGCGAATGACACTGGTAAATCTATCAATATCGATTAGTAGAAATACTGCTGTAAATTTCATCAAATGACGACAAAATCGTTAATCATTTTCTTGACTTTTACTTATCTACACCTGCCAATTGTGATGTATTTGGTTCCCATATGAATTTACGTGTAACAGCAAAAGTGATTTATCTATTAGATGGAGCAATACATTTCTTAGACACATAACACAAATTTGTTTAAGAGATATAATTATTGCAGTAAAAAAAATTTAAATACACCTATGAATCCAGTATATACACCAGTTTTAAAATATATAAATAAATGAAGAAATTTTACAGTTTTCAATTACTTAACCTCCAAAGGGAAATAAAAGTAGAAATCAAACGAAATTTTCACGATTCTCTCAAGATAAAGAAGACTATATTAGTATCAGGAAAGTAGCTAAACTCTCTGCCCATAAAAATTTAAAACCACCATAAACCAAAAACCATTTGCAAAATCATTCAATGAAAGAAATAATTTAAATTCTTCAATATAATAATAAGATAAAGTTCTATTTTCATATAATTCCATGATTAGTAAATAAGAAAGATAAGTATGCACATTAATAAATAGAGTGAATAAAAACTTCAGAGTATCTGAAAATTCCTTAGTTGTCAGCTACCAAGAATAGCAGAAACCTGCATAGTGAGACAACGACCTGAAAAGCATATCAGCAGCTCTATAATGGATCCACCCTTTCATTATGGACCTATACCTTGTCTTTCATAATAAACTTGCGACTAAACAACTATGCATTAATAATTAAATTCCAAGATATTTTTGTTATTTATTTATTCACATAAGTTGGCATCATTGTAATCTTTTTTTTTAAGTTGTCATCGATTAAATTCCATATTTTCCCCCTATAAGCAAGGGTGGGACACCCTGTACATATAATTCCGGACACACTGTATACCCAAGTTAAAGTATTGGTGAGTCTAAAATCCCTTTAAATAAATTTTAGATAGTTTTTCGACTAATGCATTCGTATTTAAGTTCATCGTAGCACAAAAATCGATCTTATAAAAAACAAGAAAAATGTAAACTTGGCGAGTACGGAATGCATTTTTTCTTGATAAATAAAAATTCCATGTATAGCGTTTAAAAAATATGTAAAGATAAATATTATCAGTGTTTGCATTTTTATTTGATATTACCTTGAAAATTATTCCCCATATTGCCGAGCAAAATTTCAATATTTTTGGCAATATGTAATATTTGAATATTTTAATTTAAAATTTTTGACTGGCACCCCAAAAAAGAAATAATATTCATTTTCAAAAGGATGTAAGATATTTTTCATAACTATCAAATGTATACAACCGATTTGCAAGCAAAATAGTGACTCTGTTGTAGCCAAATTTTTTACATTTTGGAAATGAGTCTTTTTTAACCGACTTCTAAAAAAAGAAGGTTCTCAATTCATCGACAATGTATTTTTTTTTCATGTATGTACACCGATTACTCAGAAATGGCGGCACCGATTTGAATGAATTTTTTTTTGGTAACATGAGGTCTAATTAAAATTATTTAATAAAACAAAATATAAAAAAAGTCCTGTCTGATTTATTACGGAGAAATCATTTTGTTTTAAATATTAGTATTCACTTGAAGGGGGTGAAAACTACCCCCAAAGTTCAACTTTACAATTTACTTTTTCATTTGTATCAGCATTTAATGGATATTTTTTTAATAAAATTAAGTTGAAAAATATTTTTCGTAAGAATTCTGAAATATAGTGTATTTATGACCAAAGGAGTTGCAACCCTTTTTTATATTGTATAAAATACATTATTTGCAAGAATTTGTTCACGTATATAAGAGTTTGAACCCAAATCATCTCCATTTTTAATACTGAATATTAAAATATTTTTGTTTTAGCAGCAGAACCACTCCCTAATATTAGCAAGTATCCCTTAAAGTGATGGATCACATGTTAAGTAGTGAAAAATAGATTTTTTTTTTATTAAAATCCATCCATGTGTAAACTATCCATGATTTATAACTAATGCAAATATGAATGATATTGATAACGAAGATGCTTTTTATAATTTTCTTAAGTTCATTTTCCGATATTTATAAAAAAAAATATTCATAAAAAGGGTAGTTTTTGTAAAATATAAAATAAGGTTTACAATCCTTATATTTCAGGTCTCTTACGACAAATATTTTTACACTTGGTTTTATTCAAAAATCTCCATTAAATGGTAAAATGAATTAAAATTAATTTTAAGGGTAAACTTTAGGGCTGGTTTTCCCCCTTAAAAAATGTTAGTATATTGAAAAGGATAATGTTATTTGCTTTTTCAGTTACACAGGACTATTTTTCTTTTTTTTTATTAAAGAATTTTAATTCATCTTTTTGGTACTATTATTAAACATTTGATGACTTTTAAGAATGCTACTGTATTAAGAGGGTATAATGATTATGCTTTAATTTGCTAATTCACCCAATTTCAGCTCTAAGCATATTGGAAGAATGGTATGGAACTGAGCAAAAAATTTCTTGATTATTGAGCCAAATTTCAGATTGTTAATTGCAGTCAAAGTTTATTACGAATAAACACTGATAAATCCATCAATTATCGATTAGTAGAAATACTGCTGTAAATTTCACCAAGTGATGACAAAGTTTTTGATCATTTTCTTGACTTTTACTCATCTACCTGCCAATTGTGATGTATTTGGTTCCCATATAAATTTACGTGTAACAGCCAAAGTGAAGTATCTATTAGTTGGAGCAATACATTTCTTAGACACATAACACAAGTTTGTTTAAGAGACATAAGTGTCGCCGTAAAAAAAATTTAAATACACCTACGAGCCCAGTATATACACCAGTTTTAAAATACATAAATAAATGTAGAAAAATTTCATTTTTCAATTATTAAACTTCCAAAGGAATATAAAAGTAGAAATCAAATGAAAAGTTTTACGATTGTCTCATTACAAAGAAGACAATATTAGTATCAGGAAAATAGTTAAACTCTCCGCCCATAAAAGTTTAAAACCACCATAACATAAAAACATTTCGAAAATCATTCAAGAAGAGAAACAGTTTAAATCCTTCAATATAATAATAAGATAAAGTTTTTTCATATAATTCCATCATTAGCAAACAAGAGAGATGGGTATGCACATCAATAAATAGAGTGAATAAAAAACTTCAGAGTATCTGAAAATCCTTTAATTGATAGCTATCAAGAATAGCAGAAACCTGCAGAGCGAGACAACAACCTGAAAATCATATCAGCAGCTCTATCTATAATGGATCCACCTTTTCATTATCGACCAATACCTTGCCTTTCATAATAAACTTGCTGCTAAAGAACTATGCATTAATGATTAAATTCCAAGATATCTTTGTTATTAATTTATCCACATATGTAGAGCCTACGTCACATAAGTTGGCACCATTGCAATCTTTTTTTTTAAATTGTCATCGATTAGATTCCATATTTTCCCCCTAAATGCAAGGGTGAGACACCCTGTATATATAATTTCGGACACACTGTATACACAAGTTAAAGTGTTAGTGAGCCTAAAGTCTCTTTAAATAAATTTTAGATAGTTTTTCGACAAATTGATTCAAACTTAACTTCATCGTAGTACAAAAAATTATCAGTAATTTTTGATTTTATAAAAACAAGAAATATGTAAGCTTGGCGAGCAAGGAATGCATTTTTTCTTGGTAAATAAAAATTCCATGTATGACGTTTAAAAAATATGTGAAGATAAATATTACCAGTGTTCGCATTTTTATTTGATTTTACCTTGAAAATTACTTCCGATATTGCCGAACAAAATTTCAATATTTTTGGCAAAATGTAATATTACATTATTTTAATTTAATATTTTTGACTGGCACCCCCAAAAAAGAAATAATACTTATTTTCAAAAGGATGTAAGATATTTTTCATAACTATCAAATGTATACGATCAATTTGCAAGCAAAATAGTGATTCTGACGTAGCCAAATTTTTTACATTTGGAAACGAGTCTTTTTTAACCGACTTCTAAAAGAAGGAAGTTCTCAATTCATCGACAATGTATTTTTTTTCATGTATGTACACCGATTACTCAGGAATGGCGGCACCGATTTGAATGAATTTTTTTTGGTAACATGAGGTCTAATTAAAATTATTTAATAAAACAAAATATAAAAAAAGTCCTGTCTGATTTATTACGGAGAAATCATTTTGTTTTAAATATTAGTATTCACTTGTAAAAGGTGAAAACTACCCCTAAAGTTGAACTTTACAATTTACTTTTTCATTTGTATCAGCATTTAATGGATATTTTTTTAATAAAATTAAGTTAAAAAATATTTTTCGTAAGAATTCTGAAATATAAAGTGTATTTATGACCAAAGCAGTTGCAACCCTTTTTTATATTGTAAAAAATACATTATTTGCAAAAATTTGTTCACGTAAATAAGAGTATGAACCCAAATCATCTCCATTTTTAATATTGAATATTAAAATATTTTTGTTTTAGCAGCAGAACCACTCCCTAATATTAGCAAGTATCCCTTAAAGTGATGGATCACATGTTAAGTAGTGAAAAATAGATTTTTTTTATATTAAAATCCATCCATGTGTAAACTATCCATGATTTATAACTAATGCAAATATGAATGATATTGATAACGAAGATGCTTTTTATAATTTTCTTAAGTTCATTTTCCGATATTTATAAAAAAAAATATTCATAAAAAGAGTAGTTTTTGTAAAATATAAAATAAGGTTTGCAATCCTTATATTTCAGGCCTCTTACGACAAATATTTTTTACACTTGGTTTTATTCAAAAATCTCCATTAAATGGTAAAATGAATTAAAATTAATTTTAAGGGTAAACTTTAGGGCTGGTTTTCCCCCCTAAAAAAATGTTAGTATATTGAAAAGGCTAATGTTATTTGCTTTTTCAGTTACACAGGACTATTTTTCTTTTTTTTTATTAAAGAATTTTAATTCATCTTTTTGGTACTATTATTAAACATTTGATGACTTTTAAGATTGCTGCTGTATTAAGAGGGTATAATGATTATGCTTTAGTTTGCTAATTCACCCAATTTCAGCTCTAAGCATATTAAAAGAATGTTATGGAACTGAGCAAAAAATTTCTTGATTATTGAGCCAAATTTCAGATTGTTAATTGCAGTCAAAGTTTATTACGAGTAAACACTGATAAATCCATCAATTATCGATTAGTAGAAATACTGCTGTAAATTCCACCAAGTCATAACAGAGTTTTTGATCATTTTCTTGACTTTTACTTATCTACCTGCCAATTGTGATGTATTTGGTTCCCATATAAATTTACGTGTAACAGCCAAAGTGAAGTATCTATTAGTTGGAGCAATACATTTCTTAGACACATAACACAAGTTTGTAGACATAAGTGTCGCCGTAAAAAAAATTTAAATACACCTACGAGTCCAGTATATACACCAGTTTTAAAACACATAAATAAATGTAGAAAAATTTCATTTTTCAATTACTAAACTTCCAAAGGAACATAAAAGTAGAAATCAAATGAAAAGTTTTACGTTTGTCTCATTACATAGAAGACAATATTAGTATCAGGAAAATAGTTAAACTCTCCGCCCATAAAAGTTTAAAACCACCATAACATAAAAACATTTGGAAAATCATTCAAGAAGAGAAACAGTTTAAATCCTTCAATATAATAATAAGATAAAGTTTTTTCATATAATTCCATCATTAGCAAACAAGAGAGATGGGTATGCACATCAATAAATAGAGTGAATAAAAAACTTCAGAGTATCTGAAAATCCTTTAATTGATAGCTATCAAGAATAGCAGAAACCTGCAGAGCGAGACAACAACCTGAAAATCATATCAGCAGCTCTATCTATAATGGATCCACCTTTTCATTATCGACCAATACCTTGCCTTTCATAATAAACTTGCAGCTAAACAACTATACAAGATATTTTTGTTATTAATTTATCCACATACGTAGAACCTACTTCACATAAGTTGGCATCATTGTAATCTTTTTTTTTTAAATTGTCATCGATTAAATTCCATATTTTCCCCCTAAATGCAAGGGTGGGACACCCTGTATATATAATTTCGGGCACACTGTATACACGTTAAAGTGTTAGTGAGCCTAAAGTCTCTTTAAATAAATTTTAGATAGTTTTTCGACAAATTGATTCAAATTTAACTTCATGTTAGCACAAAAAATTAGTACTTTTTGATTTTATAAAAACAAGAAATATGTAAGCTTGGAGAGTACGAAATACATTTTTTCTTGGTAAATAAAAATTCCATGCATAGCGTTTAAAAAATATGTGAAGATAAATATGACCAGTGTTTACATTTTTATTTGATTTTACCTTGAAAATTACTCCCGATATTGCCGAACAAAATTTCAATATTTTAGGCAAAATATAATATTACATTATTTTAATTCAATATTTTTGACTGGCACCCCCAAAAAAAAACAAATAATACTCATTTTCAAAAAGATGTAAGATGTTTTAAATAACTATTAAATGTATACGACCGATTTGCAAGCCAAATAGTGACTCTGTTGTAGCCAAATTTTTTCCATTTTGGAAATGAGTTTTTTTTAACCGACTTCTAAAAGAAGGAGGTTCTCAATTCGTCGACAATGTATTTTTTTTTCATGTATGTACACCGATTACTCAGGAATGGCGGCACCGATCTGAATAAAATTTTTTTTGGTAACATGAGGTCTAATTAAAATTATTTAATAAAACAAAATATAAAATAAGTCCTGTCTGATTTATTAAGGAGAAATCATTTTGTTTTAAATATTAGTATTCACTTGTAAAGGGTGAAAACTACCCCCAAAGTTGAACTTTACAATTTACTTTTTCATTTGTATCAGCATTTAATTGATATTTTTTTAATAAAATTAAGTTGAAAAATATTTTTCGTAAGAATTCTGAAATATAAAGTGTATTTATGACCAAAGCAGTTGAAACCCTTTTTTATATTGTATAAAATACATTATTAGCAAGAATTTGTTCACGTATATAAGAGTATGAACCCAAATCATCTCCATTTTTAATACTGAATATTAAAATATTTTTGTTTTAGCAGCAGAACCACTCCCTAATATTAGCAAGTATCCCTTAAAGTGATGGATCACATGTTAAGTAGTGAAAAATAGATTTTTTTTTAATTTAAATCTATTCCATGTGTAAACTATCTAGGATTTATAAATAATGCAAATATGAATGATATTGATAACAAAGATGTTTTTTATAATTTTCTTAAGTTCATTTTCCGATATTTATAAAAAAAAATATTCATAAAAATAGTAGTTTTTGTAAAATATAAAATAAGGGTTGCAATCCTTGTATTTCAGCCTTGTTACGACAAATATTTTTACATTTGATTTTATTCAATTCAAATAATCTATTAAATGGTAAAATGAATCAAAATGAATTTTAAGGGTAAACTGCAGGGCTGGTTTTCCCCCTTAAAAAAATATTAGTATATTGAAAAGATTAGTGTTATTTACTTTTTCAGTTAAACAGGACCAATTTTCTTTTTTTTTATTAAAGAATTTTAATTCATTTCTTGGTACTATTATTACACATTTGATGACTTTTAAGATTGCTACTGTATTAAGAGGGTATAATGATTATGCTTTAGTTTGCTAATTCACCCAATTTTAGCTCTAAGCATATTGGAAGAATGGTATGGCACTGAGCAAAAAATTTCTTGATTATTGAGCCAAATTTCAGATTGCTAATTGCAGTCAAAGTTTATTACGAATAAACACTGATAAATCCATCAATTATCGATTAGTAGAAATACTGCTGTAAATTTCACCAAGTGATGACAAAGTTTTTGATCATTTTCATGACTTTTACTTATCTACACCTGCCAATTGTGATGTATTTGGTTCCCATATGAATTTACGTGTAAGAGCAAAAGTGATTTATCTTTTAGGGGGAGCAATACATTTCACACACACACATAACCAAAGTTTGTGTAGAAACATAACTGTCCCAGTAAAAAAATTTTAAATACACCTATGAACCCAGTATATACACCAGTTTTAAAATAAATAAATAAATGAAGAAATTTTACATTTTTCAATTACTTAACCTCCAAAGGGATATAAAAGTAGAAATCAAATGAAAAGTTTTACGATTCCCTCAAGATAAAGAAGACAATATTAGTATCAGGAAAATAGTTAAAACTCTCCGCCCATAAAAATTTAAAACCCCCATAACCTAAAACCATTTGGAACATCATTCAATGAGAGAAACAGTTTAAACCCTTCCATATAATAAGATAAAGTTATATTTTCATATAATTCCATCATTAGTAAACAAGGAAGATGAATATGCACATCGATAAATATAGTGAATAAAAAACTTTAGAGTATCTAAACATCCCTTAATTGTCAGCTATCAAGAATAGCAGAAAACCTGCAGAGTAAGACAACGACCTGAAAAGCATATCAGCAGCTCTATCTATAACGGATCCATCCTCCTTTTTTAAGAACCTATACCTTGCCTTTCATAGTAAAATTGCGGCTAAATAACCACACTTTGATGGTTAAATTCCAAGATATTCATGTAATTTATATATTTTTTTACATATGTAGAACCTGCTTCAGATAAGTTGGCATCATTGTCACCTTTTTTTTTTAAGTTTTCATCGATTAAATTTCCCATTTTCCCCCTAAATGCGAATGTCAAATTAGACAAACAGTTGAATGTGTTTGAGAGTCATAGACAACGATATTTTTTCCAACATAGTATATATTATTATTTGTGTATTTATCAAATAATTACAGCTTTTATTAGATTACAATAGTTGACGATTTATCTGTGGATTAGTCTCAAAAAACTTGCATTTCCTATAAAATTTGTAATGAATAATTTATATTATGACATAATTTAATTATCGAGCCGTAGAGTAGATATGAATAACATTAGTGCAAAATAGATACCAACTTTTTTTCAGCAGAAGTGTTATCAACACAGCCGTATTTTCACGACTTACCAAGCAATAGATAGATATCTATATAAGGCTTTTTATTTGAAAACCTTCAAAGCATATTTAAGTGACGTGTAGAAAAATACTACTATTTCAAGTTATGTCCTTAATTATGATTGGATTTTGTGATTTTTATTTTCAATCTCCACCTTTTCCAACACTTTGAAGAATTAGAAATGATTATTCACACTCACTAATTCTTTTTCAACTAGTTCGTGATTTTTTTATTGACTTTTTGTTTTTCTGTGAATTCTGACATTGCAACATTGAGATTTAGGATAGGAAAAGGATAGATACATAAATAAACAAGGACACACGCTTCTCGCTCTCGGGTCGATCGGAGCATTTTCTCAAAACAAAGTACTGGGTAGACCGGATAAATAAAGGGGTAATACAAAGGGTAAACAAGGTTTTTAGGGTTAGGCAAGGATTATCATTTTATGGCTCGATACTAAAACTGATTTAGTAAATTTGTTTAAAAACATCAGCATTTGGAGATTGTAGAATTTCTATCAACCAAAAAAATTAATTAAAAGGTAGTCAACATCGTCACTTTGATTACATAATGAGTAACTTGAATGATACGTCATTGTTATTGTATTATTTTCAATCAACTTTAGATATGTTGAAAGAATAGCCAAAAATGTCCTGATAATAGAGCCAAATTTCAGATTTTTAATTGTAGTCAAAGTTCGTTAATAAATCCATCATTGTTGATCAGCAGAAGTACTGCTGTAAATTTTACTAAGTGACGACAAAAATGTTGATAATTTTTTTAACTTTTACTTATATACAGTTGACACTGGCGATTTACGTGTAACAACTAATTATAATAGTTGTCATTTATTTGCGAATTAGTCTCAAAAAAACATTTGTATTTTCTATAAAATTTGTAATAAATAGTTTAAAACATAACAGAATTGATTCATTGAGCCATTCACCAACATTATCATTTATGTTTGACTTGCTCCGTTTAAAGTTTCAGTTGAAGTCCTGATTTAAGAAAAAAGTTTCTCTTTTCAAACATGAGATGATTCCATATGAACAAGATTAGTGCAAAATAGATACCAGAATTTTTTCAGCAGCAGTGTTACCAACGAGACTGTAAATGCTGTATTTTCACGGCTTGTGCAGGAAAATGGACTAATATTTCAAGTAAAGTTATGTCTCTAATTAAGATTGGTTTTTGTGATTTATAGTTTCAATCTCCACCGTCTTCGAACACTTTGAAGAAATGAAATTGATTATGGATTCTTGATAATTCATCGTATGTGATTTCTTGAATGACTTCTCGTTGTCTCTGAATTGTGGTCTTGCAATACTGAGTCAGGATCTGAAATCATTCCCATTTTGCGAGTCGATACCAACACTGAATTAGTAAATTTGTTCAAAGACATCAACATTTGGAGATTGTAGAATTTCTGGCAGCCAAAAAAGGCATTGAAACCCTCGTAACATACTTAATAGATTGATTATATGATGAGTAACTTGGATGAACTGGCATTGCTATTGTATTAAGATGGTATAAGTTTCGCCTCTAGGTATATTGGAAGAATGGTATCTCTGTTTGGATGGGACTTGTTTTGTTTAACGGCAAAGTTTTGAAGGCACTGAAGTGTTGTTATCGTGGAGACTATATATTTGTTGCTTTTTCCTCGTCTTAAACTTCTTGATAATTGGGACATAAATTTCTTGATAATTGAAACAAATTTTCTTGATGGTTAAGCCAAAAATTTCTTGATAATTGATTCAAAAATTTCTTGATCATTGAGCCAAAAATTTCTTGATAACAGAGACAAAAATTTCTTGATAATTGAGACCAAAATTTCTTGATGGTTAAGCCAAAAATTTCTTGAAAATTGAGCCAAAAATTTCTTGATAATTGAGCCAAAAATTTGTTGATATTGTACCAAAAATGTCTTGACGGTTGAGCATTTCTTGATAATTGAGCGAAAAATTTCTTGATAACAGTCAAAAATTTCTTGATAGTTGAACCAAAAGTTTCGTGATGATTGAGCCAAAAGTTTCTTGATGGTTGAGCCAAAAATTTCTTGATAATTGAGCCAAAAACTTCTTGATAATTCTCTGTTGTAGTCAAAGTGTGTTCTGAATAAAGCACTGGTAAATCCATGATTGTTGATTAAAAGTACTGCTGTAAATTTCATTAAGTGATGACAAAATTGTGGATCATTTTCTTGGCTTTTCCTTAGACTTGCCATTGGCGATGTGTTTAGTTTCCATATGAATTTACGTGTAACACCTTAAGTGTTTGTTCTATTAGGTGGAGCAATACATTTCTTAGACACATAACCAAAGTTTGTTTAGAGACATAACTGCTACAATAAAAAATATTTTAAATACACCTGTGAGTCCAGCCTATACACCACTTTTAAAATACACCATAAATATAGAAATTGTATTTTTCAATTACCAAACACCTAAAGAGATGTAAAAGTTATATTAATTCAGCCCATAAAAATCTAAAACCACCATAAATCATTTGGAAAATCATTCAAACGTTTTTTGAGACTAATCGAAACGCTGTAATTAGACGTCGGATTTCAGAATTGAGGGCTTCGTCCTCTAGTGGACGAAGAGAGATACAACGAACAAAATATGCACTTTATTTCCAAAAATAACAACAGTCGACTCAAAGTTCTTCAATACAACAACAAATAATATTTTTGGTGCTTCGGGTTATTGTGGTGGGTCCTTAGCCAGAGTCTCATTTGGCACCTTTGGTGTAGTATTGACCTATAAGTAAGAAAAAAAAATTGTCAATTTTTGAATTTTTTGTAACTGGAAATATAAAAAAATGGCAATGTAACGTGTAAGTGTGTAAGTTCCCGACTTCCCTTTGTCAAAAACATATATCTATGAAGACTAGATGTTTTAGGTAATTTCACTTAAAATACATATTTTTTAATGGAACACCCTGTATACTGTAAAATTTTTAAAAATTTCATGAAATCCTCTTTTCAAAAATATCTAATATATCTATGCTGGGACTAATGGTTTTAGATTATTTCACTTAAATATATATTTTTTAATGAACACGCTGTATACTATAAGATTTTTAAAAGTTCTCGACTTCCCCTTTTCAAAAATATATTATATATTTACTCTTGATCTAGTCCTTGTTGGGTTATTTCACATAAAATAACACTCCGTATACTACAAAATTATTAAAACCTTCTTGAAATCCTCTTTTCAAAAATATCTACACACCGAGTATTGGTATTATCATTTTTAAAATCTACTTGAACTAGCCGTTGTTAGACTATTTAACTTAAAATGATTTTATTTATAGAACACCCCGTATACTACAGAATTTTTAAAAATTCCCGATCTACTCTTTCCAAATATGTATATGTCTATGCTGAGACTAGCTGTTTATGAGTTATTTCACTTAATATATATATATATATATATATATATATATATATATATATATATATATATATATATATATATATATATATATACACAGGATGTCCAAGATAAGGATCCTAAGCATGGGGATCTCGGAAACAGTTGGAGATACGAGGTCGGTTAAATTAGAGAAAAGTTGCGCAATTTAGTGCTAAATTAAACGCAGTTAAAAAAATTTAAAAATTTCAAACACTTCCGGAGATTTCCGGAAAAAAACGAAATTTGGCAAAATCGTTTTTAATTTTTGCAGGCTTTATTTAAAGAGATATCAGAAAATAAAAGGTAGATTCTCATTGCCACTTTTTATTTTTTATAATATGGTCTAAACAAAATTTAAATCCGACGTTTCGTTTCTGAGATACCATCATGAACTTTCATTTTTTATATGGAACAAAAAAAAGTATCCCATGTATTTGATAGCATTTTTTATTACAAATTCAACGATGTATCACCCTTGCATATCGAATACGTAGTTCAAGTACTTTCCATAAGAGCTCCATGAGAGCGAGAGAGAAAGGTACATCAGTTTTATAAAAGCCAATGAACTACACACTTGATATGCAAGTGTGATACACCGTTGAATTTGTAATAAAAAATGCTATCAAATACATGGGATACTTTTTTTTGTTCCATATAAAAAATGAAAGTTCATGATGGTATCTCAGAAACGAAACGTCGGATTTAAATTTTGTTTAGACCAAATTATAAAAAATAAAAAGTGGCAAGAAGAATCTACCTTTTATTTTTTGATATCTCTTTAAATAAAGCCTACAAAAATTAAAAACGATTTTGCCAAAATTCGGTTTTTTCCGGAAATCTCCGGAAGTATTTTGAATTTTTAAAATTTTTAAATTGCGTTTAATTTAGCACTAAATTGCGCAACTTTTCTCTAATTTAACCGACCTCGTATCTCCAACTGTTTCCGAGATCCCCATGGTTAGGATCCTTATCTTGGACACCCTGTATATATATATATATATATATATATATATATATATATATATATATATATATATATATATATTTCTTAAAGCACCCTGAATAATTTTTAAAACCTTTTTGACATTCTCTTTTCAAAAAAGAGCTGTTTTGTTAACAAAAATGTAACATTGGTTTTTTTTGCTGGATTGTACAAACTTTGAAAGACCTGTGCAAAAAAAAAATGGCGGACCAAAAATGGTCACGATTTTCTGGTTTTTGAGTTTATCTCGAAAAGTAAAAGTTGTATTGAAAAATATTTCAAGAGAATTAAAAAACCTATCGATTCATATAATATAAGTTATAGGTGGCGCCACTAGTTATCGAGATATATTTTTTTCCACAAAATTTATGGTTTTCGTTTTTTTTTTTTTTTTTTTTTTAAGACATTTATTAACAAATTACCGATTTAAAATTTAACATAAATATAGGTATTATCATTCTAAAAAAGTATGCCAAACCCGGAATCTGTAAGTTTTTTATTTTCTGAGAAATTCGATGTCAAAGTTGAAAATTTAACCTCAATTTTCCGCTTTCCTAATTAAGAAAAAATGCTCAATTTTAATGCAAATTGTTTGTATTGTTTTATGTTTTGAAGATCTATTAAAAAACAAATTTTTTTCCAATCGTGAGCCGCGAAATTTTGCAAAAACCAATTTTTGCACCAAAAAAATTGCGATAACTTTTCACCGGATGGAGATAAAATTTTTTTAATGCGTGCATTGGATTTAGATGTATCATTTCAGATCTCAAAAAAAAATTTCATTTTGGATGAAAAAAACATTTTTTTTTTTTCAAAAATTCATAATGGCGTGGTAAATGAATATTAAGGGCTCAAATTTGCAAAAGATGCTTTTTAATGATGATGCTTTACCTGTGAATTTTTTGGATCCAAGAAATACTTTTCCATACGATCTGTGAACCTTCGAAAATTGGGCCGAATCTAATCGAAAATAGCTGCTGCAGGCCGCTGTCGGCGGGTTGCCATAGTTCAAGCGCATTATTCATCGGCGCTTCAAGGAAACTTAAGCATCACAAGTAATCAAGAAAATCATACAAATATTCAATTATATATTACATATTCTCCTCTTTTTAAAAATGTGTATGTCTATGCTGAGACTAGCTTTTTATAGGTTATTTTAATTAAAATATATATTTCTTAAGGTACCCTGGATAACATAATTTAAGTTTTCTTTCTAAATTAAGCGTGCACTCTTATTTTGGTGTATCCATAGTTCTTAAAGTTTTCGATAATTTGTTTGTAGAGGGTACAAAAATAAGAGACATATATTTATTTTTTATCGGCGGAGATTCAGTAAAACGAGGTGAAAACCACCCCTAAAGCTCACTCCTAAAAACAGTATTTTCGAAATATCTCAGATTCTAAGTGAGAGATTTTTACAAAATAAAATGTAAGTTACTTGTTATTCGAAATGATGTTAAACTATGGTATTTTTACCCCAAGGATATCATCCCTTATTTTTTATTAAGGTAAACTATATATTTACGCACGTTATTTAATTCTAAAAATTACGAAATTTAATGGAATTGTTTGAAAATATTTTTTTTTCACGAATACCGTAAGTAACTTAAGTTGACAGGTTCTGGGGTTTCTAAAAATAAATTAGTAAAAAAAGGGTGAGCCACCCCCCAAATACTTTTTTTTTTAACTTCAAGTTCTAATTGAGATATCTTTACAAAACGAAAATTACTTGTTATTTGAAATGATGTTAAACTATGGTATTTTCACCCCCTATTTTTTATTAGAGTAAATCATATATTTACACCCGTAATTTAATTCTAAAAATTACGACATTTAATGAAATTGTTTCAAAGTATTTTTTTCACAAATACCATAATTAACTCAAGTTGACATGTTGAGGTGGGTCACTCCCAAATACACTTTTTTCAAATCTCCAATTCTAATTGAGATATCTTCACAAAATAAAATTTTTATCAAAAAATTGAACCGACTTCTAAAAGTGTGCTAAAAAGTAAAAAATAACTAGAAATTTTTTTATGAAATTGAAATTTTTGAAGTCGACGCCAAACTAATACCTGACAAAATGTGATTCGCATAAACAGATTAAAAATACTTTATTTGTAATTGCTTTCTTACCATAATTTGTATATATTAGTAGTTATTTGTTTCATTTAGAAATAATTTGGCGCCGAAAAAATTTCTAGTTATTTTTCACTTTTTAGCGCATGATAAAAATTTTATTTTTCGATTTTTAGTTTTGAATTCTTTATGATATTCATAAATTATTTGAACTACATACTAATCAAGATTAATGTACCTTGTAATAACTCCAAGGTGGCAAAAAAGTACCCATTTTATCCAGAATTGTAAGTCACCCTAAAATGAACCACTAAAAATTCTTTGATTCTTAGAGTTCTCCAAATACCACTGAAATTGTGTCGAAAAAATATTTAATCTGTCATAGTATATCCAATATCTTATATTTCAAATTAATTTTAGATTGGTAATATAGGCCCCAAAACCTTCCAATATCAATATTTAAAGAATTTGAGACGTAAATTTCTTAGCCCGATATATTTTATATTACATACTGAGTTTGTACACGCCCCAAGAACCCTGCAATATCAATTTTAGATAAAACCGGAAAATGTAAAATTTTTTGTCCTTCATATTGTATCGAATCAACCTAATAGTTGTAAAAAATTAACTTCATATTCATAATACACCACCCCCCAACGCCCTAATACCAAATCTAAAAAAATGTGAGTAACGTAAAATTTTCAACCCACCATATTGGATCCGCCATAATGAATTTCAAAAAAACAATTTTAACGTCTTAATCTAATCTAAATCTAAACCCTTCAAAGCCCCCTAGTACCAATTTTAGATAAAATCCAGAAATTTAAAATTTCTAAATGGTCATATTGCATCTGACGTATTAGATTTTCTTAAAATAATTTTATATTCGCTATTTACATCCTCAAAAACGATTCAGTTCCACATTTGAACAAAATCGAAACATGTAAAAATTTTTTTCAGCCATATTGCATTCGCCATATGGAATCCTGAAAAAATAGGATTAAATTCATAATTTACACCCTCAAGAACCCTCTATATCAGTTTTGGAGAAAGTCGAGATATGTAAAATTTTTAGAACATCATACTGAATCCGAAAGATTGAGTTTTTCAAAAAATATTTTAATTTCGTAATTAACACTAAGAAAAATCCCTCCATACTGACTTCAGACAAATTCGAGAGATGTAGGATCTTTAATCCGCCATATTTAATATTCTTTAAATAATATCAGATTCGTAATGTGCTATCCCAAAAACTCCCTCATATCAATTTTGAAAAAAAATCGAACACAATTTTTTATCCATCATATTGGATACGCCATATTGAATTTTTTAAAAATAATTTTAGATTCGTCATGTGCTACCCTGAAAACTTCCCCATACCAATTTTGGTGAAAATCGGATAAAATTGATTTTTTTGTCCGCCATATTCGATCCGCCATATTGAATTTTTTAAAAATAATTTCAAATTCGTTATTTGAGACTCCGAAAACTCCGCCATACCAATTTTGGAAAAAATCGGACAAAATTGATTTTTTTCGTCCACCATATTGGATCCGCCATATTAAATTTTTTAAAAATGTTTTGAATTCGTAATTTGCGACCTCGAAAACTCCCCCATACCAATTTTGGAGAAAATCGGGCAAAATTAAATTTTTTTGTCCGCCATATTGGATCCGCCATTTTGAATTTTTTTTAAATAATTTCAGATTCGTTGAGTACAACCCCGAAAATTCCTCCATACCAATTTTGGAGAAAATCGGACAAAATTAATTTTTTTGGCCGCCATATTGTCAGCGCCATCTTGGATTTTACTTCACCAATTTCGTCCAAAAAAATATGGGACCACCGCAGCAACTTCCTTTATATAACGTAAAAAATTTCATTCAAATCGGTTAAGCCGTTCCGGAATAATCGGTATACATACATAAAAAAAATATATATATATACGCGACGAACTGAGATCCTCCTTTTAGAAATCGGTTAATAAAGTGGAAATTACTTGTTAGTTGAAGTGAGGTTATACCATGTTTTAACCCCATATATGTCATCCCTTACTTTTTATAAGGGTTAATCATTTACATAATTTAATTTTGGACATTATGAAATTAAAACAGATTTGTTGATAACATGTTTTTAACGAATACAATAAGTAACTTAAATTGATGTGTTTAGGGGTTTCCGAAAATAAAAATAAAAGAGAGTGAGCCACACCAAATACTTTTTTTAATATGTTCAGTTCTAATTAAGATATCTTTACAAAACAAAATTAAAATTACTTTTTATTTGATATGATGTAAAACTATAGTATTTTCACTCTGAACGATATTCTTCCTTATTTTTTATAAAAGTAAATCGTCATTTCACACATATATTTTTATTCTTAAAATTGTCAAATTTTAATTTAAATGAATGTAGAATTAGAAATCACTATTTGTCATTAATTATAATAATTTACAGATATGAATGCTTAATAAATTAAATAAGTTTATATTTTCTTATTAATTAAAACAAAAAATTTCTGCAAGCTTTGTAACGTTCATATCAACTGAAATTTGGCAATTTTAAGAAAAATTACACATGTATGAAATGGCATCCTTCAAATGATATCTTTGAGGGTGAAAACACGACACTTAAGTGACTTATGGTACTAGTAAAAAAATATTATCAAACAATTCCATTAAATTTCGTAACTTTTACAATTAAATTACATGCGCAAATATATAGTTAACACTAATAAAAAATAAGGGATGATATCCTTGGGGGTTAAAATACCACAGTTTAATATCATTTCGAATAACAAATAATATTCATTGTGTTTTGTAGAGTTATCCTAATTTGAGCTTGAGATATTAAAAAAGAGTACTTGAGGGTGACTCACCCTCTTTTACTATTTTATTTTTGGAAACCCAAAAAATGTCAACTAGAGTTTATTATGGTATTCCTAAAAGAAATATTTTTTAATTTAGAATTAAATTACGTGCGCGAATAGATGGTTTACACTAATAAAAAATACGGGATGATATTCTTAGGGATGAAAATACCTGATTTCAACATCATTTCAAATAATAAGTAATTTCTGTTTTGTTTTGTAAAAATATCTCACTTAGAACCTGAAATATTTCAAAAATACCGTTTTTAGGGGCGGTTTTGACCCCATTATCATGAATCTCTGCAGATAAAAAAAAATATGTGTCTCTTATTTTTTGTACCCTCTACAACGTATTGAAGTTTCATTAAAATCGAAGCTGGACACTTCAGGAACTTTCCTTGTTAGACTCAAATATTGATACGCAATGCAATATTATATAAGGTGTTCTATTTAAAATAAGCACGTTGCCACCTACTTCCGGTATAACTAAAAGAGCCACTATCTTGAAAATATTTTAGTCGGGTTGCCCCCATTGGCATTAATACATTGTCAAATTTTCAAAATTTTCTAATATATAGTTTTCCACATATAGATTGAATTGTTTCCCAGTGGGACAGCCTGTATATATAATTTCGGACATACTGTACACACAGGTTAAATGTTGGTGGGTTTAAAATCTGTTTAAATAAATTTTAAATAATATTTGGTCCAAATGATTCAAATTTAAGTTCATGGTACCATAAGAAATTATCAGTACTTTTCGTTTTTTATAAAAACAAGAAATATGAAAACTTGGCGAGTACGGAATGCATTTTTTCTTGGTATATAAAAAATTCATGTACATTGCTTGAAAAATATGTATAAAGATAAATTCTATTAATGTGTACATTCTTATCTGATTTTACCTTGAAAAGTTTTATATTCCCAATAATGTCGAAGAAAATTCTAGTTTCAATAATTTCGTACTAGATTTTATTTGATTATTTTAATTTGAAATTTTTGATTGGGGCCCCAAGAAGCAAATAATATTTATAAGCCAACGGTTCACCCTCCTAAAAATAGCATGGCTACCTTTTTTTTTCGCATTTCACCAAATCATTTTTATTAGATTTATTATATTTTTCTAACAAGGAAAGTACCTGAAGTGTCCCGATTCCGATTTTAATGAAACTTCAATATGTTGTTCAGGGTACAAAAATAACAGACATTTGCGGAGTTTCACTATAACGGGATGAAAACGGCCATAAAGTTTACCCCTAAAATCAGTATTTTTGAAATATCTCACGTTCTAAGTGAGATATTTTTACAAAACAAAATGAGAGTTTCTTGTTATTTGAAATGATGTTAAACTATGGTATTTTCACCCCCAAGAATATCATCCCTTATTTTTTTTAGGGTAAACCATATATTTATACCCGTAATTTAATTCCAAAAATTACAAAATTTATTGGAATTGTTTAAAAGTATTTTTTTCACGAATACCATAAGTAGCTTAAGTTGACGAGTTTCGGGGTTTCTAAAAATTAACTAGTAAAAGAGGGTGAGTCACCCCCAGATACCTTTTTTTAATTTCAAGTTCTAATTGAGATATATTTACAAAACAAAATGGAAATTACTTGCTATTTGAAACGATGATGAAATATGGTATTTTCACCCCAAAGATATCATTACTTATTATAACGATAAACCATCTATTAGCGCATGTAATTTAATTCTAAAAATTACGAAATTTAATGAAATAGTTTAAAAGTATTTATTTTCACGAATACCATAATTAACTCAAGTTGACATGTTTTAGGGTTTCAAAAAATGAAGTAGTAAAAAAGGGTGAGTCGCCCAAATACATTTTTCCCAAATCTCAAATTCTAATTGAGATATATTTACAAAACAAAGTGGAAATTACTTTTTAATTGAAATGAGGTTATACCATGTTGTTTTAACCCCAATATATCATCCCTTACTTTTTATGAGGATTAATCTTGTAATTCATTTACATAATTTAATTCTAGACATTACGAAATTAAACCAAATTTGTTGATAATATTTTTTACGAATACAATAAATAACTTAAGTTGACATGTTTCGAAGTTTCCCAAAATAAACAAGTAAAAGAGGGCAAGCCATCCCCAAATACATTTTTTTTTAATATATTCAGTTCTAACTACGATATCTTTACAAAACAAAATTAGAATTACTAAATGATGTTAAACTATGGTATTTTCACTCCGCAGAATATTATTCTTTATTTTTTATAAAAGTGAACCGTCATTTCATACATCAATTAATATACTTAAAATTGTCAAATTTTAATTTAAATGAACGTAACATAATTAGAAATCACTATTTGTCATAAATTATAATAATTTACAGACATGAATGCTTAACCAATGAAATACTTCCATATCAATTAAAAGAAAAAATTTCAGTAAGCTCTGTAACGCTCATATCAATTGAAATTTGGCAACTTTAAGAATAAATATACATGTATGAAATGATATCCCTGAGGGTAAAAATACTATAGTTTAATTTCATTTTAAATAGTAAGTAATTTCCAATTTGTTTCGTAAACTTATCTTAATTAGAACTTGAGAGGTAAATAAAATTTTTATAAAAAAATTGAACCGACTTCTAAAAGTGCACTAAAAAGTGAAAAATAACTATAAATTTTTATAAGACATTGAAATTTTTGAAGTCAGCGCCAAACGAATACCTGACAAAATGTGATTTGCATAAACAGATTGAAAATACTTTATTTGTAAATGCTTTTTCACCATAATTTGTATATATTAGTAGTTATTTATTTCATTAAGAAATAATTTGGCGCCGACTTCAAAAAGTTCAATTTCATATAAAAATGTATAGTTATTTTTCACTTTTTAGCGCACTTTTACAAATCGGTTCAATTTTTTTTATGAAAATTTTATTTTTCGATTTTTAGTTTTGAATTCATTATGATATCCATAAATTATTTGAACTAAGTACTAATCGAGATTAGTGTACGCAATAACTCCAAGATGGCAAAAAAGTACCCATTTTATCAAAAGTTGTAAATCACCCTAAAATGAACCACTAAAAATTCTTTGACTCTTGGAGTTCTCCAAATACCAGTGAAATTGTATCAAACAAATATTTAGTCTGTCATAGTAAAGCCGCTATCTTAAATTTCAAATTAATTTTAGATTGGTAATAAAGGCACCAAAACCTTCCAATATCGATATTTAAAGAACTTGAGACGTAGATTTCTTAGCCCGATATATTTTATACTACATATTGAGTTTGCATACGCCCCAAGAATCCTGTAATATCGATTTTAGACAAAATCGGAAAATGTAAAATTTTCAGTCCCTCAAACTGTGTCTTATCAATCTAACAGTTGTAAAAAATTAACTACGTATTCGCAATACACGACCCCGAAAACCAAATCTGAAAAAATACGAATAAGATAAGATTTTCAACCCACCATATTGGATCCGCCATATTGAATTTTTTAAAAATAGTTTCAGATTCGTTGTGTACAACCCGGAAAACTCCAACTTACCAATTTTGGAGCAAATCAGGCAAAGTTAATTATTTTGGCCGCCATATTGTCAGCGTTATCTTGGAATTTACTACACCAATTTCATCTACAAAAATATGGGACCACCGCAGCAACTTCCTGAACATAACGTAAAAAATTTCATTCAAATCGGTGCCGCCGTTCCGGAGTGATTAGTGTACATACATAAAAAAAAAAACATACATAGTCGACGAATTAAGAACCTCTGTCCTTTAGAAGTCGATTGAAAAAGTATTTGGGGGAGGCTCACCCTCTTTTACTACTTTATTTTTAGAAACCCGGAAACACGACAACTTAAAGTGACTTATCGTATTCGTGAAAAAAATATTTTCAAACAATTCCATTAAGTTTCTTAATTTTTAGAATTAAGTTACGTGTATAAATATATGGTTTCACCCTAACAAAAAACAAGGGATGATATCCGTGCGGTTGAAAATACCATAGTTTGATATCATTTCGAATAACAAATAATTTTCATTTTGTTTTGTCTGAAACGAAGCATTGTCAAAACTAAGAAGTTTATAAAAAAAATACAGCTAAAATTTTGCATAAGGGCTAAAAATTGCATTTAGAACAACTTTCTCTAATAACTTCTTTCGATATTTTGAGATATAACCCCATTTTTCAATCTTTTTTGAAAAAACTAAAATTTGACAGATAACGCTAATCACATGACTGCTATTTTTTTGGTTAATTTTCATCTCGATCGAAACAGAAATTGATGCCAAAATCAAATTTCAAATAAAGCTATTAATAACAAAAACTATATGATGCGGGCTTAATTAGCCACACTGTATATTATGACAAGCTTATCCCGGATTTTCAATAGTGACTGACGTGTTTTGTAAGAGTTTTCCCACCCCCCTTTTCTTTTTTGACCCCTGAGAATCTAAGGTTACTTTTATCCTATTGAGTCAAAATTTCTGAAACCGGCCACTAAAAATCGACTAGTCGATTTTCATGAAGTTTTTTGCAGATTCCTGAAGCCTTGCACATCAAAGTTAATGTCTTAAAACATTTTCTGAAAATTTAAATTTTTCAATAAGTTATAAACAAATAAATTTCTAAGCAACTTTTTTTTTAAATTGCGATATCTTGGTTAATATTTAATACAAGTTGATGAAATTTTTATGGTATATTCATAAATAGTAACCGAATTGAATAAGAGCTAATTTAAACTGAAAACTTGTAGTTTGTTAATAAACAAATAATTTTGCAATAAACAAATAACAGTTTTACCAACTTCTCTTTGTGCTACAAAAATTTTCTTTTCACATTTGCATTCCTTAAACTCTAGTCTCGATAACTGTGAAGTGAAATTTTGGTTATCTCAATTTGGAAAAAAGTGATGAATTTTTAAATATTATCATGAAGATGCTTGAATGCGGCTGCGTCAGGCCGCGTCACGTGAGCGATACCTACAGTACAACGCATACTTTTCTCCCCTGGTTTTAATGTTAATATTTATAACTTTATAAAATAAAAAAATACCTTATTCATACATGTTTACACTTGTCATTTATTATTTTACAGCTTTATCTACTTTCATTATAACCGTTTTTAAATATATATGTTGCGAATGATGTTACAATCTAATTATTTTATTTTAAATAATTTGTAGTTATGTTATTATTTAGAAAAGAAATATGTTTATTTGTCATGCCTAATCGATTTAGTTGAGTTTCTATTACTTATAATTCTGAGCTGTTGTGTTGTTACATTTTATGCGTGATACGACTTGTTGCGTTATGACGCGTAAAAACCAATGCAAAACGCATATAACACATGTCAATGTACATTCGCTACTTCGTTAGAAGTGATCTGTTAATTATTATCATGACACCACTGCCAAAGTGTTGTAATCCTTTTCAAAAAAAAGGTCACAATAGTGAAAAAAATAAATTATGTTTCTTGTCTGAAAAATGCGATGAAAAGTTTAGTAATCTCTTTGATTAATTCGTTTGTATTTCATGTAAAAGACAGTTTCATCAAAAAAAAAGATTCTGTGCAGTTCCAAAAAATAAATAGATCAACAACAAATCAAATAGAGCAGCTTGCAAAAAAAGCTAATTCGCAAACTGAAGAAGATGAAATAGAATTAGATTTCTCAGAAAAAGATGAAGATTATGTTTGTATTAAATCTATTGATAATAAGAATAAACGACTAAAACTTGCAACTGCGTTACAAGAAGTATTAATCGCTCCTCCTACCGAAAAACTAAGCCTGAATCTATCAGATACAGACCACGAGCTTGTACGAAAATCTTTTAATAATAATAGTTCAAATATTTTTAATGATGTGGATTGTAATACTTGGATTAGCGATTTCAAACTTGCATTATCGCAAGCATCAACACGACAGCAAAAAAATAATTTTATTGACAATGATACCTATACAGTGGTCTATTAGAAAAACGGCAAAAACATTTACTTTAAGTAGACATACAGTTGCTTCAGCAAAAATGTTAAAAGAGGATAAAGGCTACTGTGCCCAACCTGACAAAAAAAAGACGAGCTATGAGCTCAGATCTAATCGACAAAGTCAAAGAGTTTTACCTTTTTGACGATGTTAGTCGAGTAATGCCAGGAGTGTAAAATTATAAACATTAACATTAAAACCAGGGGAGAAAAGTATACGTTGTACTGTAGGTATCGCTCGCATGACGCAACGCGGCGCGCCCACCTCGGCCGCATTCAAGCGTCTTCATGATAATATTTAAAAATTCATAACTTTTTTCCAAATTGAGATCACCAAAATTTCACTTCACAGTTATCGAGACTAGAGTTTAAGGAATGCAAATGTGAAAAGAAAATTTTTGTAGCACAAGGAGAAGTTGGTAAAACTGTTATTTGTTTATTGCAAAATTATTTGTTTATTAACAAATTACAAGCTTTCAGTTTAAATTAGCTCTTATTCGATTCCGTTACTATTTATGAATATACCATAAAAATGTAATCAACTTGTAATAAATATTAACCAAGATATCGCAATTTTAAAAAAAAGTTGCTTAAAAATTCATTTGTTTATAACTTTTTGAAAAATTTAAATTTTCAGAAAATGTTTTAAGACATTCACTTTCACGTGCAAGGCTTCAGGAATGTGCAAAAAAAATCATGAATCGACTAGTCGATTTTTAGTGGCCGGTTTCAGAAATTTTGACTCATTATAAAATATATCTTTTAATTTGTGAGTGTTTCCAATTTTTAAAATATATAATTTCTACTACTACCCAGTTTGTAAATAGTCGGTTTAGGTTTTTTTCTGTTTTCAAGGATTTGTTTACATTAACATTCCATTTTTTGCCTTACATTTTGCGCTGTATATGTTGAACGGTCGAAAATACCTTCTTTAAAATACAAATATTTATTTCGTTCCTTCGAGTGGAAGTGCGATAGCTATATCACTATACTCTTCTATCACCAAGAAGTACATGTTTTTATTTCAGAAAATTGTTTCTTTTTTCATTATTGCCATCCTTTTTTAAAACAGCTTGTAGTAAATTGGATTTTTTTGGTTTTTTAATCCGTATCATGCAGGCAACTATTTCTTTCTTGGATGGTAATATTTGGGTATCGATTTATTTTTATCTCGGCGATAAATCTTAAGCCCTTTAACACATGTTTTACATCACTAACATATTTATTAATAAAGACCATTTTTAATGTAATCCTATTCTATACCTAACCAAAAAAAGTAATAAATAATGCACAATCTTTCTCCTTTATACATATCTTTGTTTTTTTTTTGTTTTTTTTTTTTAAGAAAAATGTAATAAAATTACATTTTCTTGTTTAAGTTAACCCTATTTTACTCTTACTCCATATATATATATATATATATATATATATATATATATATATATATATATATATATATATAAAGGGTTTTCCAATAAGAGGTGTCATTTTGAAAAGCCCGCTATTTCGGTAGATGTCACTTTTGAAGCTGTAAGTTTTTGACGTTTGACAAGTAGAAACTACGCCATAAATAAAGATGGAACGATACACGCTTCAACAACGCACTGAAATTATTAAAATTCACTATAAAAATGGTGAAAATTTGGCAGAGACGGTTCGTAAAACTCGAACATTTTTGGGTCGTCATGAAGCACCTTGTCGGAGCGCAATAAAGAAATTGGTGAAAAAATTCGAGCTGTTGGGACAAGTTAGTTATGTGAAGAAGAAAACCCGTGCACGTCGCTCAAGAACAGCCGAGAATATTGCTGCTGTAGCCGAAAGTGTTGAAGAAAACCCAGGTTTGTCCATTCCTCGTCGTTCTTTGGAATTAGGGATTCCACAAACGTCATTACACCGTATTTTGCATAAAGATTTGGGTCTTAAGGCTTATAAAGTTCAGTTAACGCAAGAACTCAAGCCGGCCGATCATCAACAACGTCGTGCCTTTGCTGATTGGGTTCTTGAAATGCATGAAAATGATCCGGAATTCCATCGAAAAATCATCTTCAGTGATGAGGCCCATTTCCACCTCGGTGGCTTCTTCAACAAACAAAATTGTCGCATCTGGGGCTCGGAAAACCCAAGAGTTATTGTTGAAAAGCCTCTCTATCCTGAACGTGTGACTGTTTGGTGCGGTTTATGGTCCGGCGGGGTCATTGGACCTTACTTTTTCGAAAATAAGGCTGGAGCAACAGTTACGGTGAATGGATTGCGCTATCGAGAGATGATTAATGATTTTTTATGGCCGGAATTGGATGGTATTTATCTGGACCACGTTTACTTTCAACAAGACGGCGCTACGTGCCACACAAGCAACGAAACCATTGATCTTTTACGGGAAAAGTTTCCGGGCCGTGTTATCTCTCGAAGAGGTGATCACAATTGGCCACCGAGATCTTGTGATGTGACACCTTGCGATTTCTTCCTTTGGGGCCACGTGAAAGACAAGGTCTACGCCAACAGCCCAGCGTCGATTCAAGACCTCAAAGATGGAATTCGTGAGGCTATCGAGGACATAGGGCAGCCACTTTGCGATTTGGTTATGGAAAATTTCATGAAAAGGATATGGTCCTGTAGGCATGGTCATGGTGGTCATTTGGCTGATGTTATTTTCCATCATTAACGGCATACCTTCCTCTTTATAATGTAATAAATATCCGATCATTTATCTTAAAAAATGGCATTTTTCTTTGAATATCAAAATAACACCTCTTATTGGAAAACCCTTTATATATATATATATATATATATATATATATATATATATATATATATATATATATATATATATATATATATTGAAAAGGAGTCGGGGACTTTTAAAAATCTTGTGGATTAGCCTGTATAAAAAAAAATAGATTACAACCATATAGTACCCAAATCCTATTTTCTGTAAACTATGTTAGAGAAAATCATAAATATTATACCAGATTAATCAGTTTTAGAAATATTATGGTCTTTGAAAATATTAATTTAAAAATATTAGATATTTTTGTTGTACACCATATTTTATTTTTTGAGGAATCAAAAGAATTTAATCTAATTGAAATTTTGTAATACACATACACTGAAGCCATCTGTCAAATGGTATGCTTATTCCTAAAAACAATTTTTTTTTAAATTCAGGTTTTAATAGTGAACGTAAAAAAAATAATTGAAAAATAAAAAATATTTTTTCTGTGTATTTTATTTCCCGGGAAAATAAATCTCAATATAATTTTGGAAAAAAATAGAAAAAAATACATATTTTGCATTCATAATACATAAAAATTTAATTTTATATCCAAATTTGAAGCATAAATAATAATAATAATAATATAATATCCTTTTAATGATCAATTTTAATGAAACTTCAATATGTTGTCGAGGGTACAAAAATAAGAGACACGAATTTTTTTATCTGCGGAGATTCATTATAACGGGATGAAAACCGCCCCTAAAGTTTACCCCTAAAAACAGTATTTTTGAAATATCTCATGTTCTAAGAGATATTTTTTTTTCGAAACGATGTTAAACTATGGTATTTTCACCCACAAGAATATCATCCCTTATTTTTTATTAGGGTGAAACCATATGTTTATGCACGTAATTTAATTCTTAAAATTAAGAAACTTAATGGAATTGTTTGAAAATATTTTTTTCACGAATATCATAAAGTAACTTAACTGAGTTGAGTTGGGTTTCGGGGTTTCTAAAAATGAACCAGGAAAAGAGGGTTATCCAACCCCAAGTACGCTTTCGTTGAGATATCTTTACAAAACAAAATGGAAATTACTTATTATTTGAAATGATGTTGAAATATGGTATTTTTCAACTCCAAAGATATCATCCACTATTTTTTATAAAGGTAAACCATCTATTCTAAAAATTACGAAATTTAATGAAATTCTTTGTATTTTTTTACGAATACCATAATTAACTCAAGTTGACATGTTTTGGAATTTCAAAAAATGAAGTAATAAAAGAGGGTGAGTCACCCCAAATACATTTTTTTCAAATCTCTAATTTGAATTGAGATATCTTTACAAAACCAAGTGGAAATTACTTGTTAGTTGAAATGAGGTTATACCATGTTGTTTTAACCCCATATAAAGGTTACCTTTGACCTAAAATGAAATATTTATTGTGTCAACATCAATGGAATTATCATTATTTAGGTTCAGCAAGTTAAAGTATATGAAGCTGAAATTAGTGCACTTATAGAACAACAAACAATTTTTTTTTACTCTTTTCCATGTATGAATGACATTTCAACAAAATTATCTGAACTTTTTCGATTTGATAAATTTATTAAGATTGCATTTAAACAAATAAAAACAATAGGTACTTTATTTAGTAAATTAAAAGATGGTGATGATATTTCTAAAGTATTAAAAGACAGAATCTCACAACATAAAAGAGATTGTAAGCTTAATAAGTATACATACACCCTTTCCGAACATTGTAACCAGTTAGACCATAGATTTAATTTTGATGAAACTAAAATCTAATGTACAGAAACAAATTATTACAAATTTTTGTTAGGGAAATGATAGAAATATACTTGGAAACTAAGTCAATTAACAAAAAAACTGATACCAAATAACCTAAGCTTAACATACTCTAGCTTGCTGAATCTAAATAATGATAATTCCATTGAAGTTAGTACAATAAATATTTCCCTTTAGTTTTGTATTAATACACCTTCATATTATATTATAAAAATAATTCTTGTAAGTGACTAAAATGTCATATTAACAAAAAAGCGACATTGATTTTAAGAAATAATTTTTTGAAAGCAAATATTTTTAAAAATTTAAAACAGTAGTTTTCGTCCTGAAATATGAAGTATTTAGTATTAATTTTAAAGAACGTCCATGTAAATAAGTGTATCATTGTTATTATTATTATTTTATTGTAGCCCTGACGAAGAAGGTAAATATTTTCGAAAGCTTGGCATGGCTAAAAAGTGTTTTACTTTTGTACGCTCAACCAGGACCGATACCCCAAGATAATCTAGTTTTTGTTGTTTATATATATATATATATATATATATATATATATATATATATATATATATATGTTTATGAGGCTTTCACGGATTCCTCCGTGTGAGATGCAATAGCAATGGATATATTCACAAATGCGAACAGTAATTGCAAAACTTAGTTCCATCATATCCTTTCCGTATTAGAGGTTGCACAGTTTGAATGAATTGCTACAGGACACAATTCATCCTATTACACCACCATCGACATGATAGCCTACCTGTACCACCATACCGAAGAAGAAAGTCTAGAGACTAGAGTTTAGTAGAGACGAAACATGTACTTCTGTCAAATCACTGTAGCGGAAAAGGTAAGTTTTGACTTTCTTCTTCGGTATGGTGGTAAAGGTAGGCCATCATCTCGATGGTGGTGTAATAGGATGAATTTTGTTCTGTAGCAATTCATTCAAACTGTGCAACCTCTAACACGGAAAGGATATGATGGAACGAAGTTTGCAATTACTGTTCGCATTTTACTTTATATATATATATATATATATATATATATATATATATATATATATATATATATATATATATATATATATATATATATATATATGTTAATGCGGATTTCACGGACTCCTCCGTGTGAGATGCAATAGCAGTGGATATATCCAGATTATGCCGTTGTAGTGCTGAAATCACATTCAGCAAACATACAACTATATGCAGCTCCGCGTATGGATGAAGTAAAATGCGAACAGTAAATGCAAACTTCTCTCCATCATATCCTTTCTGTGTTAGAGGTTGCACAGTTAGAATAAATTGTTATAAAACGCAATTTATCCTATTCCACCACCATCGAGATGATGGCCTACCTGTACCACCATACCGAGAAGAAAGTCAAAACTTGTACATGTTTCGTCTCTACTAGAATCTAGTACTAGAATCTAGTAGAGACGAAACATGTACCTCTGCCGTATCACTGTGGCGGGGAGGGTAAGTTTTGATTTTCTTCTCGGTATGGTGGTACAGGTAGGCCATCATCTCGATGGTGGTGGAATAGGATAAATTGCGTTTTATAACAATTTATTCTAACTGTGCAACCTCTAACACAGAAAGGATATGATGGAGAGAAGTTTGCATTTACTGTTCGCATTTTACTTCATCCATACGCGGAGCTGCATATAGTTGTAAGTTTGCTGAATGTGATTTCAGCACTACAACGGCATAATGTGGATATATCCACTGCTATTGCATCTCACACGGAGGAATCCGTGAAATCCGCATTAACATATATACGCCATCCGGCGGGAGGCCGGAGAAGCCGCGTTCAGTATGTGCATGCTTCCTTCCGATCTGTCCTTTGCACAGTCAGGTGCATGTCGGTACCCTGATGAGTCTAGTAGAGACGAAACATGTACCTCTGCCGTATCACTGTGGCGGGGAGGGTAAGTTTTGACTTTCTTCTCGGTATGGTGGTACAGGTAGGCCATCATCTCGATGGTGGTGGAATAGGATAAATTGCGTTTTATAACAATTTATTCTAACTGTGCAACCTCTAACACAGAAAGGATATGATGGAGAGAAGTTTGCATTTACTGTTCGCATTTTACTTCATATATATATATATATATATATATATATATATATATATATATATATATATATATATATATATATATACCGGGTGTCCCAGATCACCAGTCCACTCCTATTAAAATCTTGGAAAATGGGTTTTTTGAGAATTTTAAAGTTTTGTATTACTGTCAGGTACGCTCTTCTTTCGATTGCTGGCATTTACAGTTTCTGGTTCCGCTCGGAAGTGTATTTTTTAGACCAGAAGTCCGTTTTTTAAATGAAACATACCTATTTTTAGGACGGAATCGGTTTCTACGCTATAAAATATGAAACATTTGTTTAAAATTTTTTTTTTCTAAAACGTCTTTCTTGATCTCAAAATGATCTTTAAATTTAAGTTTGTGTTCTGTTTACACACAATCTCTTATGTACTTTGCTAAACGAATTTTCGGAAAGACAGCTGTGATATCTAACAGATCTGCGGCATCTCAAAAGACAGTGTCTTTTTAAGGAGTCATAATCATTTTTTTACTGCAAATAAAATTTTCCAAGAACATAATACCTTGTTTAAAAATAGTGATAGTAGATAATTACGTTTTTACAGATAATAAGATTTATTAGCATAAAGTAATTAATTTTATAACAACAATATAAAGTAATAAACACATTTTTCTGTAAACAAGATTTATTAGGATATAATGTTCATTTTATAATAACAAAACGAAATAATAATCACACTTTTTCTTCAAATAATACTTTTTAAAAACACAAAAACTTATTTCATAATAACAAAAGTAGATTATTACATTTTTACTGCATACAAAATTTTTTAACAACATAATAATTCTTTCCGTAGTAACAAAAATAATTTATTTTATAATAAAAAAACTAAATAATCACATTTTTACTATTAACAAGATGAAAGTATTTTCCATCCAAAGCCGTTGAAACTACTAAAATGCAAAAAGTTTTAATGAAAAGATGGAATCTAAAACTTTAATGTTCAAATTGATTTCCACCTTGCAAAATACACACGCCTGTACTCTGGCTAGAAAGTTCTCGAATCTTGTTGACAGATAAATAAATGTGTTTATTACTTTATGGTGTTGTTATAAAATTGTTGACCGAGTGCTAATAAATCTTGTTAACTGTAAATGACACTGTCTATTGAGTTAATGCAGTACTGTTAAATATTACAGCATAAAATTAATTTTCCTCAATTCCATAGAATACTTCTCATAGAAGAGTAGTTCCTCTTTCATGAGATGTGCTCAGAATCGGTGTACCTTCACCAATGGAGCTAGAATGTTATTACAACATTCGCTCGCCTGTGATAAACAAATTAAATTTTGCACAAACTATTTGACGAATCGATCTGAAATTTTTACCACATATTAAGCACTAAAAAACCCAACCTTTTACGTAACAACAAAGTCGCAAGTTGCATTTAGCAATAGTTATTGTTAATTGAATATTATAACAATTTTGACATTGTTTTGCATTTTTCTCAGCAACAAATAAAAATATCGGGATCGGTAAAAAACTAATTTGTAGATTTTTCAATTCTCTAGAAGGTGACTATTCCATTTTGTCCAAAAATGTCTTCAGCTTTTACTGGTAATCAAAAAAATGCATTTTTCTGCCTTTAATTGTTTACAAAAAGTTTATAACACAAAATCTCCTGCAGAGAACATATACGGTTTATTTCTATAGGTCTATATTACCCGAAAATCCGGGTCTCTGCCTGGATGATTGGGTGTCCCGGCAAAATGCTTATTTGACTGACGTATAATTATTTTGAGGAAATTTTGCTCATTTTCAGTTAAACTGAAAAATGGTACAAGAACTGGTACATCTCTTCCCTAACTTAGAGAGTTTTATATTCGCAGAAAGAAGATTCTGAAAAGGTTACAATATAATAAAGTGTATTATGGTTTGCGGTAAATACACTTGCATCGTACAGGAACGCATCAGACCGATTTTTAGTTTTGTTAAAAATATTATTTGAAACAAAAATAAATGGATCTTAAACTATTGCGTTTTATTCTTAGTTTAGATAAACCCACATCTTTCTATTAGGCGTATGTGTAGAATTAGATTTACTTTTAGGCTCCCAAAATATGAACATATCACCAAATATAAAAAACAAACAACATATCTCAGTTAAAATATATATTTTTTTATCAAAAATTTTTTTGAGCAAAAAACAAGACCTTTTATTTTAAAAGAAACTGACAGTTAGACTTTATATTATATAAGAACAACAATTATAAGTAAATATTTCTTTAAAATAATACACAGTTCTAAAAGTTATTTAAAACGACAAAACCAACTAGTTTAATCAGCATTTAACACCATATGTTTAACCGAGAACAAAAAAAAGTTAGATGTTAAATAATGAGATTCATACCGCAGTAGACGATTTAAAATTCCGAAATCGTTCCTGGAAAAAAAATTCTGCGCCGTACGCACGAACTTGAGATATAAAACTGGACTGCTCGTGTTCCATATCTCCCTTATAAAAAAAAATGACCCCACCGTGCTCCGTGCCATTTGGTGCAAATAATTGCTTTGGCAACAATGAATTCCCTAAGGTTTTATGATATTGGTGAAAGTGTATTTTTGACATTGAATACTGTTCATTCTGACAATAATTTATTTTTGATTTTGCTGTTTTATGGATTTTGTCACATTTTATGTAACGTTTTACTGAAAATTTCAAACAGGAACGTGAACTTTAAGGGTTTTTTTCTGTATTTTAAAAAATGTGATTCTTCATCGTAAGACGTGCAAATACCTCATCTGGTAAATTGGAATTTATTTAATTGGTAAGTTATAAAGCATTCAATAATAATTATATAAAATTTTACCTTAGAATCAAATTGTAAATTTAAGGGTAACAAGTTTAATCTTATGAAGATGATGTATGATAATTATTAAATGCTATCAATATTTTAGTTTTCTAAGAGAAAAGAATCTTCAAATTCAAGAGCTGAAGCACATTGGTCATGATCATAATTCTTTTATACATCAGATAAGTAACTCTGTTCAGAGCATTTTTCTGGAAATTGTTTTATACAAGAAGATAAGCAAAAAGTTTGTGTTGTGCTTCTTACAAATAAACTGCCTGAAAAAAACTACGAAGCACTGTTTGATGTAAACATCTTGAAGCAACTAAACTTGGACTTAATAACATACACTGGCTCTACAAAAAAAATTCCTGAATTAGGTGTGCATTAACCAACAACAATATCGTTTTACCATAAAGTTAATGTTCCACTGACATATAAAGCTGAATATCGAAACTGGTATGGTGTTAAAATTTAAAATGATTATACGTTTAAAAACCAATATGCCATATTAAAATAGAAATAAATGATTGCATATAATATGAAATTTTTCAATATTACTAAGGATGTTTGGAAATTACATAAATTTTACTTATATGTATTTGTTTTGTCTAAAAATAAAATAATAACCTTTTGTTTGAATATGTTATTAATTAATAAAACAAAAATTCTGGATTTTAGCTCAGATAGGAAATTTGTGTCATGAAAATCCTTTGTTAAAGTAGTGAGAAGCTACGATTGAATACCATTTCAAAAATTCAACTCTAGGAAAGGTCAATTCCAGATCCTCAATCAGTTAAGTAAATTGAAAGTTTGACCTAGTGTAAAAATTAAAAGTTGCTAGTAAATCTTTATATATATATATATATATATATATATATATATATATATATATATAATATATATATTTAGATTAAAAATGATTGTATTAATGTAAGAATTCTCTTGTATTTACAAGCTTCTTTATATTTAAAGTGTCTTAATAAATATTGTTTTGTTTACAATTAAATATAAACTGCTTTAACACTATCCCCTTTAGAGTTTAATTTTTTTTTTATAAAAATGGTTTAGTACATAATGTTACTTTACTTCATTTAAATTATAAAGGAAATGTCAACATTATTATGAATGTTGTTAACCCTATATAAATACCTAACATCAGTTCCCTAAAAGCATCGGGGACAAATTAATTTTAACAAAGACCTAATCGAAGCTATTTTTAAATGATGAAACTATCTTACTTTGCAATCGATTATGTGGACATTTCGACATATACTATATTAATTCATGATATAAAATTTTTAAAATAAATGCCTTGATACTTTTTTTCGTTAACTTCTTATACTCTACGTCCGAATAAGGATGTTTCTAAAACAGATATTTCAAAAAAAAATTAGTCTCGATTTGATTTTGGCGCATATTTCACATTTTAGCGATTTTGCTAAATAACAGTTTTGTTGTAAAAAATAAAATATGTAAACAGTCATAGAAAAAGTATTTTCATTTATTTATAAAAACTGACATTTCATGCTTGTTATCTAAAAATAATAAAATTGTTACATATTTACGCTGTTCCAAAGAAGTTTAAAAAATTAGCTTTATTGGAGTTGCTTTAAACAGAAAAATTATAATTTTAAGGAAACTAAAAGTAGAAATTCAAGTTAAATATTGTTTTACAGAAACAATTATCCTGGGCTGCGATTTTATAAAAGTAAAGGGAAAGAGAATGTCATAATAAGGATCTTCTATCTTTGTTCAGTCTGTATTAACACATAAGTAAATCAATGTCCTTAAAGAGATAAGGAAAGAGAATGTCAAAAAATATGCTTGCAGAACCGGAGCTCTGGTCTTTTTTATTGAATATACTCGATTAACCTGTCAAGTAAAACAAGGAAGAGCGATTTATTGTTTTAGATATAGAATAGAAATAGATAGTTATTGTCTAAACCTGTTAGTTAGAAAAATAGAATTGACATTCATCACGACACATTCACGCCAATGTAAGAAACTAGCAGGGAATTCAATGTTGCCATACAAATCATTGCACCGAATGGCGACCAATAAGGGGGGGGGTCAAAAATAATTTTCATGAGCAGTCCAGTTTTATATCTCAAGTTCGTAGCCGTACGATAATCCTGAACTAGTTCTGTACTCGTTCTGAATCCATCGGAAAGTAATCCACGGATAAAGCTAATTACTCTAAGCAGTATACCGTCAATTTTGGGTGGCACAAGCGGCTACACAGGAAAGTTGAATTTTCCATCTCGAAGTGAGAAATGTGGACAAAATATTTTTGTACGGGATTCCTCAAGTTAACAGATAATACAAAAAGAGTCGCCTCCAACTTGGTGCCGTACAAAAATAATGGGACCGGAAACTAGGAGAATTTTCGATTTTCCGAAAATTTTTCTGCAAACTTAAATGATTTGCTACTATATGGAGTTCGTACAGTTCGATGTCTATGCTTACATAGATTCAATATTCAGCAATGCCGTCCACCACAGGGATGAAATACCTCGAACGCAACCCCCGTACCCTTAAGTAGTATAATGGTGATTGGTGATTTGAATCATCGTAAAACTTAATGATATAAATATTTTTTGATGAAACGATGCCTTTTTTTGCCCTGCCGTACATTTTTTATGGAACATGACTGTCCGAGGAACATTTATTTTCCTCTGAGAAAATACATTTGACGGTGAAAAATTTTTTTACGGCACTGATATAATTAAACTAAATGCAGTACAAAAAAAATGGTTCCAGATAGCTAGAAAAGTGTTTCGTCACACTTAAAAATTACTTTGTTTTTGCAACTATTTTTTAATCCTTTATTATTGTACGACGTTTGTATAATTTAATTTTTATGCTTACATAGATTAGTTATTCAACAATGCCGTACAGGTTTGCCTGCACAGGGGTGAAAAACTCCAGACTAAACCCCCTGCTCTAGACCTGTATAGTGCAAGATCATTGCAAAATGTCCGGCATCAATTCCAAAATATTAAATAACACTGTGCCGTATAAAAAAGATGGGGTAATATAAGAATTAAAATAATTTGAAGTATAGACACCTACATTTTATTTAGTTATATACAAATAAGCAACTATGCAAATCTAAAAAATATGCTATATTTTTTCAAAGTCATCCTATTAAAAACCGAAAACCAAAACTGCATTCCGTATATGTTGAAAGGTTTTATATCCTTAATAAATTGAATTATGATTATAATGCATAAAAAGTAAATTTAATTCGCAGTAATAAATATTCGTAGAAGTTTATGAAATTTCCGCCAGTTATATAATGTTTGTAATAGTTTTACTGAATATTTTTTTATAAATTCACATTTTACAGAAGTTTTATAAAATTTTCTAAATGTTTATACATTTTCATTTCAGTCCACAATCAATTAACTTCTTTTATAAATGGTCATTTATGCGCGGCGATTATTAATACAACTTGTTTCCACAAATATGGTCCAATAAGTCCAATTTGCAAGCTAATTCGAACATCTTTTGAACGTATTACTTTTATATATTATACGTCACATGCATTTTTATATATAGTTTTAAATATAACAAATTAGAATAACTATTCCAATTATATTTAATAAATCAAAAAATCTTATTAAAAGCTTTTGGGCTAAAAATCACGGTTTTGGCGTATATTATGGTTTACTATAACGAATTTTCCATTAAATATAAACGGCATAATATTTTTTAATTATTAATTGATATCATGCATATAATTATGTTAATGCCTCACAGTAATTAATGACCTTCAAAAACCCAGAAAAAGCTTTTACGCCTACAAAAGTGGTTTCGGAGTATATTATAGTTTAATATAACTAATTTTCCATTAAATATAAACGGCATTGAATTTTTTTATTACTATTTGATATTGTTCATAAAATTTGGTTAATGCCGTATAGTAATTAATAACATTAAAATATCTCAGTAAAAGCTTTTACCCCTGAAAAATGGTTTCGGGGCATATTATAGTTTAATATAATTAATTTTCCATTGAATATAAACGGAAGTATTTTTGGTCATTAATTGACATCATGCATATAATTATGTTAATGCCTTACAGTAATTAATGACCTTCAAAACCCCAGAAAAAGCTTTTACGTATACAAAAGTGGTTTCGGGGTATATTATAGTTTAATATAATTAATATTCCATTAAATATACACGGAATTATTTTTGGTCATTAATTGATATCATGCATATAATTATGTTAATGCCTTACAGTAATTAATGACCTCCAAACCCCAGAAAAAGCTTTTACGCCTACAAAAGTGGTTTCGGGGTATATTATACTTTAATATAACTAATTTTCTAATAAATATAAACGGCATAATATTTTTTAATTACTTTATATTGTTCATAAAATTTTGTTAATGCCGTATAGTAATTAATAACATTCAAATATCTCAGTAAAAGCTTTTACCCCTGCAAAAATGGTTTCGGGGCATATTATAGTTCAATATAATTAATTTTCCATTAAATATAAACGGAATTATTTTTGGTCATTAATTGACAACTTGCATATAATTATGTTAATGGCTTGCAGTAATTAATGACCTTCAAAACCCCAGAAAAAGCTTTTACACCTACAAAAGTGTTTTAGGGATATATTATAGTTTAGTATAACTAATTTTCTATTAAATATAAACGGCATAATATTTTTTAATTATTTTATATTGTCCATAAAATTTTGTTAATGCCGTATAGTAATTAATAACATTCAAATATCTCAGTAAAAGCTTTTACGCCTGCAAAAATGGTTTCGGGGTATATTATAGTTTAAAATAGTTAATTTTCCATTAAATATAAACGGAATTATTTTTGGTCATTAATTGACATCATGCATATAATTATGTTAATGCCTTACAGTAATTAATGACCTCCAAACCCCAGAAAAAGCTTTTACGCCTACAAAAGTGGTTTCGGGGTATATTATAGTTTAATATAACTAATTTTCCAATAAATATAAACGGAATTATTTTTGGTCATTAATTGACATCGTGCATATAATTATGTTAATGCCTTACAGTAATTAATGACCTCCAAACCCCAGAAAAAGCTTTTACACCTACAAAAGTGGTTTAAGGGTATATTATAGTTTAATATAACTAATTTTCTATTAAATATAAACGGCATAATATATTTTAATTATTTTATATTGTCCATAAAATTTTGTTAATGCCGTATAGTAATTAATAACATTCAAATATCTCAGTAAAAGCTTTTACGCCTGCAAAAATGGTTTCGGGGTATATTATAGTTTAAAATAATTAATTTCCCATTAAATATAAAGGGAATTATTATTGGTCATTAACAAACACCATGCATATAATTATGTTAATGCCTTACAGTAATTAATGACCTCCAAACCCCAGAAAAAGCTTTTACACCTACAAAAGTGGTTTAAGGGTATATTATAGTTTAATATAACTAATTTTCTATTAAATATAAACGGCATAATATTTTTTAATTATTTTATATTGTCCATAAAATTTTGTTAATGCCGTATAGTAATTAATAACATTCAAATATCTCAGTAAAAGCTTTTACGCCTGCAAAAATGGTTTCGGGATATATTATAGTTTAAAATAATTAATTTCCCATTAAATATAAAGGGAATTATTATTGGTCATTAACTGACACCATGCATATAATTATGTTAATGCCCTACAGTAATTAATGACCTCCAAACCCCAGAAAAAGCTTTTACACCTACAAAAGTGGTTTCGGGGTATATTATAGTTTAATATAACTAATTTTCTATTAAATATAAACGGCATAATATTTTTTAATTATTTTATATTGTCCATAAAATTTTGTTAATGCCGTATAGTAATTAATAACATTTAAATATCTCAGTAAAAGCTTTTACGCCTGCAAAAGTGGTTTCGGGGTATATTATAGTTTAAAATAATTAATTTCCCATTAAAAATAAAGGGAATTATTATTGGTCATTAATTGACTTCATGCATATAATTATGCTAATGCCTTGCAGTAATTAATGACCTCCAAACCCCAGAAAAAGCTTTTACACCTACAAAAGTGTTTTCGGGATATATTATAGTTTAATATAACTAATTTTCTATTAAATATAAACGGCATAATATTTTTTGATTATTTTAAATTGTCCATAAAATTTTGTTAATGCCGTATAGTAATTAATAACATTCAAATATCTCAGTAAAAGCTTTTCCGCCTGCAAAAATGGTTTCGGGGTATATTATAGTTTAAAATAATTAATTTCCCATTAAATATAAAGGGAATTATTATTGGTCATTAACAAACACCATGCATATAATTATGTTAATGCCTTACAGTAATTAATGACCTCCAAACCCCAGAAAAAGCTTTTATACCTACAAAAGTGGTTTAAGGGTATATTATAGTTTAATATAACTAATTTTCTATTAAATATAAACGGCATAATATTTTTTAATTATTTTATATTGTCCATAAAATTTTGTTAATGTCGTATAGTAATTAATAACATTCAAATATCTCAGTAAAAGCTTTTACGCCTGCAAAAATGGTTTCGGGGTATATTATAGTTTAAAATAATTAATTTTCCATTAAATATAAACGGAATTATTTTTGGTCATTAATTGACATCATGCATATAATTATGTTAATGCCTTACAGTAATTAATGACCTCCAAACCCCAGAAAAAGCTTTTACACCTACAAAAGTGTTTTCGGGATATATTATAGTTTAATATAACTAATTTTCTAATAAATATAAACGGCATAATATTTTTTAATTATTTTATATTGTTCATAAAATTTTGTTAATGCCGTATAGTAATTAATAACATTCAAATATCTCAGTAAAAGCTTTTACGCCTGCAAAAATGGTTTCGGGGTATATTATAGTTTAATATAATTAATTTTCTATTAAATAAAAATGGAATTATTTTTGGTCATTAATTGACATCATGCATATAATTATGTTAATGTCTTACTGTAACTAATGACCTCCAAACACCAGAAAAAGCTTTTACCCCTACAAAAGTGGTTTCGAGATATATTATACTTTAATATAACTAATTTTCTATTAAATATAAACGGCATAATATTTTTTAATTATTATTTTATATTGTTCATAAAATTTTGTTAATGCCGTATAGTAATTAATAACATTCAAATATCTCAGTAAAAGCTTTTACGCCTGCAAAAATGATTTCGGGGTATATTATAGTTTAAAATAATTAATTTTCCATTAAATATAAACGAAATTATTATTGGTCATTAATTGACATCATGCATATAATTATGTTAATGTCTTACAGTAATTAATGACCTCCAAACCCCAGAAAAAGCTTTTACCCCTACAAAAGTAGTTTCGGGATATATTATACTTTAATATAACTAATTTTCTATTAAATATAAACTGCATAATATTTTTTGATTATTTTATATTGTCCATCAAATTTTGTTAATGCCGTATAGTAATTAATAACATTCAAATATCTCAGTAAAAGCTTTTACGCCTGCAAAAATGGTTTCGGGGTATATTATAGTTTAAAATAATTAATTTTCCATTAAATACAAACGAAATTATTATTGGTCATTAATTGACATCATGCATATAATTATGTTAATGCCCTACAGTAATTAATGACCTTCAAAACCCCAGAAAAAGCTTTTACATCTACAAAAGTGGTTTAGGGCTATATTATAGTTTAATATTACTAATTTTCTATTAAATATAAACGGCATAATATTTTTTGATTATTTTATATTGTCCATAAAATTTTGTTAATGCCGTATAGTAATTAATAACATTCAAATATCTCAGTAAAAGCTTTTACGCCTGCAAAAATGGTTTCGGGGTATATTATAGTTTAAAATAATTAATTTTCTATTAAATATAAACGGAATTATTTTTGGGCATTAATTGACATCATGCATATAATTATGTTAATGCCTTACAGTAATTAATGACCTCCAAACCCCAGAAAAAGCTTTTACACCTACAAAAGTGGTTTAGGGGTATATTATAGTTTAATATAACTAATTTTGTATTAAATATAAACGGCATAATATTTTTTAATTATTTTATATTGTTCATAAAATTTTGTTAATGCCGTATAGTAATTAAAAACATTCAAATATCTCAGTAAAAGCTTTTACGCCTGCAAAAATGGTTTCGGGGTATATTATAGTTTAAAATAATTAATTTTCCATTAAATATAAACGGAATTATTTTTGGTCATTAATTGACATCATGCATATAATTATGTTAATGCCTTACAGTAATTAATGACCTCCAAACCCTAGAAAAAGCTTTTACATCTACAAAAGTGGTTTAGGGGTATATTATAGTTTAATATAACTAATTTTCTATTAAATATAAACGGCATAATATTTTTTAATTATTTTATATTGTTCATAAAATTTTGTTAATGCCGTATAGTAATTAATAACATTCAAATATCTCAGTAAAAGCTTTTACGCCTGCAAAAATGGTTTCGGGGTATATTATAGTTTAAAATAATTAATTTTCTATTAAATATAAACGGAATTATTTTTGGGCATTAATTGACATCATGCATATAATTATGTTAATGCCTTACAGTAATTAATGACCTCCAAACCCCAGAAAAAGCTTTTACACCTACAAAAGTGGTTTAGGGGTATATTATAGTTTAATATAACTAATTTTGTATTAAATATAAACGGCATAATATTTTTTAATTATTTTATATTGTTCATAAAATTTTGTTAATGCCGTATAGTAATTAAAAACATTCAAATATCTCAGTAAAAGCTTTTACGCCTGCAAAAATGGTTTCGGGGTATATTATAGTTTAAAATAATTAATTTTCCATTAAATATAAACGGAATTATTTTTGGTCATTAATTGACATCATGCATATAATTATGTTAATGCCTTACAGTAATTAATGACCTCCAAACCCTAGAAAAAGCTTTTACATCTACAAAAGTGGTTTAGGGGTATATTATAGTTTAATATAACTAATTTTCTATTAAATATAAACGGCATAATATTTTTTAATTATTTTATATTGTTCATAAAATTTTGTTAATGCCGTATAGTAATTAATAACATTCAAATATCTCAGTAAAAGCTTTTACGCCTGCAAAAATGGTTTCGGGGTATATTATAGTTTAAAATAATTAATTTTCTATTAAATATAAACGGAATTATTTTTGGGCATTAATTGACATCATGCATATAATTATGTTAATGCCTTACAGTAATTAATGACCTCCAAACCCCAGAAAAAGCTTTTACACCTACAAAAGTGGTTTAAGGGTATATTATAGTTTAATATAACTAATTTTCTATTAAATATAAACGGCATAATATTTTTTAATTATTTTATATTGTCCATAAAATTTTGTTAATGCCGTATAGTAATTAATAACATTCAAATATCTCAGTAAAAGCTTTTACGCCTGCAAAAATGGTTTCGGGGTATATTATAGTTTAAAATAATTAATTTTCCATTAAATATAAACGGAATTATTTTTGGTCATTAATTGACATCATGCATATAATTATGTTAATGCCTTACAGTAATTAATGACCTCCAAACCCCAGAAAAAGCTTTTACACCTACAAAAGTGGTTTAAGGGTATATTATAGTTTAATATAACTAATTTTCTATTAAATATAAACGGCATAATATTTTTTAATTATTTTATATTGTTCATAAAATTTTGTTAATGCCGTATAGTAATTAATAACATTCAAATATCTCAGTAAAAGCTTTTACGCCTGCTGAAATGGTTTCGGGGTATATTATAGTTTAAAATCATTAATTTTCCATTAAATATAAACGGAATTATTTTTGGGCATTAATTGACATCATGCATATAATTATGTTAATGCCTTACAGTAATTAATGACCTCCAAACCCCAGAAAAAGCTTTTACACCTACAAAAGTGGTTTAAGGGTATATTATAGTTTAATATAACTAATTTTCTATTAAATATAAACGGCATAATATTTTTTAATTATTTTATATTGTTCATAAAATTTTGTTAATGCCGTATAGTAATTAATAACATTCAAATATCTCAGTAAAAGCTTTTACACCTACAAAAGTGGTTTCGGGGTATATTATATTTTAAAATAATTAATTTTCCATTAAATATAGAAGGAATTATTATTGGTCATTAACTGACATGATGCATATAATAATGTTAATGCCTTGCAGTAATTAATGACCTCCAAACCCCAGAAAAAGCTTTTACAACTACAAAAGTGGTTTAAGGGAATATTATAGTTTAATATAACTAATTTTCTATTAAATATAAACGGCATAATATTTTTTAATTATTTTATATTGTTCATAAAATTTTGTTAATGCCGTATAGTAATTAATAACATTCAAATATCTCAGTAAAAGCTTTTACGCCTGCAAAAATGGTTTCGGGGTATATTATAGTTTAAAATAATTAATTTTCCATTAAATATAAACGGAATTATTTTTGGTCATTAATTGACATCATGCATATAATTATGTTAATGCCTTACAGTAATTAATGACCTCCAAACCCCAGAAAAAGCTTTTACACCTACAAAAGTGGTTTAAGGGTATATTATAGTTTAATATAACTAATTTTCTATTAAATATAAACGGCATAATATTTTTTAATTATTTTATATTGTTCATAAAATTTTGTTAATGCCGTATAGTAATTAATAACATTCAAATATCTCAGTAAAAGCTTTTACGCCTGCTGAAATGGTTTCGGGGTATATTATAGTTTAAAATCATTAATTTTCCATTAAATATAAACGGAATTATTTTTGGGCATTAATTGACATCATGCATATAATTATGTTAATGCCTTACAGTAATTAATGACCTCCAAACCCCAGAAAAAGCTTTTACACCTACAAAAGTGGTTTAAGGGTATATTATAGTTTAATATAACTAATTTTCTATTAAATATAAACGGCATAATATTTTTTAATTATTTTATATTGTTCATAAAATTTTGTTAATGCCGTATAGTAATTAATAACATTCAAATATCTCAGTAAAAGCTTTTACACCTATAAAAATGGTTTCGGGATATATTATAGTTTTATATGACTAATTTTCCATTAAATATAAACGGAATTATTTTTGGTCATTAATTGACATCATGCATATAATTATGTTAATGCCTTACAGTAATTAATGACCTCCAAACCCCAGAAAAAGCTTTTACACCTACAAAAGTGGTTTTGGGGTATATTATAGTTAAATATAACTAATTTTCTATTAAATATAAACGGCATAAGATTTTTTAATTATTTTATATTGTCCATAAAATTTTGTTAATGCCGTATAGTAATTAATAACATTCAAATATCTCAGTAAAAGCTTTTACGCCTGCAAAAATGGTTTCGGGGTATATTATAGTTTAAAATAATTAATTTTCCATTAAATATAAACGGAATTATTTTTAGTCATTAATTGACATCATGCAGATAATTAGGTTAATGCCTTGCAGTAATTAATGACCTTCAAAAGAACAGAAAAAGCTGTTACGCCTACAAAAGTGGTTTTGGGGTATATTATAGTTAAATATAACTAATTTTCTATTAAATATAAACGGCATAATATTTTTTAATTAGTTTATATTGTTCATAAAATTTTGTTAATGCCGTATAGTAATTAATAACATTCAAATATCTCAGTAAAAGCTTTTACACCTACAAAAATGGTTTCGGGGCATATTATACTTTCATATGACTAATTTTCCATTAAATATAAACGGAATTATTATTGGTCATTAATTGACATCATGCATATAATTATGTTAATGCCTTACAGTAATTAATGACCTTCAAAAACCCCAATAAATGCTTTTACGTCTACAAAAATTGTTTCCGAGTATATAATAGTTTATTATTGCTAATTTTCTATTAAATATAAACGGCATTATATTTTTTAATCATTATTTGATATTGTTCATAAAATTTTGTTAATGCCGTACAGTAATTAATAACATTCAAATATCTCAGTAAAAATTTTTACGCCTACAAAAATGATTTCGTGCTATATTATAGTTTATTATAATTAATTTTCTATTAAATATAAACGGAATTGTATTTTTTATTATTATTTAACTAATGACTTAAAAGACAATGAAAACATTATGGTAAATCTCATCAGAAGTGAAAAATCCTTGAAATGAAAATGTACTCTTTCATGTTGTTTTTCTGCCTCTGAAGAATGCAAAAAGCTGTAATATCAGCAATATTACTTCTCTTTTTTATTACAAGGCATTTTGAAAATATAAAACGTGAAATTATTTTCATTTTTTTTTATTTATATTTTCATTTGGTCCCATTTATCACAAACGCATATAATTTACAACAATAATATTTAGTCAAGTAATATTAAAAAATCAGAATTAATGATCTTATAAGGAGAAAAATAAGTTGAATCCCTAAATGCATTGTTTATTTTTATGTATATTAATAATAATTTTTATACGGCAGAATTTTTAAAAATTATTTTTAGTGTTAAATAATATTTTCGAATCAGTGTCGTACATTTTGCAATGATCTTCCACCATACAGGTCTAGAGCAGGGGATTGCGCTCGAGATTTTTCACCCCTGTGCAGACAAACGTGTACGGCATTGTTGAATAATCAATTTATGTAAGCATAAAAATCAAATTATACAAACATCGTATAATAATAGATCACCTTTATGAAGTAAAAAATAGTTGCAAAAATAAAATAACTTTTAAAGTGTGACGAAACACTTTTCTAGCTATCGTGGACCACTTTTTTTGTACAGCATTTATTTTTTTTACTGTTGTTTTAAGTAATAACAAAGTATATCCATAACATAAAAAAATTTCTTCATCGTCAAACGTATTTTCTCGGAGGAAAATAAATTTCCCTCGGACAGCCATATGTTCCATAAAAAATGTACGGCATGGCAAAAAAGGGCATCGTTTCATCAAAAAATATTTATATCATTAAGTTTTACGATGATTCAAATCACCAATCACCACTATACTACTTAAGGGTACGGGGGTTGCGTTCGAGGTATTTCATCCCTGTGGTGGACGGCATTGCTGAACACTGAATCTATGTAAGCATAGACATCGAACTGTACGAACTCCATATAGTAGCAAATCACTTAAGTTTGCAGAAAAATTTTCGGAAAATCGAAAATTCTCCTGGCTTCCGGTCCCAATATTTTGGTACAGCACGAAGTTCTAGGTGGCTCTATTTGTATTATCTATTCACTTGAGGAATACCGTGCAAAAATGTTATGTCCAAATTTCCCACCTCCACGTGCAAAATTCAATTTTCTTCTGTAGCCGCTTGTGTTACCCAAAAGTGACGGCATAGTGCGTAAAGTAATTGATTCTTATATCGTTATAAATATAACTCATAGTAAATGAAATGACTCCTTGGAAATTTCCGAAGGGTTTGCAAAATAAAATTAAAATATTAAATATTCGATCTTCTTAATAAATATCAAATTGAATATCCTCTTAACGATAAATTTATCGCGTCCGTTTTTTTTTTGTTTTTTTGTGCATTGTAAAATATAAAAAATACAATAAATTCGCATTCCAAGGATCTGCAAAACCTCAGTACTTCCAAAATTTGATATATTTTAAAAATATGTTTTTGTGTGTTGTTTGTTTGTTGATATGCTGATATGTTCTCTATATGAATGTTTTTTTAGTTGTACAAAATATATTTTTACGATAAAGAAAATAAATTAGGAAAAAATTTTGAAAAAGCCCTAAATACAGGATGAAACGTCAATTGTTTGCAGTTTAATTATATAAAGAACCTAAGAATTCAAGAAAGGAAAAAATGAAAAATTGGGGATTTTTTTATTAACAGCTTTATTCGAAATTTTGCTTTGACATCAAGTTTTGCCTCGATTGAGATGATAATTAACCAAAAAAAATAGTCACGTGATTTGCATCACCTGTCAAATTTTAATTTTATTCCAAAAAAAATCAGAAGTGGGATTATATCTCAAAATATCGAAAAAACTATTAGAAAAAGTTTTTCTAAATACAATTTTTGCCCATGTCCATTTCAGCGTATAAAATAATTTAAATTTTTTACCCATTGTTTGAAAATTGCATCACATGTGACCAAATTTTAATAGCTCTATTTGGATTTTGTAGAAAAACACACATTTAATATGGCATACTTTAAACAAAATATATCTGGGACGAAGCATTGTCAAAACTAAAAAATTTTATGTAGGTTGCGTTGAAAAAATTTTAATCACGTGACCACATTTTTTTTTTGGTTAATTTTCATCTCGATCTAAGCAGAAATTGTTACCGAAGTCAAATTTTGAATAAAGCTATTAATAAAAAAAAACCATATGATGCGGACTTCACTGGTCACACTGTACATATATATATATATATATATATATATATATATATATATATATATATATATATATATATATATATATATATATATATATATATATATATATTTGATTGTTTTTCAGTGCTCTCATAGCCAGCTAAGATTATAAATGAATAAAACATCATAGCCAACTAAGATTATAACGGAACTTAAAATCCGCAGCTATATAAAAATATTAAAACAGCAATATTATATAAATATATAACTAAAAATTTTCGGCATAGACAATCTTACATAAACTTATTTAAGATAAAATTCGAAAATTTTAGAGTTTCCATTTGAAAAAATTGACTTTTGACGATTCTTTCAATTTAATTTTTAATCTTATTTTTTGACCACCCTATATTAGTGATCATCAAAATAATATAAAAATCTAATAAAGTAGGCTCTTTTCAACAAGAAATCCCACCCAAATTAAATAAAAGAAGGCTTCCTTATAGCAAAAGTCGCTAATTATTTTAGGGCCTGTAAATGTCATTTTTGACATAAAAACTCGAATATGTCAAAAACGCAAAAAATGCAAGAAGGCTGCGCATACTACAAAAAACAAAAGCTTTATAATTTCTATCACAATTTGACAGGTGAAAATTTAATGAAGTGTGAAACCGTATGGAAAAGAAATTGTCTTTATTCGCCGAGTATTTTTTTTAAGCTGTCCAAAATTATAAATTTTCAAAAAAATCGAAATATTAAATTTATAAGTAAAATGAAAAATCAATTATCATACATTTTTGAAAAACTTGAATAATTGAAATCGAGCTGTCAAATAATATATAGGGTGTTCTAATTAAAAAAGCATAAGTTTGATTTATAGCTCAAAATGTGATGCCGTCAGAAAAAAACTAGATACGGCAACGGATTGAACATGAAAAACTCTACAATAACCCATTTTTACTTTTTATTAACTCAAATATTGACTGAGATACGAGGAACACTTGTAAACTTCCTATATCTTAAAATCAGAAATGGTTGACAAAATTTTGTTTATTGCATCTTTTGTTTAACAAAAAAGTAGCATAAGTTCGTGAAAATCACAAGTCTGTATCTTTAATAATAATAAAAATAAAACCTGCATTTATTTTTCTAGCTGAATTAGTATATTTTCTTTTAGATTAAATTAACTATTGATCTTTTTTAGGTTAATGTTTTCTTAGCATAAGTTTGGTCTATAACTCAAAATGTGATGCCGTCAGAAAAAAAGTAGATACACCAATGAATTTAACATAAAAAACTCTACAATAATCCGTCTTTACTTTTTCATTAACTCAAATATTAACTGAGATACGAGGGAGACTTGTAAACTTCCTGTATCTTAAAATCAGAGATGGCTAGGAAAATTTTGTTTATTACATCTTTTGTTTAACAAAAAAGTAGCACAAATTCGTGAAAATGACAAGTATCTTCTATCTTTAATATTAATAAAAGTAAAACCTGCCTTTTTAGTTTTAGCTGGAATAATTTATTTTCTTTTAGATTTAATTACCTACTAATCTCTTTTAGGTTAATGTTTTTCTAGAAGCTCTAATAATTTATTTTTAATCCCAGTAAGCAATTTAATGTCAATGTTACGCTCCATATTAAATAAACTTACAAATTAAGATAATACCTATATAGTGTGTGCAAAATTTAGCAGTTTACTAAAGTTAATGCCTTTTTGCCTATTTTAAACGGAACACCCTATATATTATTTCATTTTTAGATTATACCCAAAATTATAGATATATTTCATGTATATATATATATATATATATATATATATATATATATATATATATATATATATATATATATATATATTGTCCTAACTGTTTTTGACATCAAAAATGGCGTTTTTAGGTCTAAACATAACTATCAATTTGTCCTACATAAAAGCCTCTATTATTAAATTGGAGTTGGTTTCCTTCTTGAAGAGAATCTACTTTAACTGTGTTGATATTTTAATAATAAATAAATAAATACAAGGTGATCAAAAACTAACATTAAATATAAACTTGAAAAAATCATTAAAAGTCAAGTTTTCTAAACGTAAATCTCCCATTTTTATAATGTTATTTTATTTAGCATTAAAAATAAGAGCCACTTTGAATAGATTTGTCTATTTAAAAAATTTGCAGTTTTTAAAATATTGGCAATTTAATATTTTTGTATTGTATAAAAACTATACGGTTGTTAAGAGATCATTCCTCTTTGACCACTTCAAAAAATCGTTTCTTTTTTTAAGTTTCTCTAAAGTAGATACATTCAAAGATGTTGTATCAAAATTCTAGAAAGATCGAAGCATATTAACTCCATTTTCCCCCTTCTACTTTCTCCAGCTGCTTTCAATTGTAAATCTCTCATTTTTACTATCCCCACCTGTAGTTTAGGATTATGTTTCAAATATGAAACGTTTGTACATGACGAACTAACTCAGAGACGCGAAAAATGTTTAGAATTTCAAAGTGGAAATTTAGAACAATTATTTAAATTGGTTATTTCCCTGTGTAGATAAGCCGTTTAGCATTATCACAATACAAGTGTCAATATTTCAAAAACTACAAATTTTTCGAATAGACAACCTTATTCAAAGTCGCCCTTATTTTTAATACTAAATAAGATAACATTATAAAAATAGGGGGTTTATGTTTAAAAAAAATTGTCTTTTAACGATTTTTTCAAGTTAATATTTAATATTAGTTTTTGACCACCCTGTATTTATTTATTTTCAAAATATCAATATCATGAAATTTGTAAAATTCAAGAAAAAAATACCTTACCAGCTCTAAAACAAACACTATAACTAGAAATGCAAATAACAGTGTATTAAAAGCAAAAATGTTACTGTAAAAATAGAGGGTTCATAAATACGGAGTTTAACATCGAAGCAGACAATGGTTAAAAACGTTGGACGGTAACATTTGTGAAATTCCTGGTTACACCACATAAGTACCAAAAAAACCACATAGAGGGTCTGGATACGTCGGCTCGTTTTACAAAAAGAAGAACTTGAAATTTTATTGTGGAAAATATTATAAACGACATGCTAATAAAATTTTTATTATAAAAAATTGAATTGACTTCTAAAAAAGCGCTAAAAAGTGAAAAACAACAATATAAACTTTAACATAAAATTGGAAATTTTGAAATCGGCGACAAACTATTTTACGTTTTTTATTTTTTTTTATAAAATTTTATTTTTCAATCTCTAGTTTTAAATTAAGTCGAGTTTCTAAGGTTGCAAAAAAAGTACCCATTTTATCCAAAGTTGAAGACCGCACTAAATTGAACAACAAAAAATTTTTTGATTCTAAGGATTCTCCAAATACCAGTTCTGAATGAAATTATCCCAAAGAAATATTTAGTCTGCCGTAGTAAATCCGCTATCTTCAATTTTAGAAAATTAATTTTATTCTTGTAGCCTAGGCTCCCTCAAAACCCCTCAATCTCATTATTTAGAGAACTTGAGACATGAAGAACTTCTAGCCCAACACATTTTATGCAGGATGCATATTGAAGGAATTAATTTAAGAACCGTAGATATACGTCCCAAGAACTCAACAATATAAATTTTGGACAAAATCGGAAAAAGATAAAATATTTAGTTTCCCCTATTGAATCTGCCATATTAAATTATAAAAAATTAGCTTCTGATTCCAAACTATGACCCCAAAAACTCCCTTATACTAATTTTGGAAAAATATGAATAACGTTAATCCATTATATTAAATCCGTCATATTTGAATTTAAAAAAAAATGATTTTAAACTTTTAGTCTAATACCCTCAATACCAATTTTGGGCATAATCCAAAAAAATAAAATTTTTAGACCGGATCTGCCATACTGAATATTTTTTAAATAATTTTAGATTTGTTATTTACACCCTCAGAACCCCCCCCCCCCCCGCCGCCCAGTACCAATTTTGAACAAAACTGAGAGATGTAAAATTATTATTCTGCCATACTGAATTACTCAGAAATAATTTTAAAGTCGTAATATAAACCCCCAAAAATCCCCAATGCCAATTTCACTCAAAATCAAGGCACGTAAAATTTTTAGTCCGCCATATTGACTTTTTTTTCAAAAATTTCAAATCGTAATTTGCACCCCCAAAAATATCCCCAATATCAATTTTGGATAAAATTTTTAGTCCACCATATTGATTTTTTTAAATTTCAAATTTGCAATTTACACTCGTAAAAACCCACCAACACCAATTTTGAATAAAATCGAGAAGTAACATTTTTTTAATCCAACATATTAGATCCGCCCTATTGATTTCTTTTACATAAATTCGAATTTGCATTTTACGTTCCTAAAAATTCACCAATACCAGACGGCGGGACTAATTTCTCAAAAACTATTGAACCGATTGCTTTGAAATTTTTACAACTTATTCCCCCACATTAATAGCTTTCTGGTTTCTAGCAGAATTGACGAAAAATTTGCATATAAACTATTTCACGAAGAAAAGACACTTTTCGAGAAGTAAAATTTTTTAATCCACCATATTAGATCCGCTCTATAGATTTCTTTTGCATAATTTCAAATTTGTAATTTACGTTCCCAAAAATTTACCAATACTAATTTAAAAAAAAAAATCGAAATGTAAAATTTTTAGTCCGCCATATTGTTTTTTTTTTCAGTAATTTCAAATTCGTAATTTACACCCCCAAAAACTCCCCAATGCCAATTTTGGACAAAATCAATATGTAAAATTTTCTAGACCACCATATTAGACCCGCCCTATTAATTTCTTTTAAATAATTTCAAATTTGTATTTTACATTCCCAAAAATCTACCAATACCAATTTTGGACAAAATCGAGATACAATATTTTTAGTCCGCCATATTGATTTTTTTAAAATAATTTCAAAATCGTAATTTACTCCCCTAAAAACCCCCAATACCAATTTTGAGCAAAATAAGGATGTAAAATCTTTTAGTCCGCCATAGCGGATCCCCCATATTGAATTTTTTAAAAATAATTACAAATTCGTAATTCATACCCCCAGAAAATCCCCAATACCAATTTTGAACAAAAGCGAGATAAAATTTTTTTTTATCGGCCATATTGATTTTTTTTTTAATTATTCTAGTTTCGTTATGTACGTCCCCGAAAACTCCCCCGTGTCAATTTTGGAGAAAACTGAACAAAATTAATTTTTTTGTCCGCCATATTATCCACGCCATCTTGGATTTTACTGAACCAATTTTGGTCAAAATAATATAGGATAATCGCAGCAACAAACCGTTCCAGAGTAATCAACGTAAATATATAAAAAAAAAAGTCGGTTGAAAAATCCTCGTAATAATTAGTTGAGCTAAAAACAATAATTTTCAGTTGTTTCATTTAGTAATAATTCAACGTCAAAAATTTCAATTTCATATAAATTTATATTGTTATTTTTCGTTTTTTAAAGCTTTTTTAAAAGTCGGTTCAATTCTTTTATAAAAATTTTTATTTTTCGAATTTTAGTTTTGAACTCGTCAAGATATTGATAAATTATTTGAATCAGTTATTAAGCGAATGTGTAGCAGACCTCGGAGCGTTTCCAAAATCGCAAAAAATACCCATTTTATGAAAAATTGTAAACCAAACTAAACTGCATAAAAATTCTTTGATTTTCAAAATTGTCCCAATACCAGTTCTGAATGAAATTATACTGAAAAAAATATTTATTCTGCTATAATAAATTCGCTATCTTCAAGTTTAAAAAAGTAGTTTTAAATTCATAATCTATGCCTCCAAAAATTCCGAATACTAATTTTAGGAGATGTAAGACACGTAAATTTTTTTAATCGTCAAAACACACCAATATCAATTTTGAACAAAATCAGATACAAACATAATTTTTAGCCCATTATATTGTGTCTGACAATATTTAATTTTAAAAAATTAACTTAAATTTCGTAGCTAACGACTCCAAAAAAACCCTGATATCAATTTTGAAAAATGTGAATAAAGTAAAATTATTAATCCATCCTACTAGATCCGTCATATTGGATTCCAAAAAAATGATTTTAAATTCGTAATCTAATTTTAATCTATACCCTTCAAAACCCCCCCCCCCCCCACTACCAAGTTTGGATTTAATCAGGAAATGTAGAATTTTTAAGCTGCCATATTGCATCTGCCATACTAATTTTTTAAATAACTTTAAATTCGGTTTTTACACCATCAAAAATCTCCCAGTACCAATTATGGACAAAATCGGGGATGTAAAATTTTTAGAACGCGATATTGAATACCCCATATTGATTTTTTAAAATAATTTCAAAATCATAATTTACACCCCCAAAAACACCCCTATACCAATCTTGGACAAAATTGGATATACATTTTTAGAATGCCATAATCCCAAAATCGTAATTTATAACCCCAAAAACACCTCAATATCAATTTTGGACAAAATTTTACGATGTAAAATTTTAAAATGCCCTATTGGACCCGCCATACTGAATTTTTTTTATAATCCCAAATTTGTAATTTATACCCTCAAAAACACCCCAATACTAAATTTAGACAAATCTAGAGATGTACAATTTTTAGGATGTAAATTTTTAAGACATATTGAATCCGCCATATTGAATTTATTTTAAATGATTCCAAATTCATAATTTATACCCCCAAAAACACCCCAATACCAATTTTGGGCAAAATCGAGAGATTTAAAATTTTTATAACGCGATATGGAATCCCCCATATTGATTTTTTTTTAGATAATTTCAAAATCATAATTTATACCCCAAACACCCCAACACTAATATTGGACAAAATTTAGTGATGTAAAATTTTTAGGATATACATTTTTAGAATGCCATATTAGATCCGCCATATTGAATTTTTTTTAATCCCAAATTCGTTTTATAACCCCGAAAACACCCCAATGTCAATTTTGGACAAAATTTTACGATGAAAATTTTAAAATGCCATATTGGATCCGCTATACTGAATTTATTTTATAATCCCAAATTATACCCTCAAAAACACCCCATTACTAAATTTGGACAAATCGAGAGATGTACAATTTTTTGAATGTAAATTTTGAAGACATATTGAATCCGCCATACTGAATTTGTTTTAAATAATTCCAAATGGGTAATTTATACCCTCAAAAATACCCCAATACTAAATTTGGACAAATTGAGAGATGTACAATTTTTAGAATGTAAATTTTTAAATTACCATATTGAATTTTTTTTATAATTTGAGAGGGTGCATTTTCCTGCATAATTTCGAAAGAATTAGCAGCTTAATTAATATTTATTTTTATAGACAAAAGCAGAAGCTTTCGTTCGAAAATTTTTTCTTTAGAACGCATTTCTTTTAATGTACAAAGTAAAAGGTGAAAAACACGATTTTCTCTCTTTAATCAAATATTTTGGTATTTTAGTCCACTCAAAAGTTGGCTTTTCTTTTTAGCATGTCATTTATAACACTTGACTGGATAATTCTGCACAATAAAATTTCTAGTTGAACACAATAAATATTATACCATTTACAAACTTAAATAAAACACATAAATTGATAAGTACTTACAAGCCTAGACTCCTATTCCAAAGGGTAGAGAACTCTGGCAGCAAGTCGGACCCCTCACGAGAAGCACACTGTTGCTAAGTTACAGATTTACGCAAGGCTAGTTGAATTGTAGTGGCATCTCAGCATCACGTCAGCATTTCAGCAGTTTACTGGCTAGCCTCGACCTAGAAAAAAAAAATATCAAACATAAACTGAGACCCTTCATTTCAACCGAAAACCAGGAAAGCCTCTAGTCGATCGTGTGGGAAACCCAGGCCGTCCAAGCATATTTTAACAATCAAATTGTATAAAGTAAGCAAGTGTGTCCCAGGTTAATTAAAAGTAAATAAGTTTAAAATAAAAATGAATGTAAGGAATTTAGGATTATTTTAGAGAAAAAACAAAAAAAAAAGAAAAGACTGATAGTAGAGCAATTTATTGTAATTGTAATAATGAAATACAAGGTCTTGTTAAAAGATTAAAAGACAATCATGGAAGCTGCAAAACGTTAGGTGTTGATACGGAAGTCGCTGAAGTAATTAACAAAGAATTTGATTTAATTGCACGCATGTAATTTATTTGATTTATTATTATCATCTTAGTACGCTTGTTTTCAGAAAAAATGTTTTTTAGATTACATGCAAAATACACGTTTTAGATGCCTTTAAGTGGATCTACCCTATTTTCAAAAAGTGTCTGTAGGTCTGTCCGGATGTTTCACAGTTTCACTTAAAGCTAAATGAAAAAAAAAGTTGTTTTCTTCTTTTCTTCCTTATAACTTTGAAAGTGTTCATTTTCAAGTAAAACTGAAGAAAGAAAAAAGATTCGCAATTAAATTTTCTACAAGATAGAGTTGCTTAGATCTCAAAATTTATTACCCTTGTTGCAAAATAGTAATAATCATAAAAAAGTGTTTTTTAAACGATTTTTTTTGACGACTTACATTTCTCTAAGGACCTTAAGATTTTGGGCAAATTTTTTCAAAAAAAAATGGAAAATTTTTCAAATTTGAGTAAGTCTTAAATTAAAAAGTCACATATTTAAATTTTTTTCGCATATATTAAAGACCTCGAGCTTTCAAACACTTTTTTTAAATCAAAATAAGATAATTAGAGCCTGCTCAGAAATTGTGCAAAAAAATTACATTATCTCGGCTCCTAATGGAGCAATTTTGAACATTTCTTGTTTAAACTGATGTCTCGTAAATAGAACAGTGCCAATTATGCGTTCTTTTTATTCTAAACAAGTTACGTTATTTATGCTTTATATGCATTGCACTATATAACATATGGTATGTAGCTTTTTTTTTAAAAGAAACAATTTGTTGGTTGACATTTTAACTTACTGAATACAAATACATTTCATAGCTTAAACAATAATTCTTTATACAAATAAATGAAGAAAATTATATTCTGAAATTAGTTTACTCGTACAGTATACATAAAAACCAAAAGATAATCTTAAAAAAACATGTAAAAAATGTTGTTTTCAGAAAAATTTTTCAATGAAAATTCGCGAAAATTTGTTTATAAGCAAAAAATTTAACAATAACTTCAAACAATTCCTGAGCAGTCCCTAATTATCCGATTTTAATTTTTAAAAAATCGTTTGAAAGCTTGAGATCTTTAGTATATGTGAAAAAAAATTCAAGCATGGGACTTTTTGATTTAAGTCTTAGTCAAATTTGAAAAATTTTCCATTTTTTGAAAAAAATTGAATTACAAAATTATTATGCAAAAACTATAAAACTGATTTTGACAAAATTCAGCACGTTGTTTTATTATAACATGAAATTTTATTTGCCCAAATACGAAGGTTCTCACAAGGAAGGAATCCAAAGTGACCGGCCCTGATTTTAATGAAACACCCCTAAAATTTACCCCTAAAAACAGTATTTTTGAAATATCTCAGGTTCTAAGTGAGATATTTTTACAAAACAAAATGAGAGTTACTTGTTATTCGAAATGATGTTAAACTATGGTATTTTCAGCCCCAAGGATATCATCCCTTATTTATTATTAGGGTAAACCAAATATTTACACACGTAATTGAATTCTAAAACTTACAAAACTTAATGAAATTGTTTGAAAACATTTTTTTCACGAATACCATAAAGTAACTTAAGTTGACGGGTTTCGGGGTTTCTAAAAATAAACTAGTAAAAGAGGGTGAGCCACCCCCAAATACGTTTTTTTTTAATTTCAAGTTCTAATTGAGATATCCTTACAAAACAAAATGGAGGTTACTTGTCATTTGAAATGGTGTTGAATTATGGTATTTTTACCCCCAAAACATATCATCCCTTATTTCTTATAACGGTAAACCATCTATTAGCGCACGTAATTTAATTCTAAAAATTACAAAATCTAATGAAATTGTTTCAAACTATTCTTTTCACGAAAACCATAATTAACTTAAGTTGACATGTTCTGGGGTTTCAAAAATGAAGTAGTAAAAGAGGGTGAGTGACCCCCAAATACATTTTTTTCAGATCTCAAATTCTAATTGAGATATCTTTACAAAACAAAGCGGAAATTACTTGTTAGTTGAAGTGAGGTTATACCATGTTATTTTAACCCCATATATACCGTGCCTTACTTTTTATGAGGGTTAATCTTGTAATTCATTTACATAATTTAATTCCGGACATTACGAAATTAAACCAAATTTGTTGATAATATCTTTTTTTACGAATACAATACGTAACTTAAGTTGACTTGTTTTGGGGTTTGTGAAAATAAACTAGTAAAAGAGGGTTAGCCATCCCCAAATACGTTTTTTATACAGTGTTAATTAAGATATCTCTACAAAACAAAATTAAAATTACTCGTTATTTGAAATGATGTTAAACTATGGGAATTTCACTCCCCCGTTATTTTTTGTTGAAGTAAATCGTAACTTCATACATACATATATTATTATTGTTAAAATTGTCAAATTTTAATTTAAATGAACGTTACAGAATAAGAAATCACTACTTGTCATGAATTATAATAATTTAAATACATGAATATTTAACCAATGAAATAAGTTTATATTTTCTTATTAATAAAAAAAAATCAGTGAGCTCTGTAACGTTCATATCAACTGAAATTTGGCAATTTTAAGAAAAATTATACATAAGGGTGAAAATACTATAGTTTAATTTCATTTCAAATAACAAGTAGTTTCCAATTTGCTTCGTAAAGTTATCTTAATTAGAACTTAAGAAAAGTGTTTGGGGGTGACTCACCCCCTTTTACTAGTTTATTTCTGGAAACCCCAAAAGATGTCAAGTTCATTATGGTATTCATGAAAAAAATACTATAAAATAATTTCATTAAATTTCGTAATTTTGAGAATTAAATTACATACGCTAATAGATGATTAGCCGTTATAAGAAATAAGGGATGACATGTTTTGGGGGTGAAAATACCATAATTCAACATCATTTCAAATAACATATAACTTCTATCTTGTTTTGTAAAAAAAAAATTGGAACTTGGAATTTTTAAAAAAGTATTCGGGGGTGGCTCACCCTTTTTTACTAGTTTATTTTTAGAAACCCCGAAACCCGTCAACTTAAGTTACTTATAGTATTTGTGAAAAAAAATATTTTCAAACAATTTATTAAATTATAAAAAAAATATGGTTTACCCTAAAAAGAAATAAAGGATGATATCCTTGGGGGTGAAAATACCATAGTTTAACATCATTTCAAATAACAAGTAACTCTCATTTTGTTTTGTAAAAATATCTCACTTAGAACGTGAGATATTTCAAAAATACTCTTTTTAGGGGTAAACTTTAGGGGCGGTTTTCATCCCGTTATAGTGAAACTCCGCAAATGTCTCTTATTTTTGTACCCTGTACAACATATTGAAGTTTCATTAAAATCGGAATCGGGACACTTCAGGTACTTTCCTTGTTAGAAAAATATAATAAATCTAATAAAAATGATTTGGTGAAATGCGAAAAAAAAGGTAGCCATGCTATTTTTAGGAGGGTGAACCGTTGGCTTATAAATATTATTTGCTTCTTGGGGCCCCAATCAAAAATTTCAAATTAAAATATTCAGATAAAATCTAGTACGAAAATATTGAAACTAGAATTTTCTTCGACTTTATTGGGAATATAAAACTTTTCAAGGTAAAATCAGATAAGAATGTACACATTAATAGAATTTATCTTTATACATATTTTTCAAGCAATGTACATGAATTTTTTATATACCAAGAAAAAATGCATTCCGTACTCGCCAAGTTTTCATATTTCTTGTTTTTATAAAAACGAAAAGTACTGATAATTTCTTGTGGTACGATGAACTTAAATTTGAATCATTTCGACCAAATATTATTTAAAATTTATTTAAACAGATTTTAAACCCACTAGCATTTAACCTGTGTGTACAGTATGTCCGAAATTATATATACAGGCTGTCCCACTGGGAAACAATTCAATCTATATGTGGAAAACTATATATTGGAAAATTTTGAAAATTTGACAATGTATTAATGCCAATGGGGGCAACCCGACTAAAACATTTTCAAGATGGTGGCTCTTTTAGTTAAACTGGAAGTAGGGCTCAACGTGCTTATTTTAAATAGAAAATCTTTTATAATATTGCATTGCGCATCAATATTTGAATCTAACAAGGAAAGTTCCTGAAGTGTCCGTACGTTGTAGAGGGTACAAAAAAAGACATATTTTTTTTTATTTGAGGAGATTCATTATAACGGGGTGAAAACCGCCCCTAAAGTTCACCCCTAAAAACAGTATTTTTGAAATATCTCAGGTTCTAAGTGAGATATTTATACAAAACAAAACAGAAATTACTTGTTATTTGAAATGATGTTGAAGTAAGATGTTTTCGTCTCTAAGAATATCATCCCGTATTTTTTATAAGTGTAAACCATCTTATTCGCGCCCGTAATTTAATTCTAAATTAAAAAATATTTCTGTTGGGAATACCATAATAAACTCAAGTTGACATTTTTTGGGTTTCCAAAAATAAAATAGTAAAAGAGGGTGAGTCACCCCCAAATACTCTTTTTTAATATCTCAAGCTCAAATTAGGATAACTCTACAAAACACAGTGAATATTATTTGTTATTCGAAATGATATTAAACTATGGTATTTTAACCCCCAAGGATATCATCCCTTATTTTTTATTAGTGTTAACTATATATTTGCGCATGTAATTTAATTGTAAAAATTACGAAATTTAATGGAATTGTTTGATAATATTTTTTTCACTAGTACCATAAGTCACTTAAGTTGTTGTGTTTCGGGGTTTCTAAAAATAAACTAGCAAAAGAGGGTGAGCCAAATACCCTTTTTTTACAACTAATTTTTAATTGAAATAACTTTGCGAAACAAATTGGAAATTATTTTTTATTTGAAATGAAGTTAAACTGTAGTATTTTCACCCTCAAAGATATCATTTGAAGGATGCCATTTCATACATGTATAATTATTCTTAAAATTGCCAAATTTCAGTTGTTATGAACGTTATAGAGCTTACAGAAATTTTTTCTTTTAATTAATAAGAAAATATAAACTTATTTCATTTATTAAGCATTCATATCTGTAAATTATTATAATTCATGACAAATAGTGATTTCTAATTCTACATTTATTTAAATTAAAATTTGACAATTTTAAGAATAATAATATAAGTGTGAATGGCGGTTTACTTTTATAAAAAATAAGGAATAATATCCTTGAGAGTGAAAATACTATAGTTTTACATCATATCGAATAAAAAGTAATTTTAATTGTGTTTTGTAGAGATATCTTAATTAGAACTGAAGATATTAAAAAAAGTATTTGGGGTGGCTCACTCTCTTTTACTTTTATTTTCGGAAACCCCTAAACACATCAATTTAAGTTACTTATTGTATTCGTTAAAAACATGTTATCAACGAATTTGTTTTAATTTCGTAATGACCAAAATTAAATTATGTAAATGATTAACCCTTATAAAAAGTAAGGGATGACATATATGGGGTTTAAACATGGTATAACCTCACTTCAACTAACAAGTAATTTCCACTTTATTTTGTAAAGATATCTCAATTAGAATTTGAGATTTGAAAAAAGTGTATTTGGAAGTGACACATCCTCTTTTACTATTTCATTTTTTGAAACCTCTAAACATGTCAAGTTGAGTTAATTATGGTATTTGTGAAAAAAATACTTTGAAACAATTTCATTAAATATCGTAATTTTAAGAATTAAATTATGTGCCTAAATATATGATTTACCATAGTTTAACATCATTTCAAATAACAAGGAACTCTCATTTTGTTTTGTAAAAATATCTCACTTAGAACGTGAGATATTTCAAAAATACTGTTTTTAGGGGTAAACTTTAGGGGTAAACTTTAGGGGCAGTTTTCACCCTGTTATAATGAATCTCCGCAGATAAAAAAAATATGTATCTCTTATTTTTGTACCCTCTACAACATATTAAAGCCAGACCCTTCGGATACCTTCCTTGTCAGAAAAATAATAATGGCCGAAAAAAATCGTTTAAAAAAACTACTTTTTTTTCCTATTTTTTTAATTATTACTATTTTGCAACAAGGGTAATAAATTTTGACATTTCTAATAAACCCTATCTTGTAGAAAATTTAATTCCAAAACTTTTTTCTCTTTTCAGCTTTTCTCTCATGTGGATACTTTCAAAATTATAAGAAAAAAAGAAAAAAAAAACGCGTTTTTTTTCATTTTTTTTTTCACTTTGTGATAAATAAATTAATGACGCGGTTTTTTTTTTTGAGAGGGAGTATAGCTCAATTATTGTTATGGGCATTATTCTGGAGGGTTCAGAGCAAAAATTAACAACCAAATCATAATGGATTTTGTCAGATCAGCCCCGGTCTATAGTTATAAAATTAACAGATTTAGATACATTTACGGAAACTTGTTTTCAGCAAAAAAAAACCGTTTTGAAGAAAACTTAAAATTTTTTTAATCATAATGGGGAAAAAAACAGGTCAGTTTCTATAGGAGTTAATGAGGGCGATATATTTTTTGCAGGTTCATATTATACTTTCTAAATATATTATCTTTATAAAAGGAGCAATAAATTTTATAATTAAATATCATAATTTTTATATAATAAAGTAACACGAGATGTTTTTTAATACATTTATCAGTTATCCTCATTTCTGGATACCAAGGATTGTCTGGAACAATATCTACTAATGATTAGGACCAACACACTGGTAGGAACAACATGAGGCTGTTATAATTAATTGGAATAAACTAAGTTGGCTGCAAAAACCTAGATAAGACGGCAATCACCTAAATATGACCGCATGTATACAGAGATATAATATACTTAAGTTAATCTAGATCTATTTATCGAGTTAATTTAGCCCCTAAAAAGAAAAAGAAACGCCTCACTTACCCTATTAATTTGGAAGTTATGTCTAATTCAAAAATGGGCAAAAACTGCATTAATTCGCCTCAAAGATTAGTGAAAATATTGAAAATTTATTATTATTACCTGATTTAAGTGTAGTTCAGCATAAAACAGCAGGACAGGATGCAAATGTTTCAAAATTTTTCAGTTCACGTTTCTCGACGCCACCAAGTAAAATAAAGGGCAAAAAATGTTAACAAAAAAAGTGTATGAAAGAACGGCAGAATTTGCTATCGATAAACATATTTTTTACACCAAATTCCTACAAATCGCGCACTCTATACACGAAATTCAATTTTATTTGATCAAAAATTACAACAGAAACCTGTAAATAAATTACTGGTACAAAAATCGAAAAACCAATACTCGACTGCAGTTAGGAAGGTTACCGATAGATGGCGATATGCATACAATTACCTGTAAAATTCAGTTTCAAATTGGCGGGTATTACTCAATGGAAAATAGAGTTTTGTCAGCAAGAAAAATGTAATATTAGTTTTTTTTTGCTGGAATGTGTTCATTTCGGCATCCTATAAAACATATCTCGGTGGTATCTCTGAAAGACCTGTGCAAAAAAAATGGCGGACCAAAAATGGTCACGATTTTCGGTTTTTTGAGTTTATCTCGAAAAGTAAAATTTGTATCGAAAAATGTTTCAAACAAAAGTTGTAGAGAATTAAAAAACATATCGATTCGTTTAATATAAGTTGTAGGTGGCGCCACTAGTTATCGAGATATTTTTTTTTTCGGTCAAATTTACGGTTTTGGTTTTTTTTTTTCAAAAAAAAGACTTTTTTTAACAAATTACCGATTTAAAATTTAACATAAATATAGGTATTATCATTCTAAAAAAGTATGTCAAACCTGGAATCTGTGAGTTTTTTTATTTTCCGAGAAATTCGATATCAAAGTTGAAAATTCAACCTCAATTTTCCGATTTTCTAATTAAGATACAATGCTCAATTTTAATGGAAATTATTTATATTGTTTTATATTTTGAAGATTTATTAAAATTTTTTTTTCAATCGTGGGCCGAGAAATTTTACAAAAACCAATTTTTGCACCAAAAAAATTGCGATAACTTTTCACCGGCTGGAGAAAAAATGTTTTTGATGCATGCATTGGATTTAGATGTATCATTTGCGATCTCAAAAAAAAATTTATTTTGGATAAAAAAAAACGATTTTTTTTTTCAAAAATTCATAATTGCGTGGCAAATGAATATTAAGGGCTCAAATTTGCAGAAGATGCTTTTTAATACTTGTACTTTACCTGTGAATTTTTTGGATCCAAGAAATACACTTCCATACGATCTGCGAACCTTCGAAAATTCGGCCAAATCTAATCGGAAGTAGCTGCTGCAAGCCGCTGTCGGCGGGTTGCCATAGTTCAGGCGCACTATTCATTGGCGTTTCAAAGAAACTTATGCATCGCAAGTAATATTTATAATATTAATCGTTTTCTAAATCGCAGGAAAAAAACAAGTATGTAATATATAATTCAACATTTGTATGATTTTCTCTATAATTTTTTGTAAAATTTTTTTTAATAAACAAATTAATAATTAATATGACTAAACAAATTGTTACTATCATATAAGTTAATAAAACAACATCAATATTATAAATATTACTTGAAGTTTCCTTGAAGCGCCGATGAATAATGCGCCTGAACTATAGCAACCCGCCGACAGCGGCCTGCAGCAGCTATTTTCGATTAGATTCGGCCAAATTTTCGAAGGTTCACAGATCGTATGGAAGTGTATTTCTTGGATCCAAAAAATTCACAGGTAAAGTACAAGTATTAAAAAGCATCTTCTGCAAATTTGAGCCCTTAATATTCATTTGTCACGCCATTATGAATTTTTGAAAAAAAAAAGTTTTTTCATCCAAAATTAAATTATATTTTTTCGAGATCGGAAATGATACCATGCAGGCATTAAAAAATTTTTATCTCCATCAGGTGAAAAGTATCGCAATTTTTTCGGTGCAAAAATTGGTTTTTGCAAAATATCTAGGCCCACGATTGAATTTGTTTTAATAGATCTTCAAAATATAAAACAATACAAACAATTTCCATTAAAACTGAGCATTGTATTTCAATTAGGTGTGGTGTGGAAATTGAGGTTTAATTTTCAACTTTGACATCGAATTCCTAGGAAAATAAAAAACTCACATTCCGGTTTGACATACTTTCTTAGAATGATAATATCTATATTTATGTTAATTTTTAAATAGGTGATTTGCTAAAAAATGTCTTTTAAAAAAAAAACAAACATCGTAAATTTGGTCGAAAAAAAAACATATCTCGTTAACTAGTGGCGCCACCTATAACTTACTTAATATAAATCGATAGATTTTTTAATTCTCTACAACTTTTGTTTGAGGCATTTTTCGATACAACTTTTTCTTTTCGAGATAAACTCCAAAAACCGCAAATCGTGACCATTTTTGGTCCGCCATTTTTTTTTGCACAGGTCTTTCAGAGTTACCATCGAGATATGTTTTATAGGATGCCGAAAAGAACACATTCCAACAAAAAAACCAATGTTACATTTTTGTTAACAAAACAGCTCTTTTTTTTATCTAATTTCCATGGAGTATAAAGTGAAAAGCAAAACGAATTCAAAAAATAACATGGAAAATTTTAAAATCATATTTGTTGAGTAGAAATCTTGCATTTAGCAACTGGAAATATAAAATGATGATCTGTAAAAATGTATGCAATTTTAAAATTATAAAAGAGTTTTCTAGTTTTAGTTATTTTTAAATATGAAATTATAGTCTTCATTATGACTATGATTCATTAATTTGTTATAAACAATTACAACCAAGAAATTGCTTTTTTTGTATTTTGTTTAAAAAATTAAAACTACTGAAACAATCTTGATAGTTTAGAAAATAAAAATACTTATATAATGGTACCCCGATTGACTCGGTTGAATCATTGGTAACAAAGAAAAACGAGAAAAACCGGAATATTCACAGTTTTTTTCTGTCTTTTTGGTTTGCTTCAAGAAACAAAACCTCTTTCATCTTTTCTTTTCTCTCTTTCTATATATTTATCCCTCTCTTTCTTATTGCATCCAGCATTAAATTTTCGATTTATAACAATTCTTTCTTAAAATGAATTTCGATAGGCACTTTTTATTTTTTATAACTAACTTTTATTACTATATATAAATAATGAATAATTCGTTTTTTCTCAAAATTCCCTCCTTCATTTCTCGGAATAAATATATTTTTTTAAGAAGCCACTTAAGTTCTATTTTTTCCTTATAGTGATACATCAGAAGCAGTGGTAACTAAAATTTTAGCGCTTAATATCGAAAAATAAAAAAATTATGAATTTTTTCGTAAAAAAATAGTAATTTTTCAATTTTTTGGGCTTTCAGATTTTTTTTAATATTCCTAAATTTAATTTTATATTATATAATTAATATATATTCTTTTAAAACAAGCGTTTAATAAGTTTAAAAAAAAATCAAGAAACACTAATCAATAGTTTTTTTTAATAACGATTTTTGTGAGGGGGGTCCAAAAGACCCCAGTGTTACAAGTACATGATTCTACAGAAGTGTGGCAAGTAAAGGTTAATTAGTGTTAAATTTTCTGTGCCTATAACACAATTTGTGCAATCTGTATTAGTTTTATAATTTTTCACTCAGTTCCTTTTGAGATATTCCACTATAAATAATGCAAAAAAAATACAATTTAGGACATTTTTGAAAAATGATACAACAAAAGGACAAAGTTCTCATGCTTGAAATCTCTAAAGCAAGTGGTTCCCATTATAAATCTATACAAGAAAACAAATTTTAAAAATTTTCAAATAAAACTAATCAATTGTTTTTTTTAATAACGATTTTTGTCACTGAGGTCCAAAAGACCCCAGTGTGACAAGTAAGTGAGTCTACAAAAATGTGGCAAGTAAAGGTTAATTATAGTTAAATTTTGTGTGCATATAACACAATTTGTGCAATCTGTATTAGTTTTATAATTTTTCAGTCAGTTTCTTTTGAGATATTCACCTTAAATAATGCAAAAAATTACAATTTAGGACATTTTTGAAAAATTATATAAAAATGGACCAAGTTCTCAAGCTTGAAACTTCTAAAGTAAGTGGATTCATAATAAATCTATACAAGAAAAAACATTTAAAAATTTTCAAATAAAACTAATCAATAGTTTTTTTTAAATAAAGATTTTTGTCATTGGGGTCCAAAAGACTCCAGTGTGACAAGTGATTCTACAAAAATGTGGCAAGTAAAGGTTAATTACTGTTAAATTTTGTGTGCATATAACACAATTTGTGCAATCTGTATTAGTTTTATAATTTTTCAGTCAGTTTCTTTTGAGATATTCACCTTAAATAATGCAAAAAAATTACAATTTAGGACATTTTTGAAAAATTATATAAAAAAAGGACCAAGTTCTCAAGCTTGAAACTTCTAAAGCAAGTGGTTCCATAATAAATTTATACAACAAAAAAAAATTAAAGGCATCTTTAATCCTTTTAATAATTTTCAAACTCTAAGTGTTCCATTTTAAGTTAATTTTCAATCTATAATTGTTAATTTTTTTCTTCACTATTTAGATAATATTAAGTAAGGACAAAAAATCTAGAGCATACCATTCTGAATTTTGATTTTTATTTTATATTGATATCTATAAAATTAACAAAGTTAGACACATTTGTGTTAAACTTGTTTTCAGCCAAAAAACAGTTCTGAAGTGAACTTAAAATGGCTACCAAAAAAAAAAAAGTATGAGCCTAAAAAATTGTTTAACCATAGTTTTGAACTTGCCTGGTAAACAAATTAGGAAAATCAAGAATGTTTAGCAACAAATTTTATTCTACCCGGGTAATTTTAGATGGATTGACCTAACTATATTACGAATTAAAACAAAAATAGTGTGTAGCTATATGTAAAGTATTATATAAATTTAAGTCGATATTAAAATCTTATGTTATTTATAAACATATGTCTCTTATTTTCATGTCCTTTATAACATAGCATTGTTTCATCAAACTCAAAGCCAGACACTTCAGATCTCTTCCTTGCAAAACTAACATAAAAAGCACCTGTATAGTACTTTTCATATTGAAAATAATACTGTAATAAAGGGTTCCTAACTGAACAGAACCCAAAAATTAAATTGCGGAATATTTTCAAATTAGGTAAGCCATTATAATGATAGTCAAAAAAAAAACAGACCAAGTTCTATAGCAGTTGATTGGTAGTGATATTTTTTTTGCAGGTTTATATTTTACTTCGTATACGTAATATCTTTGTAAAAGGAGCAATAAACTCTATAATTAAATTTTATTATTTTTACATATTAAAGTAACACGAAATGCCTTTCATCCTCACCTGTGGGTAATGAGCGCCCAGGGATGTCCAAAACATATCTGCTACTGATCGGAATAACCAATACACTGGTACGAACAGCATAAAGTTGTTATAACCGGCATCAATCTGTAATTAATTGAAAAAAATTAAGTTGAATGCAAAGACCTGGATAAGGAGGCAATCGCCTGAATATGACGATATATTCAACTGCACGTACACAGACATGACGTACATAATAAGTTATTCTGAACCTACTTATCAAGTTAATCCCCTAAAAAGGGAAAGAAACGCTTCATTTACCTTGTTAATTTGAAAGTTGCGGCTAATTCAAAAATGGGATCAACTCCATTTATTCACCTCAAAGATTGGTGGGAATATTGGAAATTTCCTATTATTACTCGGTTCGAGCGAAGTTCAGGATAAAAAAGTAAGGCAGAAGTCAGATATTTTAAAATTTTTCAGTTCAAGTTTCCACACGCCGTTAAATTCAGCCATTTGCAGAAATAAAATAAACCGCAAAAAATATTAATAAAAAATACGCATAAAAAACGGCGGAATTTGCTCAGCCGATAAAAAATGAGGTTTTTGAAACCCAAATCCTAAAAATCACGCACGATGTAGCCACGATTCAATATTATTTGACAAAAAATTGCAACATAAACCTGTATCAATTTACCGATTCAAAAATCGATAAGCGATTGTTAAAAAAAAAACACAAAATGGTGATTCAAATTGAGAAGTTTACCAATAGATGGCGAGATGCGTGCAATCGCTTGTAAAAAAAGGCAAGTTTTAAATTGATACTGAACTATTCCTCAGAGACACGAGGAATGAGTAAAAAAAAAATAATATAAAATAATATTTGTTGAGTAGAAATTTTACATTTGTCAAATGGAAATATAAATTGATGCTCAAGTAAATGTAATTTTAAAATTATTAAAATAGTTTTTCTAGTTTTTATTTTTAGATATCAAATTACGCGCTTTTAGAAAGATTAAAAGAGATTTTTTCGTGAAAAAAATATCATCAGAATACTGACTGTGCCATTATACTAAAAAACAATCCACAGTGATATTTTATTATGTTTTGTCGTGTCTACTCTGACTCATTAATTTGTTATAAACAATAACCACCAAAATATTGTTTTTTTTTTGTTATTTGTTTATAAAATCAAAACTAACGAAGCAATCTCGATGGTGTAAAGAGATGAAACGTGGAGAATAAAAATACCAATAAAATGGTACCTAAATTGACTCAATTGAGACAGTAATAACGGACAAAAACAGGAAAAACCCAGAAAATTCAGCATTTTTTTCAAAAATTCATATCTCCGTTATTTTTGAAGTTGTAGCGCTGGCTCTTCGCAAAATAACAGTAATTTATATGTACTTTATGCGTACCAAAACCGCCCTTAGTAAGCGGTATATGAATATACGGGGTGTTCCATTAAAAAATATGTTTGATTTATATCTAAAAAACAGTAGTACTTAGAGAAAAACTAATGACGACTTTATTTGAGTCAATATTTACTTTTTCGATAACTAAAAAGATAACCGAAATACGGGGGGTGTTCCAAAATTGCAATTTTCAAAAAGCCCCCATATCTAAAAAACTAAGAGTGCTGTGAAAATTCTGCCTGCGGCATTTTTCGTTTCACGCAAAAGTAGCTCCGCTTCGCGAAAACCGCATCCCGTTAACTTTAAAAATAACGGAGCTACCCGGCAAAAACAACGAAATCCGGACACCTTGTACAAAGACTGGAAATTGAAGTATCATTTTACAAGCCTATGTTTTCATTTTGGATCAAAAATCTGTGAAATAAGTGAAAAGTGCTAGGAAAACATGTATTTTTATGTTTTTTGACCCGGAAAACGACTTTTCGAAGGTGCGAATCCCAAAATCCGTCAATTTTTTTGTTATTAACAATTTAATTGTTTAAATGTCTACAAACAATTACTATGGCTGTTTATGGGTACTCTGCTCAGCTAAATCGATTGTACTCTTTATTAGAAACGTCTTGCTATGGCAAAATCCCATTTTTATGCTGCATCTAGTTTGAGTTTACAATTATTAAGAAGTGGTTTCCACACTTCTCTTATATCTAAAGATGGTTTACTAAAACAATTCGGGTTGTGATATATAACCGCGGCTTCTTTGAATTTCCGTTTTCTCCAATGTTGTTCTCGGTGTAGTATTTTAGCTTCAGATCATTTTATGTGGTATCCATGAGTCCAGGCATGGTTGGCGGCACCAGATTTGTCTTGTATTGACCCTGACTACAACTTAAAACACTTCCCATCCTGTGGTAAATTAACATCATAAAAGGACCTATTTCTCGTACACAGACTGGAACATAACTTTTTTTTCTAATTAATATTTTTTAAAAATTCAGGTTGTAAAATCGACTTGGCTAAGCAAAACATTCATAAATAGCCAAAATAATTATTCATAGACATTAAAACAATTAAATTCTTAATAACAGAAAAACTGACAAGTTCTGGGACTCGTACCCTCAAAAAATTCATTCTCCTGGCTAAAAACATAAAAATACATGAAAATATTGAGAAGTTCTAGAAATGACTGAGAAACTCCCCCTAGTTCTCGAACTAATATTAACAGTAAATTGATTTTGATCTTTAATTTAACTTATGAAAAAAATAACTAGTTCTAGTTTGTGGCATTATTTGGCTCATTTTAAATATTATAAAGCAGATTATTTGAAATGACGTATTTTCTTTTAAAATATTCGTAAAAAATTAGTAAGTTTGACAAATGGCGCCATCTGACGATTGACAAAGACAAAGCTCATTAAAATCAGATATAGCAATCCAGAGTTTAAGTATTTTCTGAACAACAATATTCCTTACTTCCCTCTCTCTTCATTTTAAAAATTAGAGCAAAAATAAAATAACAAAATATAACACATTTACATTTGATTTTATTTATTTATCAAAAAATTACCTCCCAAATATGGTCAAATTCATTAAAAATGCAGTATTTTTGAATAACAATATTTCTTACATCCCCTCTCTTTACCTTAAATGTTAGAGAAAAAAAGTGAATATCAAGAATTTTTTAACATACCTCCTTGGTTCTGGATATTACCATCATTCCTGTACACTCCCCTTTTCCAAAAATTAAATCCCTAATCAAAAGCACTATTTTCGCTATTAATTGCCTTTTAAAAACATTATCAACTTCTAATTATCCAAATTTTTCCAAATTCTATATCTTATAAATCAAGACATTTGGAAACACATTTTTTTTTATAACAATATTTGAAAAATTAGAAAAACTGGTAACTTGGATAAATGGCGCCATCTAGTGGTTGAGTCATAAAATGTTATTAAAACTTATTTAAAGGTATTTTGCTATACCAGAATTACCTCTTAAGACCTAGTTCATTAAAATCACAATCTAGAGTTACAGTATTTTTTGAATAACAATACTTCTCGCGTCCCCTCTCTTTACTTTAAAAGTTAAAGAAAAAAATAAATATCAAGAATTACTTAACATTCCTCCTTGGTTCTGGATATTACCAGCTTTCCTTTACATTCCCCTTTTCCAAAAATTAATCTTTTTACTTTAAATCCCCAATCAATATCACTATTTTCGTTAATAATTGCCTTTTAAAAATATTATCAACTTCTAATTATCGGGATTCTTTTCCAAATTTTATATCTGATAAATCAAATCATTTGGAAACACATTTTTTTATTAACAACTTTTGAAAAATTGGAAAAACTGGAAATTTGGATATATAGCGCCATCTAGTGGTTGATTCATAAAATGTTATTAAAACTTATTTAAAGCTATATTGCTATGCCAGACTTCCCTCTTAAGACTTAGTTCATTAAAATCACAATCTGGAGTTACAGTATTTTTTGAATAACAATATTTCTTGCTTCCCCTCCTTTTATTTTAAAAGTTTAAAAAAAAAGTTTTATAGCTCAATTAACATATATTAAAAATATAAAATGACATCTACACTACGTTTGATTTTTTTGAGAAATTATAGTTTTTCTATTATCAATTTCTTGGAAAATATTAACTTCGATAGGGATAATTCGCCTATAACATTTTTGTACTGTTAAAACGCTATGACTTTTAAGTTTTCTTATTAGCTGGCCATGACGGTGAAACGTGACGAAAGAAAACAATATAGCACTACAGAAATGTCACCATTTCTTGCCATTTGACAATTATTAATAAAAATTATATTTGTTTAATACTGTCCCGTGACGGTTTCTGTTTATGTGGATATCTATTAGCAAATATGTGATAAAACTTTGTTATGGTTCTATAGAAGTTAATAGCATTGTCATTTTATAATTTTTACATAATAAAGTAGTACAAGATGTTTTTTAATACATTTATCAATTATCCTCACCTGTGGGTAATGATTGCTAAGGGGTGTCCGTAACATATCTGCTAATGATCAGGACAAACAGCATGCTGGATCAAGTGACACAGTGGAAGGTGCAGCATTTCACCGTTATAAACGGCATCAATTAGTAATTCCTTAGAATAAACTAAGTTGGCTGTAGACATGGATACGGCAGGGATGAACTGAATATGAAGATGTATGCAACAGCTTAAACTAGATGTACCCAAGACATGATGTACATAATAAATTATTCTGGATCTACTTATCAAGTTAATCTGGTTCCTAAAAAGAAAAAAGAAAGTTCTCAATTACCTTGTTAATTTGGAGGTTTTGATTGATTCAAAAATGGGATCAACTACAACTATTTACCTTAAGGATTGGTAGGAACATAAAAAATGTATTATTACTCGGTTCGAGCATAGTGCAGGATAAAAAAGTAAGACAGAATTCAGATATTTCAAGATTTTCATGTTCGGACATTTTGGACGCCATCAAGCTCAGTCAATTCCAGAAATAAAATAAGCAAAAAATAGTAACAAAAAAATGTTTAAAAACCGCCGAAATTTACTCTGTCGATAAACTTATTAACAGATTTTTGTAACAAATTTTTAAAATCGCGCACTCTATACCCCAAATTCAATATTATTTGACGAAAAATAACAACAGAAACCGGTAATCAGTTTACAGATACCAACATCGATAAACGAATGCTAATAAGAAATCCGGCAAAATGGCGAGTCTAGTTAAAAAGGTTGTCAATAGATGGCGATATGCGTACAATTGCTTGTTAAATTTGTTTTCAATAGTTCGAAGGGTCAAGCAGGACCATGTCAGTAAGATACTAAAAACGGCAACATCAAAAACAAAAGAATTTATATTATTTGGGTGCGCAGTTAAAGATAAATGAATTTTTCAGTTCGATCACGTGACTGCACGTCACCCCAGTTCGATCCAGGGCCATGTCAGTAAGATGCTGAAACCGGAAACATCAAAAACAAAAGAATTTAAATTATTTGGGCGCCCAGCTAGAGACAAGTGAATTTTTCAACCACGTGACTCCACGTCACCCCAGTTTACGACGTCATCCCAGTTTAGACGCCGGACGCCATTATTGTGTTTGGCTTTTTCGTGTGCTAGAAATAATAAAGTTAGTTTTCGGGGTTTTCGTGTATTTTAGTTACATTTTTGTGTGTTTAGTTCAAATTCACTTCAGGGTAAGTTTAATATACCCTTTCTGGAATACATCCAAACATGATTTCGAATAGAGTTTGTATTTTGTTTTAGAAGACGCTGCAGCCCACTTTTTCATCTCCCGAACTGGACCCAAATATTTCCCGGATGGTTACAGGATTGTAAGTACAGTTTCGAAATTTTCTTAATAAGTACGTGATAACATTTTCCTCTTAGTTTATCATACTAACAAATACAGATCTTCCATTTTCTAATCTTGTCATCATATTTGTACACAGTTCGCCATTTATACCAAACATAATTATAAACTGATAGTAAATTAAGGATAATATTTGTTTCTTTTACTCTCCATTTTAGTTTAAGTTAAATATACCTTTTCTCCAGACATTTTCTCGAATAGTTTACATTTTGTTTTAGATGACGTTGCAGTCCATTTGTTCAAGACCCTAACCTGACCGAAATATTTTACAGATAGTTGGAGGCTACTATTGTAAGTATATTTTATAAATCGATTCGATAAATTACATGATAGTAGTTTTATCATTGTTTATTATGCTCCCAAATACACAACTTCCATTTCATAACGGTCATCACATTTGCATACATTTTTGCATTAATATGATACAATATTTTAAAATGCCCATATCGAATTAAAGGTATTATTGTTGTCTATTTAAATTTAATGAAAAATTAAATTTAATTTCTTTTTATGTGTTATTATATACTTGGTCAGATAAAGTTAGTGCTTATGTCATCATCGAATGGAAAAGGGCAAAGTATGAAGCTCTCGCAACACTTACTCCCAGACGTCTTAATGCAGACAGACTGCTGTGGAGCTTCCTCAAAACCTGCTCTATATGAGCTTCCCAATTAAAGCCAGGATTAGTTTGGTCTCACAAACATTTTGCACTGAGCAAACCCCTCATTATTTTTATTCAGAAGCAGTTCGTTTGCGTTGAACCACTTCTTGACATCAGATCATGCCTCTTTCAATCTCCCCAAAGCCCCCTCAAGAAATATATCTGAAACTAAGAGAATGATGTCCTCAGCAAAGAGGTCATTTATATAGATTAAAAAGAGTATGAGTCCCACTGCCGAACCCTGGGGCACCCCTATTAATATCTCTCCCCTGGCTGAGGATTCCTCTCCATCTGTCACAATCTGAAGTTTATTTTCCAAGCAAGATTTTATAGGCTTGCAGCTGCTCTCATTAAAGTTATTGTAGTGCAGTTTTTTTATGAGGAGATCATGAGCAAAACAGTCAACCGCTTTGCTTTCTTGACTCAAACTACCAGTGACCCCCCTAATTAGATCCAAGTGGCTCATTATCGTGCTTCCCGCCCCCCTGGCAGAAGCCAAATTGACACTGGCTGAAACAGCCATTGTTCTCAAAAAAAGCTCACCAGCTTAATGCCATGCATTTTCAATTATCTTGGATACGGCCGGCAATAAACTATTTGGCCTATATTTTAACACAATACTTCTGTCTCCTTATTTAAATACTGGAATAGCCAGGGTCTGTTTGAGTATATCAGGAAAATATTCTCCCTAAAGCTCTCATTAACCAGTCTAGACAGGGGAATAATTGTTTTTTTATTAGTTTTATTAGATTTATACCGAGCCCAAAAATATCCCTGCTAGGTTTGTTTTCTGATTTCATTAATTAAATGAATTAAACTATTGAAACACCTAGCTTATTATAAAACTTTTGTTTGGATTTTTATTTAACTAGTTTTAAAGTAACAGGTGAGTTCGGTATTATCTGCATGGGTTTAGACATATCTAAAAAATTATTATGAGATAACACTGAGTTTACCATCTTTATTAAATTAGAGAGGCTTGTAGTGTATAAATTTATTTTGTTTTGTACTATTTGTGAAGAAAATTTAGTTAGTGGTTTAAATGTAGTATTTGTTGTGTAGTTGTGTTCATATTGGGATATTGGTAGGTACTTTATTAAACCATTCAAATAATTTTGAGTAATATTTTTGTGAATGAAATAAAACTCAGCAGCTAGTGACAATTTAACTTCCAGATTGGTATTACCTAAACATTTCTGCTATTTGTGGTCACTTCCAAATCCATATAGCAAAAATAATTAGATAATGCCAGTTTATAGGCAAAAAATATATGATATGTGACATTTCTGTTCATAAAATCAATCTGAAGCTGGAATTTTTAAGTCACTGTACAAGTGTTACTTATGTGATTTTTTATTTCCCTACCTGGAAAACTTTTTAGTTAAGGTATATTTGACTTTAGCTAGAATTCACTGATGAGGTAAACATACATATCTATCTTTATGTTAATAATTTAACTAATCACAAATAAACCTACTAATCATCATATTAATTTTTTTTCCATTATAATCAAATGGTTCAATAAAGTATACAATGTGAATAATACATAAGAATTTTCCTAATGCGGTAAACATCTGTATGGAATAATCGAGAAAAATGTTTTATCTTGTCAGAGTTAGCTGAAGTATTATTTTTTAAAGTAATTTCAAGTTAAAATAACTTTTCGCAATTTTAAGCAGTAGATTAATAATGTCTTTAAAATTGTATGTATTGTTCAGAGCATCAAGGAGAATATTGTATTTATTTGTCTATGAATATATTAGTGGGTACTTAGATGAGCATTAAAGTATCATATTTTTTTTTATTGCAAGATTTAGCCTTTTCAAAGACTTACCTTAAGATGAAATAAAACTAAAAAAATGTTAATTGTATTTTCTTCTGGTATTTCTTATGGTTATTTTCCATTTTTTATTCATTTAAAATTTTATGTTTAATTATATACATATTCTCTCTATAATAATATATTAAATTATTAAAATAAACTTTAATATGCAGTACAATAAAAAAGGTTTTATATATATATATATATATATATATATATATATATATATATATTTATGCGTGTGTGTATTATACTGTTTATCTTTCTCTTTTATTCCGTAATCTGGTTTTCACTACTCATTTTATTACAATTTTTCACTAATCTCATTTTTGACTCGATTTACAGGTCAAGAGCTTTTGGAGACCAAGTTTAACAGGTTTTAAATAACAATTTTTTTATTTTATTTTATTTTTTGTGTTGCTAGTAGTATAACTTTAATAATGGATATTGGAACATTTAGGTATGCTTGCAAATATCCAAATTGCCTCAATCGGTATTATTTTCCAATTTGTAGTAGCAGCTACAAAAATAAACACTTTTTTAATTTTCCAGTCAAAGATCCTGTAATTTACAAAAAGTGGAAAGACATTTGTAAAATTAAAGATGATGACAATCTTAAAAAATTTCGTTTGTGTGAAGACCATTTTTTGCCCTCAGATTTCTATAATTCTGCCAGAAAAAGATTGATTCATGGTGCAATTCCTCAATCTGTCGAAATATCGCCATTCCTTCCTCAATCTTCATCATTACAGCAACTAAATTCTGAATCTGATGAAATTCCTGAATGTTCTACTCAATCTCAAGTTCCTTCAGTAGATCATAGGACTTCCTTACCTTGGCAGAAAGAAACCATACCTCATCGAGATACTAAATTAAGCGAACAATCATCAGTCTCAATCGAACCTCAGCCTACATCAATGGATCGTGATTATCACTCTTCGCAAATGAAAGACACTCTAGTTGATCCCAATGCTATCCCAGATCTTATACCTTCTCTTAACATTTCTTTAAATGCTTTCAGTACTTTAACTTCACCATCTGCTATATCATCAGCCAAACCAGTAAACATTTCTACCTCTACTTCCTTCTTAATAAATTCTCCAAAATTCAATTTCCTTTCAGAAGAAAATCCCAGTAGTAGTAGAGGCATAATGGGGCAAAGTGATATTACTAAAAGGAACATATCTAGTAGGGAATCACGAATGTATAGAGTTCATAGAAATGTTTGTTCAAAGCTTTCCAAACTAAAAAAATCTTTAGAGACAGAGAAGAACAAAAATTCTATTTTACAAACATTACACGATCAAGGCAAATTTCAAATCATTGAAGAGAATCTTAATGAAGTAACCCGTAATTTTATACAGTCACAATTCCGAAATACTGGAAAAAAACCTGCGGGTAAAAGGTGGTCAATTGAAGACAAAGTGTTTGCATTATCAATGTATAAACGAAGTCCACGTCTTTATCGTTACTTGCATAATTTTTTTGAATTGCCCTCTATTCGAACTTTAAAGCGTGTCTTGTCAAAATTGCCTTTTGAACCTGGATGTAATAGCAAAATTCTAGATCATTTAAAATTGGAAGTTGAGAAAATGGAAGAAAATGATAGATACTGTGCACTCCTATTTGATGAAATCTCATTAGACTCTGGTTTACATTATGATCCACACAGAGAATGTATAGTTGGTTATGAAGATTTAGGCCACTTGGGGAGATCAATTAAGCCTGCAAATCATGCTCTTACGTTTATGATCCGTGGCGTCCGAAAACAGTGGAAGCAGGTAATTGCGTATTATTTTACAGCATCTACTATTTCCACTGATTCTCTTGTTGTTTTAATACCATATATTATTTTAAAATTACAAGATATCGGATTAAAAGTGATTGCCACAGTTTGTGACCAAGGTGCTACCAATCAAGCAGCTTTGAAGAGACTTGCTTCCGAAAATAGGGTTAATCCTTCACCCTACACTTTCATTGTAAATGGAGAGGAAATATGCATTATCTTTGATGTTCCCCATTTAATAAAACTTACAAGAAATGCTCTTTTACGAGGAGTCTTGAAGTTTGATGAAGGGAAATATGCAAAGTTTGAATATATTGAATCTGCATTTAGAATTGATAAACAAACGCGTAGTTTCAGTCAGTTACCATATTTAAAACAAGATCATTTTAACTTTAAAGACTCATATATGAAGATGAAAGTTAAAGTTGCTGCCCGGCAGTTAAGTCATTCCATGGCAGCTTGTATTGAAACCAATGTGTCTATCGGTAAACTAGATGCAGAGGCCATCTTCACTGCAGAATTTGCTGAGCTGATTGACAAGTTGTTTGATCTTCTAAATTCTAACAATCAGTATCCAATCATGGGTAAAGAATATAGATGCGCTTTTTCAGCTGAATCTCCGCACCTCAAATTTTTTTCAGAATTGCTTCCAAAACTTTCAGATTGGAAGTTATATGAGCCAGATCCGAATGATCCCAAAAACTGTAAAAAGTTTCGGGATATCACCAACAAACAACATTTTATTTACGGCTGGCAAATAACTTTAAGATCAATTATACACTTATGGAATAAGCTGAAAGACAAATTTTTATTTTTACCCATGCGATCATTCAATCAAGACCCCCTCGAGAACACCTTTGGCCTAGTTCGTCAACATGGAGTGTGCAATACCAATCCAACATGCAAACAGTTTACTGCCGCACTGAAAACAACTGTGCTAAATAGCCTAACAGTTCCCATTACTGGTGGCAATGTCGAAGCAGATTTCTGTGAAAACATTTCCAATTTGTCAACACTCCTTAACGAACCATATCAGTGTAATAGTGATTTTGAACCAGATAAAGACGATTCCGACGAAATTGATAATGAACTTGATTTTGATTTTGAAAAAATCAATGATAATTTTGGGACTGCATATACAGCTGGATATCTAATTTCAAAAATTACAGTGCCAGAATGTTCCAATTGTAATGACAAAATTTTTGCTCCGGAAATACAGAATGAACATTTATTTGTTCAGTTCAAGGAATATGATGATAACGTTCGATTAAAATACGCGAATCAAAATTTAATAGACATGAGTGATAAAATTTATAAAATGGTTGAATCTTTTCTTGATACTCGAGGGCATGAATATCATTTAGAGAACAAGATTAGATCCAGCTATAGGTCAGTTTTCCAATCTTTTATATTTTGTACCGAACACACTGAAATTTATCAAGAAATAATAAATAAATGTTTACGACTATCGATTTTTAAATATTGCAAAGACAGGAAAAATTCCTTACAACTTTCAAAAGGGCACTACAGAAAAATGAGTAGATTTAAAAGGCAAAAATTATGTCATAGCTCCAATATTGTTGAAAATATTTTATCAAAAAAGGACACCATAACTATCAGCGAGGCATTACCCAATTCTGACATATTACCTATTACGGAAACATTACCTGATTTTGAACCATTACCCGATTTTGAACCATTACCCGATTTTGAGACTTCACCCGATTTTGAGACTTCACCCGATGATGACACTTTACCCAATTTTATGACCGCGCCCGATATGGAGAATTTACCCGACTTTCACATCTTAACAGATGATGAATTATTGCCCACCTGATTGTGACATGCCCAATTGTAGGAAATAATTTAATTTGGAAAATATCCTCTTATTTTTCTGCATGTACATATTTACTGAGTATTTACAATAGTCTGCAAAATTTAATAAAAATATTTTATCTTAACATTATACAGTATGTTCCAGAATACATGTTTATAATAGATTTCTTGAAAGAAAATGTTTTAGTTATATTTTTATTTCATGTTCTCTTATAATATCTCTCCTGGAGTATACTGTGTATATATATATTTTTTTGAATCATTAGTATAGTTACTAATTTCGGTTTTACATTTTGCATGTTAAGGTAATTATTCCGAATTTGTCGATGATTTTTTACATACCTCTATTTTCGTGTCGTAGAAAACTAATATAAAATGTTTTTGCCAATCTCCCATGGTTTTTCCCAAAAAAATTCACTTAATCCTGTAATTTTTAAGTGTATTTTCCGACCTATTCTGTTACAATTTGCGACCTTCACTAAAACATATAAACATTCTGAACAGTAGCACATTTTGCTTAAAGTTGTAATGAGACAGTTAGTCCGTATTGTTGCCAAATGTTTTCGTATAAAATTGTACATGTTATGTTTGGACTCTTCATTCTCTTTTGACTCTTTCTACACACTACTAAGTAGAGCAAAAAACAAAAAATTAACAAAAAAAAATAAAAAACTAACACAAAAAACAACAAAAAAAAAACTAACAAAAACTAACTGTGACAATCCCTTAGAATAACTTGTAGAACCTTTCCCAACTCCCATCCCGGCAGAGAGTGTTCCGCCTCCTCGTGGTCTCTGCTGGACATCAACATTTTTTAACGAGCATGAAAAAAATTATTAGAAAATGTTGTTGACAAAGTTGAACAAAATGTAGTTAGCTTTAATGCCAGTCAAACAGAATGGGATACCAAACATAAACTAATCACCGTTAGAAGCTTTAAAGTTGTGTGTAAAAAGGGGACAAGCCGACAGTTTTTAAGGGAAATTCACATTTTTTCGCAGTTATTTATGTATAAATTATTAAATATTGAGTTGTGTTTGTAAATTTTATTAGAAAGCTCAAAATTTAAAAGTATTGATCGGAAAATACAAGTTACATGAGTGAAAGGGAAATTTTTTTGTTGAAGAAACATGCAAGATCGGTAAAAAAAACATCCCATCCGTATTTTACGACCCGAAAATAAGCGGTATGTAAAAAATCATGGTAAAATTCGGACAATTCGGTGTTTCCACTATTCCGAATAGTTACGTAAAGTACTTCATGTATTGAATATGATGTGCCATTAAAATTGTTAATCAAACTTAAAAATAGATATTCACAATGAGGTGTTATTTCAGATTTTCACAATGGCTGTTGTCTGCTATCATTTTGTATTCTAAAATGATACGTCGTTACTTTTAGTCTAAAAAAAGCCCTGTAAATCATTTTGTATATTTATCTATCATAGAAACTATAATTTTAAAGTAGACGGGCAACAACTGAGAGTCCGTGAAGTACACGGGTTTCTGGAATATATATATATATATATATATATATATATATATATATATATATATATATATATATATATATATATATATATATATATATATAAAGTTTTTGAAGGTGGATAACTAAAATATGTAACCAAAGCACTTTACAGAAATTTATGTCCATAGACACTCCGACGTATAGATATTAGTAAAAATTTTAAAAAATTTCCATATTATCAAAACCTACATTAGACTAGACATAGACTGGAGACTATTATGGTGATCCTAACATTTATTAAGTAAAATTATTTTTTAATTTGGCAACCTTAACAGGTATAGCAGTTGCTAATAAATTCACAAAGCCGATATTTAAATTTTGAGTATTATAACTTATTACATAGCCATGACTAAAACTAACATATGATTTTCCTTTTCAGATATGCTGTTTTGTCTGCCTTGAATTTTCGGCTGTCCTCCATCCGAGTGGCTTTAACAATTAATGGATCATTGTAAAATATTTATTTTTGTTAATTATATTGTTTCATTTATATAGTAAATAAACAATAAAATATATTTTCTGTATTTTATAGCCTTACTATATTTATATTTTGGCCAGAAATGTGAAAAAGAAAAGACCTTATTCTTCTGAATGCTTTATTTGAAAAGCAAGACAGCAAATCAGCGGTGACAGGGTAAAAACTGTTTGATCATAAATCTTATTAATTTTTTTTCAGGATAATACATCTATAAATAATGAATCGTAGCAGAAAAATCTTAAAATTTATATCAAAATGACTAAGTACTCATCTCATTGCAGTTCTAAAGTTTTTCTGTTAGTATTCAAAATTAATTAATATGTATTATTCTGAAAAAAAATTAAAAAGATTTATGATCAAACAGTTTTTACCCTGTCACCATGGAATATTTCAAATTTTCCCGCCGCCGCTCAGTCATTGTTCACCCCGGCCGGTAAAACAGATAACTGTCTTTCTTATACCGGCAATCCCGGTCCACTCATAGATGTCGTGTTCCGATCAAAATACCCGAGTTCATTCATAGATGGCTCGTGTTGCTTCCAAAATACAGGGTTGTGACTTTTCTCTAACCTTTTTTATTCCGGGGTTCGATCACGTCTTTCTCATCCCCAGTTTAAGACGCCGGACCATAAATATGAATTATAAACGGAGGGATTAGAAACATACCCGTATTTTAGATTTACTATATAACACGGCAACACTGCGTCGTCTCATGTCTTGCTTTTTACTACTATTTACTATAACAAAATTTATTGAATGAGTTGTATTTAATACTTGGAAATTTCTCATCTTGTGCTCTCGCCAAAAATAGGAAAAATAGTTGCCTAGGCGTCCATAAGCGGTGAAAGTCTTGTGTTTATTTGGTCAATGGTGTCACACCAGCAAAGTGATATTTCCAATGTAATACTGTAATTCAGACAAATTATTCTTGACATTTAGGCGAAGTAATTTATACTATTTCAATAATTGGCTGGTGTTCGCTTATTTGATTAAAATTTTTGCAGGTTTTTGGGAACATCCTGTATATGAAGCAATAATGGTTCAAATTAGGACATAAATGACCCTTTTGAAATTTAGTTGTGTCAACTGTGCAACATTAAAAAAAAACTGTTTCAAAAGCATTTTAATTTCTGTTTTTCAATCTGTGCTTTTAAAAATAAGCGTTTCGTAAATCTTTTTCTTTACCACAACATAAATTGATTAATCAGAAAACATATATAACTTAGGCACACAAATCCTTATCAGTGTGGTTATTTTATCTTCTTCCTAACCAACAGGAAGTAATAAAATCCCCAGAGCACACCTATTATGATATCATAAACACTTTTTAGCAGTAGTTAATACGACAAAGATGGAAGAAAAGCTCGAGAAACCCGTGTCCGAAGTTTTATTTCGAAGATCTTTTATAGAAACTCGTACTTCTAACGATTACAGTGAACTTAGTGTCCCTCAAAACTCAAATAAAGATTATGCAGGGGCTTCTGATGATTTCAAAAAGGAATTAAGTGAAAAAATTGTTCGGTTACTTCCTCAAAATGTCGATCGGGGAATTACTGATAAAGAAAACAAAGAATCTCTGCGAGTTTTTCAGGATAATGCAAAAATTCCAGATGTTGAAGCAGAAAAAGAGATAATAGGAAATGTAGGGCTTCTTAAAGGTAGGTAGGAGGTATTTGTACTTGTTCAAGAAACTACACCATAAAAACGATACGTAAGTCTTTAGGTTTTTCCTTTGCTTTTTTTTCAATTGAAACATTACTTTTCGTCGAAATATCCGATTAATTCTTTTCTTCCCGATAATTTACCACCCCATTCGAATAACCCTCCAAAAATAGCTAATTTTACGCCACAATGTGACCATTCGAATTTTTGTAGCCTTAAATACCCTAAAACCATTACCCGATAAAAAAGAAGAATTAGTTGGGGAGGGTGACCCAAAAAAATTGGTACGTCCACCAGAGGCAACAGAAAAAATGGCAACTTTGAGACCAAAAAGTCCGAGACCGATAGTGGAACCCAAACCAGGAAAAGATGAGTCAATTTGGGATAAATTGGGCACTTTGGGACGTAAAAAACGCATCAAGGAAGGTAATTTTTGAGAGAAAATGACGTCACTTCCAAATATGGTTATGTTTACAAACTTAACTAGGTGTGGTAAATTTTGCTTGAAAATTTATTATTTTTTTAGTTCAAGAGGTGCAATCGGAAGGTAAATATGCCATCGATTCGCCAGGATACGCGACTGCCCCTGTTATTCCTCCCGAAGACTATGAATTAGGTAAATTAATTCAAGGTTATTCAAACACTAATCTTCTGAACTAACAACTGCTATTAAAATTGAATATATTTTGAAGATTGTTATCTGCCCTAGATGGTTATATTAGTCAATTTTTCTAGATGAAAATGAAGAAAGATGTCTCATAGATCAAAATGCTATATATGATCAAAAATTTCAAGAACTAAATAATGTTTTAATCGAATGGGTGAATGATGAGCTTGCTTCACAAAGAATAATCGTTCAAGACTTGGCTGAAGACCTGTATGATGGCCAAGTCTTGCAGAAACTACTTGAAAAATTAACAGGGGGTAAATTGGATGTACCAGAAGTCACTCAAAGTGAAGAAGGACAGAAGCAGAAACTTGCCGTGGTTTTAGCACATTTTAATCAGGTTAGGAACGCTTGCTTGACATAGAAGCAAACAGATAAGGAATTTTTGGGTCTTTTTTTAGGTTTTGGGGCTTCAAAGGTTGGGTCACAATAAATGGAGTGTTGAAGCAATACATTCTAAAAATATTGTTGCTATTATTCACTTGTTAGTTGCTTTGGCAAGACATTTCAGGTAAGTAAAATTGAATTAAATTTTTTTCCTTTACCACAGCTCTGTGTTGTCTTTAGGCCTCCAGTACGCCTACCAGAAAACGTTTCAGTAACAGTTTTTGTAGTTAAAAAGCAACAGGGACAATTGGCACATCAAAAAATTAAAGAGAATCTTACCACTGCTTATGATGACGTTGGCATGAGGTGCGAAAGGGATGCTTTCGATGCTTTATTCGATCATGCCCCTGATAAACTTCAAATTGTTAAAAAGGTAGATATAATTAAAGTTTCCATATACATAATATTTTCTTGTAGAAACAATTTGTATAAGATTTTAATGAACCTTGTAGTCCCTGGTCACCTTTATAAATAAACACTTGAACAAAATGAACTTTGAAGTGTCAGAACTAGAGACCCAGTTTCATGATGGAGTCTATTTGGTTATTCTTATGGGTCTACTTGAAGGATTTTTCGTTCCTCATTATGCTTTCCATTTGACACCCCATGAATTTGATCAAAAAGTTCATAATGTCAGTTTTGCTTTTGAATTAATGGAAGAATGTGGGCTGAAAAGACCTAAAGCAAGACCAGAAGGTAAGATATCATTTAATTACTGAGATGGCTCACTTAAAATAGAGAAACTTTGAGATTTTTGAGTGTCACAGCTAAAGTGGAACACACTATATATTGAATAAAATACATAATATTCTTTTTTCTTTTAGATATTGTAAATATGGATTTGAAATCCACGCTCCGCGTTCTGTATAATTTGTTTTTGAAGTATAAAACAGTGGCTTAATTAGAAGTTGGATGAAAGTGGACAGCTAGTGCCTTTTGTGTAATAAAGTTGCCTTGAATCTGTACCTAACTTGTGCGCTTAGGTTGGTAGAAAAAAAACTCATAGATACTTATATTATTGACAGTTTTTTGACACTTGTATATTTTTTTATTAATATTTATACTTAAGTTATTTGGCAGATATATTTACATGTTTTGGAAACTAAACTTTTAATAAAAATACATTTAACTCACCTATCTGCAGTTTTATTTAATAAAAATGCATTTCCAATACCACTGACTAAGTCATTTTCAGTATTAAAGCTACTTTTGAGAAGGAAATTATTAAAATACATATCATATAAAATTTGTAGTCTTTTAGTTATAATTTCTTGAATATTGAAATTTTTACAACACACTAAAAGAAAAGTTGTACTTTGTTTCTTTCTAGCTAGAAATGTAACACAATCCAATAGAGTACACGATAAAAAAGCTAGTGTTACAAGATTGCACTCAGCATCATGTAAATTGCAATAGGTTTCAACATCTTTTACAATTATAAGGTCTGGAAGCTCTCTCCATTTGTGGATACCATTTAGATGCTTTATTAAGTCCGTGTAGTCGTTTAAATAACTGAAATACAGGTTGTTATAGAGCACTATTGCAAAATTTATATTTTTATAGTTTTAGTACTTACATAAAAGTTATGAGTTGCAAAACTTCTTTACAAGGCTGCTGAATCTTTTCAGGTATTTTCTCGAAGGGAGCTATCGAAATAAACCAACTGGAAAGCCCTTGTTCCGCAAAATTTATGGCTATCTAAAAATATTTGGTTTTTGAAGATTACTTTAGGAATTATATTGAAATTATACCTTAAATAAGACGTAATCTGGGTCATTATCTAATAGCAAAATGGAAATTGTGTTATCACAGTTCATTTTCTAGGATATTTTTATACTTTTAAATCTTTTACCGCTCATTTTTCAAAAGGTGATTTTTAAAAAAAATTGGGTTAGTAATTTTTGACATTGACATGGGGAAAAAAAAGAAAAATACCGAAAGTTACTAGATTGAAAGCGAATTTGAGAGAAATTCGGTTGTATCTTAAATTTCAAGCACAATTATTTATTTTTGAAAAGGCTCGTGGCAGCTGTGGCCAATGAAATCAAGGAAAAGAAAACATTCCGTCAATCTTGTCATTTGGCTGTCAATCTGCAAATTTCAGTAGGGGTTGTAAAAGAAAATATTACAAGAATTGTTGTTAAGAAAATTAGAAATATACTTTTGCAACTAAATATTGCTCGAAATGGAGTGTATAGGTACGTAGTTCATCATTTGAAGTGTCCTTTGGCGATGTTTTATGGTCTTTGGCTCTAATTAACCGTACGAAATTGTGCAAACTCACGTAGAGGTCTTTGTTTAGTCACACAGCAAGAACAGGCTTATTTGTTCCTGCTTTCCTAAACCAAAATAAAATAGTGTGTTTTAAGGCTTTGCTTTACGTTAATACGTAAAGAGAGATCTCTGATTGCTTGAATGTAGTGCTTTATTGTGTTTTAATTATGATTACTTATGGGTTAAAAAAATAGTTTTAAGTTCATAGTCTTTAAACACTTCAAAAATTTAATAGAAATACATATAAATGATTGGTTAAGCATGTTTTTAATTCTTTTAAGGAAGTGAAAGTGATAACGTAGAAAATATAGTAGAAAATCTAAACACAGAAACCAAAGATGAAAGACGTGATATAAAAAGTGATAACCCTAGTAAAAAATCATCTGTAGACAGTTCAGCAGAACCAACGGAGTGTAAAATTCCCAAAAAGGAAGAGAACTGCAGTGTGGAGCAGTCAAACAGTTCGGCGATAGAGAATATTGACATTAAAGTGATATATAATAAGAAGAAATATGATGTTAGTGCTCCAGCAGATTTATTGATTTCCGAATTTAAGAAAAAATTACAGGGTTTACTAGGTATAGTATAAATTTGAGGGTAATATTTTTATTAAATGAAATCTAGGAAATAGACATTTTTTTGAAAAAATTTTTCCACACATACTGCTGATTTTGAGGGCATGGTTACGATTCTGGCCTTGGTTTTTCATTATTTTCCCTCACTTTCCTGGAAAGTCTAAAAACAATGTTTTACGATGTCTGGTAACAAAATTTTTTCGATTTAGTGTAAAAAAGTGATTTTCTCCACTTTCCAGGAGAGTGAGGAAAAATAGAGAAAAGCCAAGTCTAGAATCATGTTCTATTACTTCAAAATATGGGTTAAATGTAGACGTTTTTTACAAAAAACTGTTATTTTACTAGATTTCGCTTAATCCCAATTTGAATTACTAAAGGAAAAGTCAATAACAAGATTTTTTTTTTTATAAGGTGTACCAGATTCAATGCAAAAATTAATGTTTAAAGGTTTGTTACAAGATAGTCAAACTATTGCCAGCTCTGGCATTACTAAGGGATCTAAAATTATGCTGGTAGGATCTACTTTAAATGATGTATTAGCAGTTTCTTCAGTTAGTAAACAGGTAAGTTTAAAATGGAAGTCTGCATGCAATGTTATCATACTGGAAATTTGTATACTTGAAATTTTATGACTGAAAAGTACTTGGAAGTTCTTAACAGGACTTGGTTTGGTTATAATGCTTTTTGAAGATTTCGGAATCCTTTAACGATTTGAAAATACTAAGTAAATGTTTCTTCAGGATGTAGCCGAGATGGAAAAGACAACTACTGTAAAAGAACCTCTTTGTAAACAAAAAATTCATAGAAAAGTCTTAGATAAAGGAATTCCCGATGACGTGATGCCTGGAATTAAAAATATTAAGGTTAGAATGTTGCACGTTTGTATAAATTTGTTTTGATTATTATTAAAATGTAAATATTCACAGGCTGAAGGACGATCGATGGTCCATTGAGGGCATATCTAGTGTAATATATTCTCAATAAAGCATAATAATGTTTTGATTACGTGTTGATGCAGTGGTAAGTGATTTTCTCAATGCTTTTTTTTTTCAGGAAGGTTTGCCGCCTGTACCACTTTCTGGTATGTTAAATAAACATGGTGGAAAAGTGAGGTTAACATTTAAGCTTGAAAGTGATCAATTATGGTTAGGAACTAAAGAGCGAACAGAGAAGTTAGCGATGGGATCGATAAAGAGCGTAATCTCGGAGCCTATTGAAGGACATGAACAATATCATATAATGGTAAGGGTATTTTGAAATGTTAGCAGCAAAATTCGTTAAATTTAGCCTTCTTTTTTGAATAGGCTAATTATATTGATTAAGTGAGTTCTAGGAATATGGTGATTCAGGCCTTGGTTTTCTGGAAAACGCAGAAAAACACTTTTAATTTTAGGTTTAATTTTTGCCACAAATTTTGGTTCTTCCTCAGATTTCATGCTTTTATAATATTTAAAATTTCATAAATTTGCGCTTTGTTAATTAGAAAAATCAAGAAAAATTACCAAAAAATATTTAAAAATAAAATCGCGGGTTATATCTAACAGAAATGTCACTTATCTCAGAAGGGAGATAATTTGTACTGTTGCCATAGCATAAATATGATTTCTATAAAATACATATATTTTTATAAACATTCCTCAACTAAAATTACTGATCCACACATAGCTTTATAAATAAAAGGTAAACAATTACTAATTTATGCAACATCACACAATATATATCAGGAAATTTAGATAACAAATCCTAAATTGATGTAATATACAGGGTGATTCAAAAATCGATCACGAAACTTAAGGGGGTGATTCTACTTGACAAAATAAGGGTAGAGCTTCATATAATTTTTTTTCAAAATGTCATTCGTTTTCGAGTTACAAGCCGTCCAAGTTCAAGTTTTTATTTTTTGTTTTTTGAATTACTCGCTTACAGGAAAACCGATTTGACTAATATTTGAAAGATAGGCTAAGTCTTCTGCGCTTCATCATTTTAGTAACAATTCACATTGATTGTTTGCCGCTAGAGGGCACTTTACCTACATTGAAAATTGTTTTTTTGTCATAATTTTTTAGTGTTGACAGCTACAGTAGTTTTTGGCATAATTTCTGAAAGACTTATGCCAGGCCTTTAAAAAAGGTGCTCTTTATTTACATCGCTAAACCCAACGGTTTAGACGTAAATCACCCTTAAAAATTAAGTGGTAAATTTACTTTTCTCATTTCATTACCACCAGCTACCAGGTAAATAGCTATCAAAGTATACTAGAGGTGTCAGTTTAACATCAAATAAATTCGCTTTTTAAACTATTTAATTTATAATCTTAAAATAACTAATAATGGCTAATCACCAATATTCAAATATCGAATATTGTGATATCCATTTTTGTTATGGAAAAGCAAATGGTAATGCAGAGTTGGCAAGAAGATATTATATGGAGAGTTATCCGGAAAGAAATATCCCTCATGCTCAAACATTTTCCAGTGTGCACAGGAGGCTTGCGGAATGTGGTTCCTTTAAAAGTTATAATGGAAATAGGGGAAGACCTAGAATTGCTAGAAACGTGCAACAAGAAGAAAGAGTGCTTGAAATTATTGAAGATAATCCAGGTATTAGTACTAGAAAAATTGGGAATGAAGTGCGGCTCTGTCAGGCTAGTTCATGGAGGATACCAAGAGAAGAACAACTCTACCCGTTTCATTCAAAAAAGGTGCAGGCTCTTTATGACGATGATCGACCGAGACGGTTGGAAATGTGCAATCAGATCCTAGCTAAGTATGAACACGATAATCGATTAATTGGCGTCATATTATTCACTGACGAAGCTGGTTTCACTCGTGATGGCATAACAAATCTACACAACATCCACACATATGCTTACGAGAACCCAAACAATGTGGTAGAAACGAAACATCAGCGTAGATTTTCACTAAATGTGTGGGCAGGGATAATAGGAGATTACCTTATTGGTCCTCATTTCTTTGATGGCCCATTAACTGGTGACGTATACTTAGATTTTATCCAAAATCGTCTCCCATTGTATCTGGAAGATGTGCCATTGGAAGTAAGGGCCAACATGTGGATCCTCCAAGACGGAGCTCCGCCTCACTTTAGTATACGTGTCCGACAGTATTTGAATGCAACGTATCCTGAGCGATGGATAGGACGAAGTGGACCATTGGCATGGGCAGCTAGGTCACCAGACCTTAATCCTATGGATTTTTTCTTTTGGGGTCATTTGAAACAATTGGTGTACGATATTCCAGTAATCAACGTCGAGGATCTTCGCTTCAGGATAATCGAAAAGTGCCAAATAATTAAAGAAACACCAGGAATTTTTCATCGAGTTAGGCGACATTTTTTGAAGAGTGTTAGGAAATGTATGGAAGAAAATGGGGGACATTTTGAGAATCTTTTTTAGTTTGTTTAGTACTGTTTCATTAATTTTTATCAATTAAATGTATATCGCAATAATCCATAATATGAATATTTACTGATTAGCCATTATTAGTTATTTTAATATTATAAATTAAATAGTTTAAAAAGCGAATTTATTTGATGTTAAACTGACAGCTCTAGTATACTTTGATAGCTATTTACCTGGTAGCTGGTGGTAATGAAATGAGAAAAGTAAATTTACCACTTAATTTTTAAGGGTGATTTACGTCTAAACCGTTGGGTTTAGCGATGTAAATAAAGAGCACCTTTTTTAAAGGCCTGGCATCAGTCTTTCAGAAATTATGCCAAAAACTACTGTAGCTGTCAACACTAAAAAATTATGACAAAAAAAACAATTTTCAATGTAGGTAAAGTGCCCTCTAGCGGCAAACAATCAATGTGAATTGTTACTAAAATGATGAAGCGCAGAAGACTTAGCCTATCTTTCAAATATTAGTCAAATCGGTTTTCCTGTAAGCGAGTAATTCAAAAAATAAAAACTTGAACTTGGACGGCTTGTAACTCGAAAACGAATGACATTTTGAAAAAAAAATTATATGAAGCTCTACCCTTATTTTGTTAAGTAGAATCACCCCCTTAAGTTTCGTGATTGATTTTTGAATCACCCTGTATATATGGACTTTTCTAAAGCTATTGACAAAGTATTACATACTGTTTTCATGGAAAAACTTCATGCTTAGTTTGAGTTTCATAATAACTTGGTTAAATTTTTCCTCCCATATTTAAAAGGGTGGTAGTTAGAGGAAATTCTTTTTCACCCTGCTCAGGCATCCCTCAGGGTTCCAACCTTGGTCCAATGTTATTCCTTTTATATGTAAACAATTTAGCCAAAGATAATCGTAAGATATTATTGTTTTTTGACGACTTAAAACTGTATTCTAAAGTTTAGCAAAACAGTGATTGTCTTATAGTGCAAGAAAATCTAATTAAACTCTATGAGGTCAGTTAGAAAAGGTTTGAACTTCAATATTGGCAAGTATTTTGTTCTTAGTTTTAACAGAAAAAGAAAAAGACATATTTTAAATTATGAATACAAAATAAATGTAATGAAATTGTCATGCGTTGATGAGATGCGGGACCTCGGATTTATTTTTGATGTTCAGTTATCCTTTAGATTTCATCTAATGGATGTTACATCTAAAGCTTCAAAAATGTACGATTTCATTATTAGAAACTGCAGATTTTTTGAAAATGTTGATTGTACAGGTTGGTTGAAAAGTTTTGAAAGCGAGAATGAAAGAATGTGTATTTTTTAATGAAATTAGTTTTTTTATTCAATATAATCTCCCTCAACTTCAACACACTTATTCCAACGATCCTCCAATAATTTTATACCATCTTTGTAATGATCTTGTGGAAGCTCTGCAAGATAATGTTTCATAGCTGCAATAGCTTCTTCATTCGACGAAAAACGCTTTCCACAAAATTGTCTCAAATTCCTGAAGAGGTAATAGTCGGAGGGAGCCAAATCTAATGAATACAGTGGGTGTTCAAGCAATTCATATTTTAATTCTTTCAATTTAGCCATCGTCAAACTACTTGTGTGGGGACGTGCATTGTCTTGATAAAAAAGGATTTTTTTTTTTTATGAGCCGGGTGTCTTTTCACGAACTTTTTTATCCAACTGGTCCAAAAGATTGCAATAATACTCAAGAGTTAATTGTTTTACCTTTTTCAAGGTAATCAATTAACAAAATCCCTTTTGCAATCCCAAAAAACTGATGCCATAACCTTTTTTGTCGATCGTTCTGACTTGACCTGTTTTGAAGCTGAACAACCAGCTTCAGTCCCCTGTAAACGTTCTTGTTTCAGTTTAGGATCATGATGGTAAATCCAAGTTCATCCACAGTTACAAAACGACGCACAAAATCGGTTTTATTCTGCTTAAAACGCTCCATATTACTCTTACAAATTTGTTTTCGATTCAGTTTTTGTTGAATTGTTAACGAATGCGGCACTATCTTTCCGAATAGCTTTTTCATACATAATTCTTCGTGTAAAATTTAGAGTATTCGTTCGTCCGAGATGCCTTTGGTATCAGCAATTTCACGCTTAGTCGCACTTGGAACTTTACAAACAATATCATAGACTTGCTCAATGATTTCTGGTGTTGTTGCACTTTTCGAACGTCCACTACGTGGTTCATCTTCAACGCTTGTACGACCAAGTTTAAACTCTAAAAACCATCGATGCACAGTTGGAAATGTATGAGCAGATTCCTTTAACACTTTTACCATTTTTATATGAATTTCTGTTGCAAAATAAAGAATTTTATCACTGCACGATATTCGGTTTCTTGAAAGTTCCGCAATCTTACTGCATGTCTGTTAAAAAGGCCTTTCCGTTCCATTTAAAATAAGCAAGAAGGCATCAACTTCAGGTATAACCGAAAATGCTACCATCTTGAAAATATTTTATCCGAAATCGATCGCCATAATTCGTTGTGGGAAAAAATTTTAAAACGTCCCAAAAGACCTACACATCTCTTTTTTTAAAAATATTTATAGATTATTTTGTCGTTTTCTGTTTGTAAGCCTACGGAAATGTGGTACGCCATCCATATATCAAAATTTTTGATATTACCAAAGTGAAAGTGAAAAACCTAAACTAAATAATTACTGTAGTTTTACATAAACAGTTTTTAAATCACAAATTTTAAGGGATCTGGATATAAATGTGTCTGCTTTCTGTCTCAGTTCGATATCAAGTTGTTCAACAGTATAAAATTCACATTATCACCACTCAAACTCGTTACTACGGTTTTCGTTTTGAATCTGAGTTACCTGACTTCTTCTTCTTCTACCTTCTATAATAGGTCCATGACCTGTTCCTTCTTCGATTTTCCTCATTCTGGACTTAAATTATCGCTCCACCTTTTCCGCGGTCGACCTCTACTGCGTGTACCACTAGGCGATTTATCTCGTGCGATCCTTACCAGTCTATCCTCTGTCATTCGGCTTATGTGTTTGTTCCATTGTGTCTTACGTTGTAGGACCCACTCATTAATGCAGTCTGTGTTACATGATTGCCTGATGTTATCGCTTCTTTCTCTGTCTAGTAGCGTTTTTCCTGTTATTCGTCGAAGTATTCTCATTTCTGTAGTCTCCAATAGTTGTTTCGTTTTTGTCGTCTCTGGCCGTGTTTCTGAGGTGTATGTCATAATAGGTCTAATTGTGGTTTTGTAGATCCGAACCTTTGTTTCTTGTTGTAAGTGTTTGTTTCGCCAGATCACGTCGAGACAACCCGCCACTTTGTTTGCTTTGGCCACCTGCCCTCTTACTTCATCTTCGATGTTGCCATAACTAGTTATGTCGATTCCTAGAAATTTGAAACTCATTTATTATTGTATTATTCGACCGTCTAGTTCTAGTTTGCATCGGAGGGGTTCTTTTGAGGTTGTCATACATTTAGTTTTTTCGGCTGAGATAATCATATTATATTTTCTTCCCGTAAGATTAAAGGTATTTAACAATCTCTGGAGGTCGTCTTCATTTTCGGCACATATCACAGCGTAACAGAGAATTTTTATTTCTGTATCACCCATTTTATATCCTCTACCAAGTCGCACCTCCTTTATTATTTCGTCCATTATCATGTTAAACAATAAAGGACTAAGCGAGTCTCCCTGTCTGATACCGCTGTTGACTGGTATGGGTGTAGATAATTTACCGTTAGTGCGAATCTGAACTTTATTGTTTGCGTATATGTTTTCGATGGTCTGAATTATATTGATAGGAATATTTCTCTTATATAACAGGTGGATTACGTCACCTAGCTTTATGCGATCGAATGCTTTTGTTAGATCTATAAAGCATAAAAATGTTGGTTTATTGTATTCTAGAGATTTTTCGACTATCTGTCGTAGAATAAATACTGCATCCACGCAGGACCTTCCTGATCTAAATCCCTGCTGTTCGTCTTCCAGTGTTGTAACCGAATCAATTTTATTTTTGATTACTTTCGTAACGAGTTTCAGAGTTGTGTCCAGTAGATTAATACCCCTGTAGTTCCCTGGTTCTTGTTTGTCACCTTTCTTAAACATAAGCATTATTGTGCTGGTTCTCCACCTATCTGGTACTTTGCATTGTGTCAGGATTTTTCGAATGAAGCTTGCGAGTTCCTGTGTTAGTCGCTGTCCACCGTATTTCAACAATTCGTTATGAATTCCGTCTTGTCCGGGAGACTTTCTATTGGTATGTTGTTTTTTCCAATGTTAGCATCTCTCTCAAATAATTTTGTTAGGTAGTCTATCCATTTCTCCTCTGATATTTTGTTTGTTTCGGAGAGTTCAGATATTTCTTTGCGCTGTTGTCTTATCAGTCGCCACATTTATTTTTGTACACTATAGAAGTCTCCTTCCATTCTTTTAGAGAACTGCTCCCAATGTTCACTTTTTAGTTGCCTGACTAGTAGATTAGTTTCGTTACGAATTAGTTCGTGCCTATTGTATGCTTCCGGCGTTTTTGACGTTCTATATGCTAAATATGCTTTTCTTTTTTTGTTACACTTATCTTTAACTTCCTTACGGAACCATGGAGTTTTATTAGGATTTTTGTTGTTGATTGTGATTGTATGTGTGCCCAATAACTCATTTGAAGCATCTTCTATGTGTCCCTTAATTTTTTCCCAGCTATGATTTATATCTTCCTCTTCATTTATTGGTTTTCTTTGAATTTTTTCCATCAATCTTTTTTGATATAATTCTTTCGTTGACGTATGCCACAGAGAGTCTATGTTCTTTTTTTGTATCCTAACCTTTTCCAGCTGCTTTTTCTTTTGTGTAATCTTTATTCGAATTTTTGATAGAACTAATTTATGATCGTTTCCTGCATTAACAGAGTTCAATGTTCTAATTGCCAATATCTCGGTGGGATGTATAACTCGGTTACTAACTATAAAGTCAATCATAGATTTGTGTCCTCTTGTATTTTCAAAAGTGTATTTATATTTATCTTTGTGTTGAAAGAAAGTTACCTGACTGTTTATTTAATAATAATAATAATAATAATAATAATATCCTTTATTTGCCAACAAAATTATGATCACATAACAAAGCAACGTCAGAGAAAGAAATGTTTAACATTAAGAATTATAAATATGTCGATCTAACTACAGTTAATATAAAAACCAATCGACATTTCGATAGAAACCTTACACAAAGGAAAACAAAAGAAGAAAAAGACAGATACAAGATAATTTAAAAAAGTAATAATAAGAAACTCAGTTTAAACTGAACAAAGTTTTACAGTTTACAAAATAAGATATTCTAATTTAAAAGGAATAAAATTTTTACACACAAAACAAATGCTTGAGAAAAATTCACTAAACAAAAAATATTAAATTAAAAATATTGACATTACAAAAACTATTCATTAAAATTGAAAGAGTAAAAGCACCTATCAGAAAGCCATTCATTTACGCGTCTCTTAAAGCAATTAATCGACTCGGTAAGCCAGATTTCTCTTGGTAACATCCTTACGGCTTTAATCGCCATATAGTATGGTCCTCTCTCATAGAAGGTGGAGTTATGTAAAGGTACCCTTAGGTCATTCGCCCCTCTGGTAGTCATAACCATGTTTCCCCCATAAAACTGTCTATTTAGTGGAAATAATTCCGTATTCCTTCTGACAAGTATGACTAAAGATCTAAAGTATAATGAGGGAACAGTAAGCAACTTAAACTGAGTAAAAAATGGTCGACATGAAGCTCTTGGATGTAGGTGAAAGATGCATCTTATTATGCGTTTTTGAATTTTAAATATATTAATAGCCTTTCTTGATGATCCCCAAAAGGAAATACCATAAGAGACAAGAGATTGTATTTGCCCAAGGTAGAAAAGCCTAACAGTCTCTGCAGTGATCACGTCACGAAGCCTTCGGACTACACCACACAAACTGCTAAGCCTAGCCCCAAGAGCTGAGATATGATGTTCCCAATTTAAAGAGGGGTCCAAATGAACACCCAAGAACTTAACCTGTTTCAAAGTAGGTATAGATCTACCCCCAAGCCACACAAGCAGTGACTCAGACCTTATTGCATGCTTTGAAAAAAGAATGAGGCCGGTTTTATCTACGTTTAGAGCGAGGCCGTTATCAGAACACCACTGCTGCATTTTCAATGCAGAGTTTGTGCACTTTTGAGACAGTCCTGCCATAGAAGTGTCCGCCAGAATCACTGATGTGTCATCAGCAAACTGGCAAACGCTATCCGCGGCCAATCCATCCCCCAGATTGTTTACATATATTAAGAATAATATGGGTTCCAAAATGGAGCCCTGAGGTACCCCCTGCAACAATTTAGTTCTATCTGAAAAGTAATGATGATTATTTTTAGCAAAGCAGACTGTTTGCTGCCTATCCGATAAGTAGGATTGCAGCAAACTGGCAGCAACACCTCTGACCCCATACGCACCAAGCTTTGTCAAAAGCAAGTTATGATCCACAGTGTCAAAGGCCTTAGACAAATCAAAATATAGGCCTGCCACTTATCATTTGTGTCAATTCTTTCATTTATATAGGAAATTGTGTTAAATATTGCCATTTCAGTAGATTTGTTAGGTCTAAAGCCGAACTGATTTTTACTCAGGATATTGAGTCTGTTTAGATGTTCAAGTATTCTAGTATATATAACTTTTTCAAAGACCTTTGACACTGCTGGAAGCAGCGAGATTGGTCTGTAATTTTTGATGCACTGGCGATTCCCTTTTTTAAATATAGGAATCACTTTGGCTGTCTTGAGATTAGTAGGAAAGATCTGTGTGGCAAAACTTTCATTAACAATATTTGCCAAGGGATTACTTATGCAGTGTGCGACAAATTTTAAAACATATACGGGCACGTCGTCCAGTCCCGCTGAAAATTTATTAGGTAAACTCATAAGTGTTCGAAAAATTTCATCGGAATTAACTGGTGATAAAAATATTGTAATTTTAATTGTAACGTGATATTGTAATAAAGTTTTTTGCATTTCAGGGACTACAAATGGGACCAACTGAAGCATCCCGGTATTGGATCTATTGGGTTCCAGCGCAGTATGTGGATGCTATTAAAGATGCTGTTCTGGGCAAGTGGCAATTCTTTTGACTCGTCAATTACGGAATCAGCAGCACCCTTTCTGCGTTTTGTACAGTGAACAAGAAATGACGTCAATTCTTTTCAAGCTGTTCATTCGAAATTACCGTTTTGAGGTTATTTTTTGTTGAAAAAAAGTATTTTTTAAGAAGTGTTCTGTAAAATTCTCAAGGTTTCATCTCAATAATGTTAAATCTTGTAATTTCTTTTTTTTTATTTTTCCTACTTGAGTGAAAAAATTTAGTCAGATAAAATAAATTTTTTATGATTATTTATGTTTTTTATTTAATAATCTACTATACAGGGTGTTCTTCGATTTTTTGCTGGTTTATTTAAAATAAATGAAACATCAAATTTTATCTATGGATTTTTATTAAATCTTTTAATACGTTTTATTTTAATAAATTACAACTTAAAATATCTTATACTATATTCAAATACATTTGGTGGAACAATATACATATACCATAGGCTTATAAATATATAGACTGTGGGTCCTATAGAAGCACGTTGTCTCTCCAGTAGAAAGAGACAGAATGAAATAGTGTTCGTTTGTTTTCGCATCAAAATCGCGTCGGTAACGGAGTCCATTTGACGACACAACCGACTACAGTCACGTGGTCTTCTCAAGCGGTCACTTAATCAACTACTAACCACCCTCATCGCCGGTTCACCTCATGATTGGACGTGAAACAGCCTTGCCATTGAAGTGAATCCACGAACAGAGCAAAATAGGTCAGTAGTTTCTCTCCTTCTAGGGACGGAGCTAAGAACGCGATATCCCTCACTTAATCCATTAAAAATGGTTGGTTGTGAAGAGGGAGAGGTACTACTGATCTATTTGGCTGTGTATCTTTATAAACGAGGGCAAACGCGCTTCTATAGGACCCGCGGTCTACACCTTTATATGTCTACGACATATACAGGGTAGTGCAAAAGTTTTAATAATCTCCTAATAAATTTGAGAAAAATCCAGTTTATAAATATGCTTTACTTAATTTTTTTATTAGAATGTTTAAATGTAAAATGTTTCACCTTATAAAATTCACCTTAATCCATTTACAAACAACAAAAACATTGATTTTTACACTCCACTAATACAAGACATTCCCTAGATTCAATTAGCAAAAAACCTCATTCCTTTACCTAATAACATTAAAAATTAATAATCTACTTTTCATGTAAGAAACTTTCAATTTCTTTATTAATGTCAACATTCATCCAATCTAGACTTATATCGTCAAGGTGGTTGTCGAAATCTACTAAATCTCTAAAAGCTTTTTGTTGAAGTAAATATGCCATCACTTCGCTGGTACCTTCTGAAGGATTCTGTTCCTCTAGAGGTTTAAATTTGCTGTTTGATAGCAGCTGGGCTATTTTGAGAACCGATTCGTCAGCTTCACTGGATAATTTTGTGTTATTTATCTACAAAAACAGAATATTGATATAAAAATATTGCTTTTTTCTAAAGATAAAAAAAACTTACCACTACCATATAAGAGGGACTAAAATTAGCAGAAATCTTTTCAGCTATCTTATGATAAGCCTTTTCGAATGTGTTATCTCTTAAATTTTCATTAGCAGCATAATATCCCGCTATTACAAGTCCTTTATTCGAGGCAAGTTGGTCGATCTATGAAAAAAAATATTTGTTAAAATTTTCATTAATTTTAATGGTAATTATTTCGATTAAATGAAGAAAATGGACGGTTTTTTGAAAAAATTAGGCCAGTTCCAGTTAGTTCAGGTTAGTTTCAGTTTTCCAAACCATCTGAAACCATGCTAAAACTGAACTGACCAAAAATTTTGGTCAGTTAAGATGTCACCTAATCGAAATAATTACCCTTTTAACATTCAAAATAATAAATATATGACTTTTAGGGAACAAATTACTGAGTAAAGCTTGAAATAACCATCTGCTTTTAATCCTTTGATATCATACATAACTACTTCCAAAGTACAGTTTCCATTAAATCTACAATATAAATTTTAAATGAAAAATACCTGCATAAGTGCAATTTCGGCCATAGGAGTTAAATTAATACAAATATGAAAAAGTGGTACAGCATCTACAAATTCTATTTCTTTATTCGAAGCAGTGTGGGGCTTCGCTAGTAATACGCCGTTAATGGCGCAATGTGGATACTTGGCTGCATGTAGAATTATTTTACAAAACGCCCTGGCACTGAATTTTGGCTCACTCATGTTAATTATTTAATAATTAATAATAATTTAATTAATCATTGAAGTGCATTGACAAATTGGAAAGCTAGGTTAAGTTGTGACTTGAAATGACGTGGGCAGAAATGACAGTTGAACGACCAACTATTCGCTAAAAATTGCCTAAAAAAATTTCTTATTTGTTATAAGTAAACATATTAATTTTAAGTTGTTAATTATATTATCACTATAAATTTAATTTAGGATCAAGAATAGCCTTCATGCATAAATCTTATTCTTTTAGAATACTAAACAAATAAGTTAAAATAATATTCAAATATGATTAGTTGCATAAACTACAAATATTCAGAACCGTAATGAAATAAATTTATTATCAGTATCGTTGATTGGGAAAATACTCCTTTCCTTTTAAAAAATGTCAATGTTAAGAAACTTGGAACACCTGTGAATGTTAAATATAGATATTTAAAAATCTTCAGTAGACTTCTTTTGAAATACATTTGGTATTTTCACGTGCTTCCTTGGCAAATTTTTTTAAGTAATTTCAAATTTATCTTTATATTTCGTTTTTAAAATGAACATATTTTGTCAATTTTTGACGGATACCTAATTTGTGTGAAACATTTAGAAATAAAAGATGTCGATATTTGATATAATATAAACAGTCGAAGCCACTCCTGTTCTTACCTTGACTTAAAATCGATAACCCTCAATTGACCTCATCTTGACATTTCCGGTATATATCTATCCTATTTTAACACGCAATCAAGTTATTCCTGTCTTTTAAAAGCGATACGGCATTGCGGAAAATCAACGGCAAGAGAGGGAATGCACGTGGTAGGCATTATTGTCAGATATTGCATAATTTTTTTGTATTTTAAGAATTACCATTGTATAAGGTTGGAATTACTGAAAATTTTCCAGGGAAATTTAACTTTTTTAAAAACTATTTGAAAGAAAAATATTAATTTATGCATTTAAAAATTGTTTAAATTAGATAGAAAAATTAAACTTGTACCAATTTTTTTTTAAAAACGTTACTGAATTTTTAGTAGCGTGTTTATAATAGTAAATTTGACAACGTTGCATAATCGTCCGATGATCCAAGGGGCGTCATTAATTGTGACGTTTGTAATATTTATTAAAATTACGATAAAATTCTTCATAGTTTGAAAGATAAAACGTGTTTTAATCAAATTATTGTAAAACTAATTTATATATAAAGAAATCTTGGGTTTTATTCAACCTTATAAGTGGAAAAGTGTGTCTGCTTCTTAATTTCTTGATTCGTTCGAATTCGACGTAGTGTCAATACAGAATATTTTATTTTATTTATTAGAATATACAGGGTAAGCGAGATTTTATTAAAGAAAAACGTATTTTCATGTGTGAAAGTCTTTTTATTTAATTAAACATTTTTAAAATTATTTATTGTTTGGTATTTGAAGTTTTGAACCAATAATTATTTAAATAAAAAAAAGGTCCCGATTTGTTGATTTAATTATAAAATTGGACCATTGGTCATTTAGTAAAGAATAAAATACTTATTATTCCTATTTTTGCGTTATTAATAAATAAATAAGAATTTCTTATTATATTCTTGAATTGGTTTAATTGTGTTGGGTGTTCTTTTAAATCTTTAATAACACTGTTAATTTTTTACAGCCAGATTCACTAAGAAGATTTAAGATTTAAACCCGATCTAGTTGCCATGAAATTTAAATCTTATAGTGGACCAGTTTTGTTTTGCTTATGATATTGTCATAATTTATATTAGATATGTCAACTAATAAACGCTTATATAGGCATATTAAGGATAAGAACCTTGCGATATAGCCTTGAAATATTTAGGAGAAATAATGTATCCCGAAAACGAATAAAGTTCTCCATTTTTGCCGGTTCAGTAATAAAACAAAATGATTTTTTATGCTTTTATTTTTAGGGTTTAAAATTTGCTTGACTTACTGTTGCATTTGTCAGTTTAAGACCTCAGCTGTTATTTTAGGGCGGTTTTAAATTTAAACCATGTTAGTGAATCCGGCTGTTAGTTTCTTAAATTTATTTTCTTTTTTAAAATGTTTATTTCCTGTTGTCTCAAAGCGAGTACTGCGAATATTTTACTACACAAATTCGCATTTTTTTGGAAATAATCCTTATTTGCAGTTTCTGAAATCACCGATCAAATTTTCGCTTCCTAATATTTTTATGCGATTGATTTGGAAAAAATTACGTCATACATCTAGTGTAACATGATTGGTAGATATTAAAACGTGTGATAGTTCGTATCAATCACAGTAATAATAATTTTTTGACATTATCTATCGTTTAATTACTTCTTATTAATTCGATTTATTCAGTTGGAATAGTTTTATAGATATACTACTCGAACGCAGAACGATTAAAATTTTTGTGATAAAGATATCAATACGACAAATTAGTACATATTTTTGAAGTGCTAATAAATTTTTAATTCCATTTGTTACTAAATTAAAAAATAATAACGACGAAAATCATTTTCGTTAAATATTCTAACCTTAAATTTAAGAAAACAACTCAAATAACGTCCAAAAAATTAAACTGCATGTACATAAATCTACTCATAATCTTGGAACACGGATTTAAAAAATAAAATGGATGACAGATTGAAATTGAACTATCAGACCAAAAATGTCCTTGGTATGCTCCTCGCCATTTTGGGGAAAAAGTAGTTTTGGCACGTCGAATTAACCGTAAAAAGTTAAAGAAAAAAATAGTGTCTTTGTTATTGTTGTGAAGTTATCGATTATCATTAAAATCTTTATTATTTCTCTGGATTCATTAGACCAAGCCATCAGTCAAATATTTAGGTGTAAATATAACCCTCAAAATGATCTTAAAATAGTATTCTAAACCTGTTAAACAAAATTGCATATACAACTCATATATACAAAGCAATATGCCGACGTCAATTGGAATACATGCCCTCTATATACAGTAATTCCAGAAGCCAACATTGATAAACCTTGAAACGGTGGAAATCACAGATCTACGTAGTATGACTAAAATCCACCATCCAATCAATTATTCTATGAATTTACTAAACATCTAACATCTTACTGGAAGACTTCCTGTTTTGACAACTGAGTTTGAAAGAAAACTTAAAACTTGTCTAATGAGAGAGGAACTGTGTAAGACCAAGGACTAAAACCAAAGGCGAGGCAAAAGACGTCCATTGACGATACTGGCAGATCTCACATTCAACTTTTAATATTGTTTTTTTTTTATTTTATAAAGATTTGTAGAGGCTTGAAGATCAAATGTACCATGATTTGTTAACATGTCCTTTTTTTTAATGACGAGTTATTTTTAACAATCAAAATTATAAAACAAATTTTTAATCTATTTATTTTTCAAACGACCTAATAGTATCGCAGGCATCCAGAGATTATAATCAATTTTATAACGTCATACTGCCATTTTGTATCTTTCTACTATCCGTTTCGTTCAACTGCTTATGTCGGAAAAAATTCGGAAACCGGAGATAACCGATTATATTTGGCCCATATAATTTTCCTATGGCGACAACGTATTCACTGTTATTATAAGTGAACTTTCCCTAAGATTGCGACCATCTTGAATTTGTTGTAATGACATTTCCCCGATTATGATCAAAACTTGTTTTCGGACGTCTTCGGAGATGCATTTTTTTCGACCTTCAATATGGTGCATTCAATATGGCGAATCAAACCTTTTTTTATCATTCGATTTTGATGAAAATTGGTATATGGAAGTTTTTATAACTGCTATTAATAAATTTAGAGTAATTTTTCACAATCCAGATGGCGAATAAAGTGTTTTAAGGTCTATAGTTGTAGTATTTGCAGAAAAGCTTACAGGAAAACAATAAACAAGTAACCAGTTTAGAATTAATAATTGTCATTTCTTGGGCGCGTTCCGAGATACAGTTTTATTCGAAATTCAAGATGGCTGGCCAAAAATTTTTATCATTCGATTTTAACAAACATTGATAATTGGAGATTTTTATAGCGACTATTAACATATTTGAAGCAATTTTTTTCACAAGTCAAAATGGCGAACGTGTTTTTTTTAAGTCTATACTTACATAGTTGCAGGAAAACAATAAACAAGAAACCAGTTAAAAATTAATAACTGTCATTTGCTGTCAGACTCCTTCAAAGAAGAACAAGAAATGCCTCAAAACGGAATAGAGAAGTCTCAAAATGGAATAGAGAAGCCTCAAAATGGATATGGAAATGGAAGCTTGGGAAAAAATAAGGAGATTCGCGTGTGGTGTGATGGTTGGTAAGTAAATAAACGTTATATTATATAACTATCTTTATATACAATCCCAAGCCTCATTCGTTATCAATTTTTTTTAGTTATGACATGGTACATTTCGGTCATGCCAACTCCCTGAGACAAGCCAAGGCCCTCGGAGACTATTTAATAGTAGGTGTCCATACAGATGCAGAAATTACAAAACATAAGGGTCCCCCTGTATTTACTCAAGAAGAAAGGTACATATATTTTAACAAAAATTCAACATAACCTAAATTTTCATACCTCAAATCAAATATAAAAATTTTTCTTTTAGATATAAAATGGTGCGAGGGATTAAATGGGTAGACGAAGTTATAGAAGGTGCTCCATACGTCACCACGTTGGAAACTCTGAAGAAATATGACTGCGACTTCTGTGTGCACGGGGATGATATTACTATGACAGCTGAAGGTGTGGACACCTATCACTTAGTGAAAGCTGCGGGGAAGTACAGGTTAGTACTGAATGATCAAGATTTCATGGGAGTATTCTAATCTATTAAAATTCTTTTTTTGTAGAGAAGTTCAACGCACAGCAGGCGTATCAACCACGGATCTCGTAGGACGGATGCTTCTGCTAACAAGGAATCACTTCAAACAAGGTCAGTATGAGTACAGCGTTGCCAAAGAGCATTCTACAACTATGGGTCAAGATTCTTCCGCTAGGTCTCCGTGGACGGGGTGCAGCCAATTCCTGCCCACCACACAGAAGATTATACAATTTTCCGATGGAAAAGCGCCGAAAAAGGGCGACAGAATTGTTTATGTGGCAGGAGCTTTCGATCTTTTTCACGTCGGTCATTTGGATTTTCTTGAAAAAGCTCGAGCGAAGGTAAGAAGTGATATTTAACATAAATATATAATTTTAATATTGTTAATTTATGACGTCAGAAGAAAACAACCAAAGATAACCAGGCCTCGCCTAAAAGTCTTATTAAATCTGATTTATGCCGGTATGCAGTGTGTTTTGGTTTTCAAAGAAATAAAATTGAATTGTCTATGTATGTCCCAATTTTTTTCAGGGTGACTATCTGATAGTGGGACTACACACAGACCCGGTCGTGAACAGGTATAAAGGATCAAATTATCCGATAATGAATCTCCACGAACGTGTTTTAAGCGTTCTAGCTTGCAAATATGTCTCCGAAGTTGTCATTGGGGCACCCTACAAGGTAAGCGGGCAAGTTCTCTTTGTTCTCAGGCAGACGTTAGTAAACTGGTCTTAGTCTTGGTGGACGCCAATCAACTGGACATATTCCTCATTTGTGATACCGCGTTGTTTTTTAGGTTACCAAAGATTTAATGGACCACTTTAAAGTGGACGTAGTAATCCATGGGAAAACTCCTGTAATGGCCGACGTTGACGGGACAGATGCCTATGAAATCCCTAAGGCCCTCAGGAAATTCATAAGTGTAGATTCAGGTATGCTATTGCTAGATATGAGATTGATATTTTCCCGACTCCCTGTTGTATACCGAATTTTTATTATTTATTTGTAACCCAGGTAACGATATGACGACGGAAAAAATCGTAGACAGGATTATAAGGAATCGACTCGACTTCCAAGAAAGAAACAGGCAAAAGGAACAAAAAGAAATCGACCTCATAAACGCTCTAAAAATGAAGGGTCTGGCGGTGTAAAAATTTTATAATTTTTATAAGTTTTATTTTAGGTTATTTCCATTTATTTACCGAATTTTTGGAAGAAATAGGCAAGTAGAAAGATGTTTTAACTTTGAGATTTGTCCTTATCGACATTGAAAAAAAGTAGAATTTATTTCAAAATTTTAGGTTAAAAATTGGCTATCGCAGCTGTAGTAATACGTTACAATGTTGCCACGTTATTCTATTTTTCTTTAATGCCTATAAGTTAGTCGACAAGTCTCTCTTTTAAGGCAAAAACGAAAGCTTGACATCTGCTTCATATTTTTTGTGGCGGCCATTTTTGTGAAGATTATTTTTTTACCGAGCAGTTTCAGAGTCTTTTCGAGACCCTGTTTTTGCTAAGCTTCACTAAAAATGAAAATTTGCTTCGGCTAAATGATATTTTTATCCAAAGGTGTCACTTTGACGCTGTATATTTGTTTATTCTATCGATTCTAGGTAGAGAAATTTCTAGAATCAATAAGTATAGAATAATTGGTTATATTTTACGCGTCAGACAAACACAATAGATCTTTCTCTAACATATAAGTCTTATGGCTTGTATTTGTAATTGAATAGTCCTGTTTTTGACATAGTTGTCATCAAAATTCTGGAAAAATCTACAAAAACCAAAGAATCTTCTAACAAGCTTGTTTTGCCATACCTTGTGATACAAAATACTATTTTTAGCGTATACTCTAGGTAAAGAAACTAGATTAGTCTTAACAGATATACGGTGTGTCCCAAAAAATTTCACCCATATAATTTCATATCTCAGTTATGATTTTGAAATTAAACACATTAAAAGAAGTTGCAAAAATTTATAAAAAATAAGTTACTTCATTTTGGGACATGCTGTATTGTGGATGTATTTATTACATTGTAAAGTTTGTCACCACGGGTTTTGTGCCCTGTGCGTACACCTATTAGATGCATTATTTCAAAATTATTTGCCAACAGGGTTTTCTATCCTGTAGATTTTTTTTAAACTATAGAAATTAATGAATTACGGGATTTTTTTATCCTGTCTGTATACCTTGTCACAATTTATTTCATTGTGATATATGTCATGTGTTGTAAAAGGCTTTTGGGACTACATTCATCTGATTACAGAAAATAGAAGTCCAACAAACTGTGTCCAAGTTAAAAATTTATTTTTTTTTTGCGAGAAAGTTGGTTTGATTAAATTAAAAGGTGCGATTTAAACTGTTTCTACGCTTCTTTGGTTGTAATTCGGTCTAGTAATAATGAAAAAAGTGAAGTTTAAGTCATTGTTTATCTGTCAACCAGATACAGACCAAACCCACGCGAAAACCCTTTTTGTATAGTTCGTTTATAATCGACTTTTCTCGCAAAAAATAAATAAATTTTTCGGTTTTAAATTTTAAAACTCCCTGTATTAATATATTTTTTATATTTTTAATTTTTAGCACGTGAAATTTTAAACGACCTTGAAGAAATGTTTTTTAAAAAACTTTTTGGTGAACACTTTTAGTAAAGACTATTTATTATTTTTTAAATGATTTTATATGTACATGGAGATTTACTTTTTAATATATGTCGGGAGAGAGTAATAATTCATATTTGCACATTAAAAACAATGCGTGTGTCCGACCTTGTCGTGTTGAAAATAAAATCATTCAAAAAAATCTGATAAAATTTTCAAGGGAAACATTTACGTGGAACAAGGTGAGCAATCATTGATATTGTAAGTGTTTTTAGGTTTGGATTATCAGATTAAATATTAATATTAGTAGCATGACGGATTGTTCTTCAAAAACAGACGATTTTGTTTACATAATGCGAAATAACTTCCTTGTCGACGTTTTGTTTTTTTCGAAGATTTCATTGGCGACTTTCTGACGCTAGATCTACTTTATTTTATCACTTTTTGGCGTCAACACAATATTATGCTACGTGTGTGACTAAACTGCTTTTTTATCGTTACGTACTAATTCTGGTTGGTTCAATATGTCACATGTCAAGATATCAATATTATGCACTGCGATTTGGAATAATTTTGCTACTTACTGTATATTGTGGTGTGATGCGTTTCCATCCGATTGCAGATAAAAAAAAAATTAGGTTACTTTCTCTTGACATTATATTATGATAAATTGTATACATTTGTTATATTTAATCGAATGTAGAAAAAAAATAGGCCAAATGATATTTATTATATTTTTGTCATTTTTGAGGTGAATGTATATTTATTTTATGTCGAATATATTATATGTATGTTTTTATCGTTAAATATTATTGTAATATATTGGTTTTTATCTAATTTTTTGGTGTCTTATTTGGTCGCTGTTATTCTGTATTCCCAAATACTATTTTTAAATCTATTCAAGCGGACTTTAAAGTGAACGCCTTCTACAAGTTGGTTAAAATAACGAAATTATATTTGAAGCCAGCTTGGATTTATTAAGTCAAGCTAGAAACTATTTCAGGCCAGGATCCAGGGGGAAGGCGGTGGGGGTGGGCTGATTTTTCCCAGCAAAAATTAAGTTTTCTGAGCAATTTCCAGAGCTCAGTTTTTTTAATTTCAGGTAAATCTCGATCTTCATTGATTTTAGTTAGAATTTTGTCGACGGTTGGGATCTGGTTCTCATAATAAAATGTATGTACAACTCCTTTTATTGCAGTTTTCATCTCTTCTTCCAACGAGGTTTTTCGTCTGCCTGTGATGGAATGTAGCTTGAGAGTATTAACAATTCCAGTCGTTTTTACTCCTTCAGTATTCGGTACATAGTAGATTTTCCAACTCCTGTCATGTTGGGACACATCTCAACAGAGCTTTTAACATTATTATCTAGATATTGATATCTTAAGGCATCATAAACATTCATCGTAATAAGTTTTTCGTTGAGGAAAAAATGCCTTGTTTTAACGATTTTGGAGTAAATATAGAGGTAGAAGCCATATTTTTTGGGTATTTCACTAATCTCAAATAATATATAAAAACAAGCGCAAACAAGATAAATCACTAAGGACACACTGTAAGGTGCACTTTGCTCACTGACAGGAATTAAATTGAACTATCAGAAATTTTATTGTTGCAGTAAATTTATAAAAGCTTATAATACTTTAAAATAATTAGATTTTATTACTCTCTCTAGTTCTTGAATAGAGTATAGGAATGTGTATGCTGGCGAATGTCGTCCCCCCCCTCCCAGAAGCTTTGAGTTCAGGAAAATAGAACTGATTCTGCCTTTTATATTAGGAATGTGTATGCTGCTGGCACTCCCCCCCCCCCCCTTTGACAACTTGTCTTTCTTGCGATAGCCGCCTTCCAAGAGCTTCGAGTTCAGAAAAATAGACTCGATTATGCCTCATACTAGAAATGTGTATGCTGCTGACATCTCCTCCCCTCTCCAAGAGCTTAAAATTGAGAAAAATAAACTCAACCCTGCCTTTTACACTAGAAATGGGGATGTTTCCGGTGTCCCCCTCCCCCTGTCGACGACTTACTTTCGCTTGCCATACTGCACTTTTGTAATATCACCCCCCCCCCAAGAGAGAGGCTGGATCCGCTCCTGAACTATTTAGGGTTGACTTGATCCGCGCTTCGAGTATGGAATAAACACCTCAAGCGCGTCAAATGTTTCGATTTATTTTTTAAGAACATCCAAGTTCAAGGGTAAATGCAGAACAAGACAATATACCCCTCACAACAGCCAAAATTAGTAAATGAATAAGAAAACATCAAATCAACAAAATCTGAAAAAGGGTGATTTGGAAACTATCGTGGCATTACAATTTTATGTAATTTTTCCAAGGTCTTCGATATTATCTTGCAGAAATATTTATTTTGTAAAATTCAAAATCGATTATCGACTGACTAATACGGCTTCTTTTCTAAAAGATCATGTACAACTAATCTTTGCTCTTTTTTCTCTTGCGTTTGCGACGCCCTTAACAGCAGTCAAGTCAAGTCTATGTTATTTAAACTGATTTCTGTAAAGCGTTTGACCAAATCGACCATCACATACTCTTACAGAAAACTTCTGCCCTATTCGGCTTCTCTACCGACCTTGTCAAAGATTATTCACGTTAATATGAATCCTCTTTGACCTTGTTTCCCTCTTGAAATCCTACATATTTAATCGTAGTCAGTTTGTGCAAATAGAAGAATATAAATCTGCTAGGTTTACTCCAACGTCAGGTGTTCCCCAGGGTTAGAACTTGGGGCCACTTCTTTTTAACATATTTATCTTGTTTCCAAGTTGGACTGCCACAGACTCGCCTATGCTGATGATTTAAAAACATTTCAATGCATTGATTCTGTTGTAGACTGTTTATCCCTTCAGGCCAGTATTGATATGATCAGCGTCACTTTTAAGCTGGATCTTAACATCTCTAAATGTTATGTTGTTTCTTACTCTCGGACAAAAAATCCTGTTCGGTGTAATTACCATATAAATAGTTCCTATCGTCAATAGATTCTACACTGTGACGGATCTGGGTGTCGTTTTCGATGCGAGTTTCTTCTTTATTCCCCACATTGGTCAGATGGTGGCTAGCGCATCTCGAACTTTGGGTTTTATTCTGCGAAACTGCAAACCTTTTTCTAGCACAGCCACTTTAAAATTGCTGTATTATAGTTACGTAAAATCGAGGCTAGATTATGGATCAATTGTGTGGTCCCAATTCCAGAAGTAACAAACTCAGAAATAAGAATGGCACTAAATAAATTAAAGAACAATAAGTGTGCAGGAGAAGACAAAATTACAGTAGATGCTGAAAATTGGCGGCAGAAAAATAGAACAAATATTGAAGATTCTATTTAATAAAATAATTGAAGAGGGAAAAATTCCACAGGATTGGTATAACTCCAAAGTAACCTTAATATTCAAAAAAGGGGACGATACAAATATTGAAAACTACCGACCAATATCTCTACTATCACACACCTACAAGTTTTTAATCAAAATCATAACCAACCGCATAACAAACAAACTCGATTTTTACCAACCTGTCGAACAAGCTGGATTCAGAAAACACTTTAGCACCACAGATCACCTACACACCATAAGAATACTAATATAACGTACCGCTCCATATGGCTTTTGTAGATTTCCAGAAGGCATTCGACTCCGTCGAAATATGGGCAGTATTACAATCCTTAGAAAACGCAAGAATCGATTCAAGATACATAAGCATCATAAAGAACTTATACGAAAATGCAACCATTCAAATAAAAATAGACGACAAGACGAAAACGAACTCCATAAAACTACAAAGGGGAGTGAGACAAGGGGATACTATCTCGCCAAAACTGTTCACCCTAGTCCTAGAGGACATTTTTAAGGAACTTAAATGGGGCATCAAAGGTATAAACATCGACTGAATATACTTGAACCATCTCAGATTTGCTGATGACATAATCTTAATAGCAAGTAATCTCCAAGAATTGAACGAAATGCTACAACAGCTAAATGACGTATCCGCATCTGTAGGCCTTAAAATGAACTACAACAAAACAAAAATAATGAGCCACCAACATGCAAACATAACAATACAGAACCAGAGGATAGAAAACGTCGAACACTATGTATACTTGGGTCATGACATCAGACTAGGGAAATCAAACCAGGATGCTGAAATAAAAAGAAGGACACAGCTGACATGGTCCGCTTTCGGTAAACTTGCATACATCCTGAAAAATAATTCAATTCCCATAAATCTAAAAAGATAAGTATACGACAAATGCATATTACCGGTGTGTACGTATGGATTAGAGACACACCCACACCAAAGAGTCCGTTAAAAAATTAGAAACAGTCCAAAGAGCGATGGGAAGAAACATGCTTGGAATATCATTAAGAGACAGGATTAGAAACACCGAGATAAGACGCAGAACGAAAGTCAAAGACATCGTTAAGGAGGTTGCAAAAGTGAAGTGGCGATGGGCTGGTCACATAGCCCGATATGAGAACAACAGATGGACACGAAGAATCCTGGAATGGAGACCGAGGGAGACAACAAGAAGCACGGGAAGACCTCAAAAAAGATGGGTAGACGACATAAGGACAGTGGCGGGCAAACAGTGCGTGAGATTGGCGGCGAAGAATAGAGAAAGATGAAAACAATTGAGAGAGACCTTCATCCAGGAGTGGATGGACAGAGGTTGACAAAGAGAGAGAGAGTGTGGTCTCCATATACAAATGTCATGGCCTTGCCATAGAGGCCGTCCAAAGGAAATTTCTAAAATATCAAAATGTTATCATTCTGCCAATTTACAATTTTGAAAGCTGCTTTAAAAGCATTGTGTAAAGTTTTTTTACAATCCTAAATTTTCTATAAATCTTGTAAAAATTTTAAATTGACTTTAGGTCCGTCCATAGATATTTGAATAGTTTTTATAAACATTTTTCTGTTATACAAACTTTCACTAAATCACTATAGATGTTGTATGTCCTAAAAAAGCTGAGGTATAATAACCAGAACATACTTCATTAATAGTCTTATTTTTTATATGCAATGGCGTGAATATTTTGTGATATCACGACCACCCCCTCCCCCAAAGACATAGGCTGAATCCGCCCCTGTCCTGGATTCCAACACATCTATGTTTTGATACGGAATAAAATTATGATTATTTCAGTAACAAATTCCTCAAAAATAATGTAAAAGATAATCGAAAACTACGCGTTAAATAACACTCTCATATGAATTGAAAATTATTTTTAGTAGAATTAGAGATAATACGTTAAAAAGTTAAACGCTGATAAACCTATTTTAATCAAAGGAATTCGTGGGTCATCTGTTACTTTGGTCTTAATGATAAACGGTCAATTTCTATTCTGTCTTATTTGAACTCTAGCTTAGATATATACAGGTTAAATAAAAGTTTCTCAAGAGTTCTTAAACTAACCAAAAAAAGCAATGTAGCGGTGACCCGACGACCCAAACAGCACAAATTCGTCTTGAAGACGTCCATAAAACGTTTGATCTTAACATTCAAAACGTCTTATGGATGTCCATAAAAGACGAATGACGTCCATAAGATGTTGTATAGACGTCTTATGTTACAAAAGGTAACGTCTTTAAGCATTTGCTTACAACATCTTATGGACGTCCCTTCCCAACAGTAAAACAACATATTCCACCAATAAAATTATGTATATTAAAAAGGGTCTCTTTAATTTTTTTGTTTGTCTTGTTTACAAAGTCAAACCGTAATTATTCAAAAGCCCAAGAAATAACTTTAATTAAGAAAAAGTCAAGAGCAAAATATACACTACCATTTTAAATAACTACAAGTTCCACATGAATAATTTGCTTTAAAAAATATCTTCAACATAATCTCTTTATACAAAAAAATACATAACTTAAGCATAATGTAAACTTTTTCTAATTTGAAATTTAAGAAGTGAGGTAGAAGAGCAAATATTTTCAGAACTACTACTGTTCGAACTATAAGTGAACCTATCAAATTTAAGCCTTAGTTTATCCCTTCGATATAATAACTCTAAAAGGTAGACTATCAACAAAATAAAAGTTTATTGAAATAAAAAGTACACAAATCTTTAAATAGTTTTAAAAACAAGAATTTTTTTTAGTTGAATAACAAATCTGGTCTGATGCCCTTTTCAGCCATGTTTGGATTGCAATTTCCTCATTCTTCCGACTTTTTGCCAGTCCTGTTGTCTCTGTAGATCCTAATAACAAACTGATTTTAATTTTATAGGATAAAGTTTATCATTTGTGGGAGTAAATTTTTTGATATTTTTGCGAATTTTTATAATTGTCCTCTACTATAGAATCGCGACTTATGCTATTTCAAGGTTAATATGTATAATGAAAGACAGAACTTACTCATAATAAGTCTCGCCAAGTTGGAATCGTAGAACTTTCTTTTTCCTTTTCGTATTAATCAACTGTACATGGTAATTTTACAAACTCGCTTTACAAAGTCATAAATGCTCTCTACTCCCAGTTTTGAAATTTCTAAAACCTTAAACAAAATTACTTCTTGTAATTAACAAAACTCTATTTTCTATGTTCTTTAAATATAACCAATCATCAGGAACAAAATAAATCTTACAGGTTTCATTAGTGGAGCACTCCATAAACAAACATTTCGCCTTCCACTTGATTAGTAATATTACTTGTAATATTTAGGATCGGATCTGGATGAGCTGTGCAAGCCTTTTTCGCACAGATAACATTTTTGAAGATTTCATTTCATACTTCTAATAACATAGAGTTACTACAAAAATATAAGCGGTAAAGCATTCGGGAATTTCCTGTAACACAACCTATAAATAACGTTACTGTTTTTCCTAAGTACATATGATTCTCGATCTTACCTTAAGTATTACATAAACACGAATAAAAAAGATTTTCAGAGGGACATAGATAAATCAACTATTTTATTAAAATTCCTTCAAAAGCTAAATTTTCACAGTCGGCACACCAACAACATTAAAAATGAATAACGACATGAAACACAAATACAAAACTGAAAAATGACTGTTGACAGAAACAAAAGGCGGGTTTTTTAAAGTTATAGTTTCGCTGGTATCATATTGTTATTGTTCACGCAAAAGTTCTATTACCAAGGTCGTAGTGAGGCTACTAAAAATTTGTCGTTCAATCAAAAATTTTAACCTCAACTTGTATTCAGCTGAATTCTGTGCGGCGTTGCAAACTTATTACCCAACTGCGACAAAATCCATAGGGAAGGAAATGCTTTTTAGTTTTTATCAACTAAATTATACACAACTGTATTTATTTTCATATAAAATGTAATATGTAGACTTTTAAAAGATATCTTAAAGACGTTGTATATAGACGTCTTTAAAACAACGTCTATAAGACGCCTTATTTATGTCTTAAGACGTTCAGACATAATCTGGATATAAAAATGACGTCTATAAGACGTCTAGTGCTGTGTGGGGAGTGATTTACAACGAAAATATTTATTTCAATTTTCTCGCGAAATTACCTTTCAGAATAAGTTCAGTAATTAATTAATTAACACTAGATCTAGGGTTTTCTTTTATCTACCTATATGAAGAACAAATTTGTATGAAAATAATAGGCCAGCGGAATGAGCATCTGGAAAAAATTTATTGTTAGTAGACTTCTGACTACGTAGACACCTTCAGAATGATAATAGTATTATGTATCGATATAGGTTCTTCTTTCCCTAAGAGGTATCAAATTAACAGACTTAGTATTTCTTCATATATGATGTTTTCACTTGGTATCCCCATTTTGAAACCCACAAATCTAATGAATCTCTTTTGCACTCCTTCAATCTGTTTAATATACTGCCCATAGTAAGGAAACCATACTTGGCAAGCATATTCCAAGACCGACCTAACATAGGAACAAAATAATGTTCTAAAGCAAGCAATGTTAGTAAAATCTTGCAAGGTTCTTTTAATAAAGCCCAGTAATTTTAATGCTTTATTAGTAATATGATTAACATGAAAGTTAAAACTTAAATTGCTGTCAAAATATACTCCTAGATCTTTGAGCTCTTTTTTAGTTTCAAGTAATAAATTATCAATCAAATAATCATATTGAATAACATGCTTAATGCGATAGAATTTCAAGACAAAACATTTATTTGCATTCAATTGCATACCATTTAAATTGCACAATTCACTCACAGCATTCAAATCTTCTTGAAGTCTCATACAATCTTCCACATCCTTGACTATTCGAAAAATCTTTAAATCGTCAGCGTATAAAAGACATTTAGAATGTTTCACACATTCAGTCATATCGTTAATAAAAATATCGAATAAAAGTGGAGCTAAATGCGAACCTTGCGGTACGCCAGATGAGACTAAAATCTCGCTAGAAACCAAATTGCCAATTTTTACCTGCCGTCTCCTAATTGTTAGGTAGCTATAAAACCAGTGCACAAGGTCACCACATATGTCATATTTTTCCAACTTTCTCAAAAGTAGAGAGTGATTTACCTTGTCGAAAGCCTTAGAGAAGTCCATGTAAATAGAGTCAATCTGATTAGTATCCTCAAGAGCATTTCTCAAAAACTGCTTATAAACAAGCAAATTACTTACTGTAGATCTACCTCTGACGAAACCATGTTGGCTTTCACTTAAAATAAAGGGTTTTCCAATAAGAGGTGTTATTTTGATATTGAAAGAAAAATGCCATTTTTTAAGATAAATGATCGGATATTTATTACATTATAAAGAGGAAGGTATGCCGTTAATGATGGAAAATAACATCAGCCAAATGACCACCACGACCATGCCTACAGGACCATATCCTTTTCATGAAATTTTCCATAACCAAATCGCAAAGTGGCTGCCCTATGTCCTCGATAGCCTCACGAATTCCATCTTTGAGGTCTTGAATCGACGCTGAGCTGTTGGCGTAGACCTTGTCTTTCACGTGGCCCCAAAGGAAGAAATCGCAAGGTGTCACATCACAAGATCTCGGTGGCCAATTGTGATCACCTCTTCGAGAGATAACACGGCCCGGAAACTTTTCCCGTAAAAGATCATTGGTTTCGTTGCTTGTGTGGCACGTAGCGCCGTCTTGTTGAAAGTAAACGTGTTCCAGATAAATACCATCCAATTCCGGCCATAAAAAATCATTAATCATCTCTCGATAGCGCAATCCATTCACCGTAACTGTTGTTCCAGCCTCATTTTCGAAAAAGTAAGGTCCAATGACCCCGCCGGACCATAAACCGCACCAAACAGTCACACGTTCAGGATAGAGAGGCTTTTCAACAATAACTCTTGGGTTTTCCGAGCCCCAGATGGGACAATTTTGTTTGTTGACGAAGCCACCGAGGTGGAAATGGGCCTCATCACTGAAGATGATTTTTCGATGGAATTCCGGATCATTTTCATGCATTTCAAGAACCCAATCAGCAAAGGCACGACGTTGTTGATGATCGGCCGGCTTGAGTTCTTGCGTTAACTGAACTTTATAAGCCTTAAGACCCAAATCTTTATGCAAAATACGGTGTAATGACGTTTGTGGAATCCCTAATTCCAAAGAACGACGAGGAATGGACAAACCTGGGTTTTCTTCAACACTTTCGGCTACAGCAGCAATATTCTCGGCTGTTCTTGAGCGACGTGCACGGGTTTTCTTCTTCACATAACTAACTTGTCCCAACAGCTCGAATTTTTTCACCAATTTCTTTATTGCGCTCCGACAAGGTGCTTCATGACGACCCAAAAATGTTCGAGTTTTACGAACCGTCTCTGCCAAATTTTCACCATTTTTATAGTGAATTTTAATAATTTCAATGCGTTGTTGAAGCGTGTATCGTTCCATCTTTATTTATGGCGTAGTTTCTACTTGTCAAACGTCAAAAACTTACAGCTTCAAAAGTGACATCTACCGAAATAGCGGGCTTTTCAAAATGACACCTCTTATTGGAAAACCCTTTAGATTGAAGTTTTGATTTGATTTTAGAATCAACAATCATTTCAAATACCTTCGCTATCAAAGACTTTTTACTTATTGCTCTATAGTTAGTAACTTCAGTCCTATCACCATTCTTAAATATAGGTGTTACAAATGACTTTTTCCAGATATCTGGATAAATGCCAGTTGCAACTGATTTTGTAAAAATAATATTTAAAATAAAGGCCAAAATAAACTAACACTTTTTTAAAAATATCTCGAATATGTCATCAGGACTGAGAGATAAATGATATTTTAAGCCACAAATTGCATTATAAACATCAATTACACTAATATCACAAGTAATTATCTATCAATAAAAAGTATCCCTTAAATATTATTTTGAAATGGTCTCATAGTATTTGCAGAATTATGAGTTTTTAATCACGTGAAATAAATAATCAATTTGTAATAAAGAATTCAAACTACAAGAACTATCGATATGAAAATTTTTAAAAGTAAATACAAGAGTTGTATTGATTTTTTAGATAGATAAAAGTTATTGCTTTATGTTATTTAGTTTAAGACGTAGCGTTTTCGTTTTGATAATAACGGTGGGGAGAAAAATAATTGTGATTAAAAAACTTAATACGTTTTATTAGTTTCTTTTATATCTATGCCGATATATATATATATATATATATATATATATATATATATATATATATATATATATATATATATATATATATATATATATATATATATATATATGAGTTAAGAAAATTGAAAGCCGTATTCTCTCTTTTAATGGGCGAAGCATAAAGCTACTAAGAATACCATGTTCTCTTCTTTTTTTCTCACACTGTGGGAACGGAGGGTATTGGGGAGATGCAGTCTACAATTTTGCATAAGATATACTAGACGACCTTCTCTTCTCATATTGAAAAATGATAGGATTAAAAGTGAAACACCAAAAGATTCAGGTTTTAACAATTTTTTATTGCAAAAAGTATTAAAAACTGTATTATAATGTAACTTTATGATTTTTCAGTTCAGGAAGCTTAAATAATATTAATCGGAGGGAAATCCCCAAACTTTAAGACTACCAGCGTCTCTTTTTCTATCATAGGTGTCCTTATCATCGCAAGCATAAGCTAGAAGGTATTGGGATGGATGCCATGCAACAGTAAATGTTGCTGCTTCCACGCTTATGTCAGCTATTTTATCTCCAGTCTCGACAAAACCTAAAATAGAGGAAATATTTAGAAATATTGTGAAATTTTCAACAATAACTTTACCTATATCTATGAGAAGGTCCTCGGATGCTGAAGCTAGAAGTTGCCCATCATAGCTGAAAGAAATAGTACGAACAGGCCAATCCATCCTACAAAAAAATGTGTATAAATAATATTTAAAAAATCACCACAAATAAAAATTTTTACCTGGTAAAAACTCGCTGACAAGCTAACTCGTTGATATCCCAAAGCGATACTAATGCATCTGCACTGCCTGTAGCAAAATATTTACCAGTAGGATCAAATTCAATGCAAATGCATGTTCCTGGATGGGCTTTAATTATGTGTTGTCTTTTGAGTTCCGGATAACTAAGAAGTAAACACGTATTTATAAAAAAAAAGCACTTTTATACTAAAAAGTAATTATTTTACCTCAAAATATGGACACAACCCTGTCCATTTGTCAAGAAAAATAAGTCACTAGTATTGTTCCAACTAATCTCATTTACTTCAAAGTGAAATTGTTCTTCTGCCTCGATTTTATGAGTTCTGGCATCGATAAACGTAACTAAATCCTCTTTATTTCCTACTGCAATACAGTTTCCTAAAATAGGTGCGTTTAGACTTAAATAAACCTATTTGTACCCAAAATAACCGGCTCACCATTAGGGGACCAAGTTATATTAATATTTTCCCCTTTAGTGTTGATTGTGGCAACACATTTTTGAACCCTAGTGTCCCAAATTCGTACGGATTTATCACCGCTGGCAGTACTAAGCAAGTCGGGGTTCGTCTGATGCCAACAAAGTTGATCTACTGAGCCTCCATGGCCTTTAAAAGTTATTTCTTTATTCTAAAACACAAAATAACTTAAAAAAAACTTCAATAATACGAGTAATGTATTGGGTTCTTACCAATCTGTCTCTATCCAAAGTATATATACAAACACATTTGTCGAAGGATCCAGAAGCCAACCTTTTACCATCACAACTCCATCCTACAGAGTGTACTTTCGAACTGTGGCCCAAGTATTCTTTAGACTTATTGTGGGTTTTGAAATATTTTTGGAATTCTTCGATCTTTTCAGCGTACATTTTCTTATTGTAAAAAATTCGGCAAATTAAACAATAAACAGAAAATGCTCGTATAACCACACTTTTTTGTTGACATCTCTGAACTTAGGCGTAAGGCAAAGTAACACGAGTTCTAGTTGAAATTCGATAATTATTTTACCCATTCGAAATGTTTTGCGGTAATATTTTAAAAATTAGGATTAGACTTTCCAATGTACACTACTAGAATCAGCCTGCAATATTCTGAGCGCGTACACGGTAAAGAGAGAGAGAGAGAGAAAAGGCGAATAAAGAGTTATGCTATTGCGCTCGTTCCATAATTTCGAAGGGCGTGCCAGCCAATTGTGATTTGGAGCGAGAGAGATAGCATGACCCCATATTCGCTCTTTCTTTCTCTTTGACGTGTAATGCGCCCTTTGCATTACATGTAGCCTCCAGTAACAGATGATTAAGGATTAGACTGTTTTAAAATGCCTATAAATAAATCATATTCCCACTTCACCAAGAGATGGCTTTATATTTTGACTCAATAGTTGCGGCATTTCTCTAGCTTTCTCATTTTGGGATAATAGGTGGCGTTTTCGAACATTATTTATATAATTGTCGTTATTCAATCATTTTGTTATTAAATTTTCGTTCAAAATTTGCTGATTGAATGGTTTTTGCTTCATTTATTCACTGTGTCGTAAAATTATATTCTAACCTATGTGTATTTTTGTTTTCAACGTGTTTGAGAACAGTTGCTTTGGCGTAGATAGTTTTTTTCCTTGCTGAAATCTCTTCTGGGATTTCCCGACTCATTTTTCGCCTTTTAGAGTCGTGATTTTTAAAATGATGGCTTCCGAAGGGACCGTATAAATAACACAGCCAAAGTAAGTACTTCATTTTTTGAATTTGTTAGTTTCCTAAGTTTTTCTGTAGATAAATGGAAAATACATTGAATAACGCATTCCAAATAAAACACATTTTTGCGTGAAGAACTTTTTTTTTATTGAGACGTTTACACAGAATAAATACATCTTTCCTGTTTTCATTTTTTGAAAATCTACCCGGGTAACATTGTCTAAAACATGTAAAATTTCATCTATATAAATATAATTGTATCATACAAACATCAATTTTATGTAAATTACAATATATATATTTAGTTTAGGACCGATATTAATTTACACACAAAATAACAATAGATAGATTTCTTAGAATAAGTCATATACTTTTAAAAAATCACAGAATAGGGGGGCACACCCTACTACTTAAAGATTTACATTTCTGGATTTTCAGAAAGAACTTGTGAAGCTTAAAAACTTATAAGACATTCTCAAAAAAACAATTTTTTATGTTTCAAGTTACACAATTAGGGGCACCCCTCATTTTACTGCGACTCTGAAAGATCAACGGCAAAAAGATTGCTTAAGATAAGTCTTTTGATTAATTTGAGATTCCTTTTGTCATACAACAAAAAAATCCTTTTAGATAAACAACTCTTAAAAATCACATAGCATTTTGTATACTTATATATATATATATATATATATATATATATATATATATATATATATATATATATATATATATATATATATATATATATATATATATATATATATATATATATATAAAATTTATATTGATACATACTGTCAATGCGCTTTTGGAAAGGTATCACAACTAGGGGGGGGGCTACATTTCTCAGTTTAGGGGGTCAGAGTCCGAATTTTGTGTTTGTGAAATTTTTTCATTGTTATTTGTAGTAAGTACCCAGATAGCACAAGATTAGGTACATATAATGTGCTGTATGTCCATGGACCGTTTATGGATGTCCATTAGATGTGATGACCTGTAATCTATATGGACGTCCATATCTGGATGTCCAGTGTAAGTCCATCAGACGTCCATTAATTAAATTTCGGGTTGTCGGTAAAATCGGATACTGTAATATCGGCCTGTAGAATTGTCATTTCTTAACCCGCCGGCCAGCCATTATCACAAAATATCCCTTCAGATATTTTGTGCCCATTATTGTATTGACGTCGAGCTAAAACAGACCTTTGGAGTTTTAGTTGAGCTAAAATCAAGTGTAATTTTTATTTGAAGAAGATGCCACCGTTAATGGTAAGTATAGTTATTTTTAATTTAATTTTTTTAATTATACCAAAAATTACCGAACGAAACTATAGACATGCCCGACGAAATATATATATATATATATATATATATATATATATATATATATATATATATATATATATATATATATATATATATATAGAGAGAGAGAGAGAGAGAGAGAGAGAGAGAGATTTAAATTCCTACAAAACCATAAAATACTGCATCATTTAACGTTAAACCTTATTAATTTTCAGCTGCGGTAGAAGAATGGGGAGCAGATAAAAAACAGCCGAAGACGAGATTAGACAATGGCTGAAGAGAATAAACGACAGAAATAAATCTAGAAAAAAAATAATCATTGAAACAATAAAAAGTCTTTATTTAAATAATTGGTATATTTTCTATTAGCCAATTGAAATTGTACCTATTATTATGGAACCAGATAACTTATTCATAGCGATCCTTCTACAGCTTTAACAATTTAAATCAATTGACGCTATATTTTGTAGCACTTGCAATTCGACTAATTATAAAATTTTATATTCTTATATAGTGTTGTATTAAAAACTTGACAATTGTAATCAATAAGTGTAATATGTGGATCCAGTTCCTGTTACCTGCTTCACTAATGTAATTTATATCTGTTTAATTTTTGGGACAAATAGGGCCATCTATGGTTACTTGTTATCGACGTTTTGATGACATGAGTGGTCTGTGTCTTCAGAAGTGCAGATTAATTAGGTACTGTAAGCTCTCGGACCCTAAGCAAATTCTGAAAATATCTACCATTCACGTTGGCGGAACGTCAAGAAGAGGGAACAATAGATTATGACCTATTTATCCAAAAAGCACAATACCATCGGATAATATGTCCACAATCGGGTCAAGAATGTACAATATATGGACATCCAAAATTAGTCCTATTAATATCCAAAAATGATCCATACTTGGACAATATATGTAATCCAAAAAGACATCCATGAGTGGGACAATCGTATAGTCCAGTGGATATCCATAGGATGTTGGTGAACAAATTCTGGACATCCCATGGATACCCAGTATGTCCAGCTTTGGATAAACGATGGATATCCAGTGGACTGAAGTGTGCTATTTGGGTAGTGGAAAGGAGAAATTTTTAGCGGAGGAACATTATTTTCTATGAACTGTAAGCAGCAACTTTTTTTTATCACCCTGTATATACTGATATAATAATATAATCTCTATTTTGATATTTATATAAAATTTGTGATATTTTTGCCGACTTAGAGTCATTTTTGATAAAAGTTGATGCAAGTTAGAAAACTTTAGTACTGTCCGATTATACAATTGGTTTCATAAATGCGTGTTGCTGCGCATTTGACTACCATATTTGTTCAGGCTTATTGTACGAGTAACGCTCGAGCCTCCAAATTATTTGCAAAATATATTAAAAGTCTGCATCTTTTATACAGAAATGATAAGAATTTTTTACGTTCACTTTTTACGTTTGTCACCACGTTTTATAGAACTAATCTATCAACTCAAATTTGTATCACCTTGTAAATTATATTTTAAATGATCTTTCACAAAAAAATCTCAAAAATTCAATTATTGCACTCCGACTCTATCTACGCGCAACTCAACTGCGATTTTGACAGGACCAACACAACAATTGACAATAATTATTCCTATTTTAATTCGGCCACAGAGACCTCATCTCGTGAATCATATTCGACCAACGAAATACTCCCCGTGTTCGTCAGAGACCACTTTTATTCTGGAATAGACGTAGTTTGAATTTTCGTTGTATTCTTTATTGATAATCATCACTCGTGATTATCACTAACTAAAAGTTCAAATTACGTCTGTTACCCATTCTCTGCCTTCACTAACCTTCATCAGGGGTGGTGCCGCAATTTATTGAGGTATCTTTGACACAAACCATTTTTTAAGGATTTTTAATTCGCTTTATCTACTTTATATTTTGGTTTTGTTTCTTCCTTTCACATTACAAGTGTGTCTGCATATTCCACAGATTTAGAAAATATTAGATTGTGTCTCTCCAATGCCGGCCGTTCTCACACTGCGAGAGAGAAATAAGAGTTAAAGCAGACAGACATAGAGCATAGAACTATGTGACCACGGATTTCTGAAAATAAATGGATGACAGGTGGTAATGGAGCTGTCAAACGAAAAATGTCCGGAGTATGCTCTGCGCCATTTTGGGTAAAAGTGACGTTTTGGCACGTCAAATTAACCGTCAAAAGTCAAAAAATAGTGTCATTGTTATTATTGTGAAATAATCTTTGTTTTTCCTTGGATTAAATTTATTTTAAATAACTTAATAACCAAGTAATATGCACCAAGCCATCAGTCAAATATTTAGGTGTAAATATAGACCACAAAATTATCTTCACATGGCACTTTGGAACTGTTAAACAAAAAATGTATACAAAGGGCCAAATACCTTAAGAGTCTAATATACAAAGAAAAAGACATATCAAGAAAAACAACTCATATATACAAAGCAATGTACTGACTTTAATAGAAATACATACATCCTATATACAGTAATTGCAGGAAGCCAGCACTCATAAAACTTGAAATGGTAGAAACCACTGCTCTATGTAGTATTACTAAAATCCATCGTCCTAGCTATCCACCAATCAATTGTTGTATGAATTCACTAAACATCTAGCCGATTATTGCAAGACTTCCTGTCCTGACAAGTAAGTTTGAAAGAAAACCTGAAACTTGACCGGTGATAGAGGAACTGTGTACAACCAGGGGCCGGAACCATAGGCCAGCCCGAAGACCTCCCATTAATGATACTATTCAACCATTAATGTACTTTTTTTATTAGTTTGTGAAGATTTGTAGGGACTTGAAGACCAAACGTGCTATAAATAAGCTTTTTTATTCTGAAGGACCTCGTTTGTTGGCTTGTAGGGTTCAAATTTATATGTCCTAATAAATTATAATCAATAATATTTATTTAGTTGTAGTGTAGTATAGTGTTTAACACAGTCTAAGGAAGTAAAATGTTGCATTTAACATTATTTGAATATAAAATTGAATGTTATTTATTTAAATAAAAGTTTTAAATATATTACAAATTGTTACTTCTCAAATTTTTTATAAGTTGTGTTGATGAAAACAATTATGTTACACTTAACTGTTTCAAAGTAAGATACTCGAACGTTTGGGGATATAGGGACACAAGTGTTTAATGTTAAATCCATAATTAGAACTAGTCGTAGAGAAACAATTTTTAAACAGCACGCTTATACTATTGAGATATGAACAGAATTTAATGTAATAATTTTGTATGTCTATAATCTCAAATTTAATTGAAATTTGCGAAACATTCAACTTTCTAAGGAAATTTTAATTAGAAAATACTGAAAATAACGGGGTACTACCTAATTAACATTTCAACTGATTTTTCAAAAAATAAATCGTTTTGAAGAAACGGTTCGTCAACATATTGCTTTTTTTAAGGACTAGTTATTTTTAACAACCAAAAATATAATAAAAATTTTTAATTTATTTTTACGACCGACCAATAGTATAACAGACGGCCACACATGACAATCAATTGACACAAATTGGATAAGTTGGGTAAGTTTATAACGTAATACTGTCATTTTATCTCTTTCTACCATTCGTTTCGTCCAACTACTTATGTCGATGAAATTTCGGAAAGGTATACAAATTGCTTCAAACTTGTCAGTGGGAGGTAAACGATTACGTTTAGTCGTTATAATTTTTCAGTGGCGACAGCGTATTCACTGTTATTATAACTTCACCTTACCCAAAATGGCGCATAGCATGGTCCGGACATTTTCTGTTTATTTGACGATCAGTACATATACTTTATAAGTGCGTGCATGTGACCCACAAGTGCAAATAATGCTTCATATCTGGTTCGATGCCTTACCCATTAAAAAGAGAGGAGATAACTGCTTTCACTCTTCCTCCTCTCTCGCACTGTGGGAACGGCCGACATTGGAGATGTGAAATCTATTATTTTCCAAAGACATGTAAAGATATAGATTGTGGGTCCTATAGAAACACGTTCATTCTCGCTTAGAAAGAGACAAAGCAAAATAGGTCAGTAGCATCTCTCTGTGGGCGAAGCTAAAAGCACCACACGCGCGATACTCTTCTCATCTGACAGCCACAACCAACCATAAGAAGATATTACTTAATTCAAGAAGAAGGAGAGGTACTATTGACCTATTTTGCTCTATCTCTTATCAAGCGGTCTATATCTTTGTAAGTCTACGGTCAAAATAAAGACTTATGTTCATAACCTTAAAAAATAGTCTGCTTCAACACTAAAAAAACATCTTAATTTTTCAATTCATAAGTCTTAAAAAGTGGAGAATAAAGACGACCAATTAGGCCTGTTAAATGCTTTTAAATTTGATTGTTATCATTTGACTTGTTCAGTGTTACATAGTATATTTCAGGATGCGTCTTTATTCTGCCTTTTTTAGCTCCGTTCTGCTTTAAACCACACTCTTTTCCCCCAACGTTGTTTTAATCCCTCAATTATCCCTCAAGAGCAGGGGAAAAATGTACCATAACATGATGCGAACGTCGTATATCGTTTTCTGACGTCGATGTCCCTCCTTGTTCCTGGTGCTCCTGTTCGGTAGAGTTATTTCTAGATGGTTCGTGGGAATGGTAACATTTTGGAATTGCCCCTGTTAACCTAGAATCTGAAAAACAAATTTAGGTGTTACAGTTTTTTGCTAATAGAGGACGCCTCTTTACGTCAAAGTGGGTCCACACGATAAGAAAAATCTGGGCGTAAGCGTAGCGTAATAAGACATATGTCAAATTTCAAACATTGTGATTCGTTCAATTTAAAGAAAGACAAAGACCAAAGATTTCCAGCCTAAATCCGCCTTTTCCAAAGTCGTTACGCAAAATAATGTTTAACTTTTCAGTGGACTGCTTTAAATATGGCGGAAACTGTTTATTTTTAATATATCATATGAATATAACCCATGTTTTTTCAGAAGTTTGTTGTTTTATTTATATTTTTTTATTTTGTGAGTTTTGAGATAATGGATATTTATGAACTATGTTAAATTGTTTTAATTTATTAAAAATGCTTATTTCCGAAGATCATTACTGCTTGGCCTTCAAAAAAAAAAACAATTCTTGTTCATTTTTTTTAAATTTTATAACAATTGCAATAATACAGTTATTCGTTATATAAATTAAAGCTTATGAAATAAAGGTCGTTATATAATACAATTTCTATTCAATAACAGTCTCTGATATCGAGACGCTAATCCACAGACATGCCTTTAGCCATGGTTACCAGATCAAATAATGAAATTTTCCTACAATATCCCAATGAGATTTTCAAAATATTTGCAATCGAAGCACCAAATGCGAATATCTAGCGAGTGTTCTTATTAATAGGGGCGTAGTGGACTAAGGAGAGAAATAGGCTGTCTATATTGTTATAAGCTTTGCTTTTCGCTGCCACCAATGTTATATCTTTGTTGGTTCTGCATTTGGTGTATCACTGGTTTCGATGAATTCAAGTAAATCTTCTAATATTGCTTTTAATATTTTATTAAAATGTTCACTAAATCATGAAGAAACAACAGTTTTTCTTCTTACTTACTAATTTAATGTCACTATTGTAGTTTTTTAATTTTAGTTCCCCTCGTTTCTATGTTCATGTCCTAGTTATATTCTATTTCTGTATCTAAATTATTATTATACAGTCATAGGCGTACTAACAAATATAACTTGTAACTATTTATTTACATGATTACTGAAATGAAAAAGTGTGTGTTTATGGGACGATGACAATGTAAACAAAGCTAATGGTCTCTGAAAAAAGTAAAGTTTTAGAGTTTCGGAGATTAAGGCATGCTTTTGTTTGAGCCTATTAGAATATAAATTTACTTAAGATATAACTTCTTAAGAGATTATTAAATATTAGACTATAATTATCTATTAATCCATAAGAGTAACTTAAAAATATATATAGTAATTTAATAATTAATAATTTGTAGTAATAGTTGGTTTACAACAATGTCTTCTGTTAAGGTTCTACTCTAGACACAATTTAACTTAAAGAACATATCATGTGAAGAATGTCATGAAATGGTTATAAAAGTCCAGCAATTGCCAAAAGAAACATCAAGTAATAAAAAGTATGACACTAAATTTATTAATATACTAAATTAACAATTCACTCATTTTGTTAACGTTTAATCAATTTATTTTTTCTGACTAGAATGATTAATAAATATTTTTTCATTACTTATATTTTCCTCTTTTAATTTTAAAAAAATACTGACAATTGCAGTTTTTTCCTGTTTCTCTAACAGGGGGCTAAATTTTCAGACATGTGAGCAAAATTCCTGTCATCTGGTAACCCTACCCTTCGCAAACTTTATATAAACCTATTATAAACAATTAAAAAGTAAAAAATTAACATTGATGGAAATTTATTAACAGAAATCCAATTAATATCATATGTAATGTATTCTTCTAAAAACTACAAACAATTGCAATTATTAAAACGATTGTTAAAATTACACTGTTATATCGAAATTCTCGTCTTTGAACTCCTTGGCAATTCTTTACCAGGTAGAAGTGGTAAACTTTGGCAATAAAACTTCTTTTAAAGAGTCCCATACTACTGCACAAGTAACCTGAATAATACGTAATACGCTTACGCTCAAATTTTTCTTATCGTGTGGACTCACCCTCAATATGATAGTTGAAGGCTATTCTTTTGAGTCATTATCAGTTTCACTTCTATCACTTGAAATAATCATGATCACTTCGACCCAATGACAAGTAAATGCATATTCAAAAGAACATGAAGTTATCAGTTTCATTTTGTTCACTTTGATCAGTGATAATTTACTCAAAAGAATACAGCTTTGATATAGTAGAGTTATTCTTTTGAATCATTAGCACTTTCAGTTCTAACACTTGAAGTAATCATGAACATTTCAACCTAATGACAGGTAAATGCATATTCAAAAGAACATGAAGTTATCAGTTTCATTTTTTCACCTTGATCATTTGATAATTACTCAAAAGAACACGGCCAATAAATGTCCGAATTAGCATAAATGTACTTACCTGAACTGATAGCCCTTTCCAGTTTCCCCCTAGCGTGATGGCAACTGTTCGATGCCCTCCTTCTGCTCCTAGACCGGTGAGTACAATCGGATGCGTTTGAGCTTCGCCGTTTTGAGTTGTGACATGAATAATGTTGTGTGGGTTGTGAAGGCAGATATTGAGCGGAACCACCTGAAAAGCATAGATTTGCACTTAATTTTTTTTAAAACTGCCATGAAATGTATAAAGAGGACTAGTATTCGGTACTTTCTTTTCAAACTTTGCAAGATGAGATGAGATGAGAGACTAAGAAACACAAAAATACACCTTTAATAAGAGCTTACCATTGGCATTATCTCTTAAGTGATACTGGCCTGGCAGCCTTGGTGAACAGGAATGGGAATGTGAGTTCCTTCGAGAACCGTTGTCGCCTTTATTATGCTCATCCTCCTCGATCTTCCTCTGTCTTTTGAGAGGATTCCTCCGCTTATCTCTTATCCTTAACGTTACTGATTCAAGATGAAGATCCATCGCCATGGAACCTTGGGACCCGCTAGCGTGCTGAAGAGATTCGTTGCTTCTAAAAATAAATAAATCAAATTTCACACCACAGATTGGGGGTTTGGGTTAGTTCATGTGTTTTTACCACTCAACATATGTTTATAAGTGATTTATACCAAAGTCTATATAAAATAAGACTTTCACCGCTTACGGACGCCTTGGCAACTATCTTTTCCTTTCCAACTCATTCATAAATTTAATTATAGTAAAAAAGCAAGAAATGACGGGATGCAGAGCAGACAATACCTTACACAAAATATCCCCCATATTTTCCGATACTTTTTTAGGACTATTCTTTTGAATTATCACTTTTAGTTCTATCATTTGAAGTAATCATGATCACTTCAACCTAATGACAGGTAAATGAATATTGAAAAGAACTTGAAGTCATCAGTTTCACGTTTTTCACTTTGATTATTTGATAATTATTCTAAAGAATACAGCTCCCATTGCAGTAGCCTCGTCATAGATTAATTAGGCAACCAACAATAGCCGAGGGATTTGCAGCGTTGTCATATTTTCAAGAAACATTCAAAAACTGAGATTTTATCATATAAATGTAGCACTGTGAGCATTATTTTAACAATGGGCCTATATTATACTATTGTTATAGAGGTTTTCTTTTGTTAAAGAACAAATATATTTAAGTCACCTTCTAGTTTGTAGTTTTGTACTTGTTTTTCTATAAAATCATGTAGCGATATTTAAGAATTGGCAACGTTATGATTTCAGTAAATAGTCGCTAGGAAGTGGCAACCGTGCATTTCCAAAGAAAGGTTGATCTTCTTTGGTTGGCAAGAGAGGATATCCAACATTGCCATGTTTTGAACGGAAATCCAACAATGCAAATTCTTTTATACTTGTTACAAAGGCATGTATATAACATTTTATTACTGTATTCAATCTTTTGCAACATTGTAATTATGAATGAGTTGTGTCCTATCATTATGAGCGTCAAAATTACAGCAATGGAGTAACAGTCTTATGTTTATATAGTCTTTGTTTATACCTATAATTAGCTGCTGTTTCATCAACACTCAACGCGTGTCTATGTAAAAGCCCGGGATTCAGCAGCGCACATGCAGCAAAAGTTCTTCTTGATGACTGATGACCCATGGGTGATTTCTGTATGACTTGGTGGTTGCCCGAAGTCGGGGAAGTTTCTTTACTCCCTGATGATGCGTGTTGATCTAAAATTAAGTCTGGTGCGGATGGACTGCGATTAATAGAACCCTACAAGGAAAAGAAAACTTTACAGCAAGTGAGAACTACAATGTCCTCTGTAGTTATTTTATAATAACTAAAATGTACTTTTTTCTCTAATTTGGTACATAAATTGTAAATAGTAAGTTATTTGCACCCACCTGTGGAACCTTTAAAGAACTACTCCTTGTACCACTAGGTGAAGAACCCTGTATAAATTTGTGATGTCCGAAGTTTTTCGAATCGAGCGCCAATCCTCTAGAAAACTGTACAAATGATTGAGTGAGCGCGTGACGATCGGAGGGGTGATGGTGACTTCCGTGGTGCCTGTGATGTTCGACGTGATGGGTACCATGGATACTTCCGTGGTACCCGTGATAGGTAGATGTCGTTACAGTACCTAAAACGAGAAATTCGACGTTTTGATTAAAATATTTCAACCAAAATCACCAAAAAAACTGCCTTACCTGCGGTTTGCGAACCGGCCGTTCTTAGGGAGCCGTGCCCACTTCTTAAGCCAGCGCTGTGTGGGCAAGTTCCGGTCGGAGGCCCCGTGGTACTTAGTTTAAAACGCGCAGGAACAACTTTCGCAGCGGAATCTCGAGCTTCAAACGTCATTACGCAGGCCGCGACAACTATGAAACCTGAATTTAAATCAAAAGAAAGTTAATTATAAAAACGCTACACTAGTAGTATATTTTTCTTGCGCATTCGCCATTTTCGACAAATGACGATACAATTTTATTTTTGGTTATCCTCATCCTTAACGGGATTTTTAAAATTTATGTTAATTCAACCTTAATAATAATCAAAATAAGTCGTACTGCATAAATACATCTGTAATAATTTTTTCAATACTAGCCTCCATAGCTCAGGGGTTAGAGCACTGGTCTTGTAAACCAGGGGTCGTGAGTTCAATTCTCACTGGGGGCAACCTTTTTTTTTATAATTCTTTAAAACATTTTGGATATAATTTCATAAAATATTATTTTTATTTTATTGCTATTAATAAAAATGAAAAAATTACAAATACGAGGGAGTATTGAAAAATAATTCTTACCTCCGACCCCCATAACTATCGGACCTGCGTATGATAAGTTGTTCAAGTGAAAGCCCCTTGATTCGTTTTTCACAGCCACTGTATGGTTCCCCCTTATCTCTTGCGCTACCGAGAGTTGGTCGGCATAATAACCTAAAAAAATTAAATTATAACACGTATTTATTTTTTCGGTAAAATTTGATTGTTTTTTATTTTTGTATTTATTATTCTAGAACCGATTGGTATTAAAATATGTATTAATTTGCAATTAACTAATTAAAAATGTACCTATTGTAGCCATGGCAGCCCCTAAAACCATCAAAAGTAGCCCTAAACTGAGAGCTTTGCAAGCGTTCCACAAGCATTTTCCATTCACCTTGCCCCTGACGACTTGCACATTCCATTGAGCCCCTGACGCGGGGTGCGCTCTGCGAACCACCTCTGAGGTACCCCCTCGCGTCCAACCGCCGGAAAGCAAGGCTCCTCGATGTATAGCACTCATTTTCAATCTGGAAATTTAAATATTGAATTTTTGACTTGATTTTGGATATTTCGTTGAATTTTAGATTACTACCCAGATAGCACAAGATTTCCATTGGATATCCAGAATAGGTACATATAATGTCCTGTATGTCCATGGACCATTTATGGATGTCCATTAGATGTGATGACCTGTAATCTATATGGACGTCCATATCTGGATGTCCAGTGTAAGTCCATCAGACGTCCATTAATTAAATTTCGGGTTGTCGGTAAAATCGGATACTGTAATATCGGCCTGTAGAATTGTCATTTCTTAACCCGCCGGCCCGCTATTATCACAAAATATCCCTTCAGATATTTTGTGCCCATTATTGTGTTGACGTCGAGCTAAAAGAGACCTTTGGAGTTTTAGTTGAGCTAAAATCAAGTGTGCTTTTTATTTGAAGAAGATGCCACCGTTAAAGGTAAGTATCGTTATTTTTAATTTAATTTTTTTAATTATACCAAAAATTACCGAACGAAACTACAGACATGCCCGACGAAAGCTGATAATTTAGTATCAAACTCGCACAAATTTGAAAATGAACAAAATATTCAGTATCAAAACACGTATGTTAAAATATAGCTTTTGTAGCCATACTTTTTCATACAATCACTTATTTAAATGGAAATTACTACAAATAAGTGCAAATATTTTGATAGGCCAATGAATTTTGTATCTTGTTGGTTAAAATGGAGCACAGTTAGAGTTGTAAATTTGTGTAATAATAAAATTGTAAATTTTAGAGAAAATTCTCTCTGACAAAGTCATTATTGAGTAATCAGTCTAATAAGATTGCTGGCATTAATAAATGTTATGAAAATTTATAATGGAATAAAAGCTATAGCAAATTTGAATAATTATATTAATTTTTTATGACTATTTTGGATTAAACGCTAGTAAAAGTTTACATTGATGTGTATTTTTGTGCAGTATAATTGTTAAAAAATATATAATAAAGTTTTGACAGTTCGACTCTAGGTTTAGACTTATAATTTAATTTATTTTTTAGATGAATTTTCCACAGATTGGTCCAAATAAAATTCCTATGTGAAAGCCAATTTGTACCAAATTAGAGAGGATATTCAGGTAATCTTAAATAGGGAAAAAACAACAAGTATCTACAAAGAATTTACTGCAGGAGTTCAACTATCCTTTTACTTAAGAAAATAATCAGCTGCCTCAAGTCACATAAGATCTTCAGGAAAATTTAAACTTTAAAGATGCAGTAAGTTTATTACACTTCTCCTGAAATAAAAGCTGAAACTTATTCGAGTAATGCTTCCTTATGTGTATGAGTCTATTGATAAAAAAAAAAACTTAATTTACAGGATTATTTTATATATATTTTTTTACTTTGATTCTTAAAGTCAAAAATATTCTTAGGTTAGCATATGTGGAATTAACGTTTAATTATCTCAATAAATTATACATATGATGGAACAGTAAAGTCCCCTTTAAAGAACTTATGTTCACTATTTGTAGGTAAGTTACCACTTAAATATAAAAATTTGATGAAAAAATCTCTCTGTTTTATTTGTCATACTCGTAAATAATAAGAACAAATTGGGTGTCAGATTTCACACGTTGAACTCTAGATCCTCTTGTTCTGATAATACCCAGACAAAAAGTGTGTTAAAATTTTTTTTTCTGGTCTGTTGGTTTAAGCACTCTAAGTAATAAAGATGCATTTGGTTTTGTATATATATATATATATATATATATATATATATATATATATATATATATATATATAGAGAGAGAGAGAGAGAGATTTAAATTCCTACAAAACCATAAAATACTGCATCATTTAACGTTAAACCTTATTAATTTTCAGCTGCGGAAGAAGAATGGGGGGCCGATAAAAAACAGCCGAAGACGAGATTAGACAATGGCTGAAGAGAATAAACGACAGAAATAAATATAGAAAAAAATAATCATTGTAACAATAAAAAGTCTTTATTTAAATAATTCGTATATTTTCTATTACCCAATTGAAATTGTACCTATTACTATGGAACCAGATAACTTATTTATAGCGATCCTTCTACAGCTTGAACAATTTAAATCAATTGAAGCTATATTTTGTAGCACTTGCAATTCGACTAATCATAAAATTTTATATTCTTATATAGTATTGTATTAAAAACTTGACAATTGTAATCAATAAGTGTAATATGTGGATCCAGTTCCTGTTACCTGGTTCGCTAATGTAATTTATATCTGTTTAATTTTTGGGACTAATAGGGCCATCTATGGTTACTTGTTATCGACGTTTTGATGACATGAGTGGTCTGTGTCTTCAGAAGCGCAGATTAATTAGGTACTGTAAGCTCTCGGACCCTAAGCAAAATCCTGAAAATATCTACCATTCACGTTAGCGGAACGTCAAGAAGAGGGAACAATAGATTATGACTTATTTATCAAAAAAGCACAATACCATCGGATAATATGTCCACAATCGGGTCAAGTATGTACAATATATGGACATCCAAAATTAGTCCTGTTAATATCCAAAAATGATCCATACTTGGACAATATATGTAATCCAAAAAGACGTCCATGAGTGGGACAAACGTATAGTCTGGTGGATATCCATAGGATGTTAGTGGACAAACTCTGGACATCCCATGGATACCCAGTATGTCCAGCTTTGGATAAACGATGGATATCCAGTGGACTGAAGTGTGCTATTTGGGATTTAAGATCCCATTTAATCAAATTTAATGCACAATGAACTAATACTTTAAATTCAAAGTAAATGTAAATTATTCACTAGTTTTGATACAAATTCATTAAATTTAATGTAGAAAGGACATTAAATTTGCATTATATTTAAGGTTATTTTTTATAGTGTACTATAAAAGAAATCTAATTATATTTCTTTCTTAAATTTTCTGAAATATACCGCTGAAAATATTTTTTGTTTTCGATTAAAGATTTTTTAATTTTTTGTTTAATAGTGATAATTATAAAAAAAAAAACGTACTGAAATCAATGTTTTTTTAAAATAAAACGAAAATAATAAAAAGTTTGCTACGATATATCATATTATTATCGCATTCACCAATCAAATTTTATAATTAAGGACAAAGGAAATGTCAAAGATGCATTTAATAATTACAAAGCTTCACCCATTTTGTATTTTTTACCTCTAAAAAATTAAACATCTCAAAATAGTTACCGATTTTTCTGCAAATTCTCTAACCGCACTTTTACTTTTTCACATACCGACGTCCAGCTACATTTTTAAAGCAATTATAACTTCACTTTTATGTTTTTTTGTTCACATTATCATGGATTTATGTTCGGGATGAAAATATGTTACACACAGCATCTTCAACAGGTTTAATCATGCGCCCTCACTCTTAAATTTTGTTATCGACCTCGATAATTTGAGTGAGTTTTGGCCTTTGAGCGTCAGTATTACCTGTTGTAGATAGAATCTGGGATAAAGTTGTCCTTCGGATAGGAAAATCATAGATTATATAAGTCATTACAGTCTAAAATTTAAAGCAAAAAAAGAAAGGATATTTCATGAGTATTCTGCTAAAAATTTAGGTAAAATCACTGGCAATGTGTCGTATTAAATTGCATGAAACAAAGCTGTCAAATAGCAGCAATAAAATTTTATACAACTTGCGAAAAAAAATTCCCAAACGACTTAATAGCTACGCAACGTGTAAGAACTTAAAAACCGATAAACTTTACCCATAAACTTTTAAATCAAATAATTTAGTTTCTAAAATATTGAGAACTTACAGCAACTAAAAAATATAAATATAAAACACTGAACTTGAAATCATAAACATAGTTTTTAATTATATGCATTTTCATTGTAAAATTTAAATAGTAACACCAATTTTCCACCATTTTCAATCCTCAATCTATTTTTTAAATCGGAGTGCACAAAACCAAATGTACTAAATATATGTTCCACCGACGCTGAAGAAGCAACTATACATAAGAACTGCTTTATCACTGGTAAAGCCCAACTTTTCAAACTAACAAAGTCATAGGTTGATTTTTGCAATAGTTATTCTTAATCAATAGCGGCTTTTCTTAAAAAAAAATTGTAAATTAAAATAAAAGATACTAATGAATATCTGTACAAATATGTATATATATATATATATATATATATATATATATATATATATATATATATATATATATATATATATATATACAGGGTGAGTCAACGATTGGATGAAGTAAGTTTGTGCCTTTTCGGTGAAATTTACAAAGAAACTATATTTATTGTTTGATACAGTTTATTTTTACGCACATTTTAAAAATATTTAGGACTCTACAGGGTGAGCCAAAAAACTAGGACAGCATAAAGTAGTATTTTTTTAAATAGAACACCCTATATACGAATCGTATTTTCGATTTAGCTTATAATTTTAAATCTTTTTTATTAAGGGTTTACTATAACAAAACTTTATAGTTTCTGAGATAATTAAGTTTAAAGAAAAAAAGTCACATTTTCAAGCATCAATTCAATCCTAAATAACGTTTTCAATTTTGTGACAAATATATTCAAATTTGGAATTTAGCAAGGCCAAGGACAAGTTAACATAATTTTTACCTAATATTTGCAATAAAAGCTACAGGGTGTTGAACATATCGGCTCAAATTTGAACAAGTTTAAATGAATAAATATCTTTTTTTTTAAATGGTACACCCTGTATATTTTCATGTTATTTAATAGAGTAATAAAAACCCTAAAAGTTTTGTTTAATATATCCTATACCTATTTATAATAGTTTTTGAGATATTTCAGTTTTTCTTATTTTCCATACTTTTTTACAGAAATAGTCTTCATTATCATAGTAGCCATGGCAAAAACAATGTAAAAGAACATTTTTCTGTGTGTCAAATTTATAACCGCAATCGCTTCTTTTGGTTTTTATGTAGTGTAGTTTGGTTCTTTTTTGCATTCATCTTATATTGTAAAATGAATTTTCCAAAGAATAAGTTAATAGATATGATTTATACAATAGGAGAGGCTCAAAAAAATTGCCTTCTTGCTCAAAGAATTTACAAAATGAAGTATCCTGATCGACGCCAGCCTAATATCCATACTTTTCAAAACTTAATGCAAAGATTTGATTGTTCTGGTACTGTTGATTATCCAAAACGTAAAGTGGTCAACAAACCAGTAACTAATGAAGAAAAAGAACTACAAGTATTGTTAAATGTTCAGGAAAATCCTTATATTGGTAGCCGTCAGTTAGCAGCATTATGTGAAACATCACAATCCACCGCTAATCGTACTACCAAGAAATATAGGTATCATCCATATCACATGGAATTACACCAAGAATTGCATGGACAGGATTTTGAAAGTCGTGTAAACTTTTGTCGTACAATAAATGCGGAGATTCAATTAAATCCAAATTTATTATGCAAGGTAATGTTTAGTGATGAAGCTACTTTTAGAAGTAACGGTGCTGTAAATAGACGCAACATGCATTATTATGCCACAGAAAACCCATTTTGGATTAGAGAGGTGCAACATCAAAACCACTGGTCATTAAATGTTTGGTGTGGTATTCATCATAATCGAATTATTGGACCCCACTTTTTTAATGAACCACTAAATGGCCATAGTTACCTGAACTTTCTACAAGAAGAACTACCCCAACTGCTTCAAGGTCTCGATAGGGGTGAGCTCGACAGTATGTGGTTCCAGCACGATGGTGCGCCTCCGCATTACCATCGTGAAGTTCGTGCGTTTTTGGACCAACGATATCCGCAAGAATGGATTAGACGTGGGGGTTTCATTGAGTGGCCACCAAGGTCTTGCGACATCACCCCATTAGATTTCATCCTATGGGGTTATATTAAAAATAAGGTGTATGTTAATCCACCAACAACAGTGGAAGACATGCGAAACAGGATTAGGGATACCTGTAGAACAATAACGCCACTAATTTTGTCCAGGGTCCGAGAAAATCTGCAAAAAAGACTAAATTTGTGCATTGCACAAGAGGGTCGTTTATTCGAACACTTATTAAAAAGAAATAATTAATCTCAGTATTTAATTGGTAATTTTTTTGTTTCAATTTAGTATAAAAGTAAATATGTATTTGCCTTGTCGTTATTGTTGTGTTAATTTTTTCACATTATGTTTAATTAAACTATTGCCGTTGTAATATAACGAATAATTTATTTCATCATATTTAACCACATTCCGTTTGTTTCTGTAGTTTCTTTTTAATATTTTACATGGCTACTATGATAATGAAGACTATTTCTGTAAAAAAGTATGGAAAATTATAAAAACTGAAATATCTCAAAAACTATTATAAATAGGTATAGGATATATTAAACAAAACTTTTAGGGTTTTTATTACTCTATTAAATAACATGAAAATATACAGGGTGTACCATTTAAAAAAAAAGATATTTATTCATTTAAACTTGTTCAAATTTGAGCCGATGTGTTCAACACCCTGTAGCTTTTATTGCAAATATTAGGTAAAAATTATGTTAACTTGTCCTTGGCCTTGCTAAATTCCAAATTTGAATATATTTGTCACAAAATTGAAAACGTTATTTACGATTGAATTGATGCTTGAAAATGTGACTTTTTTTCTTTAAAATTAATTATCTCAGAAACTATAAAGTTTTGTTATAGTAAACCCTTAATAAAAAAGATTTAAAATTATAAGTTAAATCGAAAATATGATTCGTATATAGGGTGTTCTATTTAAAAAAATACAACTTTATGCTGTCCTAGTTTTTTGGCTCACCCTGTAGAGTCCTAAATATTTTTAAAATGTGCGTAAAAATAAACTGTATCAAACAATAAATATAGTTTCTTTGTAAATTTCACCGAAAAGGCACAAACTTACTTCATCCAATCGTTGACTCACCCTGTATATACATATATATTTTAATTTCTACTGATAATTTAATGATTAAATTTAAATCAATTTTTTACTTAGATATATAGATCCCTCTACTAGAAAAATTTCGCTTATGTAACCCACTTGACATCACGTAAATAAGAGGTTTCGGATCCACCATATTGTTCCTTTTTTTGTCATAAATATAAGTATAGCCAAGGCCAAATAGGAACCATTATATACCATTAGCATAGTAATTTATACTTTTTTATAAATGTATAAGCAAATAACTGAATTCATATTGTTTTTACCAATTAGAAAAATTAAAGAATTTTCGATAAGAAGTAAGTAGTTTTCTAGCCGCCATATTGTTACTACTCTAAGCTCCATTCAGTGATCCCGTTTTGCTTAACATCGTGGAAACTTCTTTGTTTCTATCTCATTGGATTTGTCAGATTTGTCTCAAATTACTAATTCCTCTTTAAATCCTGCTATTCATTTATTAAAAATTAGATATGACGATAAAAAAAAACCTGGAACTTATGCGATTAATTTTTAAAATGCCCTTGTATCCAACTTTGATTTGTTACCTTTATTAGGCAACCAATAAAACAGCCGATCAATAAAGCAGAATCCATTTTAATAAATGAGACGTATATCTCTCAATCTTTATCAGTCGTAATAAAATAAAACTTAAATCATACATAATCCTCAGCAAATTATAATAAAAAAAAAGCAGCGTTCGTATTTTTTAACACAGACAAAAATGACTTAATTTTTAAAATGCCCTCGTACCTAATTTTGATTACGGGTCCTATAAGTAGGCAACCGGTGAAATGTCAGATCAATAAAAGCGGAATCCATTTTAATAAGTGTGACATATATCTCTCTATCTTTATCGATAGTAATAAAATAAAACGAAATGCATATGTGCTCCAGAGCAAATTAAAATTGTTTGGCTTATCCTCAGTTGAAAAATCAGCTGCGTAATTTCCCTCACACAAGCGCATAAAATTCGTCCTTTTCATTGGTCCACATTCAATGTTTTGCTGACATTTTCAGTGAGTCAGAGGTGCAAATATCAAAATAAAAACATTTTGTGGTGAAATATCGCCTTCATATCGTTGAATAAAGCGGCGAAGACCGTATCAAAGTTAAAAAAAGTGTTTTCGAGGCGTTCAAGATGAGTTTTAAAAGAAAAGACTTGGAAATTACTTATAATTTGCGCTGGAAAAATGGGCCGAAGGACAAAGAACTATCCATCATATCGGTATACGATATTCCAGCTACAACGTTGAATTTCGAAGTGTTCAAGAGCTATTTGGTGAGTTATTTTAGCTTATTTGTATTTTTTCTAACATAATTTGATGTATTTATCGTTATTATTTCGTTTTTATGTTCGTAAAGTAAACAATTCGATTATGATTTAACACACCGCCATGTTGATGTAATTTGCGAAATCTTTGATGTCTGCGGCTCGGTTACATGAATTCGATTTATTGTTAATCTATTTTAATTTGAGACGGACGTTTCTCGAATGTAATAATAAGATTAACAGAGAACGTGGATTTTTTTTTATTGTAAATTAAACAATGAACTATAAGCAGACGTGCGTTAATGAACAAGCTTTTCATTGGTTCCTTAAATGTACTTTCACCATCTTCACATAAATAAAAAAAGCGTTATCTTGACGTTTATGATGAATTTATTTAACAAATAAATACAAAAACCTGAGTCATAGTTTATTATTGTCCTTTTATCATGTAACGGTGATAAAATAGGTCGTCTGATTTTGGTATGACAAGTGTGAATCCCCTAACACGACCTTTTACAATGTTGCCAAGCTTTAAAGGCCCAATCTATATAAACCTTGTGAAACTTTTTAGAATTCTTTTAAATATAGAGGGGATTTGCAGTGCATTTTTTTACGTGTACTATGTAGCTGGTTGTTTTAGGGGATTTTCTTGGTTTCATATCGCTATAAGAACACAAAATAATGGATTTTTCACACATTTTATTGTATAAAACTATAATTTGTACTTCTCCAAATAGATTTTGGTACAGAAAACAATTACTTTCTATGTAAAAATTTTCTTAAATCATTGAAAAAAGTTGAAAAACGTAAATTTATATTTATTTTCATCGCCATGTTTAAAAATTTTTGAAGTGGGGTGTCATTTGTACGTCTGAGTTGCAGAGTTGCCATATTTAATTTTTTTCTTATTTATTAAGATTTCGAGACGCAACAAAATAATAATTATAATAACGTTTATTAAATGTTGAGTAGAATTTCCATAATAAACAACAAAACTTTAAACAACGTTTAAAAAAAAAAACAGTGAATCATTTTTATGCTTCTGTGTGATTTAAGATTAAATAGAAATTTATTATTTATTTATTTATTGATACTCTTACAAACACCTAAACATAACATGCTACTAGGTAATTATTAGTAAGAGAAATTTTACAGACTTAACTTACACAGAACAAAGAAAGCACAGACAAGGACCTTGATAAACCTCAAGGTCGCTCCCCATAAGTTGCAATAGCAATTTCTTGGTACAATTAAAAAAGTCAATTTCATTAGTCTTATATAGTATGTTGCACTCAGTTAACATTAAATTCATTGGAGAACGACTACCAATGGAGACATCAAAGAATTTTTCCTTTTGTATCCTTAATCCTATCTTAGGTACGTGAAGAGGTATAAAATTAATCAAGGAACAATTGTTAAATTTTATATTATTGATAATACAATAAACAAACATCACAGATTGAATTTGCCTTCTTTTCTGAAGGGTTTGAAATTTAAAGCTTTCTAACATACTGCTATAAGAGATCAGATATGGATATAAGTTATTTTTCCTAACATGTAAATATCTCAAAAACCCTTTTTGAACAGGCTCGATAGGATCACAATGCACATTTGCACTAGGAGACCATATATTAGATGCATATTCTAGATGAGGACGAACAAGTGCATTATACAATTTTATTATTATATTATGGTTATTAAATTGACTTGTATTTCTAGTCACAAAACCAAGCACCCTAAAAGCCTTATTAATAATATTGCGATAGTGGGTATTAAATTTCAAATTAGACTGGAAGTACACCCTCAAATCCCTGCATTCAGTCTTTTTTTGTAGTTTTGCTCCATCAATAAAGTAATTAAAGTTAATAGGATTTATTTTATTCATCTAAGACATAAAGAAGCGTTTATTAGTATTTAAAAACATTTTATTTAATCGAAACCATTCCGTTACTGATTTTAGGTCTGCTTGCAGTGCACTACAATCATTTCTGTTTATTACTTTCTTAAATATTTTTAAGTCATCTGCAAATAAGATACTATCAGAATGTTTAACACTATTAGATAAATAACAGTTAATCTACAACCACCAAGCACAAAAGATCAACTTCTACAGGATTCTTGGAGGGTTATGATAGGTCGGGTTAGTTCAGGGTTATGCTGGTTAGTTTAGGTTTGTGCTAGTTCAGGTTTTCTTATTTTTTGGAATTTGGTATTAATATAAGTGACTTTATTTTCATTTATAATTTGTATTTGCAAATATATTTGTAATTGAATTAATCGTCAAAAATCTAGCAACACTGCAAGATAACCTTCATTACAAACATAATAAGAGACTTTTCAAAGCTATTTAAAAAAAACTTTCCCTTAATTTGTGGTTAAAAATAGGTAGTTTTTCATAATATTACAAAAAATCTAAAATTTGTGTGTCCGTATGGTGATATTGACTTTTTTTTGCTGTTGTGAAATATTGCATCATCACAGGGTCAAGACACTAGCAGACACCCAGATTATGTTGCTCAACTTTTTTGATTTTTCTAATTTTTACCAGTTACTTCTCATTATTAAGCGAGTTCCAAACTATGGTTAAAGAAATTTTTTTGGCTTATACTTTTTTTTACGGCCATTTTAAGTTGTATCAGAATGATATGCTCTAGATTTATTAAAAGAAATAAAGGCTCTCTTCAATTTTTTTCCTTTATAGATTTATTATAGGATTAATTGCTTACGTGAGTTTTATTTTCGCTTTTCTCACTGCTTAGGAAATATTATATAAGAACAAACAATTTAGGGCATATCATTCCGATAATTTTGCTTTTTATTTGGTCCTGATATCTAAAAAATTAACAGAGTTAGATACATATTTAAAAAAATAAAAGTTCAGTAAGAAATAAAGAAATCTTTCTGCCGTATTTAAATAGTTGTTTATATGTATTATCCTTTCAAGCAAAGAAAAGGAAAGAATATATATAAACAGTTTGTTTCTTTCAAATACAACCCTGGTCTCCTTTCCATACGCGTTTCGAATACCTTATGGTTTGGTCAGTGGAGCTGTATCGAACGAAGAGCCACATTCGCAGAAAACAACAGCTCTATAAAATATAAATTCCAAAGTACATCAGTAGGATATTAAAAACCTGTCGACGAGTTTTTGATTTCTCTAAAAACTACAAAAGATCAGGCCTAGATTAACATTTATCAAACTTTTTGCAGCTTAAAAACTCCGGAACTTCCGAGTATGACGTGAAAGTCTCTTACATCATGGACAACGGCAAGGAGTTCCCCATTCAGTCTCAAACAGACTTCCAAGTGGCCTTGTACGCGTTTAGAGGTAAATATCGTTTAAACAAGTAAGTTCATATTTTAAGTTTAACTCCAAAATATATTTTTTTACTTAGGAAAAGCTAGATCTGGTGAATTCATAAATCTCTTGTTGGAAAAAATTTCCGATCAGCCCGTACACAAAAATTTACGTCATTCCAACGACGTGGAAACACAATTTGAAAATATGGAGCCAAACTCGATGGTCTCGACTTGCTGCAACGCCGAGATTCCTCCGGAATGGTTTATGTCTTGCATGGCCCAGGTAAGTAAATAATAATCAATTTCCATTTAGAAAATTCGTGTTTAATGGAACACTTTACAGAAAATAAATGTATTTTAAGGTCAGTTTATATTTGAATTGATTTTTTGAGGTAGTTTTGATGTTATTGCACATTTCTATCTTAGTTGTTTTTTCTTGCGGTATAATCTCTTTCAATAAGTGTACAGATATATTTTTTTAAATATATTTGTAGTTATACAAATATTTTCTATAGTTTTAAATGTAAATTTTAATAGTACAATTTTCGGACATAACCTGAAAATGCCATTAACACAGATCAGCTGTGTCGAAACGTTTGGCAACGTTGCATGAGCGCGCACTTCGGGTCTTTGAATACATTCAATATGAAAACTTTAACACATTGATGTTTTGAAATAATACAAATTAATTATTGTGAGATATATATGTAATATATATATATATATATATATATATATATATATATATATATATATATATATATATATATATATATATATATATATATATATATATCAAATTAGTACTACCAAAAGCTATTTTGCATTTAATATGGAAAATATTTACTAATCCAAAAGTTTCCTTTTTAAAGACATATCGTAAAGATATCGATAAATCAACATACATTTCATTTCTATTCTTTCTTGGAGATAAACATAAACTGTAAAAACGCAACGTTGCCAAATCACACTAGTTATGACCAGCCGTTTTAAATGAGTCAAATGAAGTTTGTTAATTTTTTTTTTATATTTCTTATTTAAATAATTAAAACCTTGTGAAATATTTATTTTTAAGTTATATTCTTTTTTATTAGCGTTTTAATTTGATTTATCAAATATTGGATAATACATTTCGATTAATGATGGCGAATGGACCTCCTTAAAAGTCATGTCATACCATTATAAAGCGGATCTTAGTGTCTGTGATGTCCTTTTAACACATTATGATGTTGTTCATACAAATGGGACAAAAGGTAACGATAAGGGAGAGTCAAAAGGAAGCCAAGTAGAAAGTAAAAACTGAAGAATTGTTCAAAGAGGGAAGAACATAAAGGAAATCAAGACTCTTAAAATGTCTATAAAAAACAGATAAAAAAAGATAATTTGAACACAAAATACAGAAAGTACTAGAGGAAATAACAATATGAAAGCAGTTAAAACAAAATTGGATAAAATAACAATTAACGTTTTGAAAGATGAATAAGGAGAAGAAATAAGAGACCGAGATTAAAATAATATAAATAAATGAAAATAACTAATTAAAAGTCTTATGAACAGAAAACTATAAGAAAAATTGAATAAGAAAATAAACATTTAAATTCAGTGGAAATAATAAAAATAACAGAGGAAGAAATGCAAATTAACAAAATTAATAAAAAAAGGTGGGAGAAATAGGGGAGAAAGCCTGAAACTTTGAACATTTCTAACATACTCCTACCTTTTAAAAAGGGAGACAATGGCTTGTTGGACCGATAACATTGCCGTCATAAATTGTTCACCAAAACAATCGCGAACAGGCTTGAAATAAATTGGAATTTAAACAGTCAATAGAACAAGTAGGATTTCGGAAAAATATCATCAGGATATAAATTAGTTCTAATGCTTGAAGCTTAAAATTTCGATATCTTTGTAGGTGTGTAAAAAAATATTCACAGATTTTAGGAGCGGTTTTCAATTTGTTACGAATTTATCGTTTGAAGCAATTGCTTATCTACTATTTTGTGTTTGGTCGTGCCACTGCTTCTTCTCATTAAGATAAGGAAAATATTTACGATACTGATAAAATCAGCTGTTCAAGAAGCTTAATCATGTTTTTCAAAACAACAAATGTCTCGCAATATTTCTAAGACATTATGCAGTATTTATTACTCATGATAATAAAAAAAGGGATAAAGAAAAACACTTAACAACCTGTTTTGTTTAAATTTTAATGATACTTTTATTGAAATTTCGTTTTTATGAGTCACAAATAAGTGCGTAAGTGACTTGTTATGAATCCAAAGTTATATTTTGCAAATATATACAGTCCGGCAAGATGACACTTGTTCCCTCAATTTTATTTAATCCATTATCTAAAATTCTTTGTTTTTTGTGTAGGGTCAATAAAATGGAATAAAACAAGTTTTTTTTCTATGTATTTTGACGCATTAAATTCAAATTTCTGGAATCGATTATTTTCTTAGAAACAAATTAACGTTGCAAAACTGCAAAGTTCTAAAAATGGTTAATTTTGCGATTTTTGATGTGGTCTCTTTCCGCAAATATTCAATATTTTTCAATAAATTCAACCTAAAATTGTTCACTGAGAAAAAGACTTTTGCTCGGTATAGAGTGGATTCTAAATAAATGAAGATTTTCAGTTATTTGTTTAGAATTTAACAGTTTTTTTGTATTAAAGTATTATTTTTCTTTTGATGTAAGAAAGTGAGGTTATTTTTAATTTTGTTGTAAGTGGTATCATCACTCAGTTATGTATTCGGTGGCGGATCCAAGGGAGCGGATCCCCCCCTCCCCCCCACCGAGCTTCGACTCTGCCTCTTACACTAGGAATGTGAATGCTGTTGGTGTCTTTATCTCCCGCCGAAAACTCGCTTTAACTTATGATCGCCCCCTTCCCCAAGAGCTTCAAATTCAGTACTGTTGTTTTCCCCTCCCCCCCCCCCCCCCCCCGTCGACAACTTGCTGTCGCTTGCCATATCGTATTTTTGTGATATCACCCCCCCCCCCCCCAAAGAGCGAGAGGCTGGATCCGCTCCTGAATGTGTCCATTTTTGTCTCATAATCAAGGGTGTTTATAATTACAGTTTTATTGCTTTGGTCATGTTTTAAAACTGTAATTTGAGGATTATTTTGTTTAGTTTTTTCTTTATTTATTTTTGAAATTTATTTCCTTTGACATTTTTGTGTCTTTATTTAATTTTATGGTTTGTTAAAATGTTGGTGATTTCCGCTCGAATTATGTTCTGCTTTTCACTGGGTTGACCTTTTATGACAGTTTTAACATAAGCAATATATTCAGTTACACGCAGTTTTCTTTTGTTTGAGATTTCAAGGGAGAAATTTGGGCCCAGGAACAGGACTATAGCTACGTCAGTCTGATATATTTCCTTTCCAATTTGGAGAATTTTCTTATGTCTCATTGTGAGCTTGTTATTTCTTTATTAAATTATTTGTATGTTATATATATATATATATATATATATATATATATATATATATATATATATATGTGGCTCAATAAGTACAAGTTGATTTGCGATCCTTAAAAATTTTTAAGACGGATTTCGTCCTGGCATCGGTGGCAGACTTGTTAGTGGATTCCACCAATGTTTTTTCCTAGAAACCCTATTTTCGAATGTTATATTTAAAGTCATTCCTTGACGGGATCTATAGGTAAGATATTCCACTAATAATACTTCTAAATACTATTAAGTGGGTTTCTGACTCATCTCTGACTACTGCATTAGGAACGTGAATGTCGCTGGCACCCCTCATTATTTCCTCTTTATTTTGTCAGAGTTTGCTTTTAAAAAAAAAATTAAATAAAAATTGTCATAATATTACTATTAACCTTCGATTATACCGTATAGATTTAAACAATAATAGATTTGTTTGAAGGCTGTTTATGATCAGTGGGGGAGAGGCTTTTTTGCTGTTTGACAGACATAAACATGTTTACTTATTTTTTCTTTCAGTTTAATTGCTTGTCGTGAAGCTTTTCAATGTTTTTTTAAGTGTTAGAAATTACTATAAATGCGAAGTTTACAATTAATATTAACAAAAAGAGGATTTAAAAACTTATTTTTGTTGGTAAATATTGTTTACATATTGAAAGGTTCGTACCGATTATCATATGATACTACATACATAGTCCTCTTGTACTTCAATACATTTAGACCTGAACTAATCTGTAATATAATGCGATTTGTCCAACTCTGCAAAATAAGCGGTTGTCGCTGCTCTGACCTCGTTATTTGAAAGAAATTTTTGTCCAGTAAGCCATTTTTTCAAGTTTGGGAAGAGAAAGTAATCGCTGGGAGCCAGATTCGGCGAATATGACGCATGTGGAAGCACTTCGAAACGTAGTTCATGGAGCTTTGCAGCAACAACCATAAATTTGTGTGCAGGCGCGTTACTCTGATGAAAGAGCACTTTTTTTGGCAATATATCGACGTAGTCTTAATCACATGCTGCAAACGATCCAGTAGTGAAGCTTAATACTCCCAGGTGATGGATGGTCTTGCCTTGTTCTAAATAGTCTATAAAATCCCATTGATGTACGACCACGATTAAATTCAGCAGCCCATTTTTTTTACTGTCGAAAACGAAGGAGAAGAATCCTTAAAAGTAGAATCTAACTCATTTTTAATGTCCGTCGGAGTTAAGCCCTTTAAAATAAGGTACTTTATAACCGCTCGAACTTCAATTTTATTCATCTTTCACGAAATATCGAACCTTATGTGTTCACTCGATCGCCACAAACAAGCAACTGAATGCAAACATCTGAAAGTTTGCAGGGCGTCATCTCAAGGTTAATGCTTACAAAATATTATAGTTATTTGATCCTACTAGCGCCCTCTCTGTTACAGGCCGAGAACTTATCGATGTTTGATAAATAATATCGTTGTTTTATTGATGATCAATATACCATTATAGATAACTAAACGTATATACCAATATACCAATAATAAAACTAACAATTTATCGTATCCCACGAAAATATCATTCGAAAATTTTTCAGCTGAAAAAAGACATCACCGAAGACATAACGGCTACCATTTCGAGTGTCGTCTCCTCGGCTTTAGTTAACGTCAAGCCCCAGGTCGTCAGTCAACCGCCTTGCCATCATCATTCGAGGAAGTGCAAGCCGGAAAAACGTATTCGCAAAATTACGCCCCATTTGATCGAGAGCAACGCTGAGTAAGTTTTCACTTTTATTCGATCTTTAAAAAAATGCTGGAAAATGTGCTTGTTATAAGGAGTGACTGGTAAGTATCTCAAACACTCAGAAGTGTCACATTGGCAGGATATCTCTATTATTATTAAAGATAGAAACTTGCGATTTTCATGAAGCTGTGCTACTTTTTTGTTACCTTTAATAATAATGAAGATACCCTACAAAAGTGTCGAAACTTAGACACTCTGGATACAAAGCGCGTAGGCCCAAAATTTTGACACGCGCCAATATCCAGAACTAAACCTTAATTTTTTGATGCCTCTTGTACATTGCCGAGAGTTTGACATACACTTATGTAACACCCTATATACGTCCTAAAATGCTCGAAGTGTGTAAAAGTCCTAAACACATTTTTTTGTGTCCTTTTAGTGCAAAAGATCTGATCAAATCTCTCAAATACGAAAACAAACTGGAAAAATTGGAGCAAAAGGCTTCAAGATACCGTGAGAAACGTTTGGCGCTTCAAAACGCTACAAAATCAAGCGACAGCGAAGCTGGACATTCCAGCAGCCGCAGCAGGTAACTCAAGGGAAAAATTCAACGTTAGATGATCGTTTTTCAGGCATTTACCTGAAGATGACCGATCGAAACGTTGTTTAGAGACGTTTGGTAACGTAGATTTTTTTGACAGGTCACATGACAAAAATCAGAAACGAGAGGAAACCGAGCGCGAGCCCAAGATGGACGCCAAACCCGTCAACTGTCAATCTGTCATTCCGCACATGTTGGGAGGGGAAATTTACTTGCATCAGTGGGAGGTGGAGAATTCCGGAGAAGCAGCTTGGACATCGAAGGTTCTTATTTATTTTTGATTTCAAACTAAATTTAAATATCACTTGTTTGTTCGCCATTTCGTTCTGAAATATTATTTACGTTTCTTTATAGACGCACTTGCAGTACACTTGGGGATCTAAATCGTTAAAACCGCTGAACAAGATCATCTCAGTGCCATTTTTGAAACCCGGCGCCAAAGGCACTATTTCCGTACGTCTCCAGGTACCAAGTAAGTAGACAACATGAATTAAATCAAAATATCCCTGTAAGCTGTATTTTTGCGACTCATAAAGCCGTATTTTTACGACTCATGAAGCCGTATTTTTGTGATATTATAATTTACTTTTCTTTAGATGAGAGTGGCAAATACGAATGCTATTGGCAATTTATGCATAAGGAGCGCAGATTTGGACACTGGTTGGGTTGCCAAGTCATTGTTGATCCTTTCGATTTGAAAGGAAACCGATCGGTGTTGGAAACTGCCAGATTAGCTGTCGAAAATCACTTTGCAGCTGAACCTAAACTAGAGGACGCTTTAAGAGGTAAGGCAGGATTGTTTATGTGTATTTTTGCGCGTTTTCTTTTTTTTTATTTATTTATTTTTTTTTTCATTTTTCACTTTTTTTAGAACGTGCCGAAGATGTCGCTGCCTTACAAGGTAAGTTTTTGTTGTGTAATTATTTTTTTTAGATTTTTACTATTAAAAGGGCATTATTTTTTCGTTAACCTGCTCTTACTTCTTCGCTTTTACCAGAAGGTTACCAAAATGTTACTTTTTCATTAGACTTCTTAAGAGGAGCCGAGTCAGAAATCCCCAAAAAATCGCCAGAATCCGCCAACAGTGCCGAAGCCTTGGCTTCCATCTACAAATCTCTACAGGGCGATAAAAACACTGAACACACCGATTCGGTTAAAAATATCACCGAACAACTTGTCCGCGAGGTAACCAACAACATTGAAAAGATGAACTTCAACGAAAACGCTGATTCCGATTCGAGTAAGTCATAATAACATTAATGTCATTCTCTTATTAAAATAATTGTTTTCTTTTAAGACTGCAGTTTCTATGACAACGAGAGCCTTTTGGAAGACTACACCTCCTCCAGAAACAGCTTCAAAGATGAATTCGTCGTGGTACCAGTACCGAAATGTTTCCTTTTCGAAAATCAAGCCAATAAGACCGCTCCAAACGCAGAAAAACCCGAAGAAAATGCCATTGAACCCGTCAAAATTGGAAGTTTAGAGCAGGCCGGGTTCTCTGGTACCATACCAAAGAAAGCCTCCGATAAAGTGTTGAATACTTCAGAAAATAACTTTGATGATAATAATAATACCGAAAGCATTTCCGGAGGATCTGGAAGTAGCATTAAATTAAAAGATGAAGATTTGGATAACATCGTGGTGATCACAGTACCCAAGGATGAGCAGGTTAAAGAAGGTTTGTTTGTATCACAATTTTTTCGGTCACACTATATTGTTTATAATAAATTTTGCAGGATTTATCTACGTGCATGTCGACGGACAAAAAGTCCTGATTCCAAAGAATATTTTGAAATCTGAAGTTGTAAATGCAGCCCAGGAATTGGAGAAATCTCCTGGAGGCAAAAATTCAATTGGGGTTATTGTTGAGTAAGTAGTATCTTACTCCGTATTTATTAAACCAAACCTAACCTCGACAAACTTTTTATAGCTCAAACGAAGCCATCAACCAAACACCAACGCCATCTATCGCTTCAACTATAACCCGTCAAATTTCCCACCAATCTGAACCGGCTACGCTAGAAGACGAAAACGCTGGAAACACCACTGATTCAGTTAAAGTTTCTGAAGCCGGAGCTGGCGCAGTGAAACAAGACAACATCGCCATTGATATGACCATGGGTTCTTTGAAGGATAATTCCGAGCCCCTGAATGATGAAGAGCCTATTGATCCAACCAACAGTAACTATTTTGAAGCTAACAACTATATGTCACATTGTTCAGCCGCTGGTTCTTGTTACTCTGAGGTAAATTTATATACATTCATATATTTACATAAATAAATGTTATATAATCATGTGACATATTTTTCTTTCATATAGGTCAACAGTCAAGTCGAAAGAAACAAGAGACTCTTCATTTTCCCCCAAACCGTCCCTGGCTATGAAGTAGTCCACCCGGTATTGGACGTAAATAATTCTTTGTATCCTAACCTAACTAATGAACCTTGTGGTAAGTCTACTAATCACGAGAGAAAGTAAATATGTTACTTTACTTTTTCTTCCTTTTTAGCCCCACCTCTCGCAGCCAACCCATTCGTTGAACACGTCCCCAATTTCCAACAAACTCCACCGGAACAACGTGCCGCTCCTGTGCCGCCTCCAGAGCTTTGCGAGCCACTCACAGTCATTACCGATTCCTACAGACGTTACGAACACATTCCCAACGAGCAACCAACCAACCAGGATGAAGGCGTTGGCGTAAGAAGCGAAGCTAACCAAAATATGGGCGCGGCCAACGCAGTACCCGCCCAAGTGCACATTTTACCCGAGACATTGGTCTCTGGAGCTGTAAACGTGGCCTCTTCGGCGATTAACACCGCTAGATCGGTAATAAATATGATTAAACCACAGGTGGGGGTAAATTGTTTCGTAATTTGACCTTGAAGATTAACTGTTTAATTTTCAGGCCCCAGGAAGATGGGTAAATGGTCACTGGGTGAGCAGCAGCCCTCAAACTCCCCGAGAAGCCAATCTGCAAGCTTTGGCGGAAATGGGTTTCTGGAACCGCGACTTAAACGCCACCTTATTGGCCCGTTTTAACGACGACTTAAATCGAGTTGTTGCTGAGTTAGTTCAGTAAAGGCCAGCTTTTATCGTTGCGTTTATGCGTTGATTTTAAAAGTATCTGATAGTTTATGAAAAATTATTTTTCAAGAAGTTTTTTCTTTGGAGCAAAAGAAGATTTCTTGAAAACTATTTTTCGAAAAAAAAACCTAATATATATTTAGAAATATTGGTTCTTTGTTTTAAAATTTTGTAATAATATGTATCTCATTTAATTTGTAAGTTTTGTGATTTTATTCCACACTCTTTAACAGAAATTAAGTGTTTATGGAAAGGCCGAATTTAAGGTGTGGCAGATCTTGAGTCCTCCCACGAGGCGGACTAGGCGTGGCCAAATCCATTTGGAAGGAGTGGCCTTTTCAAATTTAATAATTTAGAATGACTTTTCAGTTTTGTGTTTAAATTTTGCGTTTTTTTTTTTGTTTTTCTTTCAACATCAAGAGGCTAAATCCGATCCTGATTATGGAAAAGATCCATCCAAAATTAAATAATTTTTTGCAATATTTCTCGGTGGTTCAGAAAAAAATCTCTCTTGTTATTTTCATGGCAAAAAGTACAGTTGTGTTCAAAAACATATTTCTTCCTTTCAAACAATTCACGACTGTACGCATAAATTATTATGTAAAATTTATATATATCTGACTTATATATTTTTCATATGATAGATGTGTTAATATGGTTTGAATCGGTAAATTTAAAATGGTATTTGGTATTTATAGTGTAAAGTATGTTAGAAGAGCAGTTGGTAACTATATTTATAACTACCGCTAATTAAAATGAAATTTAAAAAAAAGTAGGTTAATTTTCTAGTTGAAAAACAGTGAATAACTGTATTATTTTACTTATGTGATAATCTTATATGTTATTAAATATATTACTTGTCCAAAATGACTTATTGTGTTTTATTATCGTATCTATTTTTGAAAAAAGTCGATAAGTATTAAATTAATTAGGTTTCATATCTTGAGGACGCGAGTCGAGATACTTGTTGAATACAAACGCTTCCCAAAGTTAAAACGCATAAGGTTTTTTCAGCAAAAATTTCGGTTTACTAAAATGTTTACGCAAATCAAGTTTAAAAGTACCGCCAAATTTTATATATCTGTATATTTGGTGATCTAACTTGAACGAACAACATCAGGCAACAATGCAATATTCGAGAAGTATTGCACAGAATAGAATAGCGTTCCGATAAACAATAAAAATATCTTCGAAGCCTATAAACAGCTTTAGCAACATCGTATGTAGATTATAGTCTTAAAAATTGATTTTATTGTTGAACTTTAAGCGCCTGGTATGTAAAAAACACAAATAAATACAATAAAATGCTAACGCTAACATTTTAGCGTTAGCGGTAATTGTAAGCAACCAAACATACACATCTATATATATGAATTATGAAAAATGACTCGAACTGGATACCTGTAATTACATTGGAGGAATAATTTAAGTTTTTTACTCTACAATTTTTCAAAAATAAGCAATCTTAGATTTGACATTGTTGCCAATAATATTTAGTTGGGCAGGAGTGGGGAAAACCGATTGGCGCAAGCGCACTGTTCGGCCAAAATCGGTACCAGTCGGCGAGCTATATGGTGTGTCGTGTGCTTGTGTAAATGTTCTCTCATCTTTAGTTTAGATTAAATCGTGGTAATTCCCATGTTTAGCCCAAAAACTTGTAAACTTTTGTGTCACTTACAGTGCTTAGTGTTTGTAAATTGCGAGGATGCCATTTCACGGGTGACCAAGAAGTAAATCTATTGCATCGGCTGAAAACAATACGGCGAGGGCAACATTTCCGTGACATTAAGCGAAGTAACATGCCGAAAAATATGTGGCAATGTTGTAGCCTTTAATTCCGTACCAATGAGAAGTAAGGTTAACTGAAGAGATATTCGGGCGACGTTGCCGATAATTTCGGAATTTCGCATATTAAAGAAATTTTTTGATCAAGTTAAACGCGGGGTTTTTAGGACTACACTTTCAATTTTTTAATGAAGATGCCTGCTTCTACGATAGATGCAGTGGGTGCTGCTTTGAGAACATCCCTGACTAGAAACGAGGAAGTTTCCAATTTGGATGCCCAGTTGGCAGGAAGCACCAAAAAGGCCCTCTTGACAAATATCGAGTTTGAACCTGCAGGAAGTTACCAAAGCTCTGTTCTAGACGTCTTAAAATCCAAATATATCGTTCTAAGCAGTCCTGAAACACCAGAAAATAGGTGAGTTTATTCCACGTAGTTTAATGACCTTTGTTTCTCTACGAAAACTCTGTGTAATTAGTTTACCGTAAACTAACATTTAATATAACTAAATTATTCAAAAATAGGCAAATTGGTACTTAAATTTGCAGTTTACAAACAATTTTTTTTCGTAAACCTTATTGCCCAGTATTGTCAAATTTTTATTTGTTTATTTGGTTGCCTAAACTTTATATAAAAAAATCTTTTGAAGATAAATATATAATAAATCAATTAGAGATTTATTTTTAAAAATATTTTTTTGTTTATGTAGATTAACTCAGCTGTAGGCACCTGTTCGTTGTTTATTTTTAGTTTCCTTGTTACCTGTCCATTTATTTTTATTTCCTCTCCGTTACTCGAGAGACAGTTGTCATTACAAAGTTTTATGTTTAACCGAAAGAACTTTACAAACAATTTATATTTAATGTTGATATTCTACATGAAACTAACGATGAACTTATACAGGAATAATACTGCTGAAAAATCTTGCCATTTTTCTGATATTTCCAGTGTAAAGTGAAGGATGATTTGGTTTTATTGAAAGCTCTTTTTTAACTGCTTACCGGTGACAGTTTTTAAAGGTTCTGGTATTTTTACCTGGACTTCTTAAGAAAAAATATGCAAAAGAAGATTATTATATTAATTTACGAGAGACAGAGGTAATAATACTGTAAATTTCTTGATAAATTCTCTCTTTAATTAAAATAAACTTGCTTTTCTTCCTTGGTATCTTGCTAACAGTCTCATAATTTCCATAAAAAAATATTTACTTGTGGTTGGCTGAGGGTTATCATTGAATAAGATGAAATTCTTAACGCCCTACAATCAGATAAACATCATAAAACAGTTATGGTGGATAGTGATTTACTAAAAACTAGACCTAGACATCAGTTGTTACTCCTGTTTAATCTTTTACATGTTAATATTAGAAGTATACTGAAAAATATTGATAATTTGATTTTTTTGGCCCAAAGTATTAATGTCTTGTTACCTAGAAAATATCATTAGTTTTTAAAATTATGTGACTGTTCATGTGTTAATGATGGTTTTAAGAAATTCCCATTTATTTCAGTACTAAACCTGAACAAGAATCCCGATCCGATGACATCCTGAAATTAGCGAAACAAGAACTTTATCCCTTAGAGAAAATCCAGCTGGGTTGGTCTAGCACTGGAGATTGGTCAGTGGGAGCTGGGATGGTCAATATGGGCAACACGTGTTACTTAAATTCAACACTTCAGGCTCTATTTCATGTCCCTTCTTTAGTAAATTGGTTAATATCTGATAAAGAACATGTAGCAGAATGTCAGGATACTGGTGAGTGTGTTTTTAATCATATATTATGTGTAAATTTAATTTGGTTTCTTTTGCAGGACTTTGTATAATTTGTGCTATGAGGAAAACACTACAGGAATCACAGCAACGTAATATTAATTCTATTAGACCCATTTTAATTTACAATAAGCTCAGGCTAGTTTGTCGAAACCTGATTCCTGGTCGACAAGAGGATGCCCACGAATTTTTAAGATACTTGGTTGAAGCCATGGAGAAGTCCTACTTGCAAAGATTTAAACATCATAACCATTTTGATTCTAAAGTTAAGGTAAGTAACTGAATTTTGATGTTATGTGGAAGCAGTGTCAGATAAAATTCGTTTTTTTTAGGAAACCACACCATTAAACCAAATATTAGGTGGTTATCTACGATCGGCGGTCAGATGTCTACGTTGCGGTCATGTTAGCACTACTTTTCAACATTTCCAAGACTTGTTATTAGATGTTAGGAAGGCTCAAACTATTGATGAAGCTATGGAGTTATACTTCAGTCGTGAGAAGCTTGACGACGACAGTTACCATTGTGAAGCATGTCAAAAAAAGGTGGGGATCTTTTTTTGTTTTCCACTCAAGAAACTTAATTGGTAAAGCAAAAAATCAGTTTACAGTTATATTTCTAATTTCTAGGTCCCAGCAACAAAACAGTTTTCTTTGGAACGCGCCCCAATGGTGTTGTGTATACAATTAAAACGGTTTTCGGTGAGCAACAACAAAATCACAAAGCACGTCGCCTTCAGACAGAGATTAGACCTCAGCCGTTATGCAAGACAAAAGTAAGTGTCCCCCTTGCAGTCCAGATTTGGTACCTAGACATTTTTTACCAAAATCTTTTTAAATGGGTCTAGATTGAACTATTTGTATTAAATTTTTCATTTATGTTGTTTTTAGGCCCAATGCGCCCCTAATTTATCGTTTGGTAGCGCTGGTAACACACATGGGACCCACTGTCAGCTGTGGCCATTACACTGCTGTGGCCCAAGCTCCTTCTGGCAATTTCTATCAGTTTGATGACAGCATGGTGAGCATTTTTTAAAAATATGTCTCATATATGTATGTATCTTTATAAAGATATCTATATCTATATGTGAATATGGATATTTATATCAATATGTATTGTTTTCTTTCAGGTTAGACCAATTTCCCACCAAACAGTGTTCAATACAAATGCCTATATCATGCTCTATGAATTAGAGTCTGCTCCGCACTTTCAAAAGTCCGTCCAACTAAATAATAAAAATAAAGTGTCTAGTACAATTACAGAACCATCTAGTTCGGCTCCTTCGAGTCCAAGTCTCTCTAAAAACAAGTCCTTATCTCCAAGCCCCATAAACCAATCGGCGAAAACTAAACCCATAGTTTCCTCCCCCAAGGTTCTAAGTCCTAGTCTTAATAAGAATGTGAGTTCCACGCCTAAGCCCTTATCGATTGGTTTTACCAGTGACAAAGTATATGGACCAGAATTACCTCCTGACCGACTGAGCGTGACATCGAGTTTCTCCAATGGCAAAGAGAAGGCTGTTAGCAGTTCCTCCCGTTCGCCGGACGTGACTGACGAATCTAGTACTGAATCCAGCGAAGAGGAGGAGCCAAAAGTGACCACGCCTCCGTCGCCGCCCACTAAGGAGGCGGATAGTTCTACTCCGAACGAGGATCCGGAAATAGTAGAAGTTAACTCCCCCGGGGGCTCTCCTAGTAGTAGTTCTAATGTTTCTACAAGTGTTTCAAGTTTGTCGAGCCCGGAAGTAGCCACGACTAGTCCGCAGAAAAACTCCTCTCCTTCGAAGAGTCTGGTTCCGTATGAAACCGGAGATACCAGTGGAAGTGAGGATTCCAATCATTCAGATAGTAATAGGTAAGTGTAACAGTTCAACAATTTTGTAAATTCAGTGGATTTCATGATAAGAATGCGTTTTAATTTTTGTTTAGGATAAGTACCAAAGCTACCTTGGGCGAGTGGCAGGTGACTTCTTCAACTGATGTCACTCCCAAAAGTGAAGTCCATAAGAGGCCTGAATGGGGTGATAAGAAGAAGAGTATCGAGACTTCAAGTGGTAGTGTTGTGAGCGAGCTCTTTAAGATGTCCACCGCGGGTTATTCAGCTCCTGTAACTACGTGGAATGGAACAAGGTATAGAAAAGTTATGTTGTAATTGTAATTATAGATCTGAAATATCAAATTACAGAGCTGTCTCCAAATTTTCTTTAATATCAAAGGTATTTGAGCAAATAGTAAATACAAAATTGGAATCCAGGCTTTTTTTGATTGAGAACCAGCATGGCTTTACTAAGGACAAATCAACGACTACAAATCTACTGGTGTATGTACAAAATATTGCACAATCCTTGGAACCTGAGAATCAAATTGATGCTATTTATACAGACTTCAGTAAAGCATTTAATAAAGTTAATCATGGAGTGTTATTGGATAAGCTTTATGCTGGGGGCGTTATTGGTGATCTACTCAAGTGGTTTAGTAGCTATCTAACCAGTAGGTCTCAGATCGTAAAAATAAAGGGCTTCCACTCAAAAGAAATTCATGTAAAGTCTGGAGTTCCACAAGGGGCACCCTTATCTCCCATACTTTTTAATGTTTTTATTAATGATATCTGTAATGTTGTTAAGTACTCTTCTTTATAAGGATGACTTGAAAATATTCAAGTGTATTAAATCGGCCAAGGATTGTAGGGAACTCCAGGAGGATGTGTATTGCTTGGAGGACTGGTGTCAAAAAAATGGAATGGAATTCAATACAAAAAAATGTAAAATAATGCAATTTTATAGAAGAAAAAATATCATTAACTTTCAATATGTTATTAATAATTAAAATTTAGAGAAAGTGGAATAATAAAGGACCTAGGTATATATTTTGATACAGAATTAACTTTTAATTACCATGTTAATTATGTTACCTCCAAAGCTCTGAAAATTTTAGGATTTGTGAAACGTATTTTAAGGGATTTTAATGATTTAAATTGTTTTAAAGTATTGTATTGCCTTTTTGGAATATGCCTATCAGGTTTGGTCATCATTTTATAAAGTTTATATTCAGCAGCTAGAACGAATTATGTATGTAGATATTATGAGAGAGTTTTTGCATCTTTGTTTTCTTTTTAAACTCATTAATTTTCAAGTTGATTACTCCGACCTGCTGGGACTCATCAGTTTTAATGTACCACAAAGAAACTTGCGCACCAGTAATACTTTTGGAATTGATTATCATAGAACCAATTATGGATTGTCATCTAGCTTAGTTAGATCATGTAACTTGGCCAATAAAGTTTGTAAAGATATAGACATTTTCAACTCGACTGTAAATAGTTTTAAACAAAAAGTGCAAAAAAGGATTTTTTATACAGATTTATTTGTCTAATGTATCTGGCTTTCATTTGTCTTTTTGTATTTTCTTTTAACTTAATTTATATGTTAAATGGCTGGTCCGTCAATAAAATATTTATTTATTTATTTTGTCAATTTAAATTACCACTATTATTTTGACCGAAAATCTGTAACAACGTATAAAAAATAGATTTTTAAATGGTGATAGTTTACTTTTTTTTTTTAGGAAAAAAATTGGTTATTTATATATAAAACTTGTTTCAGGTCACAACTAGATAAGGAAGTGGCTCAAGAAAAGAGAGAAGATCGAAAGCGAAGTTTTGCAGATAGTTCAGCTGACCAGGGCCGCGCAAAACATGCCAAAGTGAGCTCTAGTTATAAAGGGAAATCGAACCCTGGATACAACCCAGTTCAGGTGGGTAGGTCCTAAAACATTTAATTAGTTTATTGTTGATTAACCGGCAGATATTCTAAGTTGATGACACCCCCTCCCATACAATTCCCTGAAATTGGAGTTTGACATGTTATTATTCGTTGCAGGAATACCACAATATGAAAAATTGGTCGAATAGCAACGGTGCTCAGGGAAACGGGTATCACCACAAGCCTTTTTACCACGGTAACCGTCATAAGAGGAATTTCCACCACAACAAGGGCAACTTCCACAAAAATAACTATCGTTTTCGGTAATGCCGTTTAGACAATCGAATGCGGGTGGTTTAAAATGATTTCGAGCCCTGATATTGGGCGTTTAAAGCAATTTTAGTATAAAAGTGTAAAAAAATTGCTAAATTTTGAATATTTTAGCAATTATTTTGCTCGTCCTCACGGATGTGTTATTTATGTTTATAAATATTTTTTCTATGGATAGATAGAATTAAAGAAAACTAGCCAATTTAAACAAATTACTTGTTTTACAGTAATATTTCACGTAAAACGCACTGTGCAAGAGACTCTTGTGTCCATTTGTGACTTTCGAGTGATATTTTCATTATATACAGTTATCATAGCCGTCTCCGGTATGGCGCAAAATGACGTCCAGCTGGTAGAGGTCGTTTTGCAATGAACCTGCCTTGAAACGTATGTTTTCTTAACATGTAACATTTTCGGCAGTACCTTAAGGGTATCTTCAGATTTTTTCCCAGCTTTATACCAAAAACGTGTATTAATAGAAAATGTTATATTTTTATTCTAGAGATTGGTACTTAAACCCGTTTTACGCAAGTCAAGTTTTCGGGGAAGAATGTGGGAATAGTTATATTTTGGATAATTATTTGATTATGCTGTAAACGCACCAAAATTAACTGTCTTTTTCAGAAAATGCATTTTGATGCGTAGATTGCGGAAATGGCAACGAAATTTCAAGTTTTCGTAAATTGTAACTACTTTGCAGGGGATGTTGTAAATGCATTATTTGTAAATTTTTTTGCAAAATTTATAATTATCCCTCTTTTTCTACCCAGGAATAACTATTAATTATTTTTTTAATTAACCGTATTCTATAAAAAATTCGTTTTTTTGTTGCTAGAACTGTCTTTAGCGGCCATTTTATGTAAATTCGAATTCAATTGTTTCTTTTTAACATTGTTCACTAAGGTTTTACAAAGTTTCCACAATAGCAGAAGAGTGACAATGAAAAAGAAGACGCAAGTAGGGCGTCGACAACCTAACCTCTCTAAAAGGTACATTTTAAAAAGAAATATTTTAAAAATTAAACATTTCCGCTAAATTTCATTTTTATTTCTGCAATCTACGCCCCCCAAAGAGACATTTATACTGAAAAACTTAGTAATTTTGGCGTGGCTTTTATGTTGACATTTTTTTTTAAAGCGAACGCTGGCAGTATTTCTGGTTAAGAACTTGCTTGCTTGAAAACGACTTTTAGTAGATTACGATTTGTATATTTTGTGAATAATTATTGAAATTTTAAAGTGCAAATGAACACATGAAGTTATTAAGGTGATTTTAAATTATACTATAATTCCTAGGATAGATATATATGTTTTTAAAGTTATTCATAAGACAAAAGTTCACATATGTCTGAAGTAAAAAAATTTATTTTTAGCTGATTCACTGTACAGTATTTAAATTGAATAAAGGTACTCTTGAGGAGAGACAGTAAAAAAAATCTATTTGTGTTTTCGGCTTTTTTGGTTCGATTCGATTTTACATTTTGTGTATATTTAGTGTGGTACAGGAAAAAATGGCACGAGATTATTTCAGTTTATTGCAAATTTTCCTTTAGGAATTGTAAATAATGTATCTAAATATATTTTAAAAAATACAGTTTTAAAATATTCGTTTCAAGTACTACCAAATATTTTTTGTCTAATATCAGTGGAAGTTTTACCTGCACTTCTACATTTTTATTTTGTATATACATATTTTTACTAACTTGTAAAGTGTATTTTTTAGTTCTTTTTTTTTATTTTTTTATATTTAGCACTGTACAGTTTGTCAAACAATATTTTGACACCTAAATATATTTTTTTTTCAAGTGATGTATTTTTTTGCCCTCAAGTAGTTTTAGAATAATTATTATTTCAGAGGATACCGATATTTGAAAAAAAAACCCTTTACTGCATATTTTTCTTTAAACGGTTCTCGGTTTGGTTGTTACAGAACATCGCCTCAAAAATGGCACTTTGACATAAATAAATTTGCCTTAAAATCCGGTCGCTTTAAACGGTGCTACTACTCAAATTTCCCTTAAGACCTCGTTGCCCAATCGAAAGTGCTTGTCAAATTTCAGCTGTCAAAAATACAAACATCACGGGCACGCCAAGAAAAGGCGACCGTTTGTATGTATTTTGGCGCTTGAATTTTATTTTCGTAAGTGAAAATGCCCCCCAAAAAGCGGGAAAAGGAGCCCGAAGCGACAAAGAATCCTCGAATCGACCATATACAGGCTGATCATGAGCTCTTTTTACAAGCATTTGAGAGTAAGTTGCTTTTGACTTTGGAGGGGCTTTGGTTATGTTTGACCTATGTTTTTTTATATTTTAGAGCCGACACAAATATACAGATATTTGAGGACGAGAAATATGTGTTCGGTAAGTAAAATTTCGTTATTAAAAAGTGTGATTTTATTCAGAAAGAGGAACAGTAGCTTTTTAAAATAGATGAAGTGTCTTAGAATTTTTTACTTACTCATTAGCATTTGTACTGTTTAAAATACGTCATAAACCACAAATTTACAATGTACACTGTGCGAAAAATATTTATGATCATAATGAGCGTTGTTTTTTAATACAGATCAGCCAGAATGAGAGAGTGGAAATCTATAATTTCACAAGAAATTAGACAGTTACTCGGTGTAGTATGTTGGGTTTATATACCTAACCAATCAAATAATATTGTTTGCAGTTAAATAATTGTAATATTTGTCTTTCCAGCCAATTTTTTTGAATCGTACCTTGACTTACATGAAGTATCGAATGTCAAGAAACCACAAGTCCAGAGCTACTTTTAAGGTGGATTCTTTACTTCAAAAAGCGACTGAAAAGAAAGACAACACTATTATGCAACCAGGCTATATAAATTTAACTTTCCTAGGTTAGTATATGGGTACCTACATTAACGTAAACTCCTCCAAAACACCTTGCATGAATATGTGAATTTATTTTAGGTTTTAATAATAGTGCCCTGAATTATGAGTCTGATTTTGCTCAAGTAGAAACCGTACTTCTCAAAATAACACATAAGAAAAGGAAAGATAGTTCAGCACCCAGTATGCAGATTACTTTGGGTAAATATAAAGTATTGTTTTGGTTTATTTGGTGTTATCGATGTTCTTTGTTATTGTAGGCACGGCAGATGTTCCAATAAATCCCCTAGAAGGTCAGTTGCCTCTAACAGCTCCTACAATAAGTATATCAACGGAATCTTTTAATAATAATTCAGGGCCCCTTGTAAAAAGTTACATTTTATTATTTAGGGTAAAAGTTGCTATTGATGGTGAAAGTACGGATTTGGATGAACCTGCTGCAAAGAAAAGGAAATCGAGTAGTGGTATGTTTACTATTTCATTCTCCCTTTATAAAAGTTTCCTAACAGGTAGGTGAAAAATAAATATTTTTTTTTAGAGAACAACAATATGAAAATTTACGGTGCCGAATTAACAATCTATGATAAACATAACCGTTGCTACCTCTCGGATGGCGACTATGATGTAGTCGTCCACGATTTTCCCGCGCCTCCTAAAAATTCACAAAAGAAACACTCCAGTTGGGAGAATGTCAACGATCTCATGGAGACGTGCGGGAACATAGATGCCTTTATAAAAGGGGCCATCCTCAAGTTCAAACTCAACTGGTCGACTGAAGCTAGTGCCAAAGTTGTTGAGAGACCTAAGTTGTATCCTCTTAATACGGATAATAAGGAGAATAACTCGGGTTTAGCAAATTGTAAGTAGTTGCATGTTAACATAAAAGTTTGTAGGGAGTATATTGTTTTCTTGGAAAGGACAGGTTTAGGAAAAAATTATATTTGTAAGTTTTGTTCAAAGTATGTTGACAGTATTGCCAAATTTCCTTTGATTTCTAAAATACAGGGCAAAATTAAAAATTGGCAAAAATTAACAACTTCGTTCCTTTTTTTTTTTTATTTATCCTTAGCACTGGCCAAGGTCAGAAAAGATCACTTTGAGAAACCAAGTCGGCTTTGGAGATAAATTAAATTGGGCAACTTAAATAAAGGTAATAGTTCGGAAAGATGTAAATCTAGAGGTGGGTGCCATTTTGGTTTTGTTTGTTTTGATTTGTTTTTGATAATTTTCTTGATTTTTCCCATAAAAAGTTATGAAATTTTATATAATACAGATGCTTTTATTAGTGTGTAGGTTTTTTTTTATCAGAAAACTCAAGAAAATTATCAAAACAAACAAAACCAAAATGGCCCCTACCTCTAGATTTACACCTTTCCGAATTATGACCTAAATAAATAGTAAATAATTATATGTTGGTGTAAAAGTTTAGAATAATTTGTGAATTATGTATATAGGGTGTCTATTTTTAGATTTATATTGCTTTCTTCTAAAAGGTAGATTTAGGAAACAATTGTCTTTTTAAGTTTTGGTCAAAATATTTTTACGATGTTGTCAAATTTTCGTTAATTTCTAAGACATAGGGCGAAAATTAAAGTATAACACTATCATACAACATGAGCAGTTTTGATTTTGCCAAGTATACTGCAATTTTCTTTCTATTATATATATAAAATGTAATAAAAAAATTTAAGCAAAAAAAAAACCCTCCATTTTGGTTTTGAAAATTTTCAATTTCTGACTTGATATTCATATGTTCAGCCACCCTGAAAACCCTCAAGAAACAATGTTGGCACGAAAAAAATTTATAATGATTTCTCATGTTTTTTGCCAATATGGCGTGTTGCACGGCCGCCATTTTTGATTTGCTCCATATGCCACATTGTATTCAAAAGTGTATGTCCAAACGAAGATTTTAAGCTGTTGATCATATTTTTAAGTTGCCTCAATATATATATATATATATATATATATATATATATATATATATATATATATATATATATATATATATATATATATATGAGACAATCCACGCCACCTTTGCCCTCCCCTCTGCTCAAAAACAACAGCATAATGTGGATATAACCACTGCTAATGCATCTCACACGGAGGAATCCGTGAAAGCCGTATAAACATATATAAGCCATCCGACGAGAGGTCGGCGAAGCCGCGTTCAGTGTTGCATACTTCCTTCCGATCTGTCCTTTGCACAGCTAGGTGCATGTCGGTACCCTGATGAATCTAGTGAGAGACGAAACATGTACCTCTGCCGTATCACTGTGGCGGGGAGGGTAAGCTTTGACTTTCTTCTCAGTATGGTGGTACAGGTAGGCCACCATCTCGATGGTGGTGGAATAGGATGAATTGTGTTTTATTACAATTTATTCTAACTGTGCAGTCTCTAACACAGAAAGGATATGATGGAGAGAAGTTTGCATTTACTGTTTCGCATTTTACTTCACATACATATATATATATATATATATATATATATATATATATATATATATATATATATATATATATATATATATATATATATATATTGTATGACATTAAAATGAGTAAAAAAGTACATTTTTTTTATATTTACCTGTCTGTTTGCATGACTTGGGTCACATAGACTTTTTAACATGGTGTTACATCAAGGATTGCATTTTGCTGGTTTTTATATTTGGCTCTATATCTTAGAAATTAAAGGAAAATTGGCAATACTGTCCACACCTTTCGAACACATCTTACTTCCTAAGATTTTGGTTAAAACAATATTGTTACTATATTATATATATATATATATATATATATATATATAATTTATTTTTGTATCTTAAACCTTTTGTTAAATATTTTTTTCTAATATTTTCTTGGGTATAGGTTTTTCATTAGAGAAACAAAGGACAACAATTTTCTTTCTGACGTTTCGCTCTACATAGCGAGCTTCTTCAAAAGAGCTTGGTATATTTATTTTACATCTTGAAAGTAGTTTTGTGTGTATGTTTCACAAACATACACACAAAACTACTTTCAAGATGTAAAATAAATATACCAAGCTCTTTTGAAGAAGCTCGCTATGTAGAGCGAAACGTCAGAAAGAAAATTGTTGTCCTTTGTTTCTCTAATGAAAAACCTATACCCAAGAAAATATTAGAAAAAAATATATATATATATATATATATATATATATATATATATATATATATATATATATATATATATATATATATATATATATATATAAAACTGTCATATTCCATATTCCTAGGCGAGACGGAAACACCAAAACTTCAAATAGTCTATCAGTTCGTCTACAACAACAATTCCCGTCAGCAAACCGAAGCTTGTGAAGATCTCCATTGCCCCTGGTGCTCCATTAACTCCAACGAGCTCTACACCTTATTAAAACACCTGAAATTATGCCATTCCAGGTTTACCTTTACCTATGTGCCAATAAGCGTGGGGGCCAGGATAGATGTAGCCATAAACGAGATGTACGATGGAAGCTATACAGGTAAAACAATTTATGACCTGAGCATTCTTATCAATATCAAGATTGTTCTAAATATTTCTTAGGTTCCCCACACGATCTTATAACCCAGCCGTCTGTATGTGCCTTTTCGAGGAATGGACCTGTTAGACGGGCTTCCGTTACCCATATTTTAGTGTGTCACCCGAAGAGGCCTAAACCAAGCTTGTCGGAGTTTTTAGAGCTCGATGATTGCGAGTACGATGGACAGAGGCCTTTCATTACAGGTCACAATAGGTAATCAAAAACTCCGGTGTTATTTTTGAAGATTTTTAATGCAAATTTTTTTAGGTTATATCATCACACAACTACTTGTCTCCCGATATATCCCAAAGAAATGGACGTGGATTCGGAGGGGGAAAACGATCCGGAATGGCTCCAGAACAAAACTATGATGATGATCGATGAATTCACCGATGTCAACGAAGGTAAGAATAAAATTGAGGCAGTGCGGCAACACCGCGGTGTCAGACCCGATAAGTTCCTAATTACATTGTTTTTTTGCTAGGCGAGAAGGAGCTGATGAAAATGTGGAACCTCCACGTGATGAAATACGGCTTCGTGGGCGACTGTCAGATCTCGCTCGCATGTCAAATGTTTGTGCAACAAAAAGGCAAGGAGCTCCTGCTGAAAAACCTTTATCGTAACTTCGTTCTTCATATGACGTCGCTCTTCGATTTTGGCCTTATTAGCGCAGTCTGTCTGTACACCACTATCCAGAAACTGCAGCAAATGATGGAGGAAACCCAAGCCATCAGGAACGTACTGAAACATTCGCGCGAGGCTCAAATGGACGCCTTTAAGCTGAACAAAACCGTGCGTATATTGTCTCCTAATGCTTTGGAGAAATCGCAAGGCATGACATCGTCGAAGACACCGCAGACGGGGCGTAAGACCGGGAACTTAGGGCTGCAGAGACGCAAAGGGACGCCTTCAGATAGTTTACCTGCCAGACGCAAGAGCGTGTGTGTCGACAACGGAGCTACCAAAAAGAGATTAAGTTTGAGCCTTAATAAAGTAGGAGAAAGCGGCAAGAGCAGTTAGTGGACTAGAATTTGTTCTTTTTGAAGGCTTTCTTAGCTGGAAAATGATATTTCCGGCTCGGTTTTTAAATTTGTCTGGTTCCACAGAGTTTTTTCAAGCAAGCACGGTTGCTTGAATTAACTTTAAGGTTTTCAAGCGATTTTGGTCGCGTTCATGGTTGTCCACTCGAAATGTCTCTGGTTAACCGATTGATCGTTTGCGGTTGACTACCGGAATCGCTTGGAAAAGCTTATTAGAGCTACACTTAAAATACCTACAAACTTATGACTAATTTTAAAAATAAAATAGTACAAGTTGTTCACGATTCAGCACGGGGTTAGGGCAGTGTTGTCAAGTCTTTGTGTTCAAGCTGAAATCGTTTGATCTTTTAAACAGGCTAATTTTTTTGAAAAGTTATTATTTAACAACGTACAGGATGTGTCAAAGGTAATGGCAACGGAATTTTCATACATTACGTTTGAGATATCGTGTATTTATCATGTAAATTATACAGGGAAAACTCTGAAAGTTGGAGATTAACTATTATAACCCGTTAAGACGTCCGACTTTAAGAAATCCCTGTATATTATGTAGAGAAACATTTTTACTGCCATTATAGTAAATTTTAGTTAAGACACTTTTAGCTGGGAACGAGCTGCTGGTTTTTTTCTCAAAATTGAAAATCATTGATTTGTATGGATCGATTTGTCGGTGTCAGTTTTCGTTTAGGTAGTGATACGTTCTTTTGCTAGAAAAATCCTTTTTGCGTAACCAAAACCTACGATAAGTGTGCGGAAATGTGTGTATTTAGCAGAAATAGTATGTGATTTATATTTTTTTGTATTTAAACAGTATGTTGAAATGTCGACGTTGAGGGTACAAGGTTTTGCGTACGGTCCTGTTCATCTGAGCCGGAAATTTCTCGATGCGCTGCCGAGTAACTTATCAATTTGTAATCGGTGATTATTTATTCTTCTTAAAATAAAACAGTTTTTTGATGACTGATGTCACAGTACAACCAAAATAAGCAGTAGATTACCTCGGTTATAAAAAACCACAGAAATTATTTTAGAAAACCGGCATTTTGTGGCGTAGTATGCGAAAATAGAAACGAAATTTGTTTGTTGTAGTAAAAAAGTTTATGTTTGCCATTTTCGTGTCTTTACTATTAATTGTTAAAATCGTAAAAATCGTGCTTCTATCTTTCGAAGGAAAACATTAAAAATTTTGGAATATTATATTGATTTTTATGCATTAATAACTTAATCTCCGAAGCAATGTTGACAGTATTGCCAAATTTCCTTTGATTTTTACGATTTATTATTTATTGTGCTTTATTGAGAACAATACAATACAGTATACATTCCCTCAATGGGCCATCTACCGAAGTCCTTCAGCCCGTGAATATTTACATTCTAATAATAAACATTTACTTCTATGGTCCAAACAAGCAGGATATTCACAAAGAAAAAGACAAAAAAAAAGTCCAACATTATTGTAACAACATAGTAAGTTCCTCCCTTAGCGTGCGAATTGGAAATCTGGCTCATCTCCGGTTTGGCTTTATCCTCATGCACATATTCTGCATAATTATCATTGTTAGTGGTTTTTGTGCAAATTTTGTGGAAAGTATATTGAGTCGTTCAGATATTGATTGTACTTTGGTTATTTCTAATAGCATATTGTCTCATTTTCGTAATCCCTCGGAGTGCAGTGGTTTCGGCCACTTCTAAATTTATCAAAGCTGATGGTCTGCAGTTGATATATATTGGATGCGTGTATTCCAGAAGTAGGCGACATACAGCCTTGTAAATATGCGCTGCCGTTGTGGAAATTCCATCACTTTTGTAAGTAAGGCTTCGGAAGTGTTTAGCTCTTTGGATGCATTTTTGTTTTACCGGTTTTGTGTGCGCGTTTAGGTAAAATTTGTGGTCTAAGGTATTTTACTGATGGTTTTGCTTCTATAATTTGATTGTTAAGTGATATAGTTGTGTTTACATTTTGGTAATTAGTGTTGAATATGATTAATTGGCATTTGTTTGGATTGGCCTTTAGTCTCCACAACTTAAACCATTCATTTGTTCTGTTTGTTATTTCTTGTAAGGAGGGTTGTGTTAATTGTAGTGTCTTTCCATGAGCAATCAGGGCAGTATCGTCTGCATATTGCAATATATATCCCTCAAACATTGGTTCCTGTAAATCATGACAATATAGATTGTATAAAAGAGGTGACAATGTCGAACCTTGCGGAACTTCTTGCTCGGGTTTAAACTCTTTGGATAGTGAACCGTTTACTTTAACTTGCAGCGTTCTGTTAAATAAAAATTCCTTTACTATCAAGATAAGTTCTTTGGGACAATTCATTTTAAATAGCTTGAATAATAAGCCCTTGTGCCACACATTATCAAAGGCCTTATTGATATCCAACATTAGAGCAGAGCTTCTATATCCTCTTAGTTTGGCGGCTTGTATATTGGAAACAAATATCGAAAGTGGGTGTAATGTAGAAGTGTTTTCCCGTAATCCAAACTGGTATTGAGGAATATGTCCCCCCACTGATTTTTTCGAAGTTTTTTTCCCAAGACTGGTAGCAGTGTGATTGGTCTGTATCCTGTTGATTTGCTCAGATCTGAATTGGGCTTCGCTACAATGACAATTAATCCGTGTTTCCGCATTTTGGGAAAGCAATGATGATGATAACAGAAGTTGTACATTTTAATAATGGATATTGTTACCTAACTTTCGTAATATTTTTCTTATAACGCCGTCGACTCCAGGAGCTGTGTCTTTTCCACTATTTAATACGGGAAAGTATTTTTCCTCTGTTATTCCATCTTTCATTCTTACTGTTTTTGCTGTTCTGTTTGTCACAAAGTAATTTTGAAACCATGATATAGTTGTTTGCATCGTAGTTAAGGTCGTTGTCTTCAGTGAAGGTTTTCTTAAAGTGTTTTGCAAATAATTCGGTCTTCTTAGTGTCCTAAATATTTGGTTGTCTTCCGTCATGTTCGGAATGCTGTGTTTTGTTTTGTATTTGGTAAGTTTGTTTATTTGCTGCCAGTATGTCTTTCCATGTTTCTCATTTATTTCATTACATGTTTTAATCCATCTGCGTTCTCTCAATTGTGTCAGTTTTTGTATATTTTTATTGTATGCGTTGATGTTTCTTTTAAAATCCGGATTTGGATTGGACTGATATTCCCTGAGCATTTTTCTTTTATTTTTTATTAATTTAATTATAAATGGAGGAAGCTGGTGAAGGAAGTATTTTGGTTTGTATTTGGGAGAAAATTGAATTTTTCGATTGTTGTTATATCGATAATTTTGTTGTGTTGCATATGAATTCATATATTTAGACACTTTGGAGACATCACATTTTTTAGTTTGTCCATAAGTCATCAGATGTGTCTGGAGTCGGTAATTGCATGTCGAACTCTATATGGAGACCCAAATGATCGGCTCCCAAATCAACAGTGTGAATAGAGGTGATGTTATTTTCAATATTCTTTGTAAACAGTATAAGATCGGGAGTACTGTCTTCATTATTGGCCATGATAAAAGTAGGTGGTGTTATTGCTTTTTTGAACTCGGAATTTTTTAAAAACGTTCTTTGCTTATTTTTATTCTTCTGGTTGCCTCGGTTAAAGTCTCCAATAATAATGCAATATTTGCAAAGTGCAGCTTTTGTAAATATTGTTTCATCGATTTGATTTGCCGATGGATGAATATACACAACAATTATATGCAAATGATCTTCTAGAAATGGAACTGAAAAATGGGTGGCTTTGTTAAGGGTTTGATTAATTTGGGGTGGATTTTCTTTTCTCATCTTTAAAATTGGGTCGGTCTATATCAAGGTTCCTCCCTGTGTATTAATTATTGTTGTTCCTTTTCTTTCAATCACCCTCCAATTTTTATACGCTGTATTACTGTTATCCAGTAGCTGTTTATGTTGGTATATAACATTTTAAGCATCATTGGGTTCGGCTGATACTATTTCTCCATGGTGAGCTTCTGTAGGAAATGGCTCGTTCGGGTCTTCCAAATCAAATATGAAAATAAAAGCTCTGTTACTTCCTGGAAAAACTATGCATGTATCTACGTTGTATTCTTCTATAAATCCCTGTTTTAATTTTAGAATTAGTTCTTCCCTGTTTATTTTTACGATATAGCGGTGAAAATTATTACAGAGAAATATTGTATGAAGTAGACAGTTTTGGTTTTTAAAAGTTCACTCCTATATATATATATATATATATATATATATATATATATATATATATATATATATATATATGCAGCGTCGGCTGAGGTTACGGGTTAGATTTGGATATAAATTAAATAGAGTAATGTTGGAACGCCGTAAAACTTTGTACCCTTGATGAGTGTATATATCCTGTGCAATTTTTTGCACGTACAAACATATAATCCTAAGAAATACAGGGTGACCAAAAATAACATTGCAGGTCCTCCGTGTACTTTCCTACGAAATGGTGCAGTGGCGTAACAAATAAAGGTCTTTTTTATTCCAAATAACATTTATTTATAACAGTGTGTTTGAATTTTTTCTTTAAACTGTATATTTTACAATATTATTATGTATTTGATCGAGCTTTTTAGGAATGTTCTGTGCCAGATCAGCGTGACTTATCTGATCATTTTGCTGTTATATTTTTCTAGCCACAGTCTTACGTATACTTCGGATTACAGCGTTAAATGAAAATGAAAAAAGATTGTTACCGGGTTGATTTGACACAGGACAACCGCACTTTATTAAAGAATGTTACGATTTTATTAAAATTATATATGTTTTAATCACTTTTGTGGATAATTTTAGAAAATATAGTCAAAATTTACAAAAAAAAAGTGTTTTGCTTGTTGAGGAAATCGAGTTTTGTGTAATATATTAATTTTTGTTATGTTTTCAATATCTAAGGATATTTTTTAAGTATATTATAATGTGTGTCCATTATAGAATAGGATAATTTATTTTTTATTAAAGATCACAAATATATATATGAAAGCGTTTTATTTGTAGCATTACCAAGAAAACCTTTAGTAAGCCAATCGAATTAACCTCGAAATGATGTGATTTTAAACCTTTACAGCCAGAGTTACTAACATGGTTTAAATTTAAAACTGCCCTATATTGACAGCAGAGGGTTTAAACTGGCAAGAGCAACAATAAGTCGAGCAAGTTTCAAACCCTAAAAATACAAGAATAAAAAATCATTTTATTTTGCTACTGAACCTACAAAAATGTCGAACTTTATTTATTTTCGTGAAACAACCATTTCTTTTGCACACTGCAAAGCTTTATCGTAATTTTCTTATCCTCAAAATCCTTATATAAACGTATAATGCAAATTATATCATATTGTTCCAGACGGCCGATCTTTAAACACACTCTGGTATTTCAAAAATCTCTCTGTCACAACTTTGACTTGTCAAAATAATTCAAGTTGAGTCGACGAGCTCTCAAACTATATTGTCTCAGAAAGCCGATCTGGTGTTGTAGAAACGGATATATCGGTACATCTTACCGGTATGTTCCGATCAAAATTGAGTACTAATATTAGTTCCAACATATAGAAAGTAGACACAGGGGTGTCTGGGTTAGGCGTCGAGGACGAAACATCTTAATTTTAGTGGCATTATTAGCGCGTATTTCGCGGTATTCGGCCTGCGAAGTACGACATAGCGACCGTGACAGAGGACCGGTGCACATTATAGGGTTGCTGGTACCATGGCAGCAAATGCAGCGCCAGGATCTGGGAACCACTCGGGATGTCCGTCCTTATATTTACTTTCAGTCATCCGCTTTCTATATCGAGACTGTGGCGTCTCAATAAGCGAGAGCGCGACTGCCTTAAGGGGGGGCATGTTGTAGAAACGGACATATTCCGGTACATCTTACCGATATGTTCCGATCAAAATTGAGTACTAATATTAGTTTCAACATATTGAAAGCAAACAGGGGGGTGTCGAAGGTGTCTGGGTAAGGCGGCGTCGACGCCGCCGAGGACGAAACATCCTATTTTAGTGGCATTACTAGCGCGTATTTCGCGGTATTCGGCCCGCGAAATATGACACCTGGACATTTATATACCCTTTTGGTGGATACCAGAAGCTTCCCTAATTTTCTAGAAGGATTTCCAATACTACATGGTGTAATAAAAATAAAAAAAAAGGAATAATCCGGAGATTTCTAGACCTTCTACCATAGGCGTTCCATGTTAAAAATGAGGAAACAGAATTCTCCAAAAAGTTCCAGATCTTCTTTCATAGACGTCTCCTGAGGAAATTAACAAAGGAAAAATTAATTAAATAATTTATAAACAATACTATGAAATGGAAAACGGAAATGGAAAACGCTATATAAAGTTCGTTCCAATATGCAAAATAAAACTGGTCGACTATAAGATTTAAATTTCATGGTAACTATACCGGGTTTAAATCTTCTAGTGAATCTGGCCGTTAATCTTTAAAATTTGGCTTAATTACCTTAAATTTACAAGCTTTAAAATTCCAAATCTTTAAAATTTACTGACTATAAAGAAAAACTAAGTACAGTACGAGCCCGGTCTAAGGAAGCTTACTTTTTGACCCACCCTCGTAATTTCAATTTGTAAAATTTGGCCTTGTTACTCTTAATGGCTGTATTCTTTTGAGTAAATTATCACTGATTAAAGTGAAAATGATTACTTCAAGTGATAATTACTCAAAAGAATATATCTAATATTGCAATTTCCAATTTCGGATTAGAAGCGCCGAAACATACGAGAGGTATGCTGGTTGCCAAATTGTGCAAATTTTCCCTACCTACTACTATTTTTCTTATCTATGCCAGAAGGCTCAGCGAAGCCAAGGGTAAATAAAACAAAAATGCACCTTTTACAAGTCTCTATTCACTTTCAATTAAATCAACCACTTCACACACGATCGATATCAAAAGATACAAAAATAAAACTGAATCCATACATTACAAAAACTGAAAGTTAATACCAGTAATCACGTGATAGCAAGTAACCACTCTTGAGACGAAGCTAAACATATTTCCCTTTCTTCGAAACACTGCAAGTAAGAAAATTTCATTGAAAAGACCTTTTGAAGGTTCTCGAGGAAAAGTTAAGTTTGTTACACATCGTTTGCTCCTTCCCAAAAGCAGCTACCAAAACTTATTCTTATAAATAATAACAGTCAAATCAATTCGCGTTCAAATGTTCATCTCAAACTGATCTGGTGGTACCGATGACAAATTTGATCAAAATGCTTGCAGATAAATATCCGAACTAGGCTACAACAACTAAAGGTAAATGAAAAAAATTTTGGAAATGATTAATAACCTTACATCAAGTTTTCTCTAATTGTTCATCATTTAAATGCAACAAATTATTAAATATTAACTTTTACTGTCAGCTAAACACATTTTTAAGAGTTTTTAAATAGTCTTTTACAAGAGACTCCCTCGAATTCACAGTCTAAACAGTTCACTGATTTTTACAAGATCTTTCACGTAATAGTCCCACAAATTCACCAGTTCTTCCAACGTTCATTTTTCTCCTAGGTACTTTTGGTTGCCTTTGGTAAGCTGCTCATAGTTCTTTCCGAGACCTATAAAGAGATAGATAAGATCATTTATTAATGTCAATGCACAAAAGGTACTTACACAAGTCAATTAATAATAATAGTATACAATCAAATAGCTTAAGTACTAATAAAACTAGTGTGTGCATAAAAATGACAATGTGTACAAGTAAAAAATACAAGAAACATATAGGTTACCAAGACAAAGTAGCAACAGATATGCTTGCTTAAACAATATAAATATTTAAATGAAAAGAACAGAAACAACACTACATTAATTAACATATTATTTAAAAGTTATAATTTATAAATTCCTCAGTGGAATAAAAGACATTTTGGACAAGAATTTGTTTTATTTTATATTTAAAAATTAAATAGGGTAGATCTTGTAATTCTAGGGGAATTTTATTACAAAGTTTGATACCCCAATATCCCGGGCCACTCCGACACCTCTCCACACGTTGGTACATAGGCACTAATCTATCCTTAAATCTAGTGTTATAGTCATGCACCTCTGCATGAGTTCCATAAACATGCCTATTCTTATAAATATAGAGCAGATTCTCTAGTATATACAAAGAAGGGATGGTTAGTATACCAAGAGCCCTGAAGGCCTTCTTACAGCAGTCCCTATAGTTAAGACCCGACAAAGCCCTGATAGCTCTTCTCTGTATTTTACATACTCGAGATACCTGGGGTGCATGTCCCCAAGTCAGTATGGAATAGGACACGACTGGATGAAAAAGTCTAAAGTATGCTGTTCTTAATACAGACCTCAAGGCACTTTCTGCTAAAGAACGAAGAGCATATAAAGCAGTATTAAGCTTTTTAGCTACTTCCTGGATATGGCTGCGCCAACGAAGCCCCTCATCCATCTGCACCCCCAAAAACTTGACATTTGGCTTCTCATTTACCTCCTCTCTATTTCTGAGTGAGAACACCATTTTATTGGTTTTGCTTTTATTGAGAAGTGTCCGTTTGCACAAAACCACTCCTCAATGTTTCTCTGCACCCTGTCGACCTCTGACAAAGTATTTTTTAGGAAATTTGTCGACACAGCAACCGTGGTGTCGTCCGCAAACAAGGTGAACTTTGCTGTTGGTTCAACAAGAGGTAAGTCATTGATATAGATTAAAAACAGGATGGGTCCCAAGACAGAGCCCTGTGGAATACCTATGTTAAGCTCACCCTGTCCAGACGACACCCCGGCAACCCTAACAATCTGCATCCTATTCTTCAGATATGATTCCAAGAAAGAAACACTTGCATTAGAAAAATTGCATTTTTTGAGTTATTGAAGAAGTATTTGATGCGTAACACAGTCAAATGCCTTACTTAAATCACAACATAAGGCACCCATATACTCCATTTTGTTAAAGGAATCTGAGATGTTGGAAACAAGGTCCAGAATCGCCATTGTGGTATTACTGTCATTCCTGAAACCAAACTGACAGGAAGTAAAGAGGTTGTTTCCTTCAAAATAATATATTATTTTATTGGATATACATTTTTCAAATATCTTTGAGATGATGAGTAACAAAGAAATCGGTCTGTAGTTGCCCCGTGAGTCAGGGTCTCCCTTCTTGAAGATAGGAATGACTTGGGCAATTTTCAATATATCTGGGAAGGTATTTTCTCTAAAACATTGATTAATAAGAGTTGTCAAAGGGGATATGATAACATTCTGAATGCCTTTTATAAGTTTGACATTCAAACCAAAGATATCTAAGCTATTTTTATTTTTTTTATTGGGCAATGATGTCCCTGACCTCGATGAAGGACACAGCCCCAAAAACAAAGGGAGCGCCCCCCACCACCATACAAGACATGAACTTCGACTGGATCTTTTTGAGAAGCTTATATTGAATGTATTGTTTCGTGCGCAATATTACAAAAAAATTTATTAAAAGTATCTGGAGGTATGGTACAGCTGTGGCTTAAGTTTAATTTATTATTTTGGTTTGTTTTTGCATGTAATAATCTGCCATAAGGTTTTAGAAGGATTATTAGAGGTATTAATTAGATTATCATTAGCTTTTATTTTGGCTACCTGAATGGCTTTTTATACATATTTCTATAGTTTTTGTATTCTTGTCGAGCTCCTGCAACGTTATACTGTCTACTCCATGAGGACAGAGTTAGAACTTGTTGTCCACTTTGTTACGCTGCAAACGATCAACTCCTCCTTATAGAACTTTGATACTTTTTAAACCATTACTCACCTTTTAAGTTAGTTGTATTTTTCCGCTTGTACGCGTTCGACTGGACCAAAAACTGGATACCAGGAAGAGGCAAGTATGTATTCCCCATGTTTGTAGATACTTTCACAAACCTTGCGTCCACATTTTTTGAAAACAACTGTAAAAAATTAACATTAAAATGTGGAATTATTCGGAATAGTGGAAACCCCCAATTTTCCAAATTTTTCGATGATTTTTTACATATCATATTTTCAGTACATGGAACATGAATATGAAGTTTTTTTTCGCTATCTCGTGTGATTTGTCCACTTATATAGTTTATATTTTCCGATCACTATCTTTAAATTTTGACCAGTTCTAGTAAAATTTACAAGTATAACACAATATTTCTTTAACAAAATTTGCATAAAAAACCGTGAAAAAATGCAAATTTTCCATAAAAAGTAAGAAGTTGTCGCTTAACTTCTTTTTTTGGGTATGTTCTCTATTTAAGCCGCGTGCATACGAAGTCGGTAGCAGAGCCAAGTCAGTATTGTCTCCGTGTGCACGATAAAATTAGGACAGCGCAACTATCTCAAGCCAGCAGCGTTGCCAATATTTCTGGTTAAACTTAAAAAAATCAATATGAATACAAATCGGTTTTATTTATTTTCTTAACGATCTTGCACTTACATTTGGTCTGTTCTATATGTGAAAAGTCAAATTTATATCTGTTCTTTTTTATTGTGCCCTGATAACAAGGATAGGAAAAACAACGGACTTACACGTGCGGCCTAGTGATTTGAAGAAAATTTTTCAGCCATTCAGCACGAAATCGTTCAGATTTCGTAATGTACCTTTTTTATATGTAGTATAATAATAAGTATGTAATAAATTATAATCCCAAACGGTACATCGACGGTTAAAACAGAAAGGTTGGCAACACTGCAAGCTAGTAATCGAGACAGGAAAGTAGATAGAATGGTAGTCTAACTTTTCAAGATAGTAACGTTCTTTTTATTGCACTGGTAAACAAGGATAGAATAACATCGGGTTTACGTGTGCAGCGTAGTGCCACCTAGTGAATTAAAGAAAATTCGTATGCCTTTAAGCATGAAATCGTTTAGATTGCGAAGCCTACCTGTTTCATAATTAATATAAGGATAATATCGTGTAATAATATTTTTTTTAATTACTTTAAATAAATATGTAATAAATTATAACCTAAACGGTGAGTAAAAAAAACCGGCAGATCTACCGTTATAATGGTAGGGTTGGCAACACTGCTGGCCTCTCCTACTGTCCTGGCTTCGTGTGTAATCGGCATTAGATCGAAACATATGATTTCATAAGCCGGAAATTTGTTATTATTTGCTATGCGATATTGCCACGTGGATATTAAATTTCATTAGGATGGAAAACTTGGTAGTTCAATTGTGCTCATTCCAGTATTGTAGCTTAAAATGTGGGTATACGTGCAGAATCTGAATGCCAATCAAACAGATCGTTCGGCAGGCTATGTTGGCCTAAAAATCAAGATCAACCTGATCTAACCTGTTTGGCGAAATTTAGGGGAGGTTATTGTTGGAACCATATTCCACTCGTTGCTTTTATGAGCCATTATTTAATGTATAACTTATTATGTTCTGTAATGTTCAAGAATAAAGAAAAAAAATCTAGCACCAATACTTAGATGTTGTACAGGGTGAGTCAACGATTGGATGAAGTAAGTTTGTGCCTTTTCGGTGAAATTTACAAAGAAACTATATTTATCGTTTGATACAGTTTATTTTTACGCAGATTTTAAAAATATTTAGGACTCTTCAGGGTGAGCCAAAAAACTAGGACAGCATAAAGTTGTATTTTTTTAAATAGAACACCCTATATACGAATCGTATTTTCGATTTAGCTTATAATTTTAAATCTTTTTTATTAAGGGTTTACTATAACAAAACTTTATAGTTTCTGAGATAATTAAGTTTAAAGAAAAAAAGTCACATTTTCAAGTATCAATTCAATCCTAAATAACGTTTTCAATTTTGTGACAAATATATTCAAATTTGGAATTTAGCAAGGCCAAGGACAAGTTAACATAATTTTTACCTAATATTTGCAATAAAAGCTACAGGGTGTTGAACACATCGGCTCAAATTTGAACAAGTTTAAATGAATAAATATCTTTTTTTTTTAAATGGTACACCCTGTATATTTTCATGTTATTTAATAGAGTAATAAAAACCCTAAAAGTTTTGTTCAATATATCCTATACCTATTTATAATAGTTTTTGAGATATCTCAGTTTTTCTTATTTTCCGTACTTTTTTACAGAAATAGTCTTCATTATCATAGTAGCCATGGCAAAAACAATGTAAAAGAACATTTTTCTGTGTGTCAAATTTATAACCGCAATCGCTTCTTTTGGTTTTTATGTAGTGTAGTTTGGTTTTTTTTGCATTCATCTTATATTGTAAAATGAATTTTCCAAAGAATGAGTTAATAGATATGATTTATACAATAGGAGAGGCTCAAAAAAATTGCCTTCTTGCTCAAAGAATTTACAAAATGAAGTATCCTGATCGACGCCAGCCTAATATCCATACTTTTCAAGACTTAATGCAAAGATTTGATTATTCTGGTACTGTTGATTATCCAAAACGTAAAGTGGTCAACAAACCAGTAACTAATGAAGAAAAAGAACTACAAGTATTGTTAAATGTTCAGGAAAATCCTTATATTGGTAGCCGTCAGTTAGCAGCATTATGTGAAACATCACAATCCACCGCTAATCGTACTACCAAGAAATATAGGTATCATCCATATCACATGGAATTACACCAAGAATTGCATGGACAGGATTTTGAAAGTCGTGTAAACTTTTGTCGTACAATAAATGCGGAGATTCAATTAAATCCAAATTTATTATGCAAGGTAATGTTTAGTGATGAAGCTATTTTTAGAAGTAACGGTGCCGTAAATAGACGCAACATGCATTATTATGTCACAGAAAACCCATTTTGGATTAGAGAGGTGCAACATCAAAACCACTGGTCATTAAATATTTGGTGTGGTATTCATCATAATCGAATTATTGGACCCCACTTTTTTAATGAACCACTAAATGGCCATAGTTACCTGAACTTTCTACAAGAAGAACTACCCCAACTGCGACATCACCCCATTAGATTTATTCTTATGGGGTTATATTAAAAATAAGGTGTATGTTAATCCACCAACAATAGTGGAAGATATGCGAAACAGGATTAGGGATACCTGTAGAACAATAACGCCACTAATTTTGTCCAGGGTCCGAGAAAATCTGCAAAAAAGACTAAATTTGTGCATTGCACAAGAGGGTCGTTTATTCGAACACTTATTAAAAAGAAATAATTAATCTCAGTATTTAATAGGTAATTTTTTTGTTTCAATTTAGTATAAAAGTAAATATGTATTTGCCTTGTCGTTATTGTTGTGTTAATTTTTTCACATTATGTTTAATTAAACTATTGCCGTTGTAATATAACGAATAATGTATTTCATCATAGTTAACCACATTCTGTTTGTTTCTGTAGTTTCTTTTGATTATTTTACATGGCTACTATGATAATGAAGACTATTTCTGTAAAAAAGTATGGAAAATAAGAAAAACTGAAATATCTCAAAAACTATTATAAATAGGTATAGGATATATTGAACAAAACTTTTAGGGTTTTTATTACTCTATTAAATAACATGAAAATATACAGGGTGTACCATTTAAAAAAAAATTTACTCATTTAAACTTGTTCATATTTGAGCCGATGTGTTCAACACCCTGTAGCTTTTATTGCAAATATTAGGTAAAAATTATGTAAACTTGTTCTTGGCCTTGCTAAATTCCAAATCTGAATATATTTGTCACAAAATTGAAAACGTTATTTAGGATTGAATTGATGCTTGAAAATGTGACTTTTTTTTCTTTAAACTTATTTATCTCAGAAACTATAAAGTTTTGTTATAGTAAACCCTTAATAAAAAAGATTTAAAATTATAAGCTAAATCGAAAATACGATTCGTATATAGGGTGTTCTATTTAAAAAAATACAACTTTATGCTGTCCTAGTTTTTTGGCTCACCCTGTAGAGTCCTAAATATTTTTAAAATCTGCGTAAAAATAAACTGTATCAAACAATAAATATAGTTTCTTTGTTAATTTCACCGAAAAGGCACAAACCTACTTCATCCAATCGTTGACTCACCCTGTACATGTGACAGTTGATATTTTTTAATATAAAAAATCTGTGAAATATATTTTAGTGTTATGCAACCAAATCTAGTTTAGTTTAGTTCAGGTTTGATCTTGGTTTTTAGTCCAACGTAGTTTGCCAAACAATCCGTTTGTTTGGCATTTCGATTCTGCACATTCACCCACATTTCATACTACAATACCGGAATGAACACAATTAATTGCATTTGATCTACCAAGTTTTCCATCCTAATAAATTTTGAAATCCACGTCAACGTGGCAATATCGCATAGTAAATAATACAACCAATTCCCGACCTATGAAATCACAAGTTTTGATCTAAATAATGAATATACCCAAAAAAAAAAGATCAAAAGACAAGTCAACGAATGTTTATGAAAAATTAACATTTGCAGTTACTAAAATTTAAAAGTAGTGATCGGAAAAAACAAGTTAAAAGAGTAAAAATGAATTTTTTTCTTGAAAAAACCACGCGAAAGAGCGAAAAATTCTGTTTTCACTATTCCGAATAAAGAAACTTACGTAATTTTATGAGGAATTTTGCCATCTGATCATCAGTCACGCAGGTCTCCATGTCCTGACTACATTGCTCGTCACAGAACTAGTACTGAGAACATCTGGAAACAGCTGATTCGGAGGCATACCGAGTACCAATTTGTTGTTCCAACATGAACTGGTTGCGAAGTCGAGAAGCTCAGGCCCTTTTGATTGTCCTTGATGCTGTGTGACATCTTCAAAAGTGTAGCTACTTCCTCCATGGCATTTTTCCCAATACAAGATGTAAAATGACAGTAAGTTGATGATAACAATACAAAATTAAAAGTAATAATGAACAACTAGGAAGCTGTACTTTTCTTCAATATGAAACAACGAAAGACTTATTTGTTGTTGCATTTGTAACAATACATTTCTGGAATACTTTCAGACACACTCAGAAATATTGAAAAAAAGTACATCAATGCTGAATGCTATAAAATATGTTCTTTCAAACCCTTAAAATCGTTTATATTTTCCAAGGCTTCCACGGTTCCGTGAACCACGACCTTTGCCCCTGCTCCTTATAAGAACTACCCCTAGGTCCCTCATACCAAGGCTTATTTTGTTGGGACCCGCTTGACCTGAAGTCAGACCCTCTAGTTGGACTTCTGTAGCTTTTAGTGACCCCTCTGCCGCGGCCCCGCCACTCCGAGCGACTATCAGACCTTTCGTAGCTCCTTGAAGGCGCCCTTCTCCATTCAGGTGAACGAGGGGGCGGTCTAAATCTCCTGGGCGAACCTTTCGGAGTAGGTGCATTACTTCGCCTGAATTTTGAACCACTCGCGTCGGACTTTGAGCTTTTCGAGTTACCACCACTCTTCTCCGATGGTTTCCTATCTTTAGGCCATAATTGAACGTGGCCAAACTTATAATTCGCTTTGCAACCGGCTTTCTTCAAAGGTCCGCCAAATTTACGGTCTATCGAAAAAGTTACTTCCACTTCGGAGCCCACAGTTTCTCTTTTCATGACTTTCCATTGGGAGACATTTAGATTATCGTTTTGGGCTTCCAGCAACTTCAAAATCTTCTCGTCGGTGTAATCTTGGCTGTCAGGCAGGAATGCCACGTAGGTTTCTGGGTGTGGCATTTCTCTGTCTTCCAACGCTTTCAGAGAGGCTTCTTCCCAAGGCTTTAGAGTTGGTGTGATGTTCTTGAGCCAATCGACCGTTGCTTTATCGGCACACATAATTGCTAACGATCCTAGTTGATGCGTTGAGCTGTGAAATTTGGGTTTGGTGGTGCTTTCTTCTTGCCCAATCTCTAAAATTTTATCCATTATTGCTTCCTGGACTGTTTTGAGCTGTTCCGGAGATAAAAGTTCATCAGGAAATTTCTCCAACACGACACAAAGCTTAATGCCCCTTTCTTCCTGAGTGGATTTGCTCTTTTTTGTGTCCGTTGAACCTTCCCGTTTTCCACCTTTCATTGTAGTCGCCGTTCCGATGGGTTTTGCAGCTTTTTCTCGGGCTTCTTCTTTGGATAACCCCAGAGCAATATAATACCTAAATCTCTTCCTGGCAGCTCCACTAAATCGAATTTTTTTCTCGATGCTTGGCCCAGCTTCTTCAGCAATATTTTGACCAGTCTCTTCTGGAGTTTCTTTTTTAACACTTTCAGTAGTCTCTTCAGGAGTTTCGTTACTCGGATTTTCAGGAGCATCTTCTTCAGGAGTTTCGTTACTCGGATTTTCAGGAGCCTCTTCTTCAATTGCTTCCTCGACTTCCATTTTCGGTTCTTCTAAAACTTCGTCTTCAACTTTTAATGCAGTTAAGGGAGCATCATCCCCTGAAATGTTTTTTTCTTCTTCATTCATTTTTGTTCCCACGAATCGCGGAGGAAATGATCGGTCGCCCTCAGCAGTGCCCCGCTTGCTGAGGAAAGGCGTTATAGCAACCAGGAGGCGCCCGGTTCCTGGAGTTCGTATAATCGAGACTTAGCTTCCCCTAAGCCACGCGGTCCTCGGCTTATACTGCGTCACCTTGACTTGGGGGGATTTTTATGGTGGCTCCCAACCACTTAGCCGGCCGGCTAAGGCAAGCCCCCACACTCAAAACGTACTTCCTCAACAACCACCGACGTTTTGAGCCCGGTTTATACTGGGCAGGTTTCCACGAATGCGAACAACCTTTGTGGTACAGGAATCTTTCGAGTTCATACACCACAAAGGGTGGTCACGTTCTCCACGCTGTAACTCCCAGTATTTTGTCTTTTATGTCCGTAACATAATTCAGGTTTGCATAATGTTTGTAAATATTTATTTAAGAAAAAAAAACAAGAAATGCTGTTTACAGGATGGAGTTAGAATTAAATCTACTTAAAAATTGCCAATTCGGGAATTGTCCAAACCAAAAAATATGTTACAATTTTGTCTTGTCGGTCTGTTTGTACGTGCGTCTTGTATGTCACAAGTCCCCCTCTTCCTTGACTGGGCTTGGGACCAGCTAGAGCCCACAACGGTCACCAGCAGTTTTTAAAGCAAAACCCCTGGCGACTTTTAGTGTAGACACTAGGCGGAGTTTCGTACATGTAGACATACAACACGGATTAGTACTGTCACCGCACTCTTAAAAAATAGTAGATTGCACCTTCTTCAATGCAGGCCGTTCCCACAGTGTGAGAGAGGAAGAAGACTGAGAGCAGTAGTCTTTTTTTCTAATATGCGATTTATAGAACCACATGACCCCCAAGAGAGGGTACTACTGCTTTCATTCTTCTTCCTATGTCGCGATGTGGGGGGGCGGTCGGCACTGGGAACACTCAATCTAGTATTTTTTAAATGTATGGTAATCACACAATGGTTCTCCTACCTTTAAAAGATCCGTTATATATATATATATATATATATATATATATATATATATATATACACAAAAATTTTAAATTGTATACAATCTCTTTGGAAATTTTCATTGTATTTTTTACATTAAACAGCGCGCATATCACTTTTTTAAGTTGGTATAACGGTAAGTCGACCACTGCCCTCGATTCAAGAGTTTTAAGCTCGGGTGCATCAAACCCTGAGTAGCCCTGAATAAAGCTGTTAAAGTGTTAATTTGAACAGTAAATAACCTACAAATTATTTTTTTTTCGGAATTTGTGTTTTTAATATACATAGCGAAACATATTGAAGACAAAAAGGTAAAAATATTATATTATTACTTATTAGTTTTGAATTTTGTCTGGTGTCATGGCATTTTCGGCCATAAATATTTCGCAATTTGTTAAAAAAAAAACTATGAATGCAAGTCCGATAATCTTGTGAAATAATCTTATTTTTGTGTCTCCATTTCACGTATAAAATGTTTTTTACCCAAAAATAGCATCCAAAAATGATAACTGATAGCTGCTAGGGCTTTATACACCAAATATTTTTAGTGGTGCTTGAGGGGCAAGGGGAAAGCAGATCTGACAAGCGCCGAGGCATAATGCACTACTTGAATAAAGCGAGCGTTTCTTGCACCTGGACAGCTCTGAGCTGCTCATGCCAATGAATCGAGGGCAGTAATTGGGTTTCTTTTTTTTACATTTGACAACGGATACACGTCAAAGACCACCTGTTACATGGCTAAGTTCAGTATTCTGATCCAGAGCAACATCACGCGACTTCAAATGTTAATTGTTCTATTAGATCACGTGATATCTTGTAGAAATTTGTTAGAATGACTAGTGGGACGCGATCGCCATGTTTATACTTTTATTTTGAGGTTATGTAAAACCTAAATCCGTAGACATTTATATAAATAGTTTCAGTAAACTTTGATCGAGTTTCATTTTTGAATAAAGTGAGAAAAATGTGGTTTAGATCTTTGGGAACGAAAATGAGGTTCCCGAACTGGGACTATAAAAATATCAGAGGAAAAGCAATGTCATAATAAGAATCTTGCAACATTACCGAGTTTGTAGTAAAGCATCTTGAAAGAGAGATGTCAAAAAAATATAGTTACAGAATCGACCCTCACAGGGTGTAAGGGGAGAACGTTAATTTTTTTTCTTACAGTTGGAAACAGATTTTGGTAGTGTCACGTGACTTTGAATGCTAATCGTCCCTTCCAATTACGAGATATCTTGTAGATGAATTGTTGAAGCAAATAATGGAATGCAGGTAACATGTCAACCGCTTCGTTTGAGGTTATGTACAAACACATCATCACAGATATGTAAAGAATAGACCGCAGGTCCGAGCATATCGATTTGCGCTTGGTGTGAGAGAGAAGCAAACATCTAAAGATAGTCATTCTCTTACTAAAGGGGCGGGGCTAAGCGTCGTGCAGAAGATCCTTAACACGAACCATCAAACTCCAAATTGCACGATGTTTAGCTACGCTCCTTTAGAGAGAGGAATACTATCCTTAAATATTATTTTTTTCACCAATATTGCCTTTTAACCAATCCTTCAATTTTTCATTAAAAATGTTTTTCGTTTTTTTCTTTCAGTTAAAAAATAACCCTAGAGATGGTTTAAATAAAATAAGCCAAAACTTTAGTGAAAAAAATGTGTTCATTTCAAAAATTTGTCATCAAAAACACTACGTTTCCGTTAAAAAACTACCCTGGAGATGGTTTATTAAATGAAATGTTTAGTTAACTTCTCTATAATTTCTTTTATCAAAAAGACTGTTTTTCTCTTTTTTTTTGCAAGTTAAAAAAATCACCCTGAAAATTGCTTAAATGAAATAAATTATAAAAACAACAAAAATGTATACTTCAATTTTTTTTTTATCAAAAAACTGTTCGTTTTTAGTTAAAAAAATTGTCTTGAAGATGGTTTAAATAAAATAACTCGAAACGTAGGTGGAAAAACATAATGTTAAGTAAATTTCTGAAATTTTTCATTATTTCTTTTTTTTTTCAGTTAAAAAAACTAAATTTATGATGGTTTAAATAAAATAAACCGAAACATTGGTGAAAAAAACAGCAATGTTAACTTTAAAATTTTTCATCAAAAATACTAATATTTTCGTCTTTCTTCGTTAAAAAATTACCCTGAAGACGAGGTAAATAAAATAAACCGAAACGTCGGTGAAAAATCAAAATGTTAAGTCAGTAATATTAAAGGTGTATTTAAAAAAACACTAGATATCCTAAATAAAAATTTATTAATTAGTAATATACAGGATTATTCACCCTATACGACACGGAATATTGCGGCAAAAATACGCGACTTTCAAAAAGTTTTACTTTTGGGATATACGAGGGCGGTCCGATAAGTAATTAGCATACATAAGAAAAACGAAAATTTTGGAAAAGTGGCGATTTATTTCTCAACATAGTCTCCTCCCAGCGATGCTCAAACTTCTTTAACCCGTCTGAAAGATACGTTTTCTGGAGGTCTGCAAAGTAGGCCTCCGTGGCGGCGATAACCTCCTCATTCGACTCAAATTTATGCCCGACCAGTGACTTTTTAAGTTTGGAAACAAAAAGAAGTCGCACGGAGCCAAATCTGGAGAATTCTTTGGATGGGGCAGCCCAATTTGGCGACGGCGAAGGTGTAAGTCGGTGCATTGTCATGGTGGAAGAGCACTTTTTTTCTTCGCCAAATGGGGCCGTTTTTTCTGCAATTCGGCGTCGAATCGGCCCAATAATTCGGCATAGTAAACCCTGTGATTGTTTTGCCCGTCTCCAGGTAGTCGATGTAGAGCACACCGTGTGAATCCCAGAAAACGGTGGTCATCACCTTTTCGCCCGATAGCACAGTCTTCGCCTTCTTCGGAGCACGTTTGCCGGGTAAATACATTTTCGGACCGCCCTCGTATTGCTGCCAAAATACGTGACTTTCAAAAAGTTTTATTTGTGGGATATATGGGGATCTAATATAGTTACTTTTTTAAAATTATTTTCATATTATACAGGGTGTTCTAAAAGCACTGAAAGTATCAAAGTTATGTTTATAATTGAATTTTTGGATTTTCCGATCAAAATAAATGTATATTTTAAAAGGTTTATAGTACCTAAACCTTAAGGGTTTTTAAATAATTTGAATTTTGACAAATTTTAACTTAATTTTTGGTACACCCTGTATAATATAAAAATAATATTCAAAACTAATTATATTAGACCCCCAATAGCCCTGTACAGCAAACAACCATTAAAAACATAATTTATGAGTAGTTTCATCTTCTCCTGGATTTGGTCACCAAACTTTCGTCAATCTGCAAAGAGAGAAATCAATTTTCAACAAAATCTCAAAAACTCTAGAAAATATTCAAATTTATTTAAATAAAAATCAGTAAAGTTTGAGATAATCATCAAAAATGATCATAGCGTATATTATAACCATCATAAAAAAGAAAATTTAATAAACTTACTCTTCCAGCGTGCGAAATGTAACAGGACCGCTTTAAGCCAACAATCCTAACAAATATTTTCACAGTATTTGAGAGGTCACTAGGCTCCATGCAGCCCGACATTACATCATCAAAATATCTTCCTCAACGTATTACTGGTTGTGCCATTTTCTGTGAAAAAGTCGACAGTCTTTTTTCATTGTTGGCACTTTCATAGCCACCATAGAATTGGAGAATCACAGAAATGTTTTACACGTACAGGAAACAGTAGCATACTCGAATCGAGCTCGTTGAAATTCATTTGTCATAACGCCGATCGAGGTCAAAGAAAACCTAGCGACATTATGAACGCATCAGAATTTTTTGGAGACAAGTTTCTTCACTATTTCGGTTGCATTTTGATTTAGTCTATGTAAAATTACGTCATGCGACCGCATATTATGCGGTGCAAATCGACGCAGACATAGAGGTGAAAAAACTTTGCATGCAAGAGCGCGCCTCGCTTCCCCACAACCTATCCTTCCTCACACAGTGTGTTCATTTTAAAAATAGTGTAGCTTATATAAGTGTCCCAAAAAAAACCCGACTGTTATTTTTTTTTATTGAAGTTATCAAGTCTCATCGAGCCCTCTCTTTCTTTTACAGTAACTTTTATTATAGACGTTGCCAAATTTTTATAAATTTTTTGATCAAAAATCACCATTTCAAATTTATATATATATATATATATATATATATATATATATATATATATATATATATATATATATATATATATGTATATATTTTTTTCCTTATATTTTTCTATTTGTGTATTTGTTGTTTTCGGTTTTTTTTCTTTTCTGCATGTTTTATTTGTTATGCATATCTATTGACGTTTCGGTCACACTTGACCTTCTTCAGAATGATTTTTTATAACTATAACAGAATTTTTTTTTTGTTATATTATAACGTAAAATTAATAAGTTAGGTTTAAAACATACCTTATATAAGTTTTTACCCAGGAACACAACAATAAACTACATATTGTTAACACATGGTTCACTTTTTGACCCGATACTATAAAAACCTTGCTTTTAGTGTCGCATCTTTACATTTAAACTGAATTTTATTTTATGGATTCCGGTGGTCACGGGTTTGGATTTTTTTTCGCCTTAGGGGCCCTTATTCGACTTATTTTTTTTTCTTATTTTTGGAGTGATTTATTTTTGATTCATTTTGTGTATATTTGATTTGTTTGGGGGGTTATTTTAGGATGCTATAATATATTTTGCTTAGGTGTTTTGTATCAGCTTTCATATTTATAGCTTTCTTTTTTTTTTGGATTGCGATCATTTTGTAAAATTCACGTTTTTTTATATTGTTTTCCTGTAATGTGGTTTGTCGATGCAGCCTTATTATATTTGTCGAATTTGTGTCCCTTAATCCTGTTTTTAAGATGTTGACTGGTTTAGCCGATGTAAACTCAGTCACAATTTTTACACGGGATCTCATGTACTACGTGTGTTTTTTTGTCTTTAGGTATTTTGGATTATAAGTTACTAAAATTGTTTTTTAATAGATTGTGCCCTTTATGACTAACAATAATATTATGATTCGTTAGTCATAAAGGACACAATCTATTAAAAAACAATTTTAGTAACTTAAAATCCAAAATACCTAAAGACAAAAAAAACACACGTATTATACGAGATCCCGTGTAAAAATTGCGACGCCGTTTACATCGGCTAAACCAGTCAACATCTTAAAAACAGGATTAATGGACACAAATACGACAAATATAATAAGACTGCATTGACAAACCACACTACAGGAAAACAACACACCTTTGATTTTGAAAATGTAAAAATTCTCAAAACAGAACAAAAAAAACGTGAATTTTACGAAATGATCGCAATTCAAAAAAATAAGAAATGTATAAATACAAAAGCTGATACAAAACATCTAAGCAAAATATATTATAACATCCTAAAATAACCCCCCAAACAAATTAAATATACCCAAAATGAATTAAAAACAAATCACTACAAAAATAAGAAAAAAATGAAAGTCAGGCAAGGACCCTTAAGGCGAAAAAAAAAATCCAAACCCTTGACGACCGGAACCCATAAAATAAAAATCGGTTTAAATAAAGATGCGACCCAAAAAGCAAGGTTTTTGTAGTATCGGGTAAAAAGTGAACCAAGTGTTAACAATATGATGTCGTTTATTGTGTTCCTCGGTAAAAACTTATATAAGGTACGTTATAAACTTAACTTATTGATTTTATGCTATAATATAGCAAAAAAAAATTTCTGTTATAGTTACAAAAAATCATTTTGAAGGTCAAGTGTGACCGAAACGTCAATAGATATGCATAACAAATAAAACATATGCAGTTTTATTAACAAAACGGATTTTACATCCAAGAAAACCAAAAACAATATACATATATATTAGTCTTAATTTCATTTTACGCCATTTTGGAAAAAGACACTAGGTATCTAGAGGTATATGTAGAAAAAGTAATTTATTGATCTTCAAACTGATACATGTTAACGTTTATCTTGAACATTTTTTCAAAAATTGCTATAAACTAAGGACCCATTTTTATCTGACCTTTACGATATAGCAAAATAGGCCATTATCTAAAAACTTAAAAAATGCTGGTACAAATTTGAAAATAAATAAATACTGTATCAATAATTATTTCGGATACCCAGCATAAAAAAAAACCAAAATATTGCACACTTTGCCTTTATCTTCAACGGTTTCCTGAAAAACTGCTTATAATAAAGAATGACCCATTTTTTACCAATGACTTTTACAAGAATAGGTAAAAATGGGTCATTCTTTGTTCAATGGCAATTTTTGTGAGAACTGTCGAGAGAAAAAGTCAAATATGTTAATATCAATTTGAAGATAAATAGAATTGAAAATAATAATATTTTGGTCACCTTTCAGAAAAAAAAAAAAATTAATTTTTGTACTATCACGGGACTAAGACGGAATTTTTCACAAATTTTTACAAAAAAAAATCATCAAGCATTGGTGGAAGTATTAAAATTTTAATGAAATACAACAGTCGTAAAATATTTGAAGACAGACTAATTTGGCAACACTGCATTTTAAGAAAATAAAACTTAAGACTGAAAAGAGGGTCCGATGAGACTCCAACTTTCGACAGTTATATTAATAAAATAATAATTTGCGTCACTTGTTTTTAGGACACCCTGTATAAACTAAATTATTTTTTAAACATACCCCCTTTGACCCCTTAACATTCCGAATATCAAATTTTTTTTTATCAACTAATGATATAGCTGCAATTGAATACTGTAGTACCGAATGAACACCCTGAATATACAGGATTGGGCAAATGTCCTGGAACGTATTTGTTAAAGATGAATGGGAAAGGACGACGGATCCCGGTAGTTTTCAATCTTCATAAATACAATTCTATTTCTGCCTTACACATGTCATTGACGTCAATAACTGTCAAATGACGATGTCACTTTTAATTTTTTTTTTTTTTAATGGAACATTCTGTATGTCATCAGTTATTTTAAATCTCCAACGAATTTATAATATTGGCCGACACCCATTGGCGTAACGAATTAATGAGATTTAAATGGAAAAATTTTGTAACTTGTGGTATCCAAAAATCTTGCAACTTTTTGTTGCAATCAAGATTGCAATTTACATCAATAAGTCACGGGCTTGCCACTGGCCAGTACTGTAAAGTAGCACATAATCCCAAAGCAAAAGAGCTCCGCGGTAAAGAGGATTCAGAAATATTTCACTTTGAAATGCTTCCCTCTTCAACGCACGGGGCTGTTAAAACACTGACCGCAGCCTTCGATCCAATCAGAGTGACAAATTTGATGCTCAAAAGATAAATTCAGTTTGCATAAAATACGGTTCGTATAAATTTTCACATTCTTTGAGGTAATATCCAGAACAACCTACAAAGGCCTAATTTGCTTTTGTCGAAGCCCTAAAAAGCTTCTCAACATACTTGAACAGGCATTTATTTATGGGAGGTGAGAATGCAAGTTCTTACCATTTCACCTCTTTTTTAACCTCCTATATATACAGGATGAGCCTCATAGAATGGAACAATTGAAATTTGATAAGAAAAATTCAAGGTGTACGTATACTTACAGTTTTTCCAACATCCCAAGATCTCCGGATGAGCTTGCAAAATTAAGGTGAACGTGCTCGTGGTAGGTAAAGGGGTTTGTCGCTTTTCAGAATGTTTTCCTTACAAAACAAAAACATCAATTAGAAAAATGGGTTTTTAATTAATAATATTTTAAAATTGGAGCGTGTTAATTCAGAAATGAACATTAATCAGATGAATTCATACCGCCCGTTCATATCTATCATCATAAAAACTTTAATGTACACAAAATTACATAATCTTTGAAGATATGTCACTCTCCCTTCCATGGCGGTGCAACACCATCAGCAGATTAGTCTCAAACTTATTAGTTCTTGTGTCAATACCAGGGTGAGCAACCCATATTGATGGATTGTTACACCAATAGTGAACACAACTTACTTTGCAGTTGGTTCATACAAATATAGACATATATGGGACAAACTATTACTATTCTCTGCCAAATGAAATAAGTTTTTCTTTCAGTTGGTCAAAAACAAATATTCTTTCTACATATGCATGTATTCGTATATACCAACTGCATGGTAAATTGTGTTCACTATTGGTATATTGATTTTGATTGTTTAAAGTAGCAAATCAAAGTGGGCAAGTTTAAAAACAAATTAATTTGAATTAAGTGAAAATGCGTTAAAAACAGTTTTACCAACAAACAAAAAAACCCCGAGTTTTCTGAAAGGGGCTAAATTTCCAATTTTTCAAATAATTTCAGAACAATTAATGGAATTTTGTTATTTTTTTTTGCGACCTGCCAACAAGAGATAAGATAAATTTAGTATTAATGAAGGGAAAATGGCAAATAAAAATTGATAACCTAACCTCAAAAGCAGCACATTTTAAAAAGAAATATTTCAGAAACTACATCATTCCCCTACATTTAATTTTCCCTATTAAAGCTTGAAATATGCGTCAACTTGGTAAAAAATAGAATAAAAAAAAATTATGATCATGAATAATATTTACCTGTGCCACTGAAGAACTCTGGTGGGAAAAACTAGACTTTTCGTAACATTTCTCTTACAGTACCTGTAAAATAATGAGAAAAAAACTTCTTAAGATATGACTTCCAAGCATTTTCCTCGTAAATGGAATTCAAATAAAAAATCAGTGAGGGCAAGTAGTTTTCATAGTTAAGCTCTCAAAATAGCGTATAAAATTTTATTCATCACATAGTAAAATAAAACTAAACAAAGTACAAACATAGGAAAAATCATTTTTAACTTACCAAGGTGATTTAATTTGTTCTTAGCAGATCCAAAATTGGGTTGTTCTTTAGATTTCTGGAAAGAATAATATTGAATTAGAGACAATCAAGCAATAAAGAGAAAACATTTAAATTAAGATATGGGGGGTTCAGATACCAAGTTATCATCAAATTCTGTTTATGACAGGGATAACTAAAAAGACATCATGTATAGAAAAAATAGGAGTTCTATAAGCATTAATTGTAAACAAAATACTTACTTTTATTCCAGGTCACCAAAATTGTCTTGATGCACAAAACTCTATGAATCTGTAAAGAAAATACATTATTGGTATATTACATACATTAACGGAACTTATTAATTTTTTTGATTAAAGAATGAATCAGCTAAAAAAATGCAGCCAAAAAGTCTAATCACTAAATGTTCAGACGGTAATTTTTCACATCATTTATAAACTTTCCAAAATACCCATGTATAATATACTTTTTATAGAAAATTTCTTACCTTTAAGGGAAAGAGATGCTCAACCAAAAATGTCAGAAATGCCGTTCCTGCCATGCTTTTTATCTGCAATAAAGAAATTAAAATGAAAAACCCAATAACATACTTCAAAAGCAAAATGTTGAATGAATCGATTTCTCAGATTAAAAGTATCAACAAAGTATATTCAGTCATATGCTTGTCTATAAAAAATCATCATAAAAAGGGCGTTTTTGAATAGGTACCTTATAGAAAAACAATTCAGGTTATGACTAGAAGAAACACAATATTGGTTAAAAAAAATATCAAATGTAGCAAGGTAAATCCATTAGAAATCACCTAGACTATGTTGCTCCACATTTTTGAGTTTCGTAATTTTTTTACTAGTTACTTCCCAATATAAGGAGAATTCAAAACTATGGTTAAAGAAAAATTTAAGCTCATACTTCTGTTTTTAGAAATCATGTTTACAAGCTAGTTTTTAATTTTTTTGCCAAGATTCGTATTTCTCACAAGGTTTTATAAATTTTCACATTTTTGAAAATTGAATTCGTACAAATTGACATGGTAAAGTTATTCGAAATTCTGCGATAGTATAGATTATGACTTAAAACGAAAGAAAATTAATTTCAATTATGACCAAATACTTTTTTATTTAACATGGGCAGTGATCAGATCACCTTAAATAAAGCAGAACAGACTCCTAACCCCTTTACATTTGGAATTATGTCTGTATTAATATTTACAAGCTGCTCTGAAGCTCTCCCAACAAAGTTTCTTATGTAATGTAAAACAGAAACCAAGTTTTTTATTTAATTTCCATTATATCTGGTTTTCGAAAAACTGTACATCGAATATCCACAGAAGCTACATCAGAGCGAACAGCATTAGGTGTTTTTAAAAACAAAAAACATAGTGGAAATTAAATAAGAAAATTGTGTTCTTGTTTTAAATTATATACAAGGGATTTTCGTCAAGCAAAAGCCTCCACAATTTAAATAAAGGATTTTGTTCCCATCACATTTTCAAAAATAAAAACATCTACTTACTTGTAACATTTTAGTAAGTGTCTCTGCTGCCATTCATTTTTTGTATCGAGGAAGCCAGGCATTACCTATCTAACGGTTTGGATAGAGCTCCCACAGAGCGTTCTGGAGGAACTCCAAATAAAGTTCTCCACGCAGTCGGGCCAGCTATATGAATAGACCAATCAAAAAATTGCCAATGATGCATATCAGCCCCCTAGCTCGCCATCTTCGATGAGCCAATCAATGTGACCTCTGAAGGGTGCTCTTTCTCATCAGGTCGATTTGTATAGCCTGCAATATCATCAACGTCGATGTCGACTTCCAGATCCTCCACGTTATTGGCGATTGCAACGTCGCTGAAAATCGCAGGGCGATGATATGATCGATTGTGCACACCAAAATATTCACGGAACTTTCGAAACGTTGCTGTAAAACTTTCTCTGTATTTTTAATGGCTTTTTACTGTTAATAAACTTTCTTCCAAACAATAACGCGGCATTGCAAGCGTCCATGTTTCTAAAAATGGCCGACCTGACGATAGAACAAAATGGTGTGCGATTCGCAATTAACGTTTTCAAATCTGAAAATAGAAAAAATAACAAAAATTTTGAATTTTAAAGCTCACCTAGGTCACCTCATATATACAAAGGTTTCACTCCATAACAAACTTTTAATATGTTTTATGTAAAATCAGAGATTTCCAATAAAATGAAATCATGGTAATTTCATACGAACGAGACAATCTGAATCATCATACACAAATCTCAAGTAATATTGAGAATACTTTAAAATATAAACATGCTAGATTATTATCAATACAAAAAATGTTTAGAAAAAAGTGGGATGGATAAAATAAAAAACAATTTTCGGAACCTTACCTTCGACACCAAACGGCGAGCAAAAAATGACGCTTTCCGAACTTTTTGTCAAGAGGTAAACTTGCGTAGATGGCGCTCTACTAATTTTCTGAACATACTCCTTACATGAGGCATATTCTTTTAAAATAATAATGGTCTAGAGTAGACGATATATGTCCCGATATTTTTGTTGAAAATAGATAAATTTAATTTAAAGACAAAAGCCGCACTCTTGATTTGGTTATTGAATAAATAACAATTGTACCGGTGTGTTCTTGCAAGCAAGCAAGTAAGAAAAAATGTTATTTCGATGTTTGGAGACGAAGGGAGTGATAATGTACGGTGTAAGGGAGGAAGGCTTGTTGTGAGCGAGATCTAAAGTTCATAAAAGAAAGCTTGTGTGGGGCTGAGTGCTCTTCAGAGAGCTGGATGATTTTCGCTCTATACGAATCTTTGTGTAGTAAAAGTAAAAGATATATATGTGGCGATGTACAATGAATTCTCCCGTAGAATTAATATATCGTTAGAACTAGGTTCAGCTGAATAAATGATGAATAATATGTTAATATTTTTATTTATATTTGAAAAGATGTTGATAAATAATGCGAGTTCTTTTATTTTTTGATACTATGCTATCCTTTTCTAATTATTTTTTTAAAATTAGTTTAAATATCTGATTCTAAAAATATGAGTTTTTGATTTTAATAAAAGTGTGAATGCTGAGCAAAAGAAAAAGAAGCTGGCTAAATTGCCTGACATCAGTGGCCAACGAATTGCAAATAAGACAAAAGCCACGCTGTCAGAAAAAGAAGAAAAACACTAATTTTTTTTTAGGTTAGGAATTCTAACCCCACTTTTAAAATTACAACGTCCCCAAAAAGCCTCCTTTTTTACTGCAAATCTTTAAAAAAGAGTTTGATTTATATAACTCAAATGGAATTCGTTGAAAATTCAGGGTATATCTGCGTCCTTTTAACTTTATTTAAACCACTGTAGTTGTTTCATCATTGTTTTTTGTTTTAGTTCAAATCTGGAGGCCCCCTGTAAAGAAATCATTGAAGATATAGAAGACCTAATATCTGCTCAAGATATAACACCCAAAGAAAGATATAGTAGTAGGAGACATATTAAAGTTAAAGCGCGGAAAAGGAATGTAAGTAAAGCACCTATTAGGGATGCATTAGAATATTTATTGATTTTTTTTTAGGAAGAAGGAACTATACCAGTAGCTATTGGCGAAAATATACCAGGTGTTCAAAGTGTTTTTGTTAAAACATGGGGTTGTGCACACAACAGTTCTGACTCAGAATATATGGCAGGACAGCTTAGTGCTTACGGATACAACTTGACAGATGACAAAACTAAGGCTGATCTGTGGCTTTTAAATAGTTGTACAGTTAAAAACCCCGCTGAAGACCATTTCAGGTAAAAATATTTTATTTCTGTTTTAATTTCAATATATTTTAAAATTCTTTGTAGAAACGAAATCGAATCTGCAAAAAAACTAGGCAAATATGTAGTTTTAGCAGGTTGTGTACCCCAAGGAGCCCCAAAATCTTCTTTTGTACAAGGGTATAGTATTATTGGGGTACAACAAATTGACCGAGTTGTTGAAGGCATGTATCTTCATTTATAACTCATTTATGAATCTTATTTAGATGTTTTAAAACTTTTTTTAGTGGTTGAGGAAACTCTTAAAGGAAATACAGTTAAATTATTGGGTACAAAGAAACAAAATGGTAGAAAAGTTGGTGGGGCTTCTTTACTATTACCTAAAGTTAGGAGGAATCCTTTAATAGGTAAATTAAACTTATGATATATTTGTTCAAATAAATATAGATATTTTTTTTCAGAAATTATAGCAATTAACACAGGATGTTTGAATCAATGCACTTATTGTAAAACAAAACATGCTCGAGGTGATTTGGGTAGTTATCCTCCAGAAGAAATTGTAGCTAGAGCAGAGCAAGCTTTTGAAGAAGGTGTTGTTGAAATATGGCTTACTTCTGAAGATACAGGTTTGGAAGAAATGTTACATTTATTATTCCTTCATTAAACTATTACAAATTTATTATAGGTACCTACGGACGAGACATAGGAACCTCTCTTCCAGAACTCCTATGGAAATTAGTAGAAGTAATACCAAAAGGATGTAGATTACGTTTGGGGATGACAAATCCCCCATACATCTTGGAACACTTAGAGGAAATAGCTAAAATAATGCGAACTCCAAGAGTGTACAGTTTTTTGCATGTCCCTGTGCAAAGTGGGAGCGATCAAGTGTTGGCTGATATGAAACGAGAGTATTGCAGAGCTGATTTTGAACATGTGGTTGATTTTTTGCAAGAGAAGTATGAAATTAAATATGCATTTTTGTATAATAGTTAAATTAATATTTTTTTTTCAGAGTACCTGGTATGACTATTGCAACAGATATAATCTGTGGCTTTCCAACAGAGACTGAAGAAAACTTTGAAGATACCATGACTCTTTGTGCAAAGTACAAGTTTCCAAGTTTGTTTATTAATCAGTTTTTCCCCAGACCTGGCACTCCTGCTGCTCTTATGCCTAGAGTTGATCCACAAGAAGTAAAGAAAAGAACAAAAAGGTATTGCCAAAGGAAGAAGATTGGAAGCCCTATTTCCCTCTCTTTTTAACGGGTGGAGCATGGGTCTATGCTCTACCCATTAGAAAAAGAGGGCAATGTGGGAATGGCTTCCAGTCAACATTCCCACTCTTATGTCTATCATGCTTGCTAAAAATTAATTTTTTTTTAGGTTAACAGACTTATTTTATAGTTATGAACCTTACGGGCATAAAATGGGGCAGGTACAGGACGTTTTGGTTACAGAAGTAAGTTTTCTATTTAAAATATGTTAAGAAATATGTATTCTTACAAAATTTTTTTTAGATATCTCATGATAAAAAACATTATGTGGGTCACAACGAATTTTATGAACAAGTTCTGGTACCCATGCGTCCTAATTTCATGGGAAAACTCGTTAAAGTTAAAATTACCGGTGCGACTAAGTTTTCCATGACCGGGGAACCTCTGGATGAAATTCTCATGCCCGGATTGAGGAAGCCGATGGAAAAAGGGATTGTGTCTGGACTAAAAGTGGAAACGCCTGATTATAAGGTTGGAAAATTAAAAATTTGTGTATTAATGTTTTAGTGTATTGAAAATGTTGCTTTTATTTTTTCAGTATTGGGTACCGCTGGTTTTTGTAGCAATTAGCGTGATTTTTAGGCTCTTATGGGCTTTTCTGTAAAAATAAGGGTTATCTGAATTAATATGGAGAAAATGACAGGAAAACTATGACTATTTATTTCTTAAGGAAATGCGTTGTTTGTACTTGATTTTACAGAAAGAATTATGTGAATTAAATATGAATTCTAATTGTTCGTGTTTTTATTTCTTGATGTGTGTGTATTTTGATGAAAATTTCAATATCAATTGGTCATAGAGGCTAATATGAATCTTTGGGGATTCTATCTCGCCCTTGAGTTGGGCCTTATGACCCTAAACGTTTGTACGATTGTTAACAATACAACTTTATAGTTTTTCGTCCTTTCATGAATAATATTTTAATAAGCGCATTCGCCACCGTGTCAAGAAAGAGATGCGCTTATCTAGCGCATTCGCCATACTTTTGCATATTCAGTGTCGGCATATATGAAGTCTTCTATGGTGTCAGGAAATTATTATTTCGTCTGGCGAATTCAACATAACCCAAATTTCGGAAAAGGCTATTATAATTGGCAAACTTTTCGTCATACTTCGTTGGATTTCAACCATATACATATAGACTAAATATTGATAATGGCTCGTAAAAGCAATAAGTGGAATATGATCCTAAGAATATTAAAATTGCATAACTTCATTTCTGAAAATCTCTCCAATACCTTTCATTTTATTGGTTAATTTGAATGACCTCTAGCATGGTTATATTTACATATTTTTCCTAAAATATAGATTACTTTCAAAACTTCAAATTCTTGTAATTTTAGCTTTTCCTTATGTACGATCATAGACTTAAAAGTACATAGACTGGGGATCCTATAGAAGTATGTTGGCTCTCGCTTAGAAAGAGACAGAGACAAATAGGGCAACGATACCTCTCTTTCTAAAGGTGGTTTAGCGAGAGGGGATCCAGTGACGCTCATAGAAGGAGAGGTATTTCGCTCTGTCTCTTTCTACTCGAAAAGCAACGGGCTTCTATAGCATCCGCGGTCTATATACTTCTATCTCTACGCAGTGGCGAATCCAGTCGGGGGCGATGATATCACAAAAATAAGGGTTGTATTCTTTTGAGTAAATTATCACTGATCAAAGTGAAACAAGTGAAACTGATAACTTCATGTTCTTTTGAATATGCATTTATTAGTCATTGGGTCGAAGTGATCTTGATTACTTCAAATGACAGAACTGAAAGTGATAATTACTCAAAAGAATATACCTAAAGTAAAGCAAGTGGAAGTAAGTTATTGACGAGGGGGGGGCGCCAGCAGTTTTAAATTGGAAGCTCTTGGGAGGGCCATCGCAACCGAAAGCGAATTGTTGATGGGGGAGAAGTGATGCCAGCAACATTCATAACCTAGATAAGAGGCAGGATCGGGTCTATTTTACTGAATTCAAAGCTTTTGGGGAAGGGGGCAAGGTGTCAACAAGGAAGGGGAGATGCCAACAGCATTTATATGCCTAGTTTAAGAGTCAAAGTCGGGTCTATTTTCCTGAATCCGAAGTTCGGATGGAGGCAATCGCACCCACCACCCTTCCTTGGATCCGTCACTGTGTCTACGTGTACGATGAATAATAAACTTTGAATAAAAGGCCATAGAACGATTTAAAAATAATAAACAAAATAATTTAAAATACCTTAAAGTCCGCTGTCTTTATTGATCACAGACATATTGAAGACACCAATAGCCCTCTTCTGTCCTATAGTTGTGTACTAAAGACCTTGAGAAATAGATTTATGGGGATTTATATTGTTCAGCATTTATTTTATACAGTAATAATTGAAAAAAATTAGGCAACCAGGAATTCATAAGGGGCAGTTACTCGATTCCTCGGTGACGCCTATTAAAATTTTAATAGGCGCATTCGCCATGCCGTCAGGAAAATATTATGTCGTCTGGCGAATCCACCATAATTCAAATATAAGAAAAGGTAAATGGCAAAGTTCTCGACCATACTTCAGTAAATTATCGTTATTTTTGGTTTTCATGATTTATTTCAATAGCGAATTTTATAAGAAATATCATCAACAAAAAGAGATTATTTTGATCGGTAACTATTGCCAGGTACTTTGTCTTAGACGTCGTAACAGAAAATAACCTAATGAACTAGGCATCTAGGTATTCATAAGAGTGAGTTACTTTATTTCTCGACGAGTTAAATTTTAATTGGCGCATTCGCCACGGTGTCAAGAATATTCGCAAGTTACTAAATAAAACAAAATCATTAATTTCGAAAAACTAGATTTATTTCTCACACTTTTCCACTTAAATTAACTCGTATTATTAAATAAACTTCTCACTAGCAGTCTAACGGTTAAAAACATCAAAAAAATCAATAATAATTCTTTTTTCTTTCGATTCCATTTATTAATAAGTATTTCAATCAGTTTTCGAGAAAAGCGCCAGTCGAGACAATCGCAACAAACTCAAAACGAGAACCAGTAAATCGCAACAAACGGTACAAAAACATCAAAATAAAATCGAAAGATCCTCCTTGACTGTCTCGACTCGCGCCCCCCGCGCACATTTAAAAACAACTTCTAAAAAACTATACACATGATCACATTAAATTAATATAAATATCACAAAATAAAGGGGGTCTACCAGCCCCCTATCTTGTTCCATCTCACTGACCAATCAGGATCGACGCTTGCAAAACCGCGCCATGTTGCCGCGCTTACACGCGACTGACAAGCTTTGTTGCCGGTTTTCATTAGATCACAGTCAAAAAAGAAGCGCTACGAAACGATTATAAACTCTACTCGATTGTCTACAGGGTGTATCAAAAATTTGAAATATTAAAAAACATTTTTCGTTCCCCATTATTTCAAAAACAGAGAATATAAATGTGGTGTAGAATTTTTTGGGACACCCTGTAGACTCAAACTGTGTGTATGTACTTAATACAATCCAAAAATATTTGATGATAAAATGGTTTGTCTTTTGCTACATTCTAAAAGAAAATATTATCTTTGTACTTAAATGAATGATTTTATGGTGATAAATATACAGGGTGTCGCGTACAACCCTGTACACGAACTTATGAATCAAAAAGGTACGTTTTAAATATGAGAAAGATACTTTTAACGAAGTTTAGCATCGAGTTTATGACCCTTAATAGCAGGTAAGTTTATACAAGGTTGTCAAAATATTCTTGGTTCCCATAGACATTAAAAATATTTTTTTTGCCTCGTAATACCAATTAACCTTCTAAATTTATTTACTGACATCCCTGTATACGTAATTAGAAGCGTTACCAAAACACCGTGTCCCAAAAAAAGGTAAAACATACTGCAAAACACTAAAAAAGTAACGTTAAACAAATTTTAAGGTCCATTTTCCAACCGAAAGTTTACTTACTCTACGATCAACAAGCAATAAAATTGAAAACCCGAGTAAGGAAATGTAAATTCTTCAAAATAAACGAACTTAAAATGAGATCAAAACTTAAAATTATAAACACGAATTACTTGAAAAAAAATGACACTTAAGAGTCGGGTTTTCGGGTTCAGCTAACCGACGGTTAAGAAAATACGATTTATAGCAAAAGAAAAAATATCTGTTTATGGGATTCTTTTTTAGGTTTTTCGGGACTTAAGGCCAATCCTGTACCATCCCCGCTGCCAAAAAACCAACAAAAACGTCCTAAAAGCAGAAAAAAAAAACACATTTCGAACAAAAAATAGATGTCGGGTAGAAATTAACTCAAAAATTCTTAAGAGAAATTTTGTACTTATTTAACGCAAAAAAATGGCATTTTTTTATTGATATTTTTTTGAGAAAAATTTTTATGTCAGCCTTTAAATTTTATCAGCGATTTAAACGAAAACAATCTTTTCCAGATCATGTACAGATGCTTGAAAAAGTAATAAAAATATTTTAATATGGTTAATGATACTATACAGGGTCCAACAAAAGTTGACATACATTTGCAACCAGCAAAAAAAAACAACAACATTGTTGTCCACTACTTTTAAAAATGTCCCAAATTTTTTGCTAGACCCCGTATATTGCTATATGTACAAGGTTTTTTGTGTGGCGAAAAAAAAACTGCCCCCGGGCACACTTTTGTCATAAATATTTGTGTGTTCCCTGTATATGGGCGGTCCAACCTTAAAAATTTATATATACATAAAAATAATATGTTTTAGATTTTTAGTTACATACAGAATAAATTTTGTTTGAAGTATATACAGTGTGGTCACCTCTAAAAATACGTACAGAGTGTCCCAAAAAGTTTTATTTAATCAGAAAGCTTGATTCAATAATTTAAAATTTTCAGGGCTTTATAAAAGCTAAAAACCTTAAATTTTTTACTTTTACATTCATTTTCAAGCTTCCCAGTATAAAATTTGATATTACTAATTTTATTCAATCATAAAATATTATGAAAAACCAATAAAAAAAATTCCATCTCTCGGACTGAACTTTTTGGAACACACTGTATAATAACATGTTCTATAAACAAAAATATAACTTTCAAATAAAAAAAGAAATAAAAACTTTCGTATGGAGAATAAACATGGTTGTTGCGAAACATATACAGAGTATCCTTTATATACAGGGTGGTGTATATCATGGTATTCAACTAGGACATGCTGTATAATTCTCGCTGAACATCTTAATTGTAGAATAAACACAATAATTAATAGTAATCAGTGAAAAAATCATTTTAACGAAAAACGATATATATATGTAAAAAAAAACAAAAGACAAATTACATTGTCATGTAACGATTGACAGTACGTAGCGCGTAGATCAGTTCGGCCTGCATGCGGGATTCCAAGACCATTAAATTGACATGCACCTATAATTAGGAAAACAAACTTTTAAAAAAAACCATCCTTACAATCAAAAATTACGTGTAAAAACACGTTCAAATTTCCTATGACTACTCTAATCTACTAATTATCTTATACATATTCTCTGCATTTAAAAAAAAATACCTAAAAATATCCGAAATTTTTTGTTAACGGTACGTGAGAACTCCAGTTCTTTGACTTTATGTTCTAGATTTGTTTAAAATCACTAAAATAATTTTATAAGAAAAAAGAAACAGGTAAAATTCAGCAAAAAATGATTAAACCCAATCTACAGGTAGAAAGAAAGGGATCTCACTTCTGTTAATAACGTTCAATATATAAATAAAACTGTCTAGTCAAAGCATAGCGGTAACAAACTAATTAGAAATGCTCACGACAAAAATAAATTAAATTTTCAACCCCGTTAATGTTATTAATGTCGAAAATTTAAATAGTAATCTTTTTCGAAAACTGAAAAAAATTCTTTACACATTTTAATTAAATAGTTACTCTTAATTTACGGTGAATTTTAGCTGCCTAAAATATTTTAGTTCCGTTAAAATAACCTGCCAAAACTGTGATATATGTTTTTATTTTCTTATTTATAAAATGGAATTTGCGTTGAATATTGTAATATTATTTAAATAATTTGTTTATCATACTATTTCACCTCCGTTACTGATAAAAAAATTTTGATAAAAATGTTATTCTTCTAACTTTTCTAATCGAAAAGCAAAAATTATTTCACAAGAGTAAATTAAATGTCATTACTGTTAAAAAATTTATTAATAATATTTTTTTAAAACTGAAAAAATTTTAATATTTATTGTTATTATGTTACTCATAACGTAGAATTTGAAATTAATATTGTAATAAATATTTTAATATTATTTAAAGAATTTTTTTAATTTACGGTTTCACTTCCGTTATCGATTACTAATTAACTGCAAAAAAAAATCGATATAAAATGTTGATTTTCAAAATGACGATGACCATAATCGAAGAGGAAAGATTATAATCATGAATCTTTTACTTTTAATTCCTCAATCTTCCTAAACGTGTCCCAAAATGATTAAAATAATTTACACCAAAAAAAGGAACAGGTAAAATTGAGCTAAAATTTACAAACACCAATTGAGTTCTAGTCTTCACTTCCTAAACTTTCTGTACGTAAAAAGAAACAAAAAATGTATCTTTATCAAGCAAATTTTTTCACTACTGTTAATAACCCTCAAAAGACAAGGAAAATAAATAAAATTATTTAATACGCTTAATAAATTATTTAGACAAATTATAGTAGCAACCAACTAATTGGGAACACTCACGACAAGAGTAAATTAAATTTTTTATTAATAATATTTTTCTAAAACTGAAAAAATTTTAATACTAATTTTTATTATCTTACTCATAACGTAGAATTTGAAATTAACATTGTAATAAATATTTTAATATTATTTAAAGTTTTTTTTTTAATATACGGTTTCACTTCCGTTATCGATTACTAATTAACAGAAAAAAAAATCGATATAAAATGTCGATTTTCAGAATGACGATGATAATAATCGAAGAGGAAAAATTATAATCACGAATTTTTTACTTTTAATTCGCCAATCTACCTAAACGTGTCCCAAAATGATTAAAATAATTTACACCAAAAAAAGGAACAGGTAAAATTGAGTTAAAATTTACAAACACCAATTTGGTTTTAGTGTTCACTTCCTAAACTTTCTGTACGTAAAAAGAAACAAAAAGTGTATATTTATCAAGAAAATTTTTTCACTACTGTTAATAACCCTCAAAAGGCAAGGAAAATAAATAAAATTATTTAATACGCTTAATTAATTATTTAGACAAATTATAGTAGCAACCAACTAATTGGGAACACTCACGACAAGAGTAAATTAAATTTCATTACTGTTAAAAATTTTATTAATAATAATTTTCTAAAACTGAAAAAATTTTAATACTTATTTTTATTATCTTACTCATAACGTAGAATTTGAAATTAATATTGTAATAAATATTTTAAAATTACCTAAATAATTTTGTTAATTTACGGTTTCACTTCCGTTATCGATTAATAATTAATTGAAAAAAATTATCGATATAAAATGTCGATTTTCAGAATGACGATGATCATAATCGAAGAGAAAAAATTATAATCATGAATCTTTTACTTTCAATTCCTCAATCTTCCTAAACGTGTCCCAAAATGATTAATTATTATATATCTAATTAATTGTATGGTCAAAGTATCGTGGTAACGAACTAATTAAATACATTAGCAACAAAAATAAATTAAATTCTCAACTCCGTTAACATCGCTACTGTAATTATTTTTATTTATTATCTCACTCCTGACTGAACATTTGTAATCAATATTTTAGTATCGTTCAAATAATTGGTTTAACATACTTTTTCACCTCCGTTATAGATAAAAAATCAATTAAGCTATTATTCCGTCTTACCTTTTCACTATGCTTGAACTCCCTCATCACCCGATCGTATTCCTTTTTGGTAACCCTTTCCGGGTAACAACAAGCTGTCTTTATGAAACTCTTCAGTGACTTTTCGACTAGAGCGTTGATTTCCCCGTAATCGTAGTCGTCGTGACGTATACCCAGAAGAGCCTGAAAAAAAAAAGAGTTAATTATTAATAACAAACTGTTAAAATATTTTAAAAACAATTTTTACCTGAATATAATTCCAAATAGCTCTCCTAAATCTCGACGTATCGACATCGATTCTGCCGCCCATTGTATAATACGTCAAATTATAGGCAGTCCTAAATTTTGAGTCCAGTAGAGTACCTACTTCATTATATAATCTGAAAGATAAAGAGAAGATATTTATTAATACGCTAAACAAGTGATATGAAAAATATTTGACCTCCGCGCTGACCAGATTTTGAACCCGATAAACTTTCTCGATAGATTTAATTATATATGCATATTTATGCTTGCCTATTCACTGTAGAATAGCCGTGATCATCCCATGAATAATCTTGTACCCTAAAGGTGTGTATGTCACTTTCAGCCCTCTTAGCAAAGTCTTGGTATTGAAAAGTGGGGTCTTCTACGAAGTAGCTTATGTCAGCAGGGGTTTCTTGGGGTTCGGGGCCTACCACACCTAATTCTGCCGATTGAACCTAGAAAATTTAAGTAAAAGTTAAAAAGAAGTTTGATCTTTTTAGGACACAAAATTACCTCGATATTTTCAAACCTCTTCGCCAACTCCACGGGAGTGCATTCTTCGGTTTGTTCTGACAATGTCTTCATTCGTTGCATAAGGGTCGTAATTCCTACTTCAGGTTCCGTTGGGGAGGGGGGACACGCACCTACACTATCTAGCCAGTCTTCTACAAAAACAAATTATTTTTAGAATCATCATCGAAACGTTGCGACAATTCTAAAAATCAAGACAATTATATGTTGATAGAAACAGCCACGCACCTTGTTTACTACCAACGGGGCTCCCATCCTTATTAGCTCCTTGGCTTGTCACAATTGAATCTCCTCGTAGAGGAGAACTTCCCCCGACCGCATTCTGACCTCCACAGGGATATTCGTAACCTCCCGCCTGGTCCAGTTCCTGATTCACACCACACGAAAATACGAACGAACACAACGAATGAAAATGGGTCAATATAACGATGGCGTGCACCACCTCGGCCAGGGACCAAGAGTCTTTTCCACACTTGGTTAGTTTCTGCAAAAAAAGGAAAACGGTTTCATAATTGTCACTTCGTGGTAGCTGCGGGTACTGTAAAGTAGCAAGTAAAATTACTTTCCTTACCTCAATATGAGAAGTTTTTAGTAACCATGGCCTGTGCGCCAATATCTTGTTAATATCATAGAGGTTCCTCAATTTTTGAGGGATACATTTCAGTCCTCGCAACCAGTTCTGTTCGCCGCCTTGGAGTAAGAATTCCTGTTTTTGTAAAGCGATCAGGTAACTGCACTGATGTCTACCAGCAGCCTGAAAATTTTAGTTAGAACGGATAGTTTTTTTAAAATTAAAAATAAGTAGTTTCTTTAATAGTCACTCTTAATTTATTCATTTACCTATTTTAACTACATATTTTCACCTATACAGGGTGTCCCATATATATAGGTAAATTGTTAAATAAGATCAAATTAGAAAATTTGCTTATTCTTTATCTTATTTTTCGGACACTCTGTATTATTGGTTATCAAAATATTATAAAAATCTAATAAAGAGACCCATTTCTATAAGAAATCCAACCCAAATTAAATAAAAAATGTTTCCTTATAGCAAAAATTGATATTATTTTAGGGCCTGTAAAAGTCATTTTTGACACTGAAATTTTCAAAATTTTCCTACGTACAGAGTGAGTCAACGATTGGATGAAGTAAGTTTGTGCCTTTTCGGTGAAATTAACAAAGAAACTATATTTGTTGTTTGATACAGTTTATTTTTACGCAGATTTTAAAAATATTTAGGACTCTACAGGGTGAGCCAAAAAACTAGGACAGCATAAAGTTGTATTTTTTTAAATAGAACACCCTATATACGAATCGTATTTTCGATTTAGCTTATAATTTTAAATCTTTTTTATTAAGGGTTTACTATAACAAAACTTTATAGTTTCTGAGATAATTAAGTTTAAAGAAAAAAAGTCACATTTTCAAGCATCAATTCAATCCTAAATAACGTTTTCAATTTTGTGACAAATATATTCAAATTTGGAATTTAGCAAGGCCAAGGACAAGTTAACATAATTTTTACCTAATATTTGCAATAAAAGCTACAGGGTGTTGAACACATCGGCTCAAATTTGAAAAAGTTTAAATGAATAAATATCTTTTTTTTTAATGGTTTTTTAAATGTTATTTAATAGAGTAATAAAAACCCTAAAAGTTTTGTTCAATATATCCTATACCTATTTATAATAGTTTTTGAGATATTTCAGTTTTTCTTATTTTCCATACTTTTTTACAGAAATAATCTTCATTATCATAGTAGCCATGGCAAAAACAATGTAAAAGAACGTTTTTCTGTGTGTCAAATTTATAACCGCAATCGCTTCTTTTGGTTTTTATGTAGTGTAGTTTGGTTTTTTTTTGCATTCATCTTATATTGTAAAATGAATTTTCCAAAGAATGAGTTAATAGATATGATTTATACAATAGGAGAGGCTCAAAAAAATTGCCTTCTTGCTCAAAGAATTTACAAAATCAAGTATCCTGATCGACGCCAGCCTAATACCCATACTTTTCAAAACTTAATGCAAAGATTTGATTCTTCTGGTACTGTTGATTATCCAAAACGTAAAGTGGTCAACAAACCAGAAGAAAAAGAACTACAAGTATTATTAAATGTTCAGGAAAATCCTTATATTGGTAGCCGTCAGTTAGCAGCATTATGTGAAACATCACAATCCACCGCTAATCGTACTACCAAGAAATATAGGTATCATCCATATCACATGGAATTACACCAAGAATTGCATGGACAGGATTTTGAAAGTCGTGTAAACTTTTGTCGTACAATAAATGCGGAGATTCAATTAAATCCAAATTTATTATGCAAGGTAATGTTTAGTGATGAAGCTACTTTTAGAAGTAACGGTGCCGTAAATAGACGCAACATGCATTATTATGCCACAGAAAACCCATTTTGGATTAGAGAGGTGCAACATCAAAACCACTGGTCATTAAATGTTTGGTGTGGTATTCATCATAATCGAATTATTGGACCCCACTTTTTTAATGAACCACTAAATGGCCATAGTTACCTGAACTTTCTACAAGAAGAACTACCCCAACTGCTTCAAGGTCTCGTTAGGGATGAGCTCGACAGTATGTGGTTCCAGCACGATGGTGCGCCTCCGCATTACCATCGTGAAGTTTTTGAGTTTTTGGACCAACGATATCCGCAAAAATGGATTGGACGTGGGGGTTTCATTGAGTGGCCACCAAGGTCTTGCGACATTACCCCATTAGATTTCTTCCTATGGGGTTATATTAAAAATAAGGTGTATGTTAATCCACCAACAACAGTGGAAGATATGCGAAACAGGATTAGGGATACCTGTAGAACAATAACGCCACTCATTTTGTCCAGGGTCCGAGAAAATCTGCAAAAAAGACTAAATTTGTGCATTGCACAAGAGGGTCGTTTATTCGAACACTTATTAAAAAGAAATAATTAATCTCAGTATTTAATAGGTAATTTTTTTGTTTCAATTTAGTATAAAAGTAAATATGTATTTGCCTTGTCGTTATTGTTGTGTTAATTTTTTCACATTATGTTTAATTAAACTATTGCCGTTGTAATATAACGAATAATGTATTTCATCATATTTAACCACATTCTGTTTGTTTCTGTAGTTTCTTTTTATTATTTTACATGGCTACTATGATAATGAAGACTATTTCTGTAAAAAAGTATGGAAAATAAGAAAAACTGAAATATCTCAAAAACTATTATAAATAGGTATAGGATATATTGAACAAAACTTTTAGGGTTTTTGGCCTTGCTAAATTCCAAATTTGAATATATTTGTCACAAAATTGAAAACGTTATTTAGGATTGAATTGATGCTTGAAAATGTGACTTTTTTTCTTTTAACTTAATTATCTCAGAAACTATAAAGTTTTGTTATAGTAAACCCTTAACAGAAAAGATTTAAAATTATAAGCTAAATCGAAAATACGATTCGTATATAGGGTGTTCTATTTAAAAAAATACAACTTTATACTGTCCTAGTTTTTTGGCTCACTCTGTAGAGTCCTAAATATTTTTAAAATCTGCGTAAAAATAAACTGTATCAAACAATAAATATAGTTTCTTTGTTAATTTCACCGAAAAGGCACAAACCTACTTCATCCAATCGTTGACTCACCCTGTATATAGATCGAATTGGTTTCTGCTGAGACACCCTGTATAGACACACCGTGTTAAACAGTTGCTAACACCTGTTTTTATTATAGATTTCACGGCATATTAAGTTCTCATTCGTCTAGCATAAAAATATTTTATTCAAATAAAGCAACTATATTGCTTCATAACATATTATCTATTTATAAAACTTGTTAATAACTTGTTAAAATATAATTCGAGAATGACACAAATAAGCAAACAGTTTGCACCATTGTGTGCGGTAGCACGAAGCCCCCATAGACACACATTATTTCCACACAGGTTTTATCATTTGATTTTTTCATTTTCGTGCGGTGATTAAACAACAATATATTGTAATAAAAATGGAAATTAACCAGACAATATTAATCCTAATAACCTCGTGAACAAATCACATAAAATTAAAACAGTCTGTCTGGATTCGACGAGGTATCACAATGTTTTTTCGTGTTCAGAAATATTTACATTATCAATGTATGCTTTTCCATTATTTTAATACGAATTTGTCAAAATTAGAAATCAAAAAATATTGTAATGGATGTGCAATTTTTACTTGTAAATTAGTACTAAACATTCAAGAATTTCCCCGCATGTTTTTATAACAACAACTCCTAGAATAAAAGGACATAGCACTGATTTGTGACGTCATCACTAGGCGATAGTTAAATCAACACATTATTATTGAAAAAACACTATTTTAGCTGTTTTATTATAGATTGTATAGATAAATATATTTAAGTGAGTATTAATATAAATGATATAAATAATCACCTAATATTAAACAACAAAATCCTAAGATACTGTGTATTCTCAGATTGCGAAATTTTTCAGAGATTTATTGAGAACATTTTTCCGCATTTTAGCACTGATTTAAGGGATCTTACGTAATATAACCGTAGTCCTTATTTAGAGAAGTTATTGGTTTATCCAAGTGAAGTTAATTATCAAAAAATGCTTTGTTGGCATCCTCAAAAGACCCCTGGAGAAGGTTGTATTCGTTTAATAATATAAAAACTTACCATAATAGCAATAAAATGTCTATAATTAAACGGTAGAGGTCCGTCTCCACGAAGAATGAAATTCTGGGTTTGGAGGAACTTTTCCAAGTATGAGGGGTGATATCCCATGACCTGGGAGACATGATCGAGTCTGTTGTTTTGAAGAAAGGCGTCGACAAATAAGGTGTGGGTCTGAAAAAAAAGAATATATTTGTAAACATTTATTTTTTTGGAATTAAAAGGTTATATAAGTTTTGTGGACGACAATATATACATACATTTTTCACAAAATAAGCCACATAATCGTTTTCTGTACCATTTTATGTTTTTTGAATAGACGTTCTAATGTATTTAGTTGCCTATGGCATTAGAAACGTCAGATAATTCATTTAATGTCAGTTTAGTCTAAAAAGTCTGTTGCTATAATAGCAGTATTATTTTTTGTAACGGTGAAACTTCATTTATTGAATTGAATTATTTGAATATTGTTGTGTTATTGCTTTGTCAAAATGAAGATTTATCCAAAGGAAGAGCGTATTTATATGATTTTTATCCTTGTAGAATGTCATTAAAATTTTTTATTGGCTTCTCGAGTCTATGTTCAAAGGTTTCCTGAAAGAAACCTTCCTAAACCAGCCGTTTCTGTACGACTATCCAACCAGTTTCGGGAAAGTGTAAGTGTCAGTTATAAAAAACTTGTTATAAGAAAACCTATCACTGAGGATGAAGAAAATGTTTTTACTGTACTTGGTTCAGTGATTGAAAATCTCAATATTAGTCAGAATCATATATCCGAAAATACTAACATTAGCTAAGCAAATGTTTCAAGGATTCTTACACAAATACAGATTTTATCCTTATAAAATCCAGCTTTCTCAAGAGCTTCACGGAAATGATTTTGACAACCGAATTGAATTCTGCTTGTGGGTGTTAGATAAAGTGACAGAAAATGAACACTTTTTTGAGAATGTGTTGTTTAGTGATGATTGTACTTTTCATAACAATGGTTTCGTGAATAGACACAGCTTCCATTACTATTCTGATTTAAATTCTCACGAATACAGAGTTATGAGAAACCAGAATAGATGATCGGTCAATGTGTGGGGAGGAATATTGGGTCCATATTTAATTGGACCCTACTTTTTTAAAGGACCTTTAAATGGTTTGATGTTTCGCGATTTTCTTTTACACCAACTTCCAGCGTTATTAGAAGATGTCGTTTTAAATATTAGACTTCTTTTTATGGGGATATATACAAGGAATTGTCTCCAATGAGCCCCCGACAACACCACAAGATATGAAAATACACGTAAGAGATGCTTTTCAAACTGTAACCCCGTAAATGTCGTCCAGAGTTAGCACTGGTTTCGAAAAAAGAATATGTAAGTGTTTGGAAATGGATGGTCGACATTTTGAACATCTACTATAAATTTTTTGCTTCTGTTCTGTGCTATTGTCAATATGTTATTACCATTATTGCTGTTATAGCCTGTTGGACGACTATAAATCACAAAATGGTGCAGAAAACGATTATTTGGCGTATTCTGTGAAAAGGCGAAAACTTAGCTATAGAACACTCTTATACCATCCGATAGGTATTTAAAAGGTACATTTTCTGGTAAGTCAAAAAGTATAGCGTTCTATTTAAATTAATCAAGTTTTAACCCCCTAAAGTCCTTATTTAATTAGTTTTAATTTTTGGACACCCTGTATAATATAGCAAGTTTATTATAATTTGGATATATATATATATATATATATATATATATATATATATATATATATATATATATATATATATATATATAATGAATGCACTTATATGAATTTTATAATTTCACTTTATTTCTGCTAATATATTAAAAGACCTAGATAAATTAAAACGAAGAAAGTTTTTTGTCTGTGCACAGTATCTAGGTTAGGAATAAGAAACTCGGATTTTCACATCGACTTTATTATCCTAGTAAACATCCTAAAATATTGTTAATTGAACTATGTTTTGTGAGGATAAAACCATATTAATCCAGGACAAGGAAGACGGCATTTGTTCTTCCATCCATCGCAAATATAAATACGAAAAAATGGGTTTTTGTGGGCAAGATTCAAGTACCAAGAATATTTGTTATTTTATAACCTGGGAAGATTTATTTAGTGGATCTTTTAAGGTTGTTTTCCTTATGTAAACCCTTAAGCCACTTCTACTTCAAGTGCCTTCTCCATTGCGGAGGTTGGCAATCATAATAGCTATTTTCATTTTTGAGGCAGTTGCTCTAAAGAGTTCCTTTGAAATGCATCCAAACCATTCCCTTAGGTTTTTTAGCCATGAAATTCGTCGTCGTCCTACGCCTCTTCTGCCACTTATTTTGCCTTGTATTATGAGCCGTAAGATGCTGTACTTTTCTCCCCGCATAATGTGTCCGAAATATTGCAGTTTTCTCTCTTTTACTGTTATCTCGACTACCTTTTCTTTCCCCATTCTTCTCAATACTTCGGCGTTCGTAACTCGATCCACCCACGAAATCTTCTGAATTCTTCTATAGGTCCACATTTCAAAAGAGTTAAGTCTTCTCATTGCCTCTCGATTCAGTGTCCATGCTTCCATTCCATAATATAGAACGCTGTATACGTAACATTTAGTCAGTCGTATTTTCAGGGCTAACGTTAGATCTTTGCTGCAGATAACCTTTTTCATTCTAATAAAGTTGGCACGTGCTTTCTCGATTCTGGTTTTTATTTCGACGGTATAGTCATTATTTTCTGTTATTAGGGTTCCCAAGTAAGTGTACTTCTTAACTCTTTCTATGTGTTGGCCTCCTACCATTAGGGTTTCATTATTATTGGTGTTGTTTTTACTAATTATCATGAACTTGGTCTTTTTCGTGTTAAGAGAGAGTCCATATTTTCCACTAACTCTTAATATTTTATTTATTATTTTTTCTAGGTCTTTCAAACTATCAGTTATTATTGCGGTGTCATCTGCATACCTAATAATGTTGATTACTTTTATCCCTGCTGTTTCAGATTCAAGACTCTTCAACATGACCTCTTCAGAATAAGCGTTAAATAGTAAAGGTGACAATATACACCCTTGTCTGACTCCCCTTTGTATTTCTACATCTCCGGATATTTCCTGTCCAATTTTTACTGCCGCTCGCTGATTGTAATATAGATTTCATATTAACCTTAAATCTCTTTCATCCAAATTTTTGCTTCTGAGAATCTCTATCAGTTTGTCATGTTTGACCTTATCAAAAGCTTTGTTGTAATCTATGAAGCAGATATACAGGTACTGATTGATATCCAAGCATCTTTGAGTAAGCACATTAAAAGCAAATAACGCTTCTCTTGTACCCACCACGTTCCGGAAGCCAAACTGTGTGTCACTAATATCCAGCTCCAATTTGGAATGTATTCTAGCGTGTACAATTTTTAAAAGGGTTTTCAAAGTATGTGACATGAGACTGATTGTTCGATAGTCACTGCATTCTTTTGAATTTGCTTTCTTTGGTAAACGTATGAATGTTGATGTTAACATTTCTCGGGGGATGGTTCCTGTCGTGTAAATTGTATTAAATAATCTCACCAATAAATCCAAATTTTTGTCATTGATCAGCTTCAACAACTCACCTGGCATTTCATCTGGACCAACAGCTTTATTAGTTTTTATCGATCTTAATGCATAAATGACCTCTGCTTTAGTAATTTCAGGCCCCATGTCACCACTCAGACTGTTTATAGAAGAATTTTCGTGTCTTTGATCTTCAAATAGTTTTTCTATGTATTCTTTCCACCTGCATAATTTTTGTTGTGTTCCCATAATAATGTTTAAGCCACTACAAAGCCAATAATCATCGATAAAATAAGAATAAAGTAGCAACGCATGAGTTAATCGTTCAATGGCAAACGTTTCAAAAATGATTATTGCAAGAGAACCCACCGTACAAAGGTCTGAGATTTCACAACAAACTCTCAAGGATTAATTAACCTATTTGTTATTAAAAAAAAATGGAAAAAACAATAAAATCAAAACAAGATAAAATTTAACATAAAATATATGTTTTCCACCTTGCTAGCTTAAATATCAAAAGTTGAGAATAGCAATAAACCTCGTAATATTGTCGAATTTGTAAAAATCTTGTTTTCATGTAGCGAGAAAGAAGGTTGCCATATCGAACGAGTTATATAACTTTACAAGAATGGTAGAATTTAACAACACCTACGGTTGTTATTTATATTGTTGGCCTCCTCGATCTCCAGACATTGTGTCCATGGGCTAATTTTAAATGTTATTATTATTCGGTCAGACGATAAAGCTAAATTAAATGCATGTGCTGGAGAGGTTGGTTTATCTTCCTCAAATTTATTGGCGTAGAAAAATTCGATTTTTCATGTTTTAGGAGGGTCAATTTAATCATATTTATAAAACGTATTTTATTATCGAGTATGAATACCAGCGTAAATTATATTAATTGAATTACATATATGCAATTTATGAAGACGAAAAAGAAAAATAATTCCGTAAAAATCAGGGGGGTACGTTTTTTTTTTTTGTTCACACACCGCATGTCTATGGTAGTGATAACAAAATAATATAAACTCCATAAAATGCATAGTGAATTTTTAAATTAACAATAAATTTTTTTTTAACGTCAGTGGATGTACCCCTTTAAAATAAATTGTTAGCGTTATAATTGTTGAACTATGAATTTTTGGCAGATACCTAAGACACTTTTAAAGCTTCTCTTAAAATCCCTGAGTGCTGGTTAGCTTTGAAAATCCATAGTGAATTTTTAAATTAACAATAAAATTTTTTTTAACGTCAGTGGATGTACCCTTTTAAAATAAATTGTTAGCGTTATAATTGTTGAACTATGAATTTTTGGCAGATACCTAAGACACTTTTAAAGCTTCTCTTAAAATCCCTGAGTGCTGGTTAGCTTTGAAAATCCATAGTGAATTTTTAAATTAACAATAAATTTTTTTTTAACGTCAGTGGATGTACCCTTTTAAAATAAATTGTTAGCGTTATAATTGTTGAACTATGAATTTTTGGCAGATACCTAAGACACTTTTAAAGCTTCTCTTAAAATCCCTGAGTGCTGGTTAGCTTTGAAAATCTATAGTGAATTTTTAAATTAACAATAAATTTTTTTTTAACGTCAGTGGATGTACCGTTTTAAAATAAATTGTTAGCGTTATAATTGTTGAACTATGAATTTTTGGCAGATACCTAAGACACTTTTAAAGCTTCTCTTAAAATCCCTGAGTGCTGGTTAGCTTTGAAAATCCATAGTGAATTTTTAAATTAACAATAAAAATTTTTTTTAACGTCAGTGGATGTACCGTTTTAAAATAAATTGTTAGCGTTATAATTGTTGAACTATGAATTTTTGGCAGATACCTAAGACACTTTTAAAGATTCTCTTAAAATCCCTGAGTGCTGGTTAGCTTTGAAAATCCATAGTGAATTTTTAAATTAACAATAAATTTTTTTTTAACGTCAGTGGATGTACCCTTTTAAAATAAATTGTTAGCGTTATAATTGTTGAACTATGAATTTTTGGCAGATACCTAAGACACTTTTAAAGCTTCTCTTAAAATCCCTGAGTGCTGGTTAGCTTTGAAAATCCATAGTGAATTTTTAAATAAACAATAAATTTTTTTTTAACGTCAGTGGATGTACCCTTTTAAAATAAATTGTTAGCGTTATAATTGTTGAACTATGAATTTTTGGCAGATACCTAAGACACTTTTAAAGCTTCTATTAAAATCCCTGAGTGCTGGTTAGCTTTGAAAATCCATAGTGAATTTTTAAATTAACAATAAATTTTTTTTTTAACGTCAGTGGATGTACCCTTTTAAAATAAATTGTTAGCGTTATAATTGTTGAACTATGAATTTTTGGCAGATACCTAAGACACTTTTAAAGCTTCTCTTAAAATCCCTGAGTGCTGGTTAGCTTTGAAAATCCATAGTGAATTTTTAAATTAACAATAAATTTTTTTTTAACGTCAGTGGATGTACCCTTTTAAAATAAATTGTTAGCGTTATAATTGTTGAACTATGAATTTTTGGCAGATACCTAAGACACTTTTAAAGCTTCTCTTAAAATCCCTGAGTGCTGGTTAGCTTTGAAAATCCATAGTGAATTTTTAAATTAACAATAATTTTTTTTTTAACGTCAGTGGATGTACCCTTTTAAAATAAATTGTTAGCGTTATAATTGTTGAACTATGAATTTTTGGCAGATACCTAAGACACTTTTAAAGCTTCTCTTAAAATCCCTGAGTGCTGGTTAGCTTTGAAAATCCATAGTGAATTTTTAAATTAACAATAAAATTTTTCTTTTAACGTCAGTGGATGTACCCCTTTAAAATAAATTGTTAGCGTTATAATTGTTGAACTATGAATTTTTGGCAGATACCTAAGACACTTTTAAAGCTTCTCTTAAAATCCCTGAGTGCTGGTTAGCTTTGAAAATCCATAGTGAATTTTTAAATTAACAATAATTTTTTTTTTAACGTCAGTGGATGTACCCTTTTAAAATAAATTGTTAGCGTTATAATTGTTGAACTATGAATTTTTGGCAGATACCTAAGACACTTTTAAAGCTTCTCTTAAAATCCCTGAGTGCTGGTTAGCTTTGAAAATCCATAGTGAATTTTTAAATTAACAATAAAATTTTTCTTTTAACGTCAGTGGATGTACCCCTTTAAAATAAATTGTTAGCGTTATAATTGTTGAACTATGAATTTTTGGCAGATACCTAAGACACTTTTAAAGCTTCTCTTAAAATCCCTGAGTGCTGGTTAGCTTTGAAAATCCATAGTGAATTTTTAAATTAACAATAAATTTTTTTTTAACGTCAGTGGATGTACCCTTTTAAAATAAATTGTTAGCGTTATAATTGTTGAACTATGAATTTTTGGCAGATACCTAAGACACTTTTAAAGCTTCTCTTAAAATCCCTGAGTGCTGGTTAGCTTTGAAAATCCATAGTGAATTTTTAAATTAACAATAAATTTTTTTTTAACGTCAGTGGATGTACCCTTTTAAAATAAATTGTTAGCGTTATAATTGTTGAACTATGAATTTTTGGCAGATACCTAAGACACTTTTAAAGCTTCTATTAAAATCCCTGAGTGCTGGTTAGCTTTGAAAATCCATAGTGAATTTTTAAATTAACAATAAATTTTTTTTTTAACGTCAGTGGATGTACCCTTTTAAAATAAATTGTTAGCGTTATAATTGTTGAACTATGAATTTTTGGCAGATACCTAAGACACTTTTAAAGCTTCTCTTAAAATCCCTGAGTGCTGGTTAGCTTTGAAAATCCATAGTGAATTTTTAAATTAACAATAAATTTTTTTTTAACGTCAGTGGATGTACCCTTTTAAAATAAATTGTTAGCGTTATAATTGTTGAACTATGAATTTTTGGCAGATACCTAAGACACTTTTAAAGCTTCTCTTAAAATCCCTGAGTGCTGGTTAGCTTTGAAAATCCATAGTGAATTTTTAAATTAACAATAATTTTTTTTTTAACGTCAGTGGATGTACCCTTTTAAAATAAATTGTTAGCGTTATAATTGTTGAACTATGAATTTTTGGCAGATACCTAAGACACTTTTAAAGCTTCTCTTAAAATCCCTGAGTGCTGGTTAGCTTTGAAAATCCATAGTGAATTTTTAAATTAACAATAAAATTTTTCTTTTAACGTCAGTGGATGTACCCCTTTAAAATAAATTGTTAGCGTTATAATTGTTGAACTATGAATTTTTGGCAGATACCTAAGACACTTTTAAAGCTTCTCTTAAAATCCCTGAGTGCTGGTTAGCTTTGAAAATCCATAGTGAATTTTTAAATTAACAATAAAATTTTTTTTAACGTCAGTGGATGTACACCTTTAAAATAAATTGTTGGCGTTATAATTGTTGAACTATGAATTTTTTACAGATACCTAAGACACTTTTAAAGCTTCTCTTAAAATTTCTGAGTGCTGGATGGCCTTAAAAATGCATAGTGAATTTTAAAATAACAAGAAAATTTCTTTTCTTAACGTAATTGGATGAACACCCTTAAAATAAATTGTTGGCGTTATAATTGTTGAACTAGTAATAGTACTAAACTGACTAAAAGAAATGCGTTTTTCATAAAACCGTTTAAAATTTTACATCATTTTTAATCCAGAATTTAATTTAAATCAGAATTTTCACCTGCTTTTGCAACTCAGTCACTGGATTTATCATTTTTTGTCCGTCACAGCGAGATGTACCACTTCATTTAACCGATTATGACATTTAGAACATCGTTCCTTATAGATATAAATAAATTTAAAGCACTTTAACTGCGGTGGATGGTGAAATGTTGCATAATTTGCGAAAACAAAAAACAAGTTTTTTCAGATAAGTGTCGAATAATTTCAAGGGCATCTTTTGGCGATGATAATAAAACATAAAATTGATAGAGTTGAGTTTTATATATTTTTTAATTCTTATTTTTTGTTTCCAGTTCTCATGTCTTCGAAATTTCTAGCGTTTTCTAAAGAAATGATTCCCAAGTTCTTATAGACCGTTGCCCCTTTTGCAAGAAATAATTACTCATCTTTATATTATTTATTATGATTAATGAAAATTTGAGTCGTCAATACCACGAAACTAGCAGGAATTTTTTAACCTAAATTTTGTGTAAAGTTACCTAAATGTTGTGAAATATTACTGGTGTATTTTCTCCATTTGTCTTTCATCCCAAAATTCTACAGAAAAACTAAGAATCAGTAAAAATTAGAACATAAACAAAACTAACCTATTTCCAAAATAACTACGGTTTTTATATAAACATTTAAAAAATTTGAATGATAAATATTGTTGAATAAAATTGAAATAAACAGGGTGTAAAAAAGTAGTGTAAGGTTTGTTTGAAGGTTATAGACAACGATGTTTTCGTTAAGTAGTAGAAATATGTTGGACTTTCATTATCTTTATTTTTTTGTTAAATAATACAACGTTTTTCCTAGTCGCTTTCAAACTAAACTGAATAAATTCTTAACCTATGGGTGAGTCAACGATTGAATGAAGTAGGTTTGTGCCTTTTCGGTGAAATTAACAAAGAAACTATATTTATTGTTTGATACAGTTTATTTTTACGCAGATTTTAAAAATATTTAGAACTCTACAGGGTGAGCCAAAAAACTAGGACAGCATAAAGTTGTATTTTTTTAAATAGAACACCCTATATACGAATCGTATTTTCGATTTAGCTTATAATTTTAAATCTTTTTTATTAAGGGTTTACTATAACAAAACTTTATAGTTTCTGAGATAATTAAGTTTAAAGAAAAAAAGTCACATTTTCAAGCATCAATTCAATCCTAAATAACGTTTTCAATTTTGGGACAAATATATTCAAATTTGGAATTCAGCAAGGCCAAGGACAAGTTAACATAATTTTTACCTAATATTTGCAATAAAAGCTACAGGGTGTTGAACACATCGGCTCAAATTTGAACAAGTTTAAATGAATAAATATCTTTTTTTTTTAAATATATATTTTCATGTTATTTAATAGAGTAATAAAAACCCTAAAAGTTTTGTTCAATATATCCTATACCTATTTATAATAGTTTTTGAGATATTTCAGTTTTTCTTATTTTCCATATTTTTTACAGAAATAGTCTTCATTATCATAGTAACCATGGCAAAAACAATGTAAAAGAACATTTTTCTGTGTGTCAAATTTATAATCGCAATCGCTTCTTTTAGTTTTTATGTAGTGTAGTTTGGTTTTTTTTGCATTCATCTTATATTGTAAAATGAATTTTCCAAAGCATGAGTTAATAGATATGATTTATACAATAGGAGAGACTCAAAAAAATTGCCTTCTTGCTCAAAGAATTTACAAAATGAAGTATCCTGATCGACGCCAGCCTAATACCCATACTTTTCAAAACTTAATGCAAAGATTTGATTCTTCTGGTACTGTTGATTATCCAAAACGTAAAGTGGTCAACAAACTAGTAACTAATGAAGAAAAAGAACTACAAGTATTGTTAAATGTTCAGGAAAATCCTTATATTGGTAGCCGTCAGTTAGCAGCATTATGTGAAACATCACAATCCACCGCTAATCGTACTACCAAGAAATATAGGTATCATCCATATCACATGGAATTACACCAAGAATTGCATGGACAGAATTTTGAAAGTCGTGTAAAATTTTGTCGTACAATAAATGCGGAGATTCAATTAAATCCAAATTTATTATGCAAGGTAATGTTTAGTGATGAAGCTACTTTTAGAAGTAACGGTGCCGTAAATAGACGCAACATGCATTATTATGCCACAGAAAACCCATTTTGGATTAGAGAGGTGCAACATCAAAACCACTGGTCATTAAATGTTTGGTGTGGTATTCATCATAATCGAATTATTGGACCCCACTTTTTTAATGAACCACTAAATGGCCATAGTTACCTGAACTTTCTACAAGAAGAACCACCCCAACTGCTTCAAGGTCTCGATAGGGATGAGCTCGACAGTATGTGGTTCCAGCACGATGGTGCGCCTCCGCATTACCATCGTGAAGTTCGTGCGTTTTTGGACCAACGATATCCGCGAAAATGGATTGGACGTGGGGGTTTCATTGAGTGGCCACCAAGGTCTTGCGACATCACCCCATTAGATTTCTTCCTATGGGGTTATATTAAAAATAAGGTGTATGTTAATCCACCAAGAACAGTGGAAGATATGCGAAACAGGATTAGGGATACATGTAGAACAATAACGCCACTAATTTTGTCCAGGGTCCGAGAAAATCTGCAAAAAGACTAAATTTGTGCATTGCACAAGAGGGTCGTTTATTCGAACACTTTTTAAAAAGAAATAATTAATCTCAGTATTTAATAGTTAATTTTTTTGTTTCAATTTAGTATAAAAGTAAATATGTATTTGCCATGTCGTTATTGTTGTGTTAATTTTTTCACATTATGTTTAATTAAACTATTGCCGTTGTAATATAACGAATAATGTATTTCATCATATTTAACCACATTCTGTTTGTTTCTGTAGTTTCTTTTTATTATTTTACATGGCTACTATGATAATGAAGACTATTTCTGTAAAAAAGTATGTAAAATAAGAAAAACTGAAATATCTCAAAAACTATTATAAATAGGTATAGGATATATTGAACAAAACTTTTAGGGTTTTTATTACTCTGTTAAATAACATGAAAATATACAGGGTGTACCACTTAAAAAAAGATATTTATTCCCTTAAACTTGTTCAAATTTGAGCCGACGTGTTCAACACTCTGTAGCTTTTATTGCAAATATTAGATAAAAATTATGTTAACTTGTCCTTGGCCTTGCTAAATTCCAAATTTGAATATATTTGTCACAAAATTGAAAACGTTATTTAGGATTGAATTGATGCTTGAAAATGTGACTTTTTTTCTTTAAACTTAATTATCTCAGAAACTATAAAGTTTTGTTATAGTAAACCCTTAATAAAAAAGATTTAAAATTATAAGCTAAATCGAAAATACGATTCGTATATAGGGTGTTCTATTTAAAAAAAATACAACTTTATGCTGTCCTAGTTTTTTTGGCTCACCCTGTAGAGTCCTAAATATTTTTAAAATCTGCGTAAAAATAAACTGTATCAAACAATAAATATAGTTTCTTTGTTAATTTCACCGAAAAGGCACAAACCTACTTCATCCAATCGTTAACTCACCTTGTATATATGTGCGTAAAATTGCGGATTTGTGCACCGCCACCTAATAGATCTATTGTGTTTCCCTACTGCTGCTAAGTCGTAAGGGATGCCTTGCCGACCAAAGCAGACCCTCCTATACTATTTCTCTCAGGAACTTTGATGTTGGACGGCTTCTCTTAATCTTCGTCATGCTATTCATAGACATAAGAGTAAATTAATAGTACTTAATAGAGACTATATATCCTACTGAAGAAAACTGGCTCACGCTTAGAAAGAGATAGAGTGTTTCTTAAGAATTTATAACAATTTTTTTACTTAGTAAGCCCTGAGTTGGTACTTCCGACCAATTTAAACTTGACAACGTTGTAATTCATCTGTGTTAAAATCTAATAAATAAATAAATAACATAATTGTTGGGTGCGTAGGTTTTTACACGATCGTTTAAATAAATTAATTTAAACGTTTTACGTTCGCTAAATTAATACCGCTTATTTCGAGAACGAAAAAAAAATAGCACTCTGACAGCAAACTATGCTAAGGCAATTATAATTAATTGATGCAAATTGTGCGTATATTTGAGGTAATTTTGCAAATTGACTACATTTTTGCATACTTTTAATAATAATAACAATAGTAATAAAACTTTTTCCACAATTAACGGACGTTTTATTTAATTTATGGGTTTACCAATGTATGGCAATCAGGCCATTAGAGTTAAGTGATAAAAAGTAGAAATATTTGTTAAAAATTGCTACCCGAAACGATCATGAAAATGTATAATAAGTGTGATAAAATGTCATAGAATTTACGAAATATATATATATATATATATATATATATATATATATATATATATATATATATATATATATATATATAATAAAATAGAATAAAATATTGGCGAAGCGGACGTGAAAATTTGTCAATCTACATGATTCTCGTATTAAAAAGTGCGGAGCACTCCAAAATATGGAAAAACTCCGGGTCCGACAGATGGCGACAGCGCTGTTTCGTCCTAATATGGGACTCGTCAGGCCACCGTAGTCGGTACAAACCATCATCTCGCCTTTGCATCGTATAAAGGTGAATTTATAATCAAAACACAGCAAATAAGACGACAAAGGCGACATCTCGATGGTCCACTTGATAATACAAGAACCACACAGATTAACAAAGTTTGTAAAAGAACCGTCATATGGTGGCGCGACGGTGAATTAAAACAGAAATATGTAAAATCGAGTACACGAAACGCGCTGCCCAAAAGATAGGGGTCGCATTTTTCGGTACTGGCAAGCAAGCCTACCGCCTATTTTAACAGCCAAAGCCAAGTACATTATTCGTTATATTACAACGGCAATAGTTTAATTAAACATAATGTGAAAAAATTAACACAACAATAACGACAAGGCAAATACATATTTACTTTTATACTAAATTGAAACAAAAAAATTACCTATTAAATATTGAGATTAATTATTTCTTTTTAATATGTGTTCGAATAAACGACCCTCTTGGGCAATGCACAAATTTAGTCTTTTTTGCAGATTTTCTCGGACCCTGGACAAAATTAGTGGCGTTATTTTTCTACAGGTATCCCTAATCCTGTTTCGCATATCTTCCACTGTTGTTGGTGGATTAACATACACCTTATTTTTAATATAACCCCATAGGAAGAAATCTAATGGGGTGATGTCGCAAGACCTTGGTGGCCACTCAATGAAACCCCCACGTCCAATCCATTTTTGCGGATATCGTTGGTCCAAAAATGCACGAACTTCACGATGGTAATGCGGAGGCGCACCATCGTGCTGGAACCACATACTGTCGAGCTCATCCCTATCGAGACCTTGAAGCAGTTGGGGTAGTTCTTCTTGTAGAAAGTTCAGGTAGCTATGGCCATTTAGTGGTTCATTAAAAAAGTGGGGTCCAATAATTCGATTATGATGAATACCACACCAAACATTTAATGACCAGTGGTTTTGATGTTGCACCTCTCTAATCCAAAATGGGTTTTCTGTGGCATAATAATGCATGTTGCGTCTATTTACGGCACCGTTACTTCTAAAAGTAGCTTAATCACTAAACATTACCTTGCATAATAAATTTGGATTTAATTGAATCTCCGCATTTATTGTACGACAAAAGTTTACACGACTTTCAAAATCCTGTCCATGCAATTCTTGGTGTAATTCCATGTGATATGGATGATACCTATATTTCTTGGTAGTACGATTAGCGGTGGATTGTGATGTTTCACATAATGCTGCTAACTGACGGCTACCAATATAAGGATTTTCCTGAACATTTAACAATACTTGTAGTTCTTTTTCTTCATTAGTTACTGGTTTGTTGACCACTTTACGTTTTGGATAATCAACAGTACCAAAAGAATCAAATCTTTGCATTAAGTTTTGAAAAGTATGGGTATTAGGCTGGTGTCGATCAGGATACTTCATTTTGTAAATTCTTTGAGCAAGAAGGCAATTTTTTTGAGCCTCTCCTATTGTATAAATCATATCTATTAACTCATTCTTTGGAAAATTCATTTTACAATATAAGATGAATGCAAAAAAAACCAAACTACACTACATAAAAACCAAAAGAAGCGATTGCGGTTATAAATTTGACACCCAGAAAAATGTTCTTTTACATTGTTTTTGCCATGGCTACTATGATAATGAAGACTATTTCTGTAAAAAAGTATGGAAAATAAGAAAAACTGAAATATCTCAAAAACTATTATAAATAGGTATAGGATATATTGAACAAAACTTTTAGGGTTTTTATTACTCTATTAAATAACATGAAAATATACAGGGTGTACCATTTAAAAAAATAGATATTTATTCATTTAAACTTGTTCAAATTTGAGCCGATGTGTTCAACACCCTGTAGCTTTTATTGCAAATATTAGGTAAAAATTATGTTAACTTGTCCTTGGCCTTGCTAAATTCCAAATTTGAATATATTTGTCACAAAATTGAAAACGTTATTTAGGATTGAATTGATGCTTGAAAATGTGACTTTTTTTCTTTAAACTTAATTATCTCAGAAACTATAAAGTTTTGTTATAGTAAACCCTTAATAAAAAAGATTTAAAATTATAAGCTAAATCGAAAATACGATTCGTATATAGGGTGTTCTATTTAAAAAAATACAACTTTATGCTGTCCTAGTTTTTTGGCTCACCCTGTAGAGTCCTAAATATTTTTAAAATCTGCGTAAAAATAAACTGTATCAAACAATAAATATAGTTTCTTTGTAAATTTCACCGAAAAGGCACAAACTTACTTCATCCAATCGTTGACTCACCCGATACATTCTATGGAAAGAAGTCCATAAAATATTCATTATTTCTCCGTTTTCATTCTTCTATTCTTTCATTTATACCTCTACATTATTATGGGCATAATTTAAGCCAAACCATATACATACCTGAACTGAAACCTTCCAATTTATATACATACAATCGCGAATTAAATTGGCCAAAACAGAATTAACCTGAATAGATCTTAATACGTTCAAAATTTGGCCCAATCAAATACTGGGTTATGCAATAAGTTAATTATTCTATTTGTCGAACCGGGAAGATTTATATTATACAAGCGAACGGTGTCACACATCATTGGCTTCAAAACAGCTGAGAGACTATAAACAGCCGGTTATTTTTGGATATAAAAATAATTATTGCTCGGTAAAAAAAAAACAACGCTTGTAATTCGCCATGTACTGGGGTTATTTGCGTTTTTTTTCCGATCAAATAAGCATTTGTTTCCGAGCTTGGGGCCACCTTGCTTACTGGATTTACACCATTTTGATTTTGATAGGAACAATCATATTCGTTTGTCCGCGGGGTGCTCTAAATTTAAATCTCATTCCCTATTAAGTACTTTCTATCGCCGAAAAGATAATGAAACGGTAAAAATCCAACATACAATAACAAAGATGATAATGAAGCTTGTTTTAACAAAATAAAGACCCGTACACAGCCTCCTAGCAACGAGGCGAGTCCTTGGGAATTATTATTAACAATTAACGAGTTGTCTCTTATCAGTATCAACGCCATGTTTGCTTTATTTGGGTCGCATTCATTAAGCTCAGTCAATGACTTTTTATCTAAAAAACAGAGCCGGATTAACGTTATTATTATTATTAAAAAACGATCTCTTATTTATGGCTTAAAGATTTTTATTTTTACCTTATCCCGCTCGGATCTCCGAAACTATGAATTCCACTCCTGTGACAGCGCAATGTCCTTGAAAAGGAGCTTCCTGCGTTGCATTATTACCGTATTTTGACAGTTTTCAAGCGCCATGACGTATTGATAATGCCATAATGTTGCTTGACTGTAGCGGTATGATTTGGTTCAATTTTCTTCTAAAAAATCGGTAGAAAATTTGATGTTGATTGTCCTTGAAGGGCTGCGCTGTCTCAAATTAAGTGTAAATACGTTACTGTTATCACAAGTTTCTATAATAATTTTGTTTTGATACCTTGCTAATCTTATCTGCCTGTTTTTTTCGTCTGGTTAAAATTTTCATAACAATATAACTAAAGTTACACACTTCAACAAGGTACTTCTGTTGTGTTCCTTTTCGATAATTTTTTAAGTATTCATATTATTATAGAAGGTACTCTTAACATGGATTTCGATAGAGTCTATGGCACTAAACTTACCCCCCTTGTACAATTTCAACCGCCTTAATATACACATCAAAAAAATCTTGTTTTAAAAACGGTTGCTTTCTCGAATTTTCGCGTGTGCCCTCAAGCAGTAACATTTGCTTTATTTAGTACAACGAACATTTCGATTTCCTTAAATTAAGATGGACGTTTTATTTCTTTCTAAGATTCTTATTTTACTTTATGCTCCCCCGCCAGGGTTGCGATGATTTTGATTTTTTTTTGAGATTTCCACATAAAAAATTCTTGTCAAGTCTGGTTTACTTGTCTATAAATTGTTAAAGGGTAATAATTCGTGCTCATTTTGTTTTATTACGGTTGTGTTCTGGTTCAATGTCATTTTTGAATTTTATACAGCGATAATTAAAATGAACTATTTTTCTTGAAGGTTTCTATGAGATTAAAATTAAATTTTTCGTTTTAGATACGCAATAGAGTTCTTCATAACTGACTGAAGAGAATGCAAATGAGTTTCATCAGCTTGGTCAACTTTTAGCTCTATATCCAGCACCAAAAATCTCCATCAAATATTTCCGAGCAGACTCAAAAAAGAAAAGAACCGACACTTGTTCCTCTATGACCAGTTTTGTACCTCGTACATCAACAGCGGAAAAACATAAACTTCATAAGTAAATAGCAAAAACAATTTTTGCTATAAACTCGAGCTTCAGCTGTTTATAAATCCCCGTCCAGAACATCTGTAGCAACTACTCTTTTCGATGAAATTTATGAAGAAGAAAAAGGATTTTTTTTTCTCTCGTAAATATGTCAATTGACGGGTGGTTAAATGTCCACGACGAATCTGTAAAATATTCAACTATAACAACAGACGATGAACAAGCAATTCTCTATGAAACCGATGACATCTCTGGAAAGCAAGAGCGTCGGCAGAAAAAATGCCAGGGATTGCAACAATTCAAACTCCTAAAACCAAATATCAAGGAGCAACGGGTTCAAATTAACCTCATTTTAAAAACTCCCAAAACCATACTCGGGGAGAGGGAGGACACCGAGTTAAACTTTTTCATTCTCAAAAGTTCATACTCTGACTCCAGATCTTCACGATATGAATCAAGTGTGTGATCTAAAAGCTGAAAAAAATAGCTCCGGGATACAATGGGAAGCAGAGAAGCAAATTTGGAAAATAATGAAGTGAGTTAATCTGAAAATCTCAGACACGGGGGTGCGGTGCAAGTGCACCTCCTTCCACCTCCCTTCCGGCGCCATTGCTGGAAAGTCTCATACTTCGGAGTATTTAACAGAACTTGGTTGTAATCTAACTTCTTCATATATCAATGTTAGGTAAAATCATTCGTGACAAATACCACAACGAACATGGCCGATATGAGAAAAAGTAATGAAGAAAGAACCAGATTTAAAATTGTAACCTACGGTTACTTGTCACATCTTTTGAATTTGTTGTGCAAGGACTAATAAGTAAATAATAATAATTGCACAACTGGTGAGGGAATAAGATATTACTTCTCACCACCAAACAGACCAAGACAAGTTACAAACCTGGCTACGGAAGCCACTTCATGGACGGCATCCAAATGAGGTCAATCAGGGCAATGTCGACAACTCAGCGTCGAACTACTGGTTGATTTCAGGACAGATGTTTCCGGAAACGGAGGGTTTCTTGTTAGCTATCCAAGATCAGGTTATTCCGACGAAGAACTATCGGAAGTTCATCATTAGAGATCCCTCAATAGAAAATGACCAATGCAGATATGGCTGTAGAACATCAGAGACAATTCAACGCATAACTGGAGGATGCCAAGCGTTTGCCGCAACCGAGTACAAGGAAAGACACGACTCAGCCGCTACGATACTCCACCAAGAGTTAGCAGAAAAGTTAAACCTATTACAGGTAGGAAAAGTGCCTTATTACAAGTACAATCCGGAGCCTATTCTTGAGAACAACCAGTTCAAGTTATATTGGGACCGAACGGTTCTCACGGATCAAACAGTGGCTCATAATAGACCAGACATTATACTAATAGATAAGATTTTTAGGCGAACTACACTTAATCGACATTGCTGTGGCTAACAACAGCAACCTAAGGTCAAAATACAACGAGAAGATCGCCAAATACAGAGATCTGGAGGTCCAACTCCGAAGACAATGGGCAATGAACAGCGTCCAAACGATTCCCATAATACTGTCAACAACTGGAGTGATACCGAAGAACCTCCTGCAGAACATCAAGGGACTGGGCCTTAGTGAGCATCTGTATAAGCCGACGCAGAAAGCAACCGCGCGAACCGTCCGAAAATTCGTAGGAAATACAGCAGACAACGTCACCTAGCACCCGATAACATGGAAAGGGTTCCCACAGAGCTTCATACTTTTGGTGTCTTTGTATGCCTGGTATGAGTGAATAATCCCTGGAGGGAGTGCGAAGCCGTTTGGCTTGTAAATCTTGATAATAATTCCACAACTGGAAATTTCCAGGTCTTGACCGGGTTCAGAACTACTGGCTCAAGAAGTTCTGGTGTATGCACTATCAACTGGCTAATCTTATTAATGATGTTTTTTTTTAACTCAGCGAGGATGTCATTGTTCCTGACAAAAGGTATTATCTATCTCTTGCCAAAGAACCAACATAGCACACATGACCTAGCTAAGTATAAGCACAAAATGATGAGTCGGAAAGAGTTACCAATAATAAAGCAGTTTCTGTGTGTGTAGTAGCTTCTTCAGCTTCAGTGGAACGTATGTTTAGTACATTTAGTTTTGTGCGGTCTGATTTAAGAAATAGATTGGGGATCGAAAAAGGTGTGGTATTTCTATGTAAATTTTACATTCAAATTATGATAAATTATTAATAAATTAGTTTGAAATATATAGCTCAACTAAAGAAAAAATACTGGGAAAAGTATTCAAAAGACATGGAAAACGACCTATATGGAGGACAAAAGAAAATATGGAACATGCTGAGGAACATAAAAAAACCAATCAATGAATACGTTCAACTAAGTCCAATCGACAGCCAACAATGGGTCAACCATTTTAAGGATTTACTCCAGGCACCAGCTACAGAAAACAACGTAGACGAAAACCGACAAGAAACCACAGAACTAACAGATGTTAACATCAGTGAAGCAGAGATGCACCTGACAATTAAGAAATTAAAAAACAGAAAATCACCTGGTACCGACCAAATTACGAATGAGATGCTAAAGTACGGAGGCCTCAGCCTTGTCACAGAGCTCATTGTTCTATTTCAAAAAATACTCCGCACAAGGTCAGTACCCAACGAATGGCGGAAAAGCATCACAATTCCGATCCACAAAAGAGGATCAAAGAAACAACCCGAAAACTACAGGGGAATCAGCCTACTGAATAGTTCAGCCAAATTGTTAACCAAAATACTGTTACAACGGATCGTAGACAAGTTAGGGGCGTGCGAAAAACAGCAGGGCTTCCGGAATAACCGCTCTACTATCGACGGTATACTTATTATCAGACAGCTGGTTGAAAAATCTATCGAATACGATAAACCGCTGTTCATTTGTTTTATGGACTTTACACAAGCGTTCGACCGAGTCAAACTGGAACACATAACAGAATTACTGCGAAGAAAACAAGTAGACGAAGCAATCATACGCACAATATACGAACTGAATTCCAAAAACACCATGGTAATTAAAACAAATGACACTCTAACAGAGGAAATCCCTCTATCCATAGGAATAAGACAGGGTGATAGCCTAAGTCCAACACTTTTCAATGTAATCATGGACGAAATCATTGATGAGGTAAAAAGCACAAATATTGGGTACCCAATGGGACACAACACCGTTCAGATTATATGTTTTGCAGACGATGTTGCCTTGACAGCAGATAGCGAGGACAACTTACAAAGAATGCTTTTCCATCTCAATCGAACAGCCAAACAGTATAATATGAAGATATCTGTGGAGAAAACTAAAGCAATGGTAATAGCAAAAGAACCGGTAAGATGCAAACTAATGGTTGATGACAAACATATCGAACAGGTTGGGAAGTTTAAATACCTAGGAGCACATATAACAAGTAACAGGGCAGTAATGGAAGAAATACGCAGACAGCCCAACAAAGCGGCCATGATATCAGGCCAACTAAGAGACATAGTCTGGAACAATAAACATATGACGATTGAGAGCAAAGCAAGAATTTACAAGGTCTGTGTAAGACCGATACTAACCTACGGCGCAGAAACAAGAAATGAAACCACAAAGACAAAACAAATTATGAGAACCACAGAAATGAAAACGCTGAGAATAATCACGGGAACAAGTTTAAGAGATAGAATAAGAAACGCAAAAATACGCGAGGACAGCGGAGTGGGAGATGTTGTGAAGTGGGTTCGAAACCGTCGTAGGCAGTGGAGAGATCACGTGGAACGAATGGACGATGACAGACTAGCAAAAACCGTGATGAGAGAGAAACCAAACACCAAACGGCCGCCTGGACGGCCCCCCAAAAGATGGAGAGACAGCTGGATTTCGGCCTCAAACGAGGATTGATGAGGCATTGTATAGATAACAGAACTTGGTTCTACCTAGAAGAAGAAGAAGAAGAAGAAATATTTTAGGCACTAAATTATTTGATTTAAAAGTTTACGACATTTAGATAGTTAAAGGTAACGTTTTTTTATGTTTTTAGTTGTTTAAATCATTTGATTAAAATTAACCCAGCCCTGCCTCTTACCGTGGTGTAAAAGCCTATACATCGGCCATTCGACCTTTTGCCCCTCTGAAAGAATACCTATAAACTCCCGTGTCTATAAAAACTGTTTCGCATCACAAAAATAACTACATATATCCTGTATTTCAAAAATAACACCCACGTCTCCAAACGCCTATAAAAATATCTCTTACACTCTTAAATTTGTTTATAGATCTGCCGAAAGCGATCGCATTAAAAAAATATTATGGAATCAAAATTTATATTAGAAATTTTTTGATCTTTGTATTTTTCGCCCTTGAGCTTGTTAAAAATAGAAACCTCTCAGAGTTTTAATAAAAAAAATCGAAAAATATGTTTTTCTTCTAAAGAAATAAAACATTCAGAGACGTTTGAAGTTGTGTTTTTGATGAGATAACAAAGACGTGTTAACTCGTGGCTTTTTTTTCGATTTTGTAATTGGTTCGGATCTTTTCGAGAAAAATAAATAAATAAATAATGTATGTTTAGGTGCGATGTAACTAAAACACAGATTGTTTCTAATAGGCGAGAGGAATTAGCATCTGGAAAAAATTTATTGTGAGTAGACTTCTGATTATGTAGAAAATAATTCACTCTTATTACCTCTTCTTTCTTCTTCTTCTTCTTCTAGGTAGAACCAAGTTCTGTTATCTAAACAATGCCTCATCGATCCTCGTTTGGGATCGACATCCAGCTGTCTCTCCATCTTTTGGGGGCCGTCCAGGCGGACGTTTGGTGTTTGGTTTCTCTCTCATCACGGTTTTTGCTAGTCTGTCATCGTCCATTCGTTCCACGTGGTCTCTCCACTGCCTACGACGATTTTGAACCCACTTCACAACATCCCCCACTCCGCTGTCCTCGCGTATTTTTGCGTTTCTTATCCTATCTCTTAAACTTGTTCCCGTGATCATTCTCAGCGTTTTCATTTCTGTGGTTCTCATAATTTGTTTTGTCTTTGTTGTTTCATTTCTTGTTTCTGCGCCGTAGGTCAGTATCGGTCTTACACAGACCTTGTAAATTCTTGCTTTGCTCTCAACCGTCATATGTTTGTTGTTCCAGATTATGTCTCTTAGTTGACCTGATATCATGGCCGCTTTGTTGGCTTGTGTGCGTACTTCTTCCGTTACTGCCCTGTTACTTGTTATATGTGCTCCTAGGTATTTAAACTTCCCAACCTATTCGATATGTTTGTCATCAACCATTAGTTTGCATCTTACCGGTTCTTTTGCTATTACCATTGCTTTAGTTTTCTCCACAGATATCTTCATATTATACTGTTTGGCTGTTCGATTGAGATGGAAAAGCATTCTTTGTAAGTTGTCCTTGCTATCTGCTGTCAAGGCAACATCGTCTGCAAAGCATATAATCTGAACGGTGTTGTGTCCCATTGGGTACCCAACATTTGTGCTTTTTACCGCATCAATGATTTCGTCCATGATTACATTGAAAAGTCTTGGACTTAGGCTATCACCCTGTCTTATTCCTATGGATAGAGGGATTTCCTCTGTTAGAGTGTTATTTGTTTTAATTACCATCCAATCTGAGATTTTGCGCCCATTAATCGATATTTCGATATCAACAATTGTTGAAGAGTTATTCTGTTTCTTTATAACGAAAAAACGTGCCCCAATTTGTTTATCTGTTTTAACAATTTAAGATCAACAATTCATTTAGTTCTTTTTTGTTATTGTTAGGATAAGTCTGGAACTTTCGTTTGCATATCCGTAGATCGCTGTACGACCTCTAGATCGCTGAGAATAAACAATAAAAAAAAAACACCTCATATGAGGCTAACTTCGCCGGCCTATAACGAGAGTAGCAGTTTTTCTCATTTAGATAGTGTCTAGAGAACCGCTACAATGGTTCTTATTTAGTTAATGTCTAAGGAACCGCTCCTAAAAGCTTTCTATGTATATTCAGCAGGAACCTCCTACAATATGACCTGTTGATGGAAGTCAAAAATAAGAATACGAGGAAAGCGTGGCAACATCGATCACGCTTGGCAACGTCGTATTTATCGTAACAAATTCGCATCTATTAATATTCATACAGCGATCCCTGCAAAGACAATTTTAATTATTTATTCAAACAGCCTCATTATATTTTGACATGTTTATTACATACATATTATCATTTTATGAAGGAGCATATGCAGTACAGCGTGTCCCAAAAAGTTTAATTTTATTTATATTGGCTTTCAGGAATAGTTGTTGTTGCACTTTGCTAAACGTATTTTAGTGGTTTTTTATGTTCGTTTATATACAGGGTGAGTCAACGATTGGATGAAGTAGGTTTGTGCCTTTTCGGTGAAATTAACAAAGAAACTATATTTATTGTTTGATACAGTTTATTTTTACGCAGATTTTAAAAATATTTAGGACTCTACAGGGTGAGCCAAAAAACTAGGACAGCATTAAGTTGTATTTTTTCTAAATAGAACACCCTATATACGAATCGTATTTTCGATTTAGCTTATAATTTTAAATCTTTTTTATTAAAGGTTTACTATAACAGAACTTTATAGTTTCTGAGATAATTAAGTTTAAAGAAAAAAAGTCACATTTTCAAGCATCAATTCAATCCTAAATAACGTTTTCAATTTTGTGACAAATATATTCAAATTTGGAATTTAGCAAGGCCAAGGACAAGTTAACATAATTTTTACCTAATATTTGCAGTAAAAGCTACAGGGTGTTGAACACATCGGCTCAAATTTGAGCAAGTTTAAATGAATAAATATCTTTTTTTTAAATGGTACACCCTGTATATTTTCATGTTATTTAATAGAGTAATAAAAACCCTAAAAGTTTTGTTCAATATATCCTATACCTATTTATAATAGTTTTTGAGATATTTCAGTTTTTCTTATTTTCCATACTTTTTTACAGAAATAGTCTTCATTATCATAGTAGCCATGTAAAATAATAAAAAGAAACTACAGAAACAAACAGAATGTGGTTAAATATGATGAAATACATTATTCGTTATATTACAACGGCAATAGTTTAATTAAACATAATGTGAAAAAATTAACACAACAATAACGACAAGGCAAATACATATTTACTTTTATACTAAATTGAAACAAAAAAATTACCTATTAAATACTGAGATTAATTATTTCTTTTTAATAAGTGTTCGAATAAATGACCCTCTTGTGCAATGCACAAATTTAGTCTTTTTTGCAGATTTTCTCGGACCCTGGACAAAATTAGTGGCGTTATTGTTCTACAGGTATCCCTAATCCTGTTTCGCATATCTTCCACTGTTGTTGGTGGATTAACATAACCTTATTTTTAATATAACCCCATAGGAAGAAATATAATGGGGTGATGTCGCAAGACCTTGGTGGCCACTCAATGAAACCCCCACGTCCAATCCATTTTTGCGGATATCGTTGGTCCAAAAACGCACGAACTTCACGATGGTAATGCAGAGGCGCACTGTCGAGCTCATCCCTATCGAGACCTTGAAGCAGTTGGGGTAGTTCTTCTTGTAGAAAGTTCAGGTAACTATGGCCATTTAGTGGTTCATTAAAAAAGTGGGGTCCAATAATTCGATTATGATGAATACCACACCAAACATTTAATGACCAGTGGTTTTGATGTTGCACCTCTCTAATCCAAAATGGGTTTTCTGTGGCATAATAATGCATGTTGCGTCTATTTACGGCACCGTTACTTCTAAAAGTAGCTTCATCACTAAACATTACCTTGCATAATAAATTTGGATTTAATTGAATCTCCGCATTTATTGTACGACAAAAGTTAACACGACTTTCAAAATTCTGTCCATGCAATTTTTGGTGTAATTCCATGTTATATGGATAATACCTATATTTCTTGGTAGTACGATTAGCGGTGGATTGTGATGTTTCACATAATGCTGCTAACTGACGGCTACCAATATAAGGATTTTCCTGAACATTTAACAATACTTGTAGTTCTTTTTCTTCATTAGTTACTGGTTTGTTGACCACTTTACGTTTTGGATAATCAACAGTACCAGAAGAATCAAATCTTTGCATTAAGTTTTGAAAAGTATGGGTATTAGGCTGGCGTCGATCAGGATACTTCATTTTGTAAATTCTTTGAGCAAGAAGGCAATTTTCTTGAGCCTCTCCTATTGTATAAATCATATCTATTAACTCATTCTTTGGAAAATTCATTTTACAATATAAGGTGAATGCAAAAAAAACCAAACTACACTACATAAAAACCAAAAGAAGCGATTGCGGTTATAAATTTGACACACAGAAAAATGTTCTTTTACATTGTTTTTGCCATGGCTACTATGATAATGAAGACTATTTCTGTAAAAAAGTATGGAAAATAAGAAAAACTGAAATATCTCAAAAACTATTATAAATAGGTATAGGATATATTGAACAAAACTTTTAGGGTTTTTATTACTCTATTAAATAACATGAAAATATACAGGATGCACCATTTAAAAAAAAAGATATTTATTCATTTAAACTTGTTCAAATTTGAGCCGATGCGTTCAACACCCTGTATCTTTTATTGCAAATCTTAGGTAAAAATTATGTAAACTTGTCCTTGGCCTTGCTAAATTCCAAATTTGAATATATTTGTCACAAAATTGAAAACGTTATTTAGGATTGAATTGATGCTTGAAAATGTGACTTTTTTCTTTAAACTTAATTATCTCAGAAACTATAAAGTTTTGTTATAGTAAACCCTTAATAAAAAAGATTTAAAATTATAAGCTAAATCGAAAATACGATTTGTATATGGGGTGTTCTATTTAAAAAAATACAACTTTATGCTGTCCTAGTTTTTTGGCTCACCCTGTAGAGTCCTAAATATTTTTAAAATCTGCGTAAAAATAAACTGTATCAAACAATAAATATAGTTTCTTTGTTAATTTCACAGAAAAGGCACAAACCTACTTCATCCAATCGTTGACTCACCCTGTACATGCCGATTCATTCTATCCTCTCGACAAATGCAAAAGGTGTTGGCGTGTCTGTCCCCATTTCCTCTCAATTTATAATTACTCGATAATGATTAATATAGATAGATATAACTGCATCTTTAGGAATCTCGACTTCACAAGATTCAAATTCCTCATACTATTAAGCTACAATTAAAACTAAACGCAAAAAGCGTTGTTTTGTTTACTGAACCATGTCCTTGAGTTTTATGGGTTACACGTGTAACGCAGGAATTAGTTATGGTGCGCCCCGTTGCCGGCTCTTAATGATAATTATTATTCTAATTAGGAGGGTCCCTTTCAACTTTTACGTTATTATTAAAGAAATAAGACGATTACTTTTCCTGCTCACTTAATCCAGGTTAAGTGATGGAAGTTAGCGAAAAATCAGTTTTAAAATTGTCCGGGAAGTAAGTACCCCCTAATTTTTCGGGAGCATACAGAGGCGGTGAAAATAACCCTACTTTATCATAGAACAAAAAAATCCACTTAATGGAGGTAGTATGCGTGTAAATGTGAAATTAAACAAAGCGGTTTAAGAGTTTAACTATGTTTATTATAAAGTAGCGCTAGAAAGAGGATTCAAAGCAATATTAAACTGGACTACAACCGATAGAGAATAGAATAGAACTGAATATTTAGCTGAAAACTGAGATAGACCTCGAACTTCGAAATTGAGGGTTTTTAAATGGATCTGCTTATAATTTACTATTCTCGTACAGTGTTGCCACGTTCTCCAACTTTTCGGCGGTCTACTTATAATGATTTAGAATTGTGGAATAATTCCGCTTAAATGGCAACACCGTAAGAATTCTGTTGCAAGCAGTTGAGAATCTCGAGTCATGGGTGACCGTAAAATGGTCCGATTGATTTGTTGATATAATTCTTAAATTGTAAGAAAAAGTATAGCTTATTTTACTAAACTAAGAAAAATATCAAGTTTTCAGTCCAGCATTGTAAAATGAACTATAAAAAATATTGAACCTTAAAGAAATAAAATAGAATAATAAAATATAACAAATAGTTAAATAGAAAAAGCTATAAAGGATATTTCTAACAAAAGAGTATGAGAGGCATATATATATATATATATATATATATATATATATATATAAATTTGTAGATAAGTTTTTGTCCGTGTAATTTAAAATAAAATAGAATAAAATATTGGCGAAGCGGACGTGAAAATTTGTCAATCTACATGATTCTCGTATTAAAAAGTGCGGAGCACTCCAAAATATGGAAAAACTCCGGGTCCGACAGATGGCGACAGCGCTGTTTCGTCCTAATATGGGACTCGAGTTTTTCCATATTTTGGAGTGCTCCGCACTTTTTAATACGAGAATCATGTAGATTGACAAATTTTCACGTCCGCTTCGCCAATATTTTATTCTATTTTATTTTAAATTACACGGACAAAAACTTATCTACATATTTATTTACTTGTTTGGCTTTTAAACACGCTAAACGATGCTCTCATGGTGGGATCGTTTGGTGCGGCACGTGACTTTGGCTGCTAAAATAGGCGGTAGGCTTGCTTGCCAGTACCGAAAAATGCGACCCCTATCCTTTGGGCAGCGCGTTTCGTGTACTCGATTTTACATATTTCTGTTTTAATTCATCGTCGCGCCACCATATGACGGTTCTTTTACAAACTTTGTTAATCTGTGTGGTTCTTGTATTATCAAGTGGACCATCGAGATGTCGCCTTTGTCGTCTTATTTGCTGTGTTTTGATTATAAATTCAGCTTTATACGATGCAAAGGTGAGATGATGGTTTGTACCGACTGCGGTGGCCTGACGAGTCCTATATTAGGACGAAACAGCGCTGTCGCCATCTGTCGGACCCGGAGTTTTTCCATATTTTGGAGTGCTCCGCACTTTTTAATACGATATATATATATATATATATATATATATATATATATATATATATATATATATATATATATATATATATATATATATATGTTGATATTTTGAAGGCACTGCTCAGTGGTAAGCCGTCCAAAAAATGAATGAAAATATCAGAAGTTAAAACAGTAAATTTAATTTCCTTACGCCGTATTTTTTGGTACTTGAAAATATGGGCTTTTAAAAGTTTTTTTTTAATTACACAATCGGTCTTGACCCGATTTTTTAGTCGCCGAGTTCATTACAGCATTACACAAATAAAATATCTCCGCGTTGAATGTTCACTGTAAACTTTAATAATTTAAAGCACTGTTTAATTGTTCTTATCGCGAAATTATAAATTTATAATTCGAATTACGAAATCCCGTTTTTCGTCCACATTAATAAGAATGTTACATATGGAGTTGTCAAGATTTCCAGATATTTTAACTTGAAAATGCAAAGACAGGGTTTTTTTTGTCTCTTTTAAGGTTATTTAATATTTTCTTCAATATCGTTATAGGATCGAAAGAGAAGATGACGATGAATACCTAAAAATGATGTTTTTGGAAAATTGATTTTTTCAAAAAATTAACCCAGACTGCTCTTTTAATCTTTGTCTATTTGAAAACGGGAGTCATTTTACACATTTACTTGGAGTTTAATAAAAAAATTAAATAAATAACATTTTTGTTTTGGTTTGTTATGGACTTGTGTTTTTTATTGTTCTTTGTTGGTTCATTCTCGCATTATAATCATTGTTGGTTTGTTGCTATGTAAATTTTTATTGTTGCTGACCTGTTGGCCCTTAAATACGATCCAAATTCCTTTAATTAGGGCTAGAACAAGACTCAGTACGCAAAAAACCTTTTAAAAAAATTGAAAAAATGTTCGCGATTAAAAAAATATTTGGAATCACTGCAACAGCAGGAAGTGAAGAGAAAAGATATTTTAAAAAGATCAAAATTTATGTAAATTATTGTAATATAGACGCTTATTAAGCAGGAAGTGTTCACTGAATCTTTGGGTAAGAATTTAAGAAAAAAAAAACGTCATCTGAAGAATATAAAAACCGCTTTTATGTATATTAACTATGCTTTAGCGTCCTGCAGACCTTGAGTTACCAATTCATACATCTAGATTTAAATTTCAAATTTTATGTGTAATCGGCAAATTTCAAGTTTCCTTTTTTACTTCTGGTGACGCTATTTATATTGTTATTGTACTTTTTGCCACTTAAGCTAAAATAAAAACTAATTGTTAATACTGACCGGACGAGTTTTTTCTTATTGTTGTTATGGACAATATAAATTATGATAATTTACTGGTTTTTGAACATTCGCTGACATTTGTATGCGAATTTTTAAAAAATTAATGATTCAAATTTTTTTTCGTTAAATTGGAGCAAAATCTCCGAATTTTCGAAAGAATGGGGTGTTCCATTTTAAACACTTTTAGGGGTATTGGAGTTATTAGTTTTCACTTTAGTTTCCTAGAGCACTTAAGTGAAAACCGTAACACTATATCTTTGCTGATAACGCCAATACCCCCTAAAAGTGTCCAAAATGGGACACCTCGTACAGTCCTTAAATCTGTTTACGGGTCTGTATCAAATTACAAGGTAAAAATACTGGTTATGAAAATACCAATTATAGGTAAAAATAAAGATCTTCTTTTTCTCAAAATAAATTGTGTTTAAACCAGGAATAACTTTGAAATGGGAGGTATTTTAATAACAGGGTTAGGTCGATTTTCATCAAAAAAAATAAAATATCGTTAATTTGATTAAAAAATCATGATTCTTTTGATTTTTTCTTATTCTTTTGAGATTTCCACATAAAAACTCATAGGGAGCAGGTACGATAATTTATTCATATTTATAAAATTAATTTTATTATCGAGTATAAATAAATACCCAAGTAAACAATTTACTAAATTTATTATAAAATTTTTATCATTATTATTTTTATATTTATTTTACATTACTAAACATATTTTACAAGTAGGAATAAGCGTATATTTTTTTTATATACAGGGTGTCTCAAAAGAAAGTTCACATTTAAAAAATCGATTTAAAATAAAGTCAGGACTTTATTGAAAAAATGATTATTACATATTAAAATACATTGTTTGGGAATTTATTTTTTAAAAATGATATCGTCCAAATGTAATCCGTTGCGCTCACGGCATTCATTTAATCGAGCACTAAAATTGCCCATGACGGCTCGGCAGGTATTCTCCGTGATGTCTGGCATTTCGTTGCGGATATTTTCTTTTAATTGTGCAAGGGAAGTCGGTTTGTTGGCGTAAACTTTTGATTTGACATAACCCCATAGGAAAAAGTCCATAGGTGATAAATCAAGACTGCGTGGAGGCCAACTTATGTCACCTTTCTTTGAGATCAATTTGCCAGGAAAAATTTCACGCACTCGTGGCAGAGACATGTTGAACGTGTGTGAAGTTGCTCCGTCTTGCTGGAACCATGTTCTTTGGTTATAGCCAGAAAAATTTTGCGGTTCAGGCACGAAGAAGTCGTCTAACATCTCCACATACCGCTCTGAAGTCACTGTTACTGTGCGTTCCCTTTCATCTTCAAAAAAATACGGGCCGATAATTCCTCGCGCCGACATCGCAGCCCATACAGTCACTTTCGGCGAATGTAGAGGTTTCTGATGTTTGTGTTTTGGATTGTTTGCACTCCAATAGCGGCAATTTTGCTTGTTTACATGACCATTAAGATGAAAATGGGCTTCATCCGAAAAGAAGATGTTTGTAAAGGTTGAAAAGCGTTCAGTCATCTGGTTTACGAAGTCAAGCCTCTGACCAGCATCCTGAGGCTTCAATTATTGCCCCAACTGAATTTTATAGGGGTTCAGCTTTAAATCTTTGTGTAAAATGCGGAATAATGATGACCTATGCACATTTAAAGCAACAGCACGCTTACGAATCGAAACGTTTGGGTCGTCACGAACAGACTGAGTAACACTCTCTACGTTTTCGACCGTTCTCGAAGACCTCGGACGCCCGGATTTTGGTTTATCTAGTGTTGAACCGGTCTCTTCAAACTTCTGGACCCATTTTCCAATAAGCCGAGCGCTTGGCGCATCATTTAAGTGACGAATATGTCGAAAATTGCAGAATTTTCTACGCGCTACAATTATCGTTTTTGTAAAACTCACGTACACACAAAGCACGGTCCGCTCCAGAGAAATGCTCCATAGCGACTAAATTCCCAAGAGCCAGGCTACCGATTGACATACCCCCCGCGCCGCTCGGAATAGTTGCAGTCACGCGATAAGCAAAACAAATGTGTACTTTCTTTTGAGACACCCTGTATATGAAATCATTCAACTGAAGTTAATTTATACACAATCAATCCTTCAGGAGATCGCTAAACTGAGGGTACGTGCTGGACGCCAAATAAGGTTAGTTGGAGGGGGTAACCGAATCTCACCAAGTATAAAGTGAGAGCGCGTCTTCAAATCGGCGCGCGCTTGAAAAATTAGCAGTATCTCCGCTTCTAAATAACGTAGAGCTTTCATTCTTTGATTTTTTTAGGGTAGCTCATCGAAAAAATAATATTGGGCACATGTTCAACCTTGTCGGACCACCCCAACCCCCTCGAAAATTGCATTTTTTACAGTAAATTACATACCTTATTATATATATATATATATATATATATATATATATATTTACTTTTATGAAAATTATATTCGGCCCTCTCCAACCCCCCCCCCCCTAAAAATTATATTTTTCAAGATTTCGCATTTTTTGCTTTTATTGCATATGTATGAACTAGAAATCATAATATTTTCAAGTATGGTCCTTCATAGACATCAAAAAATTCATCTGAACTTGAGCTTCTTCGGGTTCCGTGTCAGGCATCGAAGTTTTGCTGTAACAACTGCGATGTGTTGGAACTTGCTGCTTGTCTGAACGCCAGATAGGTTTAATAACCGAATATAATTTTATCCTTGTGTTTGCGATTAAAACCAGATATTTTAGTGGGACAGAAGTAACCATCATTCTTGTGATTAGATGGTTCCCTCCACATCATTGGCAAGGTGCAAGGATTTAGAAATAAAACACATTAAAGAACACATTGTTCAAATAACCAAATATATCCGTAACAATCATCTAGCCCGAGTGAAATTCAGCCAAGCAGGGCATAGCACTACCTACCACAGGAAATAAAATTGAACGCAAGCTCCAGTCCTTCGATCATACTCTAGATATAAACAACAATAGATTTGTCTGAAGGCTATTTATGGTCGGTGGGGGAGACGCTTTTTTGATGTTTGACAGACATAAACATATTTACATATCTTGTCTTTCAGTTTAATTGCTTGTCGTGAGTTTTTCGGTGTTTTTAAGTGTTAGAAATTACTATAAATGCGAAGTTTACAATTAATATTAACAAAAAGAGGATTTAAAAATTTATTTTTATCGGTAAATATTGTTAGATTGTTTACATATTGAAAATAACAATAATAAAAATTTAGGCAACCATATATTCATACTTTGTTTTCAGAACTGACGTACCCAGGGGTATGTTCGAAGAACGTACCGATGATACTCGTTTAAATAATGCAATTAGAAAAGGATAGCATAAAATCGGCATGTCTGTACCAAGAAATTAAATATCTACCGTTTATCAACACTTTTTGAAATATAAATAAAAATATTATTACGTTATTCAGCGTTCAAACAACCGAGTCCTAGTTCTGACGTTATGCTACTTCTACAGGGGTATGTTCGAAGCTCCAGTCCCTTTAAGAAAATAGCATTTTCGCAGGAAGTAACAAAAAACATAAATTGGATTCATTGGTGGACATCACAAAATGATGCGCCTGAATTTTGCAAAAGAGTTACTAGTAATAATTGAATCCTAATCATCTTCCTGGTCCGAATCTACTTCATTTATTTTTAGCCAAAAAGGCAAATATACAGAATTTGATCATAGCGAAGTTGGCAACACTGCACACTACTGCGCCATTTCTCCAATCTTCCTCGCACGTGTGTCTTTTTTGTTGATTGAGCGAATCCTTTGTTGTTTACAACTACTTTATCAATTTTTATTATAAAATAGTTATTTATTAGACCAGCGAGTTATGTAACATAAACATAAGACACGCAACATAATATTTAGCTAATTTTTTAAAGCGAGTTATGTAATAATTTATTTTGACTACTCCCTACGAATGGTTATCCAAGAATTCTTGATTTAATTAAATTGTTTTGGGCGGACAAGCACCATTATTTTGACCGGTTTTTACTTAAATAATTTTACATTTAGAAAAAAACATATTGTGTTCTGTAGTTTAAGGTTTTCTCTGAGAATAGGCCAAATTTCAGCTCTTCATGTTATTCAATAATAAAGCAGCGATTATTTGAAAAAATAACTCGTATTTCATGGAAATCAGATCAAAAAAGAGCTGTTTTGTTAACAAAAATGTAACATTGTTTTTTTTTGCTGGAATGTGTTCATTTCGGCATCCTATAAAACATATCTCGATGATAACTCTGAACGACTTGTGCAAAAAAAAATGGCGGAGTAAAAAATGGTCACGATTTTCGGTTTTTTGAGTTTATCCCGAAAAGTAAAAGTTTTATCGAAAAATATTTCAAACAAAAGTTGTAGAGAATTAAAAAACCTATCGATTCATATAATATAAGCTATAGGTGGCGCCACTAGTTATCGAGATATATTTTTTTTTGATAAAATTTACGGTTTTGGTTTTTTTTTTTTAAAAAAGACATTTATTAACAAATTACCGATTTAAAATTTACCATAAATATAGGTATTATCATTCTAAAAAAGTATGTCAAGCCAGGAATCTGTGAGTTTTTTATTTTCTGAGAAATTCGATGTCAAAGTTGAAAATTCAACCTCAATTTTCCGCTTTTCTAATTAAGATACAATGCTCAATTTTAATGGAAATTGTTTGTATGGTTTTATATTTTAAAGATCTTTTAAAAAAATTGTTTTTTCAATCGTGAGCCGAGATGCGAACATTGGATGAAAATAACTTTTTTTTTCAAAAATTCGTAATGGCGTGGCAAATGAATATTAAGGGCTCAAATTTGCAGAAGATGCTTTTTAATACTTGTACTTTACCTGTGAATTTTTTTGGATCCAAGAAATACACTTCCATACGTCCTGTGAACCTTCGAAAATTGGACCGAATCTAATCGAAAATAGCTGCTGCAGGCGGCTGTCGGCGGGTTGCCATAGTTCAGGCGCATTATTCATTGGCGCTTCAAGGAAACTTATGCATCACAAGTATTATTTATAATATTGATGTTGTTTTATTCATTTGCATAATAGTAACAATTTGTTTAGTCATATCAATTATTAATTTATTTATTAACAAAATTTTTACAAAAAATTATAGAAAGAATCATACAAATATTCAATTATATATTACATATTCTACTGTTTTTTCTTTTATATTATTATTATTTAACAGTTTATTAACAAAATTTTTACAAAAAATTATAGAGAAAATTATACAAATATTCACTTCAGGGCCGGATTTGGAGGTCTGGAGGCCCCTAATTATCTTTCGAATAAAAGGAACAACTTTTTTCCGTCTATCTTTCAAAAATTTATTGCCAACAAATAAAATTATTTGAACAAAGAATGTAGTAATTAGTTGAAGTCGAATACCATTTATTATAAACTAAATTACCGCGTTAACGACTGGAGCTTTGCGAGCTTGTGGGGCCCCTTTCTTATGGAGGCCCCGGGGCAGTAGCCTCGCCTGCCCTCTCCCAAATCCGGCATTGTTTCAATTATATATTACACATTATACTGTTGTTTCCTTTATATTATTATTACCTAATACAAAATTTTTACGGAAATTTCTATAAGCAAATCATATAAATATTTAATAATACATTAACAGTTTATTAACAAAACCATGCCCTTTAATTTTATACGTTTGTATTAGGACAAATTAATATCATTGGTTGCTAATTATTTTCGTATTTTTGGCGCGCTAGAAGCAGATGTATAATAACATAAAGGAAAAAAAAACAGTATAATATGTAATATATAATTGAATATTTGTATGATTTTCTCTATAATTTTTTGTAAAAATTTTGTTAATAAACAAATTGATAATTAATATGACTAAACAAATTGTTACTGTCATATAAATTATTAAAACAACATCAATATTATAAATATTACTTGTTATTCAAGTTTCCTTGAAGCGAAAAATAAATAATGAGCCTGAACTATGGCAACTTGCCGACAGCGGCCTGCAGCAGCTATTTTCGATTAGATGCGGTCCAATTTTCGGAGGTTTACAGACCGTATGGAAGTGTATTTCTTGAATCCAAAAAATTCACAGGTCAAGTACAAGTATCAAAAAGCATCTTCTGCAAATTTGAGCCCTTAATAATCATTTGCCACGCCATTATGAATTTTTGAAAAAAACAACGTTTTTTTCACCCAAAATTAAATTTTTTTTTGAGATCGGAAATGATACATCTCAATCCAATGCACGCATTAAAAAAATTTTATCTCCATCCGGTGAAAAGTTATCGCAATTTTTTTGGTGCAAAAATTGATTTTGCAGAATTTCTCGGCCCACGGTTGAAAAAAAAAACATTTTTTTTAATAGATCTTCAAAATATAAAGCAATAAAAACAATTTCCATTAAAATTGAGCATTGTATTTTAATTAAGAGAGCGGAAAATGGAGGTTGAATTTTCAACTTTAGCATCGAATTTCTCGGAAAATAAAAAAACTCACAGATTCCCCGGGTTTGACATACTTTTTTAGGATGAAAATTCCTATATTTATTTTAAATTTTAAATCGGTAGTTTGTTAATAAACGTCTTTTTTTTAAACAAAAACCGTAAATTTTGTCGAAAAAAATATATTTCGATAAGTAGTGGCGCCACCTATCACTTATAACCAATATTACATTTTTGTTACTGATGAAAGTCTATTTTCCATGGAATATCAGGTATTTATTCATTTTCATTAAGGGATTTGAGGGCGCCTCCCCGCACTGAGGGATCGTGATTTACGACACTGCATCGCGGGTTCCAGTGTACTGACTTGAGGATGTAGAATTTTCCCCTTTGAAGGGGCGGGGCTAAGCGTCGCGCGTATATCTCGAAAACTGATCGTTCGAAAAAAAAATTGACACTCATTCTTCAATCCGAAACCAACTTAAATTGTCTTTATTCGCTTATTAAATAGGAAAAATTTCTCCGGCGCCACAAGAAATTAAACATATTATTATTCAAATTTATTTTCAACACTTGTAAAAATACACGCTGTAAATGAGGTCAAACGTCTCATAAAACTCATGGTTAAAAATCCTTTTTATCTTAAAAAGTGATTTGCTGGTAATTTTATGCAGAAAAACTTGTTTGTTCTGTATATAAAGGCATATAATTAGTTTTGTTAATAATAATTAATTAATATAACTATTATAGTGTGTGCAGTGCATACACAAATATTGAATTTATTATGATATATTTAATTTATTTATTCTCGAGTAGTTCGAGTGCAAAATAAACGCAAACTTGTTAAAAAATTTTCAGTTGTCTCCAAACCTTTCCTTATGCTTGGTGAAATCATATTGAGGCAAGCTAGCAGGGTAATTCATCGCCTTTCGAAAAAATGTTTTAAGAAATTTATTACAGTAAAGTAAACTAACAAAAAATGAGACAGAAAATTTTCCACTTTTCATAGCAACACCCATTTTTTAAAATCCCCATTTATCTCATCTCCAACATGTCTGTTAGCAACAAAACAACCGTCGCTTTGTTCCACGGATCCACGTATAAGATACGGGGTACTCTTGTGATAAGATTAGGTACATGAATTTCACAATGTTTAAAAAAAATAAATAAATGAGCAATAAGAGTATCTATGTTGGTCGCCGTGTCGCCGGCTCGGTTTCTAGAAAATATGAGCAGTATTATTGGAATTAGGGGAGTAAGTCGATTCCAGAACGTCTGTTATTAATGCGATTACAGAGATAATAAAAAATGTAATTTAAAATTTATATTTTAAAGGGAATATATATATATATATATATATATATATATATATATATATATATATATATATATATATATATATAATTTATTTTTGTATCTTAAACCTTTGTTAATATTTTTCTGGAATTCTTTCTTGGGTATAGGTTTTTTATTTGAAAACGACAATTTTTCTGGCGTTTCGCTCTAACAAAGTTATTTTATATTCATGTCGAATCTACAAAATTACAAATTTTCTTTTAAACATGTATCACAGAAATTATCTTACAGAACTATTACATTTATATTTCTAAGTTAATTAAAATTAATAAACATATTGTAAACGGATAAAATTAAAATCACGATGTCTGGTTGATAAAGAGAATGCCACAAATAATCAATATCCTACCGACACGTTCCGCCCGAAAATAAGTACAAATATCAGTTCCAACTATATATAAGTACGTCAACACAGGGTGTTTGGGAAAGATGCTAGCGGACCCACTGACGAATCCAACCGCTGGCATCGTGGACGAAACACCGCTGTAAAATTTTAGGTCAATTTCTCAGATTGTATATCGTGGTTACGATTTCAACTACGAATATATATATATATATATATATATATATATATATATATATATATATATATATATATATATATATATATATATATATATATATAAAACGCGTCTTTTAGAGGTAGGATAACATGAAGAACCACTGTGTGACAACCATAGATTTAAAAAAATACTATTGAGTGTTGGGGGTCATGTGTTTCTATGAATTGCATATTAGAAAGAAAGGAGACTACTGCTCTCAGTCTTCTTCCTCTCTCGCACTGGGGGAACCGTCTGCATTGGGAAAGGTGCAATCTAGTATTTTTTTAAGAGTATGGTGACAATACCAACCTGTCTTGTATGTCTACATGTACGAAACTCCGCCTAGTGTCCACACTAAAAGTCATCAGTAGGTTGTAGTTAATGTCAAAATATTGCAGAATAAGCTAATACCCATTTTACGTATGAAAAAGCTAATGGTTGTGATCGGGAGGCTCGCAGGTTGCATCTAAAATCCTTTCCAAATCGACAAATTCCTTGAGAGAAATTATTTATTAAATTAAACGAGCTCATAAGAGAAAATGATACTTCTATGCCAAATAGAAATGACCGTGGGATAAGCCGTATTACTCGAACAGGCAGAAAAAACAGTTCTAGATCTTGTATAAGTACAAGAAAAACTGCTTTACAAGAGGATATTTCCAAGAGTATTACATGAAAAATTTTAAATTTCAGTGTTTTCGTACAAGAGCACTTAAATCGAACGTATCCAGACCAATGGATAGTGGTGGGCCTGTTGCTTGGCCGTCTCGTTCACCGGATCTAGATCCTCTGGATTTTCTTTAGGGTAATTTAAAGTCCTTAGATTATTCAGTACCTATCGAAAATGTACAACAAATAGAACAACGTGTCATGCATTGTTGCCAAGAAATTCAAAACAAACAAGGAATTTTTGAGAGAGTAAGAACTTCAATGTGAAATCAAGTAGCTGCTTGCAATTAATTTTAATGATTAAATAACAAAAGCAAAACACCATGTAAACTTATTATTGACGTTTTTTCTTTTTTGAACTTCTCAATTTGTTTTATGTTTAAAGTTACTGAAAAAAAATTTTCTTTTTAATTTTTCTAGACGTTAAAACACAAATTTTCAAAAGAAAATTTTGACCAGAGCTCTTAAATAAGATAGATAATTGTGATTTTATATTATTTTGACGTTAACCACAAGCAACTTGATGTTTTTTCGCTTCAAATTTATAGTCCGCGTCCTTGTCGGAGCGCCCCTGACTAAATTTGTCGCTCACTCTGTATTAATTGATGTTAGTTCGAATACTAGAAAAAACACCGGTGTCTGTCCGAGGATCAAGTTTAAACAGCTAAAGGGTGTTTTTTTAATAGAGGTATAGAACTTTTAAATGGAATATAACAAAGATGAATTTTTTAAATTGACATGAAATTTACTTTATTCGAAAGATAACCTTCTGGCATTATAATTTAAATATGACTTCTGCCATATGACCGCCACGGCTGGCTCGGACGTAGTCTAATCTGGAGGTCCAATTTTCGATGACTTTTTCCAACATTTGTGGCCATATGTCGGCAATAACGCGGCGAATGTTGTCCTCCAAGTGATCAATCGTTTCGGGCTTATCGGCGTAGACTAGCGACTTCACATGTCCTCCAAGTGATCAATCGTTTCGGGCTTATCGGCGTAGACTAGCGACTTCACATATCCCCACAGAAAATAGTCTAGCGGCGTTAAGTCGCACGATCTTGGAGGCCAATTCATGGGTCCGAAACGTGAAACTATGCGGTTACCAAACGTTTCCTTCAATAAATCAATTGTGGCACGAGCTGTGTGACATGTTGCGCCATCTTGTTGAAACCACAGCTCCTGCACATCATGCTTGTTCAATTGATGAACGAAAAAGTCAGTAATCATGGCTCTATAGCGGTTACCATTGACTGTAACGTTCTGACCAGCATCGTTTTTACAGAAGTACGGACTAATGATTCCACCAGCCCATAAAGCACACCAAACAGTCAGTTTTTCTGGATGTAACGGTATCTCAATATACACTTGAGGATTATCATCACTCCAAATACGGCAGTTTTGTTTATTGACGTATCCATTCAAACAAAAGTGAGCTTCATCGCTAAACAAAATTCGCTTATGAAAATTGGGATCAACGGCAATCTTGTTTTGGGCCAATTCACCGAATTTACGCCTTGCTAGGTGATCGTGTGGCTTCAATTCTTGCACGAGTTGGGTTTTGTAAGCACGCAAATCAAGATCTTTCCGCAAAATCTTCCATAAAGTGAATGGACACATATCCAATTCCTGTGCACGATGGCGGATAGACTGATTCGGGTGTTTCTCTACGCTACGTTCTACAGCAGCAATGACTTCTTCTGTACGCACTGTACGACGTCTCTGTGGATGCGTATTATCATTTAGAGTAAACGTGGTGCGAAAACGTTCCATAGTTAATCGAATTAATTGCTCTGATGGACGATTATGTTGACCGGAAAATGGACGTAGTGCGCGATACGTATTTCGAACAGAACCATGATTTTCAAAATAAATTTGCACAATTTGGAAGCGTTGTTCAGACGTGAGTCTATTCATGTTGAAATGCCAAACCAAACTAAACATAAATCACTTGACAGCTGACAAAATGGCCGCCAGTTAAAAAAGTGTTGCCAACTATAAAAAACACCCTTTATAACTCCCTTACGATGCATTTACGAACCTATATTTATATAATTTTTTTTTGTTTTTTATGTAAAAAATCTCTCTTTAAAGTATCCGAACGGAATTTTCGCACATCTTGTATATGTTCAGTAGTATCCAGCATCTTCTTGACAAATAGTCCATACGACAAAAAAATCTAAGAAAATTATTACATAGATAATTTGCAAAAGTGCAAAAATATCTCGATTCCAAAATGTCTGTTAGCAACAAAATCCTTATCTCGCCAAATACTTTTAACCTTGAATAAGAGGCGTTTATTTTTATTTTTTGATAAGATTAGTTAGTAACAGACATCACCAGATCGTTAAAAAATAAAATTAAAAAGAAAAAACAACCACTTGCGTCACTTTGCGTGTTTTCGAGATATCGGATTTTTCAAACCGAGGGAAAAATCGGCGATAATGAATTAATTATTCGTAGGCAAATATTGTAGAACCAATAGTTGCAACTAGTCATTGTTTTTCGGCAACTAATTAACTTCTATTTTTCTTATCATTTATTGTTTCGAATATTATTGGTTTATCTAGCAAATAATTATGCCATACATATTGTTCTTGTATTTATTAACTTGTTTTACCAGCGGCGGGTCCCAACGGACGGCCTGCTTATAAAAAGAGGTTTGGTTTTTATGCACAAACGTACCATTTTAAAGTTGCAGCTAATAAAAACATAATGGCAAAGAAATGGAGAAAGAAAGACTTTGTCCACGCAAAATAATAATTAGCAGTCTGGAAGCTACGAGGGGGAGGGGGGGGGGGGTTGAGTATACATTGAGAGTTTCCCTAGGTAAATTTATGGTTACCGAGTCCAAATTCGGTCCAGTTATGGTGGTTTTTCCGAATTAATAAAAAAAAATAACGGTAGGTAACCCAATTTTTATTACATATTATTTAATTGTAAATATTTCTTGACTCTAATAAATTTTACGTTAATATTTTAAGGGTAATTTAACAAAATAGATTAAAATTCTTCATACACGGTCTTAAATGAAATTAGTATACATTTTCATTCTGCTGGTTAGCACCGCTTGTTACACCAATCTTAATAACACTTCTTGTATTAAAAATTAAAAGTTATTGTTCACGGCTTGAAATTTTAAATAGCTGTGTTTAAAAATAATTTATATATATTTATATATAACGATGATGTAGAAACAGATACCCGAGAAACATTTCACCGATAATTTCCGACACCGAAAAGATTCAACTATCAGAAATTATGTCAAAGAGTGTCTGGGGAAAGACACTGGCTGACCCAGTGATGAATCCACCGCCAGTGTCAGGATGAAACACCCGGGATTTTAGTGGTCGAAAATTTGCAAGCCGTTCATGTTTACGGTGTATATATATATATATATATATATATATATATATATATATATATATATATATATATATATATATGCAATCGAAGGTTTTCGAGCATTCCGTGTGTATGCCGAGGCCCTCTCAGGACTGTAAGGCAGCTGACGTTTCGGTGAAATCTCATTCACCATTTTCAAAGCTCACTGAATGGCGTCGATGAGCGAACTGACGCCTGCGACTGGGGTGCTGTCAGCAGTGTTGTCAAATGTTCCACCGAAAAAATACTTGCAAGTATTATATTTATTCCTGGCAATTCCTGGCAAAATACATGTGATAAGAAAAAGTTGATATTGCTCAATTAAACTGAATATTAGAAAAAGACAAATGATAACAAGATTGTCCGTCCTTTAAATTTTAGACTGCAAAACCATAAAATAAAGAAAGAAATAACTACATGTGAAAGCAAAAAGAGATAGTAGAGAAATTTATTTTTAGAGATGGGACATTTTATCGATTTTCATACACTTGCCATCAATTGTATGTACATTCCTTCTGAGTATAAGATATCTATTCCTGGCAAATACCTGGCATGATAGTACTCCTGGCAAAATTACAGGCATAGCTAATTATTCCTAGCAAATGTAAGGAATTACTGGCAAATTGACAGCACTGGCTGTCGGTCTCGTGTGTACGTCGGACGGGTTCGTTTTCCGAATGGTTCTGACCAACTTTCTGAGAATTTTTGCGATCTTGCCTGTGGTGCCTCTTACATAAGGAACAAAATTCTCAGGAGACACAACATTGAAACCATTTTCACCACAGACCGTAAAGTAAAAGATCTCTTGCGAACATCTAAAGAAAGAATCCCTCTAGAAAACCAGGGAGTGTAGGAAATTCAGTGCGAAGAATGCAGCTTATCTTACGTAGGCCAAACAAACCGTAAAATAAGCGCCAGAAGAGACGAACATATGAACGCTGTCAAGCAAAGACAACTTCTTCTGCTCTGGCCCAACACTGGTTAAACACAGGACATAAGATAAATTTCTCAGGAACAAAAATGCTATCGAGATGTGAGAACCTGTCCACAAGAGTTATAAGGGAAGCCATTGAAATTGTAAAAAGGCCCAACAATTTAAATAGCCGAAATGATAGCCAGCGAGCGCCTAATACTTGGAAAAATCTGCTTGCAAAACATCAACCAGTACAACTTAGTAACGAAATAGAATACAACTCGGCAACGCAACCCCAAACACTGGCAACAGGGCCGATGACGCGCAGCAGGTCTCGCAACCTGATTGGTCTGAACCTCGTCGACGCCATATAGTGAGCTTTGAAAATGGTGGATGAGATTTCATCGAAACATCAGCAGCCTTACAATCCTGAGAAGGACTGTAAGGCACATACACGGGATGCCGAAAACCTTCGATTACACATCACACCCGTGAGAATATCCTTCATAATATATATATATATATATATATATATATATATATATATATATATATATTATATATATATATATATATATATATATATATTTATACAGATATAAATGTATACGTTTTAAACTACAAACTATTAAAAATAATATATTGTGCTAAACTAATTGAAATCAGAAGAAGATCTTAGTAGTTTTTTAAATAGTTAATATTATAAACTTTTGAATGATATAACGTTTTTAAAACATTTTTCAGATTTCTCGTTGACTATTAACTCGGGAAAACCATCATTTTGACCAAAAATTTTGCTTGGTAACTTCGAAAAATTAATTTGGTGCATCGAAAAACATAAAATACCGCAAAGTTATCTAGGAGAACACTCAATGTATACTCCTCCCCCTCCAGTTACGAACAACTGATATAATAACTCACTCCAGATAAAACTGGACCCAATACACAACCAACAAAAATAATAAGTTTTTTTGATGATAACATACCACAGAGGTTGCAAAATATCTTATCAATTTTCAATATTGACTGTTTGCCATCACTGCAGTGTTTGCCAAAGAAATTAACTGAATCTTGGGGACGACAAATATTGAAATATAATTAAAATAATTGTTGTTTTAATTCGTGCTTAATCTCAGTTACAAAGTCGCATAATATTTTGACCTTTCGACTTTCGACGAAAACAATAATCGTCTGTAATATTACTATAAAAATTATGTTATACACTATCCTTAACAGCTATTATCGTGTTTGGTATCTCCCAGTGTAACATAATTATTATACAGGGTGTTCAGGTAATGCATCAGGATATTTGGGAAGGATATTAAGGTATACAGGGTCTCCCACGACGAAGTGTTGCGATCGATTTTCGGATAATAGATTTTCGAAAATGTTTAAAATTTGGCAGTTTACCAATTCGGCTACAGTCTATTCAAGAACTAGAGAGAGTAATAAATTATTTTTTACTTTTTTCTTCGCAAACTACCTGTGTTCTTTAGTCCTGTGTCTTTGGCAAAATTTGTTTGTTAGACATATATATTTTTCATAGGAATGGGTTGGAAATTTTATAATCAAAAATAACAGTCTATAATAATAGGCTATTTTGGTCTGATAACAATAGATATTTGGAAATGTGAAGTGGTAAAAGAACCTGACAAAATGTGATTTGCATAAACAGATTAAAAATACTTTATTTACTATAATTTGTACATATTAGTAGTTATTTATTTCATTTACGAATAATTTGGCGCCGACTTCAAAAAAGTTCAATCTCTAATAAAAATTTATAGTTAATTTTCATTTTTTAGCGCACTTTTAGAAGTCGGTTTAATTTTGTTATAAAAATTTATTTTTCTATTTTTAGTTTTAGAATTTATTACGATATCCATAAATTATTTGAACTAAGTACTAATCGAGATAATGTACCTTGCAATGACTCCAAGGTGGCAAAAAAGTACCCATTTTATCCAAAGTTGCAAATCACCCTAAAATGAACCACTAAAAGTTCTTTGGTTCTTAGAGTTTTCCAAATACCAGTAAAAATTGTGTCAAACAAATATTTAGTCTGTCATAGTAAATCCACTATCTTAAATTTCAAATTAATTTTAAATTGATAATATAGGCCTCAAAACTTTCCAATATCGATGTTTAAAGAACCTGAAATGTAAATTTCTTAGCTCGATATATTTTATACCGCATATTGAGTTTGTATACGCCTCAACAACCCCACAATATCAATTTTAGACAAAATCGGAATACGTAAAATTTCCGTTCCCTCATATTGTATCTTATCAACCTAATGTTTGTAAAAAATTAACTTCATATTCGTAATACACGACCCCAAAAAACCCTCTAATATCAAATCTGAAAAAATGCGAATAAGGTAAAATTTTCAATTGCTTCGCTATATTGAATTTCAAAAAAATTATTTTAAGACTTAATCTAATCTAAATCTAAACCCTTCAAAGCCCCATAGTACCAATTTTGGATAAAATCTGGAAGTTAAAAATTACTAGACTTATATTCGCAATTTACATTCTCAAAAACGGTTTAGTCCCACCTTCGAACAAAATCGAAAAATGTAAAATTTTTAGTCCGTTACATTGGATTCGCCATACTGAATTCTGAAAAAATACTTTTAAATTCATAATTTACACCCTCAAGAACCCCCTATATCAGTTTGGGAGAAAATCGAAAAATGTAAAATTTTTCGGACGCCATATCAGACAGAATTATTATTTTTTATCCGCCATATTGGATTCGCCATATTGAATTTTTTAAAAATAATTACAGATTCGGTGTGCACGACCCCAAAAATTCCCCCATATCAATTTTGCAGAAAATCAAACAAAATTATTTTTTTTGGCCGCCATATTATCGGCGCCATCTTGGATATTACCGCACCAATTTCGTCCAAAAAAATATGGAACCACCGCAGTAACTTCCTGAACATAACGTAAAAAATTCATGCAAATCGGTGCCGCCGTTCCGGAGTAGTCGGTGTATATACATAAAAAAAAATGTACAGGGTGAGTCAACGATTGGATGAAGTAGGTTTGTGCCTTTTCGGTGAAATTAACAAAGAAACTATATTTATTGTTTGATACAGTTTATTTTTACGCAGATTTTAAAAATATTTAGGACTCTACAGGGTGAGCCAAAAAACTAGGACAGCATAAAGTTGTATTTTTTTAAATAGAACACCCTATATACGAATCGTATTTTCGATTTAGCTTATAATTTTAAATCTTTTTTATTAAGGATTTACTATAACAAAACTTTATAGTTTCTGAGATAATTAAGTTTAAAGAAAAAAAGTCACATTTTCAAGCATCAATTCAATCCTAAATAACGTTTTCAATTTTGTGACAAATACATTCAAATTTGGAATTTAGCAAGGCCAAGGACAAGTTAACATAATTTTTACCTAATATTTGCAATAAAAGCTACAGGGTGTTGAACACATCGGCTCAAATTTGAACAAGTTTAAATGATTAAATATCTTTTTTTTTAAATGGTACACCCTGTATATTTTCATGTTATTTAATAGAGTAATAAAAACCCTAAAAGTTTTGTTCAATATATCCTATACGTATTTATAATAGTTTTTGAGATATTTCAGTTTTTCTTATTTTCCATACTTTTTTACAAAGAATGAGTTAATAGATATAATTTATATAATAGGAGAGGTTCAAAAAAATTGCCTTCTTGCTCAAAGAATTTACAAAATGAAGTATCCTGATCGACGCCAGCCTAATACTTAATGCAAAGATTTGATTCTTCTGGTACTGTTAATTATCCAAAACGTAAAGTGGTCAACAAACCAGTAACTAATGAAGAAAAAGAACTACAAGTATTGTTAAATGTTCAGGAAAATCCTTATATTGGTAGCCGTCAGTTAGCAGCATTATGTGAAACATCACAATCCACCGCTAATCGTACTACCAAGAAATATAGGTATCATCCATATCACATGGAATTACACCAAGAATTGCATGGACAGGATTTTCAAAGTCGTGTAAACTTTTGTCGTACAATAAATGCGGAGATTCAATTAAATCCAAATTTATTATGCAAGGTAATGTTTAGTGATGAAGCTACTTTTAGAAGTAACGGTGCCGTAAATAGACGCAACATGCTTTATTATGCCACAGAAAACCCATTTTGGATTAGAGAGGTGCAACATCAAAACCACTGATCATTAAATGTTTGGTGTGGTATTCATCATAATCCAATTATTGGACCCCACTTTTTTAATGAACCACTAAATGGCCATAGTTACCTGAACTTTCTACAAGACGAACTACCCCAACTGCTTCAAGGTCTCGATAGGGATGAGCTCGACAGTATGTGGTTCCAGCACGATGGTGCGCCTCCGCACTACCATCGTGAAGTTCGTGCGTTTTTGGACCAACGATATCCGCAAAAATCGATTGGACGTGGGGGTTTCATTGAGAGGCCACCAAGGTCTTGCGACATCACCCCATTAGATTTCTTCCTATGGGGTTATATTAAAAATAAGGTGTATGTTAATCCACCAACAACAGTGGAAGATATGCGAAACAGGATTAGAGATACCTGTAGAACAATAACGCCACTAATTTTGTCCAGGGTCCGAGAAAATCTGCAAAAAAGACTAAATTTGTGCATTGCACAAGAGGGTCGTTTATTCGAACACTTATTAAAAAGAAATAATTAATCTCAGTATTTAATAGGTAATTTTTTTGTTTCAATTTAGTATAAAAGTAAATATGTATTTGCCTTGTCGTTATTGTTGTGTTAATTTTTTCACATTATGTTTAATTAAACTATTGCCGTTGTAATATAACGAATAATGTATTTCATCATATTTAATCACATTCTGTTTGTTTCTGTAGTTTCTTTTTATTATTTTACATGGCTACTATGATAATGAAGACTATTTCTGTAAAAAAGTATGGAAAATAAGAAAAACTGAAATATCTCAAAAACTATTATAAATAGGTATAGGATATATTGAACAAAACTTTTAGGGTTTTTATTACTCTATTAAATAACATGAAAATATACAGGGTGTACCATTTAAAAAAAAAGATATTTATTCATTTAAACTTGTTCAAATTTGAGCCGATGTGTTCAACACCCTGTAGCTTTTATTGCAAATATTAGGTAAAAATTATGTTAACTTGTCCTTGGCCTTGCTAAATTCCAAATTTGAATATATTTGTCACAAAATTTAAAACGTTATTTAGGATTGAATTGATGCTTGAAAATGTGACTTTTTTTCTTTAAACTTAATTATCTCAGAAACTATAAAGTTTTGTTATAGTAAACCCTTAATAAAAAAGATTTAAAATTATAAGCTAAATCGAAAATATGATTCGTATATAGGGTGTTCTATTTAAAAAAATACAACTTTATGCTGTCCTAGTTTTTTGGCTCACCCTGTAGAGTCCTAAATATTTTTAAAATCTACGTAAAAATAAACTGTATCAAACAATAAATTTAGTTTCTTTGTTAATTTCACCGAAAAGGCACAAACCTACTTCATCCAATCGTTGACTCACCCTGTACATACTGCACGAATTGAGAACCTCCTTCTTTTAGAAGTCGGTTAAAAAGAGACAAATACAATAATAAAGTGATAAAAAATTACTGGACTAAAATATCTATAAAATTAAAAAGGGGGATATACTAAAATAAAAATATGTAAATATGAACAACATTAAATAATAAAATACAACAAAAACAAAAATTTGAATAATAAATTGTGTTTACAATGGTAAACATTACGCATTTAATCAATAATCAGCGTCAGTGGAGCTATTTTTGCCCAAATTAATTATGATTGGTTTTGTTATCTCCCTGATCATGTGATCGAGCCTCCACATTTTGTTTTCTTCTTTTATTATATGCTCCATATATTTTTTCCAATTTTCCGCAATAGCTTGTAACTTGCGTTGTTTCTAGCAATTTCACCTTTTACTTGAGCCCATATCAGCCCAACTGGGTTCATCTCAATGGTACGGTGGAATACGAAGAGCACATATTTCCTTTTGGTTTTTCCATATCTTTTGGGTATCTCGCTAATCTCAAATAATATATGAAAACAAAATTTTCTGCGGAATGTTTTTATCCGAACACCCCGTAAAAAAAAATCGAAATTTCAGAAAAAATTAGAATTACAGATTTAATCGATTGTCCTTACCTCAGACCAGATTTGGCATCATGCAAAAACAATATTTCTTAAAGGAAACGTTTATATTTATATTTAATGTTAAAATTATACTGTCTTATTGCTCAGTTAAGACATGCAAATGAATTCCACGTGTAACTGCTTTAATTTATGAACTGATTCTTTTTTTGAAAGAATCTCTGCCGTTTCTATTTTGCAAACTAGTTATAACTAGTGTGGAACAACTTTTGCTGCACCGTTTTACATAATTTACAAATAATAAAAACTGGACAACCCTGTGATTATTTAAAGGCGAATGATTGTTGTGAAAGATTGCACAATTTTCAATTCAATAAGGCGGGTCGTAAAATAATTCAAGTCTGTCTCATCGATTTAATAAAGGAGATAAATCTTGATTCTTCAAAGCGGAAGTCATTGCAGAAACAAATTTTATAATTTTGTAACAGTAAGCTCAGTTTTCTCCGTTAAATCAAAGAACTTGTCACAATACATCCCTAATATTTTTTAGGTTAAACATTAAAAGCAACGTTGCCAAATTAAAAATCGTCCCAAACACGGACGTCTAATAGGTTTTTAATATCAAGAACGCAATTAACGAAATCAACTGCAATTAATATACTGTTATTATCGACTCATAATATAATAATAATTATTGTAATGGAATTTTTAATTAAATTTGTTAAAATATGCACATTTTATTCACAACAATCGAATGTAGGTTCGCTGGTGGAATAATTTATCGTTTTGTTTTTCTGTTCGATCAGAATTCTATAAGGCTTATTTCGAAACATGTTTCTATTTAGTTATTTCTTTAAATTATCGACTAATTATGTTTCGTATCTTTTCCGACGATGTTCTGCAGTGCGGATACAGTATTTATCAAAAAGATATCTTGAATATGAATTGAGTCAAGTCAAGGCAATTATAGGGTTAAAAATGTAGTGTCCATTCTTCTAGCTGGACTTTTAAAAATACGTTTGAAAAGTTAATATACAAGAGAGTGTGTGATTATAATTGGTTTGTGATGTAATTACTTTTTATTTAAAACAAAAATCTCTGTTTTTAATGAATCCGCCGAAAACCTCAGTTGAAAAAGATTCGAAAGAATCGAAACGTCCTGAAAAATAAAATTATATATACAATAAGTATGACTACTTTACATATGTAATTTCAATATAAAAATGAACAATATTCCCAAGAAAATAACCAACTAAATATATATATATATATATATATATATATATATATATATATATATATATATATATATATATATATATATATACAGGGTGTCCAAGATAAGGATCCTAAGCATGGGGATCTCGGAAACAGTTGGAGATACGAGGTCGGTTAAATTAGAGAAAAGTTGCGCAATTTAGTGCTAAATTAAACGCAGTTAAAAAAATTTAAAAATTTCAAACACTTCCGGAGATTTCCGGAAAAAAAACGAAATTTGGCAAAATCGTTTTTAATTTTTGCAGGCTTTATTTAAAGAGATATCCGAAAATAAAAGGTAGATTCTCATTGCCACTTTTTATTTTTTATAATTTGGTCTAAACAAAATTTAAATCCGACGTTTCGTTTCTGAGATACCATCATGAACTTTCATTTTTTTATATGGAACAAAAAAAAGTATCCCATGTATTTGATAGCATTTTTTATTACAAATTCAACGGTGTATCACCCTTGCATATCGAATACGTAGTTCAAGTACTTTCCATAAGAGCTCCGTGACAGCGAGAGAGAAAGGTATATCAGTTTTATAAAAGCCAATGAACTACACACTTGATATGCAAGTGTGATACACCGTTGAATTTGTAATAAAAAATGCTATCAAATACATGGGATACTTTTTTTTGTTCCATATAAAAAATGAAAGTTCATGATGGTATCTCAGAAACGAAACGTCGGATTTAAATTTTGTTTAGACCAAATTATAAAAAATAAAAAGTGGCAATGAGAATCTACCTTTTATTTTCGGATATCTCTTTAAATAAAGCCTGCAAAAATTAAAAACGATTTTGCCAAATTTCGTTTTTTTCCGGAAATCTCCGGAAGTGTTTGAAATTTTTAAATTTTTTTAACTGCGTTTAATTTAGCACTAAATTGCGCAACTTTTCTCTAATTTAACCGACCTCGTATCTCCAACTGTTTCCGAGATCCCCATGCTTAGGATCCTTATCTTGGACACCCTGTATATATATATATATATATATATATATATATATATATATATATATATATATATATAGTATTAATTCGGGAATACATCCATTCGTTCGTTTGGTTTCTGGTAGAAGTTTACAGGCGTTTCGCCAAAATCTCATTTGGCTTCTTCTGTGCTTGCTGGTTGTAGTATCTACTCGTATTCCAATACGATGAGTCAACTTTATTATAATAGGGCTATTCTTTTGAGTCATTATCACTTTCACTTCTATCACTTGAAGTAATCATGATCACTTCAGCCCAATGACAAGTAAATGCATATTCAAAAGAACATGAAGTTATCAGTTTCATTTTGTTCACTTTGATCAATTGATAATTACTCAAAAGAATATAGCCAATCTCTCGAAAGGAATATTATATCGATGAGTCATATTTATGTTAGTACGTTCTAGATTTGAATAGGAAATTCTATAGGTATATAAATAGGGATAGGACAAGAGTTTTAAGGAAGTTGTATAGTTGTGTTTGAATAGTGACGATATTAAGAAGTAAAAATAAGATAGTTGTGTTTTAACTGTTACGAAGTAGTTGGTATAAGTATTGGAGTATTAGTGAAAGGTGTTGTGTCTTATTCTGCGGACCAAGTGAACATTTTTAAGATTTTTGTAAAATTTTGTAAAATATTTAAGAATCCTGCATTTTCGATATTTCTATACAAACTTTTCTATGAAAACATAAAAATTACAGCACAAAATAAGAAATAATCTTGAAATTCTGATGTTTTGTTCTAATTTGGACTCTATTTATTTGCATTTCTTGGATTTTGTATGAGAAGTACAAGATTCTGAACTTAGATTAGAGACAGAAAGTCGAAAATTTGTGTTAATTTACTTCCTGAAACTTATTTTTCAGGGAGATACGAAAATATCTCTAAGACTATTGGTTTTATTTTGTATAATATTTAAAAATTTTTGATACTTCTGTTAGAACTTCTCTTGGAAAGCAAGGAAATTCCAGCACTAAATAAGAAATAATCATTAAATTTAGACATTTTGTCCTGATCTCTTAGTTTTTGTATTAGAAGTACAAGATTCTCAATTTAGCTTACATACACAAAGTCGTAAATGGGCTGTTTGTATTAATTTACTTCCAGAAATCAAATTTTTTGCGAAGTATGAAATTATTTCTAAAATTATTAGTTCTATTTTGTATAATATTTTAAATATCCTGAATTTTCGGTACTTTTGTTATAACTTCTCCACTAAAATGAGAAAATCGAATCCCTAAATACGAAATAATCATTAAATTTGGACACTTGTCCTTATTTCGACCCTGTTTAGCTTATATTTCTTGGTTTATATTAATAAAGTACAAGATTCTCATCTTATATTATAGACCCAAATGTAGTATCTACAACCAGCAAGCACAGAAGATGCCTATATATATATATATATATATATATATATATATATATATATATATATATATATATATATATATATATATATACTAGCGACCCGCCCCGGCTTCGCACGGGTGCAATGCTGATACTAAATACACTACAGAAAAACTGTGACTATTTATTTTATTTTTACAACAATTATTACATCGGCCTCCGACGCGCTATTTATAGGCACGCTGCCGCCGCCCCGGTCGGCCAGTACCGCCGCAAGCGCTACTTCCCGCTTAACGACATCACATTAGAAACCTCAAAAATAATAGTATTTCTCCACTATTTAATGGATGTTATTATACATATAAACCTTCCTCTTGAATCACTCTATCTATTGAAAAAAACCGCATCAAAATCCGGTGCGTAGTTTTAAAGATTTAAGCATACAAAGGGACATAGGGACAGAGAAAGCGACTTTGTTTTATACTATGTAGTGATATATATATATATATATATATATATATATATATATATATATATATATATATATATATATATAAACAATTTGAACAAAATCGTTTTCGAGAAAACTGCTTATTTATAAATTACCTCTAAAAGATTTAATTACATTCCAAGCGAGATAAAAAATATGTTCTCTCGAATTTTAAAACATCAAATTCTTAACAAAGTACTTAAAATAAAAATGTGATACTTCACACAAATTAAATAACATTTGTTCACCAAAATAATTTATTTTACGATGAAAAACAAAATTATCTTGTACTGTGAAGGTGAAATTCATAAAAGACAGAAATGCAACCTGGGCTGAGATTCTGTAAGCTTATTTTTCGATCTAACCACTGGCTTATACTTGTGGATTATTATAAATTCAACAAAAAATTAGAGATCCATATTATAATTTCCTTTTTTGCGATTTTCTTGACAGAATCCCAATCTTAGTAGAAAGCAAGGGATACTGAATGTATTCAGATAAAAATATAATTTTGCCGCGAAACAACAACAAAAAACAACTGGTTTATTTCTATTTCTCTGCTTTTAGGGATCCGAAGCTCTTGAAGTTTTCTATAATCCTTTTAACAGTTGGTGGGGTTGGTTTTTGTTTCTGCGGATGTACCGCATGTTCTTGAAATAACTCGATCACATTCTCCATAAATAATAAATACGTTTAAATTATCTTCGTGCGTGTAATTTAACCGCCCCGGCATGATGATTATTAATGAATGTCAAATGGCAAGAAATAGTGACAATTCTGGAGGGTTCAATTGTTTTATTTTCGTCACGCCTCGCCGTCATGGCCAACTAATAACAAACCTTAAAAGCCTTATAGCATTTTTACAATAGAAAAATTTTTATTCTTCTTTTTTGACCACTCTGTACAAATAATTTTCAAAATATCAGAAAAAGACCACTAAAGTCGATCTTTGTCTACAAGAAAACTAACCCAAATCAAATAATAAAGACTTTTTATAGGAAAAATTTATAGTTAAGTTTTAGTCCGCAAACGTCACTTTTGACATAAAAATTTAAATATGTCCCAAACGGTGAGACCTAAGTATAGGACATTATACATGAAATATGTCAAGAATTTTACGTAGAAATCAAAAACGCAATAATATATAGGGTGTTCCGTTTAACATAAGCAAGTTGCCATCGACTTCCGGTATAACCGGCAGTCCCCTATGAACGTTAGTACACTGTCAAATTTTCAGATTCTTCCCAGACAAACACCCTGTATATATATATATATATATATATATATATATATATATATATATATATATATATATTACGAATGAAAGGGATCTCTTTTTATGTATTTGTCACAGAATAGCGTCCTTGTTATCTTTATTATATTTGTATATGATGTATTTCGATAATATTTTGAAATCATTGTTGTTGATATAAAATTAAATTTGATTATTTCTTCGCACACTATGAAAACACATTAGAGAATGTCCGAGAACAACATTTTAAATTATTACGCACTAAATTGTTCTTATGAGTCACGATAATCCGTACACGAAAACAGATCTTTGATTATGTTATTTATATTATAGATATACACTGTTCAACAAAAATAGAGCTACAAAATGCTCTTGTTAAATTGAATTTAAAAAGAAAAACACGTTAATATCAACATATTAATTGAGATTATTGGAAGTAGGGGTCACCGATATCAGGAGCATATTTTAAAACACAATGTATCTGAATGCGTTATCATGCATTTCTAAAGTGTTCTCTATTTTCGCCTGATAGTGTATGCGTTATAAGACATGTATTTACGCGAAAAATATATCCAAGTGTTTGTGTTTAAATATTTTTTGACGGATAAAATTGAAAGATACCCCGTTTTATGTAACATTGATAATAAATGTTATTAAAATAACCTATATTGTTGGCGATTTTCGATTGGTACAATCTTGCAGAGAGTTGAAATCACGAGAGAATATGCTACAGGATAAAGCAAGGTTATCGTAGAGCTTCCTCATATATATAAATATATACATACATACATACACACACACACACACACACACATATATATATATATATATATATATATATATATATATATATATATATAACTTCAAAGATCTCAGACTAAAAAGCAAAATGACATTAGATATTTTTTGATTGATGTTGATTAAATCAGGTATTAGTTTGTTAAACTTTTTGTTGTATCTTTGTCTGTATTTTTTTTTTAATTTTACTGACGAATTTATATATTTCCGGAATCACGACTGGGCACTGGTTGTGATATATATATATATATATATATATATATATATATATATATATATATATATATATATATATATATTTCGTGTGAGATGCAATAGCAGTAGATATATCCACATTATGCCGTTGTAGTGCTGAAATCACATTTAGCAAACGTACGACTATATGCAACTCCGTGTATAGATGAAGCAAAATGCGAACAGTAAATGCAAACTTCGTTCCGTCATATCCTTTCCGTGTTAGAGATTGCACAGTTTGAATAAATTGCTACAGAGCACAATTCATCCTGTTCCACCACCATCGAGATGATGGCCCACCTATACCACCATACCGAGAAGAAAGACAAAACTTACCCTCCCCGCCACAGCGATACGGCAGAGGTACATGTTTCGTCTCTACTAGATTCATCAGGGTACCGACATGCATCTGTTTGTGCAAACAGACAGATCGGAAGGAAGTATGCAACACTGAAAACGGCTTCGCCGACTTCCCGCCGGATGGCGTATATATGTTTATGCGGCTTTCACGGATTCCTCCGTGTGAGATACAATAGCAATGGATATATCCACATTATGTGGTAAGGATGCGCGATACTCTTAAAAGTATCGATATTTGGTGTCGATCCATATCGCAAGAAGTTGTATCGATACAGGAAAAATCGATACCTAGAATATCGATACCTTTACAATACGGATATTTGCACAAAAATTTTAGAAATCGCGTTTGAATTTAGAGAATGACTATTACAATGAATGAATACCGAGTCCCTAGATCAAATACATATAAAATACAAACAGAAAGCGAGAAATACAATAATTGTTTAAGATAAAGTAGCACAGTAATATTACTATCTATCGGCATGGATCTTAGGATAGGATTTTTTCTAAAATACGCCCTCTGCTATCTAAGCTCAAACTGGGATATAATTCAATGGTATTTCGGTAGATCTTGTAATTGAAGTGACAATCGGTGGAGATCTAGAAAAATCGGTAGAGGTGGTAACACAGGTTCAAATGTTCTGACAATTTCAAGATTCCTAGTGAATCGGGATTCCCCGCCGCCCCCTTAGCACATGAATAAGTTAAAATGCAGGGACCTAACTTATGTAGGCAGTTTGTCCTAGTAATAATTAGATGCCGTCACTTTTTCATTGCATGTTTCGATACCAAACCCAATGTATGTATACACGGAGTATATATATATATATATATATATATATATATATATATATATATATATATATATATATATATAAAGAAACAGTATTTTTATTATTCCTTCTTAAATTTCATTCAAGTACCGCAAGCAAAAATTGTATTACTTTATTAAGACGTTAATCGGTAATATTAAATCAATTTTGGGTAAATATGTTGTCGCCATTCGACAATTACCTAAAAGGAACTTCCACAACCAGTGTGCACTCGTGATTCCGGAAATATTCAAATTCGTCGGTAAAATAAAAAACAAAACAGACAAAACTACAATAAAAAGTTTAAAAAACTAAAACCAGAAAATTGAGATCTCTGAAGGTAGACGAAAGCTTTAAAAATACTTATTCTTCCGTAACAAACATCAATAAGCCAGTTTATGTTTTAACATTGTCTGTGCCATTAAAAAAATAAATATTTTTACACGTAACGCCACTGGCCCAAAACATAGATTTGTTTATATCATTTGAATCAACATTTATAATGTAACAAAGAAAACATTTTTTTGCCATTTTAAAATAATTAATTGTAACTTGGAAATTAACAAACGACGCGTGTACACCGTTGCCAAATTGGAACGTTTTTCTTTAAATGTACTAAAAATATTTAACTATGGAAAAAAAAATTGTTTCCAAGGTTTTATTATGTTCACCCTTCGTGGTAGAGAAAAATAAACTCTCAATTAATGCCCATTTTTGATCATTCACAATAAGATATTTTTCTGCAATATTAATAAATCTTTTTACAAATTAGAAATATATTGGCAACGTTGCTTGTGTGGATTTAAATACTAGTTGTTTTTAATAATAAATAGCTTTCCTTAGAACGTTTTTTAGGCGCTTGTTATTGTAGATAAATCGTATGCATGTGCACTTTTTTCTGAATACTTATTTGTAATTATTATCATTAAAAAAAGGCGTAGTAAGAGTGTTATTACGGTCAGGTAGTAACATGGGTACAGCAGAGGTAAATATCAAGTAGAGAAAATTTTTACACTGAACAAAAAATATTCCATCTATATATATATATATATATATATATATATATATATATATATATATATATATATATATATATATATATATATATATATATCTATATATATCTATATATATATATATATATATATATATATATATATATATGCGACAAGTGGCTTTGGCTGCTAAAATGAGCGGTAGGCTTGGTTGCCAGTACCGAAAAATGCGACCCCTATCCTTTGGGCAGCGCGTTTCGTGTACTCGATTTTACATATTTCTGATTTAAATCACCGTCGCGCCACCATATGGCGGTTTTTTACAAACTTTGTTAATCTGTGTGGTTCTTGTATTATCAAGTGGACCATCGAGATGTCGCCTTTGTCGTCTTGTTTGCTGTTTTTTGATTTTAAATTCAGCTTTATAGGATGCACAATCGAGATGATGGTTTGTACCGAATGCGGTGGCCTGACGAGTCCCATATTAGGACGAAACAGCGCTGTCGCCATCTATCGGACCCGGAGTTTTTCCATATTTTGGAGTGCTCCGCACTTTTTAACACGAGAATTATGTGGACTGACAAATTTTCACGTCCGCTTCGCCAATATTTGATTCTATTTTATTTTAAACTAGCGACCCGCCCCGGCTTCGCACGGGTGCAATGCTGATACTAAATACACTACAGAAAAACTGTGACTATTTATTTTATTTTTACAACAATTATTACATCGGCCTCCGACGCGCTATTTATAGGCACGCTGCCGCCGCCCCGGTCGGCCAGTACCGCCGCAAGCGCTACTTCCCGCAATTTTAAATCTGTAATATCTTCGAAAATATTCATTTAAATCTTGTGCTGTAAAGGACCATATAGATCTATATTAAATCAACAATGTATTTAAGCTATTTAATTGGATAAGGATTAATGCTGTATTGGTTAAAATCGCTTCAAAATTTGCCATTATTTGTCGTAAAAAGTAAATGACAAAAAAATGTTATTGTGGGATATCCATGAGAGATAGACATATACCATCGCGTAGTTTTCTGTAGACCTTTTCAATGTGTACAAATAATTAGTACATTATTTTGATAAATCTCGTAGGGTTCAGCCTGCGTTTGCAATGTAAGCGGAAAAAAATATGATAATTAACGACATCACATTAGAAACCTCAAAAATAACAGTATTTCTCCACTATTTAATGGATGTTATTATACATATAAACCTTCCTCTTGAATCACTCTATCTATTGAAAAAAACCGCATCAAAATCCGGTGCGTACTTTTAAAGATTTAAGCATACAAAGGGACATAGGGACAGAGAAAGCGACTTTGTTTTATACTATGTAGTGATTACACGGACAAAAACTTATCTATTTATTTTATATATATATATATATATATATATATATATATATATATATATATGTGTATATATTGTGTGCAATGTGGTTTAAATCGAATATGAACTTTCAGAAAGATCTGAAACAGAAGTGCTTAATTTATAAAAATGTGGCCTGAGCTGAACACGAGCTCCAACTTTCCTAAATATCAGAAGGAAACTAACAAACTTTAAGAAAATAACTCCTAGAAGAGTCAGAAAGAAACTGTAATAGATCCCTACCAAAGAATGACGGATTGGATAGAACGATTGACCCAGTGACAGCATGTCAGACGATCCGTTGACTCATTTTAGCTGCCATCTAGGTTAAAGGAAATTTCTACATTTAGGAATATTTTTGGAAGTGATAAATAATTAAAAATAGATTAGTAAGTAATGCAAGTTTGTTTAATTTCGAGGAATTTTAAAAGTGATTTAAATAAGTATAATAAATATTGTCATGCAGAAAATAAAGGTTACAATAAGTTTCCATTGGTGGAATATTTCGCAACACACATGTTCAATATGATTTTGATAATTCTTGACCCCCTGCGTTATTTTGTCTCAATTCGCCCGTCGTCTATCTTTATTATTTTGTTAATGACCTATTTGATAACTTTGTCGGTTTATTTTTAAATTGCATGGTGTTTTCTTTTCCTGATTCTTTTGCACAATTCATAATACATATATATATATATATATATATATATATATATATATATATATATATATATATATATATATATAGCTTTCTTCGACAGTATAAAATTAATAACCTCAGATCTCAACAGCTCAGGGGTTTGCAAGTAGAGGAGAAATGGATAAAGAATTTGACTAATGTGGAAATTCCATTTGAAGTCAAACAATTTTTGTCACGTCAATACTTGCCAGCCTTGAGACTATTTTATGCACTTGTGATGAAGGTGAGAGAAATGCGCTCTGATCTCAGTGTACAAAAATATCTTGACTAATTTTGTACATCAATATGGAGACCATCGACCATATTTGAATGACATTTTTAATAAAAGCAAAATCTTTTTAAAACAGAACCCAAATTTAGTACGAAGTGATAAGGGAAATGTGACTACGGTGATGCAAAAGGAAGACTATGTCAATAATTCACACACTTTGCTTAATGATACAAAATATTGTAAAAAAAAATAGCAACCCCACTACTACATTGCAAATTAAGGCGAATAAAATAGTTAATAAACTGAAGGACGGTGGTTTCATTTTAGCAAACTAAAAAAATGTACAGATACAATTCCATTGCATCTAGGTTTTACTCTCTGCCTAAAATTCATGAGGTCTATCGTGTCTTCATTAACCTGCTCCAATGGTCCCTTGACAACTTACATTACTTATATACTTACACTGGCTTATCATACGGATAATAATTTTTATGTCAAGGATTACCAATGGCAAATTACCTGATAACTATATAATTGTGAGTTTGATGTTGTCTCTCTTTTTACTAATTTACCACTCGAACTGGTCCTAACAAGTCTTAAGGACCACCAGAACAATACATCTAATTTTTGTACAATAGATTGGGGCACTTTTATTTTTGATTCAAATTATTTTGTTTGTGAAAACTCATACTACAAGCAGATCTTTGGAACCCCTGTGGGGAGTGAATTATCACTAATATTAGTCAATTATGTCTTAGATGATCTTATAGAAGAATGCTTGAAATACGTTCCTTTTTATATCCCTTTTGTAAAGAGGTACGTTGATGATCTCCTTTTGGCCGTTCCTGCACATAGAATAGATGAAACCTTGGAGATGTTTAATTCATACAATTTCCATCTACAATTCACGGTCAAAAAGGAAGATTCAGCACACAGCATACCATTCCTTCAAATGTTGGTAAGACGCACAGAAACCAACCTTCTAAAAACCAGTTGGTACAGAAAGTCCATGTGCTCGAATAGATTTATAAACTTTTAATCTTACCACGGTTCAATTTTTTCAGTCAGATACTTTTTCACCACTGTTCTGTATGTTATATATATATATATATATATATATATATATATATATATATATATATATATATATAATGTACAATTCTGTACATCAATCAATTCTGTGATCAATTATTTCCTTCAACAATCACTATTAAAATCGAACTTGCAGGTAATGAAATAAAACGTCTAAAAGGTTTTATTAATCGCCAATAGATGGCATTATATGTCATGTTGATAAAATAGATTACTACTTTTTAATCAGAGTAAACTTAATTTTATCAGTTCTAGCCATATCACTACATAGTATAAAACAAAGTCGCTTTCTCTGTCCCTATGTCCCTTTGTATGCTTAAATCTTTAAAACTACGCACCGGATTTTGATGCGGTTTTTTTCAATAGATAGAGTGATTCAAGAGGAAGGTTTATATGTATAATAACATCCATTAAATAGTGGAGAAATACTGTTATTTTTGAGGTTTCTAATGTGATGTCGTTAATTATCATATTTTTTTCCGCTTACATTGCAAACGCAGGCTGAACCCTACGAGATTTATCAAAATAATGTACTAATTATTTGTACACATTGAAAAGGTCTACAGAAAACTCCGCGATGGTATATGTCTATCTCTCATGGATATCCCACAACAACATTTTTTTGTCATTTACTTTTTACGACAAATAATGGCAAATTTTGAAGCGATTTTAACCAATACAGCATTAATCCTTATCCAATTAAATAGCTAAATACATTGTTGATTTAATATAGATCTATATGGTCCTTTACAGCACAAGATTTAAATGAATATTTTCGAAGATATTACAGATTTAAAATTGCGGGAAGTAGCGCTTGCGGCGGTACTGGCCGACCGGGGCGTGCCTATAAATAGCGCGTCGGAGGCCGATGTAATAATTGTTGTAAAAATAAAATAAATAGTCACAGTTTTTCTGTAGTGTATTTAGTATCAGCATTGCACCCGTGCGAAGCCGGGGTGGGTCGCTAGTACATATATATATATATATATATATATATATATATATATATATATATATATATATATATATATATATATATATATATATATATAATAAAAACATATTGTTGTATAAAAATGGACTAGAGCTGGGCTGGATTTTTTAGAGGGTATAGAATGCCAACGTTCCGTTCTTTTTTTATCTTTCGTTTCGTCATTGGTATTACAGAATCCCGCCCCCGGTTACCCTTCGGTAGGTATAAAGTCGTAAAAATCTCGGGCAACGCATTTTTTCACACAACGGTTCTAAAAACAGATATTTTATTGGCCATAAAGCATAAAATTATCTGCACCGGATTATTCTACGTTATTATCGTGTGTTTTGAAAAGATTTATGGTCCACTTTTTGTAATAAATAAAATTATCCAAATTTAGAACAAGATATGGTGGTGGATATACTGTCATGTCATACATTTTGATTACAGTGACATAATTAGAGGAGCGATAAAGTTGCGGTCACATTAATTGTTTATGAAGCATACGGTTTTATCGGAATAATCATAACATAACATATAAAAAAGGTCAAATTTTAATTGTTTCGACGTATGTACGAATTACGTACTATTGATTTATACAATGTTTGGTTTCTTTTTGTCATACTCTCGTAACTAACAGAAATATATATATATATATATATATATATATATATATATATATATATATATATATATATACATATATATTATTTAAGTAGTGTTTAAGGTAACATCCCCGGCGCAAAAATAGAAAATCGGTATTTAGGCTCCTTTTTTTCTGTAGAAGTTCTTGCTCTACCTGACATTATCTGCCTCTCTCACTTGCCCATGTATCTATATTTCTTTATTATCCATCAGACATTGGCATTGCACTGTTAATTGACGAAACACGTAATAATCAGTTTAATGCATTTTTAAATAAGGTACGTGATGCGTTAAAATAAAACGATAATAAAAATAGCATGTGTGAAAGCTGCGGGGGTCAACCGCCTTTATACACACAACACGCTACATTTTCATAAGATGTATTTTCACGTGAAAATGGCATAAATTCCTTAACGAAATTTATATATATATATATATTTATGTTGGGAAATATTGGTCATTGAAATTTCGGAAAAAATATACCTTAATAAAGTGGCCAAGACAAATTAGAATACAATATTTGTAAGTTTCTAAAAAGGCAGTAAGGGGGCGTATTTTATTACATAAAATAGAATATAAATAATGTTTCAAAAAAAAATCGAACATAATAGGAGTTGCTTCATTTTAACTTTTTTCTGTAACTTATAAAAAAAAAGGGCGAGAGAAGTAAAAAAACGCTATTATTCAAAATATACTATAATTTTGGATTGCCGTATCAAATTTTAAGGACTATTTAGGAGGTAATTTTTGGAGAAATGATTAGAAATGAATAAAAAAATTTTATGTTTCTAAATATTCCGCAGGACTACGTATGTATTTGAATATATAAAGTAGAAAAATAATAATTTCTTCAAAAAGTTAAATGTAAATGTTATTTTACGTTTTTAATATCTACTATTTATTGTTAGTTAAGGAGTCACTAAAACTTATAAGAAAGAAACTTGAAGAAGACCAGACCTTAGCAGAAAGAACCACAGCACGCCATTATGGACTTGTTGGAAAGTTGTTTGACTAATTCCTATTTTCAAGAAAAGGAAAAATGCTACATCCAGGATGATGGACTACCGATGGGATCGTCACTATCACCGGTGGTCGCAAATATTTTCATGGAATGGTTCAAGACGTTTGCAATTGAATCCACAACTCAGAAACCAAAGTTATGGCTCAGATACGTGGACGATACTTTTATAATTCGGAGTGGAAACGACGAAGAACTTCAAAACTTCCTTTTTTATCTTAACCATATCAGCCCAACTATTAAACTCATCATGGAGAAAGAAGTAGAAAATAAATTACTATTCTTAGATGTCTTGGTTCAAAGAAATGGCAGACAAATTCGAACTTCGGTTTACAGAAAAGCCACGCACACAGGACAATACCTTAATTATTCGTCTAATCACTCCAACAACACCAAACAAGGAATATAAGAATCTCGTACATAGAGCCTTAACTTACTGCAACTCCAACGAGAACTTGATGAAACAGATAGATTACATTAAAAATGATCTGACAGCCAATGAATACCCAGTATATCTAGTAGATAAATTTCTAGAACAACGCAGAAATAGGATAATATCGACAACGAATGAAGAACGAAAACCAGTTTTGAACATCCCCTATGTTAAAGGCATTTCAGAAAAAGTTAGAAGGATAGGAAAACGAAATAAAATCAACGTTGTTTTCAATTCAAATAACTCTCTGAGAAGTCGGCTCACTAGGGTCAAACCGACAACTCAAAGAGACATGAAGAACTGTGTATATCAGATACCATGTGAATGTGGCAATTCCTACGTTGGCGAAACAAAGAGACCTCTTGACGTAAGGATCAAAGAACACCAAAAATGCACATCTCGAGGAGAAACAGAAAAATCTGGTGCCGCCAACCATGCCTGGACTCATGGTTGGCGGCATAAAATGGTCTGAAGCTAAAATACTACACCGAGAACAACATTGGAGAAAACGGAAATTCAAAGAAGCCGCGGTTATATATCAGAACCCGAGTTGTTTTAGTAAACCATTTTTAGATATAAGAGAAGTGTGGAAACCATTTCTTAGTAATTGTAAACTAGCAGACATGACTGCACCCATCTCAGTCACACTCTACTGCATTTACTTTTAGTATAAATAGTCATGTAGCTAAGGGACTTATTTAGTTTCACTTGAAAACGGCTAGAGATAACTACTAGCCGAAACGTCGTGACATTGAACAAAAAATAAAGACAATGGAAGTCCAACAGATATCCACTACTTCGCATCTACTAATTATGTTTTAAAACGCTGATATAAAGAAAGAAATATTGTTATTGAAAAAATATTATTACTCTGGATTTCTTTCTCCGATTTTATTAAACTTGGTCTTATTTAAGAAGTAATTCTTATAGAGTAAAAAAAATTTTAATTAAATTTTAATAATATTTTCTCAATCAATCCTCAAATGACGTTATTTGTCAAACTTTTTTAAAATAATTTAAATGAAACGGCGTTATGAAAGAAAGCTGCATTTAAAATAAAAAAAGGGTCGTCAATCCATTAGAAATCACATACCATGTTGCTCAACAATTTTGATTTTCCTAATTTTTTTATCAGTTATTCCCCAATATTAGGCCAGTTCATAAATATGGTTAAAAAGATTTTAACGTTCATACTTTTTTTGGCCATTTTAAGTATGTTTTTGGTTGAAAACAAGTTTTGTGGAAATGCATCTAACTTTGTTAATTTTAAGATATCAAGGCAAACTAAAAACCAAAATGATCTGAATGATATGTTCTAGATTTTTTTTATTTACAAAAAATTACGTAAGTAGAGAGGAAAATGGAGACAAAATTCACAACTATAAAGTGAAAATTAATTTAAAATGGGACTTTTAGTGTTTGAAAATTATTGAAAGGAATACCGATTCACTTTTAATTTTTGTGCATATATTTATTATAGGACTATTTACTATAGAAGTTTCAAGCTTAAGAACTTTGTAATAAAAATTATACCTCTGTATGATATAAACATATGACGAAGATTTGGTGACTGAGACTCACCTGGTTCCAAACTTAGAGTGCATTAAAGCTGACCAAAAATTAACTTGTAATTAATGGTAAAAATCCATTTTCCTAGTGTTTAATATAATAATATATTTGTCATCCAATAAAATTAATTCAGAAAATAGAAATGTACTAAATTAACGAAAATAAGATATCATCAGAAAGAAAATAAACCATACAAATTAAGTTTTTAAAAGTTTCGTGCCAATACTTGTTCTTTGCCTGCTAATACAAGAAGCTTGCAAGTTAAAACCTGAACAAGCCTCTCTCCAAATTCAAGTTGAATTGAGCTCACTAGCTCTTAATTCTTTTTTGTGTTAACAAGTGGGAGAGTATATATATATATATATATATATATATATATATATATATATATATATATATATATATATATATATATTTATTTAGTTGGTTATTCTCTTGGGAATATGGTTCATTTTTATATTAAAACTACATATATAGAGTAGTCAAACTTATTGTGTATATATATTTTTATTTTTCAGGACGTTTCGATTCTTTCGAATCTTTTTCAACTGATGCGGATGCTACAAACATGTACATTTTTAATATTATTATATATGGACAAAGAGGTTAAAAACTTACCATTAAGGACAGAGATTTTTGTTTTAAACAAAAATTAATTACATCACAAACCAATTGTAATCACTCACTCTTTTGTATAGTCACTTTTTAAAAGTATTTTTAACGGTCCAGTTAGAAGAATGGACACTACATTTTTAACCCTTTGTCCATAACCTTTTTTAAAAATGTAGTGTCTATTCTTCTAACTGGACCATTAAAAATACTTTTAAAAAGTAACTATACAAAAGAGTGAGTGATTACAATTGGTTTGTGATGTAATTAATTTTTGTTTAAAACAAAAATCTCTGTCCTTAATGGTAAGTTTTTAACCTCTTTGTCCATATATAATAATATTAAAAATGTACATGTTTGTAGCATCCGCATCAGTTGAAAAAGATTCGAAAGAATCGAAACGTCCTGAAAAATAAAAATATATATACACAATAAGTATGACTACTCTATATATGTAGTTTCAATATAAAAATGAACCATATTCCCAAGAGAATAACCAACTAAAAATATATTTAATGGTTCAAGAAAAATTAACTCCTATACTATATATATATATATATATATATATATATATATATATATATATATATATATATATATATATATATATATATATATATATATATATATATATATATATATATATATTTAGTTAGTTATTTTCTTGGGTATATTGTTCATTTTTATATTAAAACTACATATATAAAGTAGTCCTACTTATTATATATATTTTATACTCCAGGACGGAGATTTTTAAAAAAATAGTATTGACGTTTTTAACTTGAAATAAAAAAATTGGCTCTTATGTTGTGTTAAAAAGTATGAGCCTAAAAAATTTTTTAGAAAATGCGGCACTGCAGATAAGTAGAAACAATTGGTTCTTAAGAAAATAAGTAGCTTTCACCGGAATGAATTATAAATTTCCGATGCCACAGGGTTGTGCGGTATTCTGAAATTTTCAGAATGTTCTTGGAACATTGATGATGAATTCCATTTCACCCTTTGCCAATCTACTATCAACAGCAATAACACTTTTAATACCTCAAACATACAACAACATCAAGTTTTCCACGAAGATAACATTTTTGTATGGATTGTCATAGCTCTAAGTGTCCTGCATGAAGTAAAATTTTGGTACTAAAGGTCGGTGTACTTGGAAGAATGTATATAAAAATATACGATTCGTAACATTCGAGCTTTTTTTAGTCTGAAAAGGCAAGCGAAGAAAGACAACCCCGGATACCTATTTTAACAAGACGAGTTCGAGCAATTGTCTGGAAAGCTGATAATACTGATCAAGAAGTCAAATTTTGGTACTAATGGCCGGTCTATTTGGAAGAATATATATAAAAAAATATGATTCGTAACATTCGAGCTTTCTATTTTAGTCTGAAAAGGCCAGCGAAGAAAGACAATCCCGATTACCTATTTTAACAAGATGAGTTCATGCAATTGCCTGAAGAGCTGACAATACTGATCAACTGTACAATTGGGTCAAGTTATATCTGAGAAAATGACTCTAGACTTTATACAGAGTTAAGAGAAGAGTGTAACGAAAAGGATGGCCATATATGCAGACATAATATCATTTAAAAAAGCAACATTGTAGCAATCTAGTTTTTTATATAAGGTAAAATGTATTAAATTGTATTTTTCCATATAGCAGTTGTTAATGATAAGGAAAAATACCAATCCACTTAGAACTAAAAAAAAAAAATCCCTTTAACCATTGTAAGTATGGTATTTAAATACTCCACAACGTATTTTTATGAAAGTAATATTACAGCAATATAAAACAGTTGTCAATTTGCTTGCAAATTTTCATTACGAAATAATTCTTAAAAATAACTATTAAATATCCAAGTCATTTCCTCCCAACAATTTTCTTAGTAGTAAATACACGGGAAATTTCATCATCTTTAATCAATTTTAAAAAAGTCGACATTTTCGTGGAGGAAAAATTGTATTTCATTTTTCTTTAGAGTTATAAAAAAAGGAAGGAAAAATAGATTATATTTCTCCCATAGATAAAATTAGGCAATTGGGTAAATAACAACATAAAAATGTCCATTATTTCTAGTTTTATAATCAATTATTAAACGAGGAGTATCTAAGCGTATTGCCGGCCGGCATTTTTGTTAAATAGATTTCTTCGTAGCAAAAATTTTTACCCTTTTTATAAAAACGCGTAAATTACCATAAGAAGGTTCTAGAAAAACAGGGATTTTTTTTACAGAAAAAAAATACAAAGAAAAAAAATTATGGTTTAAAAAACAAGTAGAACAAAATGAAAACTTACATGATCTGACTGGGGAGGGACATGCCCCATCACGGCCCCTTCGTGGGGGTCACCCACCTGCTGCCTAGCTACCGGAATTTTGACACAATCTTGTAGACCTCCAGAAGGGAATCCCGATGATTTTTAGTCACTTTTTATAAAAGAAAAATGACCCGTTTTTAGTATTAACACAATTTCTTTTATTACACTTTTAGTCTTTTTTTTTCAGTTTATAAAATGTTTTGTTTTTTTTTTGCTGTATATCGTGTATTTGTGTGTAGTTGTTATTTTTTTAATTTGCAAGTTTTTTAAACACTTTTCACAGCGATTTTCTTTTCTTTTATTTACAAGACACTCTTCAAAGTATCACCCAAAATTTCAAGGGGTGATGGGAGTACGTGACTACCGGTAAAATAGTATTCAGGAAGCAAAATTTTAAAATGGATCTAAGGAAAAATCGAGTTTTTCTTAAGCAAAAAAATTCGCTTTGTCAGCAAAACAAAACTCGGGGAAATCACAAAATATACAATAAAACAAATGAAGAAAGGCCCATTTTCTTTGAGGAGCTTGGACAGTGGACGTTTCGTTCTCTAGGCCGCTTTCATCGTGAAAAAACAAAAGAAGCTTATCAAGACTATACTAAAAACCTACTGAATCGGAGAGAATGATAACCCAAAAGTGAAATTTCATTCGGTTGCCGGGAGAGGTGAGGGAGGGATCGGGCAACGTTGTCGGATCGCGCTGTTTATCTACACATCTAAATAAAGTGGGTATAGTCGAGAGGAAAGTGCTTGTTTTTAATATTTCATTCAATCGGATGATAGAAATATTTTTACAACATGGGTTACTGACGGGCGCCATTGTGGGCTTTTAATGGGTTCAGGGGCAATTGAGAGATGTTAGGGTGGTCAAGGTGGGCAACACAATGACGTTTTTTCAATTATTGTTATCGCATGTATTTTATCAAGTGTCAAGTCTTTGCAAGCGTGTAAGTAATGACACGCAATATAACATGCTAATACAGCCGTTTTGGGTCATGTCATAGAATAGAACTTACGGTCTGATAAACACAAAAAATTTGAATATACTTCATCTTCAAGCACATTGTGCGTCAAAGCAAATTCGATTGTTTGAAGGTGGTAGACAATGTTGAAGATTGACTAAAATGTGGTTGACGGACTTGCACTGCCCTTATTTTTGTTTATTTTTACGACGCTTCAATTAGATTATATCGTTATCAAGTATAAAGTTGGTAGTGTTGGTTTCTGTTTCTGCGGATATCGGATACCGAATGTATTGCATTATTATTAATGAATGCCAAATGGCAAGATATAGAGACAATTCTGTAGGATTCGATTGTTCTATTTTCGCCACGCCTCGCAGTCATGACCAACTAATAATAAAACTTAATAGCATTTTTACAATAGAAAAATGTTGAATTGCCAATATTTTGATAACTACTTCCGGTATAACAGGAAGTGCCGCCATCTTGAAAATATTTTAGCCGGCTGTCCCCCATGCACGTTAGTATACTGTCAAATTTTCAGATTCTTTCTAATTATAGTTTTCCCACAATCGACCGGTAAAGTTCCCGGAGAATCACTTGATAACGATAAGAGGTACAGCCTAATCGAAACGTTGTAAAAATAAACAAGAATAGTCTTTAATTTCTTTTGTAGAATATCACTTTAATTTTATTTTCTGCAAAAGATACGCCAACTGTCAAATTTCAAATTAATTTGGCTTGAAGAATGTAATAAAACAAAAGAGCCTTTAACCTGGACCGGAATTCTTTTCTCTTTTATTGCTTCTATCGCCTGACGCATGACTTCTTCCTCTGAGACATGATTGCTTAGTTGTTCTTCTTTTGTATCTTCCTACCATTGTCTCTATTTTTTTTTGTTGACTCTCACGTTCCAACATGGGAAGTGATATTCAATAAAGAAAAATAATAAAGACAATGGAAGTCCAACAGGTTTCTACTACTTCGTAGAAAACATTGTTTTTTATGACCTTCAAACAAAAACAAGATGGTTGCACGTATGCCTGCAGTCATACGAGTTTTAAAAATATATGAAGCATTAAAGTCTTACTTTCTGAGCGTCGACTAACTATCTTAAAACAATTTTGAAAACCCCCGCATAGAATTATGGTTCTATTTTATTCATGCCCAAGCATCTACTCTTCATCGAGTTATTTTGAAGATTGAAGGTCAAAAAATTTCTGCCATTGAGGCTGTAAAATAAGTGAATCAGTTAAAGCAAAATTTAATTTTGAAATAAAACACACAATTCTTTCTTCTGACTGTACGCATATAAAGTTTGTATTTTATTAAAGTGTTTGTCTTTTATTTGTGTATTATGTACACAGTAAACAATAATCAATTATTAATTTGCATTTACTGTGGTAAAATGGCAAATACCCTAGAAATATTATCATGCCCAGTCTATTTCTCTAGTTTTTTGTCTCAAAAAAATTTTGGGCACTTTAGCTATCCATCGTTAGCATTTGGTTGCGATGGATCTGAAAGAACAGTGGTGGCTTTTCCTTAGGTTTGCAGGTTTGTGCAACCCCCAAAAGAATTGTAAATTAAAATAAAACACTAATAAATAAAGGGTGTTTTTTATAGAGGTATAGAACTTTAAGTTGGCAACACTTTTTTAACTGGAGGCCATTTTGTCAGCTGTCAAGTGATTTATGTTTAGTTTGGTTTGGCATTTCAATATGAATAGACTGACGCCTGAACAACGCTTCCAAATTGTGCAAATTTATTTTGAAAATCATGGTTCTGTTCGAAATACGTATCGCGCACTACGTCCATTTTACGGTCAACATAATCGTCCATCAGAGCAATTAATTCGATTAACTATGGAACGTTTTCGCACCAAGTTTACTCTAAATGATAATACGCATCCACAGAGACGTCGTACAGTGCGTACAGAAGAAGTCATTGCTGATGTAGAGCGTAGAGCGTCCATTCACTTTATGGAAGATGTTGCGGAAAGATCTTAGTTTGCGTGCTTACAAAATACAACTCGTGCAAGAATTGAAGCCATACGATCACCTAGCAAGGTGTAGATTCGGTGAATGAGCCCAAAACAAGATTGCCGTTGATCCCGATTTTCATAAGCGAATTTTGTTTAGCGATGAAGCTCACTTTTGTTTGAATGGATACGTCAATAAACAAAACTGCCGTATTTGGAGTGATGATAATCCTCAAGTGTATGTTGCGACACTGTTACATCCAGAAAAACTGACTGTTTGGTGTGCTTTATGGGCTGGTGGAATCATTGGTCCGTACTTCTTTAAAAACGATGCTGGTCAGAACGTTACAGTCAATGGTGACCGCTATAGAGTCATGATTACTGACTTTTTCGTTCATCAATTGAACAACCATGATGTGCAGGAGATGTGGTTTCAACAAGACGGCGTAACATGTCACACAGCTCGTGCCACAATTGATTTGTTGAAAGAAACGTTTGGTAACCGCATAGTTTCACGTTTCGGACTCGTGAATTGGCCTCCAAGATCGTGCGACTTAACGCCGCTAGACTATTTTCTGTGGAGATATGTGAAGTCGCTAGTCTACGCCGATAAGCCCGAAACGATTGATCACTTGGAGGACAACATTCGCCGCGTTATTGCCGATATACGGCCACAAATGTTGGAAAAAGTCATCGAAAGTTAGACTACGTCCGAGCCAGCCGTGGCGGTCATATGCCAGAAGTCATATTTAAATTATTATGTCAGAAGGTTATCTTTCGAATAAAGTAAATTTCATGTCAATTTAAAAAATTCATCTTTGTTTTATTCCATTTAAAAGTTCTATAGCTCTATAAAAAACACCCTTTATAAGTTAATAATAAAGGAAACTTGTTTAATAGCAACACAATGTGGCATTTGAAAATAAAAAAAAATTATAATGTATCAATACAAACCGCCTCGTCTAAAAAAGGTACCTTTCTCGGTCCGAATCTGATTTCCATTACGCCAAGTATTTCGAGGTATAACAATCACTTCCTTGGAACACTTGAAAATTGACATGTCCACCCAACAAAACCCAGCTGAAAACACTATTCAACCCTCCTTCAAAACCCAACAACAAAAACTAATTAAATTAGCAGTCCAAAATCCAAAAACTTCAATTTTATTTACATTTTCCACTATCTCAAATCTGCTTTGCAGCACATGTCTATTTCTCTCTTTATTCCGCGCATTATATGCGACAAAAAAAGATAGATATATGAGCGGTTTACCCCACTCACCACTGACACAATTCCTAGGTCGTAATTGATTACGCATCTTACGCACTTGCAGTAATAGAAATACAAACAGGTAAATGTGGCAACGCGGCAGCGAAGCTCCCAGCTGATTGGCGAGTAGCGAGCGGCGATCAGCTGATCGCTTAGCAACACACCGAGAACAAGGGGACCGGTTCATGGCCTAGAAAGCGGTGTTGCCTCAGTGAATTAAGATCGGAATATCTAAGGAATTTAAGTGGCAATATATATATATATATATATATATATATATATATATATATATATATATATATATATATATATATATATATATATATATATATATATATATGAGGTTTTGGCGAAACGTCTGGCACACTTCCACAGAAAAGCAAATGAACCAACGCATGTATTCCTGGAATAATACTGAATCACATGTTCTCATCTGTGAAATACTACGCAACAACATATATATATATATATATATATATATATATATATATATATATATATATATATATATATATATATATATATATATGTTATGTCGGATATTCTCACGGGCTCGTAGACGCCATACAGTGAGCTTTGAAAATGGTGAATGAGATTTCACCGAAACGTCAGCTGCCTTACAGTCCTGAGAGGGACTCAGCACATACACGGGATGCCCGAAAACCTTCGATTACATATATATATATATATATATATATATATATATATATATATATATATATATATATATATATATATATATATATTCCTTATAAAAACTTGCATATGTTTTGCCAAAATTTTATTTGTCTTCTTCTGTGTTTGTTCGTTGAAAATAATGATCAACGATCAGTTGATTTTCAACCTGCAACTACAACATGTAAATTCAAGAAATAAGCAAGTTGTAGGCTTAGGAAGGGCAAATCAACAAAGAAAAAAAATTATATTGAGTTGAATAATGTTATTTTAACATCACTTTCCTTTATCTCTTTCAAGACAGTGACATATATTACTACAAAGTCAACAAAGATGCAAGATCATATTATGATCTTTCTCTTTATTTTTATAAAATCCCAGCCAAGGGTGGATTCAAGGGGGATGGTGGGGGCGATCGTCCCGACCAAGGGCTTCAAAATTCAGAAAAAAAAGACTCGTCTGCTGCTGTATTAGGAATGTGGATGATAATTTCGATGTTTTCTTTGCACTTGTGATATCGCTCCCCCCCCCCTCCAAAGAGAGATGTGGGTATGCCTCTGACCCCAGCCATTAACCTTTTATATCGCATTACGTCATATTCAACTGCTTCAAAGAGACTAAGTGCTTTTGTTTGTTTACTGCAAGGTTCCATTTTCCCCATTCTACCTTACCTCATATCGAAATGTTTTCAGTTTGTTTGGGAAGATAGATGTTAATTTTCGGACATATCTAGGCGTTCTTTTCAAAATTTTTCAGTAAAATACGATGCAATTTCATTTTATGTCAGAAGTTCGATCTGAAATGTTTAAAAACTCTTAAAAATAAATTCAATAAATTACATTTAATTTTTACCAAAAAAAAACCCTATAAAAACATTCTTAATCACTGAAAAGTCTATTTTTAAATATATTAATAAACAAGAATTTACAGTTGAACCACAACTGGTTAATCCGGCAACGTCGCATAGCGGGTGTGCCACACATTACATAAACTTGTTTATAAAGATTTCCTGAAAAGTTAATTCTAAGAATTCGAATCTTCTGAAGACAAAAACCCGATTACGGACGATTTTTTAAATCAGGATTTAATGGGATTAATGTAAAGAACAACTTTTTTTTAATAAATATCTTTGCGGGTGGTAGGACTGATTAAAATAATTATTTTTGTTTCATGTAAAAAAACTTGTGTAAACCTGGGAGTTGATGGGTTTAAAATAACTTGTTTTATGTCGTTCTAAGGGATATTTTGACTCATAAGGAAGGTACACGAAGAGTCCGGAATCATTGGAATAAGTGAAATTAGAAGGTGAGAAGCAAAATGCCTTGACCTACAATCTGGAAATGTGCTGTACTACAACGGGAACAATAGTAAGGAATTTCAAGAGTGTAAAAACGAACTACATAATGACAGGTCGAAAAATAGACGGCTATTTCAAAAAAATATTTTGCCAGAACATTTCTGATGAAGGTTTATGAACCGAAACGTCAAAAAAGTGTATATCAAGTAAAATAAAAAATAGTACAACTGCAGTTGATCTACAACCACCAAGCATAGAAGATGCCAAATGAGATTTTGGCGAAACGTCTACAAACTTCTACAGAAAACCAAACGAACGAACGAATGTATTTCCGAATTAATACTGAATCATATTTATATATATATATATATATATATATATATATATATATATATATATATATATATATATATATAAAATGGTGGACCAAAATGGTCACGATTATCGGTTTTTTGAGTTTATCTCAAAAAGTAAAAGTTATATCGAAAATTATTTCAAACAAAAGTTGTAGATAATTAAAAAGCCTGTCGATTCATATAATATAAGTTATAGGTGGAGCCACTAGTTATCGAGATATATCTTTTTTCGACAAAATTTACGGTTTTTGTTTAAAAAAAACATTTATTAACAAATTACCGATTTAAATTTTAACATAAATATAGGTATTATATCATTCTAAAAAAGTATGTCACACCTGGAATCTGTGAGTTTTTTATTTTCCGAGAAATTCGATGTCAAAGTTGAAAATTCAACCTCAATTTTTCGCTTTCCTAATTAAGATACAATGCTCAATTTTAATGGAAATTGTTTTCATTGTTTTATATTTTAAAGATCTATTTTTAAAAATTTTTTTTTCAATCGTAGGCCGAGAAATTTTGCAAAAACCAATTTTTGCAGCAAAAAAATTGCGATAACTTTTCACCGGAGAAAGATAAATTTTTTTTAATGCGTGCATTGGATTTAGATGAATCATTTACGATCTCGAAAAAAAAATTAATTTTGGATGAAAAAAACGTTTTTTTTTTCAAAAATTCATAATGAATATTAAGGGCTCAAATTTGCAGAAGATGCTTTTAATACTTATACTTTAACTGCGAATTTTTTGGACCCAAGAAATATATTTCCACACGATCTGTGAACCTTCGAAAATTGGGCCGAATCTAATCGAAAATAGCTGCTGCAGGCAGCTGTCGGCGGGTTGCCATAGTTCAGGCGCATTATTCATTGGCGCTTCAAGGAAACTTATGAATCACAAGCAATATTTATAGTATTGATGCTGTTTTATTAATTTATATGATAGTAACAATTTGTTTAGTCATATTAATTATTAATTTATTTATTAACAAAATTTCTACAAAAAATTATAGAGAAAATCATACAAATATTCAATTATATATTACATATTCCACTGTTTTTTTTCCTTTATATTATTATTATCTAACAGCTTATTAACAAAATGTTTACAAAAAATTATAGAAAAAAATCATAATGATATTAATTTGTCCTAATACAAACTTATAAAATTAAAGAGCATCGTTTTGTTAATAAACTATTAATGTATTATTAAATATTTATATGATTTGCTTATAGAGATTTTCGTAAAAATTTTGTTAATAAACTATTAGGTAATAATGGCAATATAAAGGAAAAAACAGTATACTATGTAAAATATAATTGAATATTTGTATGATTTTCTCTATATTTTTTTTGTAAAAATTTTGCTAATAAACTATTAGATAATAATAATATAAAGGGAAAAAACAATGGAATATGTAATATATAATTTAATATTTGTAGGATTTTCTCTATAATTTTTTGTAAAAATTTTGTTAATAAACAAATTAATAATTAATATGACTAACGAAATTGTTACTATCATATAAATTAATAAAACAACATCAATATTATAAATATGACTTGTGATGCATAAGTTTCCTTGAAGCGCCAATAAATAATGCACCTGAACTATGGCAACCAGCCGACAGCAGCCTGCAGCAGCTATTTTCGATTAGATTCGGCCCAATTTTCGAAGGTTCACAGATCGTATGGAAGTGTATTTCTTGGATCTAAAAAATTCACAGGTAAAGTACAAGTATTAAAAAGCATCTTCTGCAAATTTGAGTCCTTAATATTCATTGGCCACGCCATTATGAATTTTTGAAAAAAAAAACATTTTTTCATCTAAAATTAATTTTTTTTTTGAGATCGGAAATGATACATCTAAATCTAATGTACGCATTAAAAAAGTCTTACCAATGTTACATTTTTGTTAACAAAACAGCTCTTTTTTGATCTAATTTCCATGGAGTACCAACAAAGCCATCGCGTCTGTAACATGAAAAAAAAAATAATCACATCATTAGTGTAAACAGATTTATTTACAAAATTACACATCTATCATGAAAATAACTCAAAAAAATCTATTTACTTTACGTAACATTCAACAATATGCAAAAATTATTTGCAGAAGTTGAATACCCTGATAACATACACGCAAATAACAAATATTCGGCATACTATTTAAAACTTATGTGGGTTTGGAAACCACAGAAATTTCACTTTCAATTTCGCATGTTAACGAGTTCCGCGAAAATTCTATTAAATTCGCGAAAATTCGTCGGGTTTATTGATATTGACATTTCAAGGAAAGCTATTAAAATTATAGCTGATAAAATGTATCGATAAAATTGTATTAAAACGCATTTCATAACAGAGGGTTTGATTTAGACGAGAAGCGTCTTGATCTTCGATTCTTCTTGAATATAATTAGCAGCATTTGTTTTCGTGTAATAATACGTATTTATTTTTGTTAATCATGATATTTCATCAGAGATTTCCAGTTCGTTACATGGGTTGTCCCTGAAACTTTTCAAGAACAACTACTTTATGCTTTCCATGTTTAAAGGGTACACGCAACGTCTTCAGACGAGTTTCCTGCAAGAATCAATTACTCGAAATGGTTTTTACAAAATACACACTTTCCTAGAACTGTTTTATTTATGGGTATCTCTATGGCTATATCAGAAATGCAAAATAGTAACAACAAAAAATATAATAGTTCAGCCTCTAACAATATTAATTAACCAATCCCTAGCTTGCAGTACATTTGCTAAAGTTCTCACAACTGTGTTGTCAATCTGCTCAAGAGTTTATGAACGGATTTTAAAAAATCAAGCCCATGAACACTTTTGAGTCTAACAAACTATTTGCCTTGAACCAGTTTGGATTCCGAAAAAAACAAGACCACAACTTTAGCTATTAACCACTTTATTAGTAATATTTTAAAAGGGTTTCAAAAATACATCGACACTCTTGCATCCTTTTTAGACCTCTCAAAGGCTTCTGATTGTGTCACACCAAGCATTCTTCTAAAAAAACTATCCTTCTATAATTTTCAGGGGCAAAGTGTTCAGCTACTTGATTAATATTTCTCAGATTGTGATCAATATGTTCACTATCACTAACGTGATTTTAAAAAAAACAATCCCTAAGGCAGGCGCGGATCCAAGGGGGGGGGGGGGCGGTGGGGGCGATCGCCCCCCCCCCCCAAGAGCTTTGAGTTTAGGAAAATGGACTCGATTTTTCCTCTTATACTATAGTTTATTCAAGAACTAGAGAGAGTAATAAATCATTTTTTACCCTTTTTCTCTTCGCAAACTACCTGTGTTCTTTAGTCCGGTGTTTTTAGCAAAATTTGTTAGACACATATATTTTTCATAGGAATGGGTTAGAAATTTTATAATCAAAAATACCGGTCTATAATAATAGACTAAAACGTAGGGTTATTCTCTCAAAAAATTCTAAGTTATAATTTAAATACTTACAAAATATCCATTGTCAAAAATACAAAAAGTTAAACATATATAAAAAAATAAATGCGTCCATATAATAATAAAATATTTTTGGGGCTATCGGTCATTTTATTATTAATTAAAAACATTTTTAGGGTATTTAACGTTTCAGTTTATTTATTTCTTAAACCATCTGCAGAATTACAATTAAACACTAAAAAAGGATTCAAATGTAATTACTTTTTTATGTTGTAATTAAAATTAGACCTACTTATTTTTATTTCTATTGTACTGATATCTTAATTTAATTTACTTTTATATATGGAAATACGATAGCCCCAAAAAAAATAAGATAAACATGTTAATGCTACACGCTTAAGAAAAAGACACAAACACAATAATAAAATAATAAAAAACTTACGGCTAATTAGAATTAAATATATATAAAATTAAAGAGTGGGACACACTAAAATAAAAATATATAAAAAAAAATGAAAAAAACATATAAACAATAAAATACAACAAAAACAAAAATTTAACTAATAAATTGTGTTTACACTAGTAAACATTACGTATCTAATTCCTAATCAAAGTCAGTGAAACTATCTTCGCTAAAATTAATTATAATTGGTTCCTCTATCTCACCGATTATGACATCGAGTTCTCACATTTTGTTTTATTCTTTTATTATATGGATTTTTCCCAACTTTCCGCCGTAACTTTATTCAAAAAAATCTTTCAAAAGTTTAGGTTAATTACTAATTTTATTAATTGTGTTATTTCTAGCAACTCTACCTTTTACTTGAGAGATATATTTACGTCTCCAACGGACAGTTTCCGGACGATTGATAAGAACAGATTTTCTATCTGGTTTTTCCCAGCAAAAATTAAGTTCTCTGAGCAATTTCCAGAGATCAGTTCTTTTAATTTCAGGTAAATCGCGATCTTCAATGATTTTAGTTAGAATTTTGTAGACGGTTGGGATCTGCTTCTCATAATAAAATGTATATACAACCCCTTTAATTGCAGTTTTCATCTCTTCTTCCAACGAGGTTTTTCGTTTGCCTGTGATCGAATGTGGCTTGGGAGTACTAACATTTCCAGTCGTTTTTTCTCCTTCAGTATTCGGTACATAGTAGATTTGGTTTACTATTAGAGTGATGGAGTCGACATTGTTTTTTTTTTGCTCACGACACAACCTTTTACATAACCTATCACCCTTCAAAAAGTGACAATCTTGATTACCACGCTTCAGAAAAAATCTATTTCAATGGTTTCTAGCTAATCGCCTATCTTTAAATAACTCTAAATCACAAAGTATTAATTTTACCCTAAGGAATAACAGTGAATAGAGTCCAATGGGCGCTTTTATATTGGCAGACCTTATTCTCGTTCTTTCGTGCGTATTCGGGAAAGGTCTTGGTTTGCCGAAGTAGAAGTTGCCGGCTCATTAGAGAATGTACTCGCCTCGCCCACGGCGTAACGACTCGTCGTGTTACAGACTGTTGCCGTTTGCGATGTTTAATTTCAAATTCCACCATTACAATATTTTTTTCGCGAACCCTCTTTCTAAAGAAACACATCTAGAAAGAGAGCTAACGTGAAATAATATGCCCGTCGCGTAAAATTAAACTTTTTATGAGGAAAAAATACATCGTCTAGTGTGGGTGGTACATGAAATAAATTAACCCAGAAAAAGCAAATTAACCTATAAAGGTTACAACGAAAACTAGTTACACCTAAAAGAGAATTTTAAGTGCTGTTTACGTACGGTAATGTAATGGGTGACGTCACAGCTATTTTTGCCTTAATAACAACCGGAAAAATTGCTTTAAAAATATTATTTTAACTCCGAAGATTTATTTTTACTTCGTTTTTATTTTTTAATGGTTAAAGCACACGCATCGAGGAAAATTCTTTGGACAATGGCGTAGCGCTGAGGGGTTTTAAATACGAGTAATTTTTGCTGTTATTGGATTGCTGTAAGATCACTTCTCACCGATATTGCGAAGTAGTAGATATCTGTTGGACTTCCATTGTCCTTATTTTTTGTGGAATATCACGACGTTTCGGCTAGTAGTTACCTCTAGCCGTTTTCAAGTGAAACTAAATAAATTCCTAAGCTACATGACTATTTATACTAAAAGTAAATGCAGTAGAGTGTGACTGAGATGGGTGCAGTCACGCCTGGTATATGCAAAATCTCTTTTTTTATGCTGCATTTGGTTTTAGTTTACAATTATTAAGAAGTGGTTTCCACAAATATCTTATATCTAAAGATGATTTACTAAAACAACTCGGGTTCTGGTGTATAACCGCGGCTTCTTTGAATTTCCGTTTTCTCCAATGTCGTTCTCGGTGTAGTATTTTAGCTTCAGACCATTTATGTGGTGTCCATGAGTCCAGGCATGGTTGGCGGCACCAAATGTTTCTGTTTCTCCTCGAGATGTGCATTTTTGGTGTTCTTACGTCAAGAGGTCTCTTTGTTTCGCCAACGTAAGAATTGCCACATTCACATGGTATCTGATCCCATCGGTAGTCCATCATTCTGGATGTAGAATTTTCACTATCACCGGTGGTCGCAAATATTTTCATGGAATAGTTCGAGACGTTTGCAATTGAATCCACAACGAAGAAACCAAAGTTATGGCTCAGATACGTAGACGATACTTTATTATTTGGAGTGGAAACGACGAAGAACTTCGAAACTTCCTTTTTCATCTCAACAATATCAGCCCAACTATTAAGCTCACCATGGAGAAAGAAATAGAAAATAAATTACCATTCTGAGATGTCTTGGTTGAAAGAAATGGCAGAAAAATTCCAATTTCGGTTTACAGAAAAGCCACGCACACAGGGTAATACCTTAATTATTCATTTAATCACCCCAACAACACCAAACAAGGAATTATCAGAAATCTCGTAGATAGAGTCTTAAACTCTCTGTAACTCCAACGAGAACTTGATGAAAGAGAAAGATTACATTAAAAATGATCTGACAGCCAACGGATACCCAGTATATCTAGTGGATAAATTTCTAGAACAACGCAGAAATAGGATAATATCGACAACGAATGAAGAACGAAAACAGTATTGAACATCCCCTATGTTAAAGGCATTTCAGAAAAAGTTAGAAACGATACAAAATCAACGTTGTTTTCAATTCAAATAACTCTCTGAGAAGTCGGCTCACTAGGGTCAAACCAACAACTCAAAAGGGCATGAAGAACTGTGTATATCAGATACCATGTGAATGTGGCAATTGCTACGTTGGCGAAACAAAGAGACCTCTTGACGTAAGAATCAAAAAACACCAAAAATGCACATCTCGAGGAAAAACAGACAAATCTGGTGCCGCCAACCATGCCTGGAATCATGGACACCACATAAAATGGTATGAAGTTAAAATACTACACAGTACATTTGAATGTACCTCTTTATGTGAGCTAAAAGAGCTTTTGTACCACCCACTCTATCAATAGTTTAATGTTAAATCCGTTGTAAATAGATCAAGTTAATAGAAGGATAATTGTAACGATTTATTGTTCTTTAGAAAGAATATTATATATGAAAAATGTACCTTTTAAGTCACTTATAAACTGGCTTAGTTAGTCATAGTCAGGAAGCTGAGGGCGTTGAGTATATACTGAGAGTTCTCTTCGGAAACTTTGTTTTACTTTATATGCGCTGAATTCATTTTTCATGGTTACAAGCCCAAATTTGTTCTAATTTTGAGGTAGGTTTTGAGTAAAAAATGTAAAATATTACAATGTAAAATTTTGTTGTTTATATTTGTTTTCCTGATTCTAAGGCTTTATCTCAAAGTTTTTTCTCAATCTATATTCAAAAATATAAAGTTTTCAAATTCAAATTATAATAATATTATATGCAAAACTTCGTTTGCAATTAGATCCGCTTAAAAACTTAAACTCTTTTAGTGAATCTGACCGTTTATCTTCCACTAGAGTATCTTCAAGGAAAGAGAAGGCAATATTGGAGAAAACGGAAATTCAAAGAAGCCGCGGTTATACACCAGAACCCGAGTTGTTTTAGTAAACCACTTCTTAATGATTGTAAACTAAAGCTAAATGCAGCATAAAAAATGGGATTTTGCCATAGCTAGCTTAACTGCACCCATCTCAGTCACACTCCACTGTATTTACTCTTAGTATAAATAGTCATGTAGCTAAGGGATTTATTTAGTTTCACTTGAAAACGGCTAGAGATAACTACTAGCCGAAACGTCGTGATATTCAACAAAAAAAAATAAAGACAATGGAAGAACAGATATCTACTACTTCGCGAGAAACATCGTTGTCTATGACCTTCAAATATATGTATATACTAACGGACTTTAAAGCGTTATATATATATATATATATATATATATATATATATATATATATATATATATCTTATAGGATTAGTTTGTGTTTATAGGGTTTTTTAAGTTAATTTTCTACGATTTCGAAGTTTATTTAATTAATTTTACCTTTGTCAATTTCCTTATGAGACGTCTATGAAAGAAGATCTGGAACTTTTTAGACAATTGTATTTCCTTATTTTTAATATGGAACGTTTATAACAGAATGTCTAGAAATCGTCAGATTACTCCTTTTTCTTGTTTTAATGACATAATGTAGTAAGCAAATCCTTCTAGAAAGACGCGGAAACTTCTGAGACCCGGAAAAGGGTATATAAAGGGGTCAGATCGGTTTTCATGGACAGTTTAGTTTGAGAATTCGTTGGAAGTAACTTGAATTGTTTGACAAGTTGTGACAATAAAGGTTATAAAAAGAAAACAGTTTGTGTATAAAGATAAGCTATCTGGAACAATATATATATATATATATATATATATATATATATATATATATATATATATAATTAAATTCTTTAATATTTAGTTAGGTACCAAATCGTCTCGCATCACCTAGTTACAAATTATTATTCAGAATGCTTCACGCCTACCGATACACGATAAAAAAATTGTCCTTGACTTGGTTTCGAATAAAACTTTTCCATTTTGAACCTCAGAATCTTAATAATTTGTTAAGCGTGCCGTACACGTTCCTTTTTGTCTGCCCAATGGTAAGTACGACCGTAAGATGATAAGGTTCATGAGAAAGCAGATTTGAACACTCTCAGTTGAAAAGTCTGTCATTTTGTCATCAACAATCTTTCCGCTTTCTCTGATAGTTTTAGGTGTGGTTTTATAATGAGAGGCAAGACAGAGGATCTATGGCTAGCATTAATATATTTTTAGAAGGTTTTTAGATTACATTAATAATTAAGATCTTACCAAGTGGAATGATTATTCTAACAAATACCGATTGGGTAAAAAAATTTATGCATCGATCACGTTCTAAGTACATGATTAATTGTCTGGGTAATAAGTGTTCATGTTTAGAATAGGATTGAATTATTCAAACAGGTTAAGTGGAGTTAAAGATTGCTTCGGAAATATTAATGAAGAAATAAATAAACAAAGAAATTTTATAATAACAACAGAACGATTAAAAAATATTCCAATTGCCGGAGACAAAGTTATACTAATGGAGATTAATATGAAAAAAAGGTTTTGCAAGTATAACATATATATTTTTGGTCTAGTGTTTTTACTTGCTTTTATTTTACACATCTAAATTTTTTTTCATTTCCAAATTCCAAATTTTACTTTCAAAACTATAAGACCGGAGACAATCGGCTGTGACAGAAGTGGAATCAGAATCAAAAGTCTAAAATTTAGAGGAGCTTCCGCACTTGCGGAAGCGAAAATCGCCAAAAAAATAAAATGCTTCCTTTGTGAAATGTATTATTATTCTAGAACCCAAAAAAGTGTTCACATATTTTGCCGTTTTGCAAAAAAATTATTTTCGAGGTAGTTATTGAGATTTTAAAGTTCACCTTAGAGCTTTGGCAGTGAAGAAAAATGAAGGTCTTTTTTTTATTCAAAATTGCATTTTTTATTGACTAATCGATGTAAAAAGAAAATTGCTCATTTGATTAAGGTCATATGAGTCATAAACTTCCAGAAATAAATTCGAAAACCGAAAGATTTTCAAAAATAACAAGATGGCGGCCGTTTTTCGGAAAAAAAAACGCGACTTATTAAAAAACTACATTTTTTTCGAAGGTTTCTTGTTATGTGCTTCTTCAGTTACTGAGAGAACTATGTATGTATATATATATATATATATATATATATATATATATATATATATATATATATATATATATATATATATATACAAGAGTGTGTAGCTAAAACAATATTGTATTTTGTTGACATAACTATCAAATTATTTACATATTGCGTATTGATCTTCAAAAAAATTTCACGAACAAATAAAATTATTGTTTAAGGTAAATACGTAATATGTAAATAATTTGATAGTTATATCAACAAAATGCTCTATTGTTTTAGCTACATATGCTATATTCTGACGAAGGTAAAATAAACAACCGAAACGGTAATCTTTAAAAAATGTAAAATAGAAAATATAACACCATTATTCTATTTTGATCCCATTTTTAGCGGACCATAATCCCAAGAAAACCAAAACAAAGGATATTTTATTGAAGGTCCAAGAAATAAATAATAAATACTTCATATATATATATATATATATATATATATATATATATATATATATATATATATATATATTCTGGCACTTAGGTCGATGTCGTTTACAAAGCTTTTTCCAAAACGTTTGATCGACTTGATCATGGTGTTTTACTTTCCCAATTATTGGACTTTGGTTTTCATGACAATCTTATTAGATTTTTTGAAAGATACCTGTTAAACCGTCTCACTATGTTGAATAACATGGTTATAGGTCTAGTAATTTGGTAGTAGTCGGATGTTTCTCAAGGGTCTGTTTTGGGTCCCTTACTTTTGATATACTGTACAGTACATCAAACACCCGAAAACTTATTCAACAAAACCAATTATTTAAACTAATTATTATTATATTTTTCTTAGATTAAGTATTTATATAAACTATTGCCTATTGTGTTGCTCTAGGCAGACTAAAACTGAAGTTTAACACAGGTTTTGTTTATTAAAAAAGAGTTTGTAGCCATCTGCAATTTTATGCCTTAATAAGGTGGTTATAAATATGCATGTGACTTCAGAAATTCATGGTATTGGGTGTTTTTTATATGGATCATTTCTTTTATGAATCTTATTTTGTAATTTTTTGCTTTGTCTATTATTTCGATATTATTAAAATCAATAATAAAATCTTTTTTAATAAAGAAAACCCTTGTTAAACTTTAATTTTATTTAGCCTATATGCAAAATTTCAGCTGTATAAGATAATTTCGATTTTTTCTCCATTTTTTTTTAAATTGCACCACTGTTGCAAAATAAAACTCAACGCAACCTACATAAAACTTCTAAAATGTGTTGTACATGGAGTTCTGGAACGACAGTGAGGCAATCATCAATATACCTTTTGAAAAAAGTTCTAGGAATATTAGTATTATTTAAGACAGTTTCTTCCAAATATTCTATTACAAGTTGAGCAACTGTTGAAGATATGGGTGATCCCATGGCATCCATCTAATTGTTGGTAAAAAGTATTTTGGTATAGGAAGTAATTATTAGTTAACGTTAGATTTATAGCTTCTATAAAAAGATTTTGATTAAGGCTGGTATGTTCCTTTAAAATTTCCCACTTTTCTTTTATTATTTGATTTTAAAGTTCTTTAGATATATTGGTATATAATGATACTGCGTCAAGAGAAAGTAAAATATAATTATTTGGAATTTTTGTTTTTTTGATGAATTCCTTAAAATTAAAAGAGTCTTTTATATAATATTCATTTTTACAAGTAATTTTTGATAAACAATTACTAAGATACTTGGATAATTTGTAGAGCGGTGATTGTATGCACGAGACTATGGGTCTAAGTGGAAGTCTAAGAAAAATAAATATAGATGGTTTAAGAAAACAAAGATATTATATATATATATATATATATATATATATATATATATATATATGTATATATATATATATATATATATATATATATATATATATATATATATATATATATATAATTTATTTTTGTATCCTAAACCTTTTGTTAAATATTTTTTTCTAATATTTTCTTCGGTATAGGTTTTTCCATTAGAGAAACAAAGGACAACAATTTTTTTTCTGATGTTTCGCTCTACATATATGTGTTTGAACATACACACAAAACTACTTTCAAGATGTAAAATAAATATACCTAGCTCTTTTGGAGAAGCTCACTATCTACAGCGAAACGTCAGAAAAAAAATTGTTGTGCTTTGTTTCTCTAATGGAAAAACCTATACCCAAGAAAATATTAGAAATATATATATATATATATATATATATATATATATATATATATGTATAATTAAGACAAATAAGTACACAGTGTCATTAGTAAAGTCTGCATTAGGTGGAAAATAAATTTTAAATGAGTTTAATTTTTGTATTATGATAGTTTTACAAGAAATTTTGAATCTTTTCAATTAAACTATTTTCTTAATATTAATGTGTATTACCTTTAGACACAAAGTACGTCTGGAATGACGCATTGTTAAAACTAAGTAGTTTTAAGTAGGTTGCGTTGAGTCTTATTTTGCAACAGTGGTGCAATTTACAAAAAGTGGACAAAAAATTTAAATTATCTTATACAGCTGAATGCATATGGGCTAAAAATTGCATTTAAAAAAACTCTTTCTAATAAATTTTTTCGATATTTTGAGATATAACCTCACTTTTGAATTTTTTTTTGGAAAAAAGTTAAAATTTGACAGATAATGCTAATCACGTGACTACTATTTTTTTAGTTAATTTTCATCTCAATCGAAGCAGAAATTGTTACTAAAGTCAAATTTCGAACAAAGTTATTAATAAAAAAAATCCCATATCATGCTGATTTTATTAGTCAGACTGTCTACTTTCCCTAAGGAAAATGTAACAACAATTAGTTTAAACAGTTTTGTTAAATAAGTTTGTGCCGGAGTAAATTATCCTTAAGGTAAGAAAATTATATTTAAAAAAGAATTTCCATCAAAAATATCGTTGTTTTCGTTTTTTCAGTTATAAAAAATTACTCTGAAGATGGTTTAATAAAAATAAACCGCAACGTTAGTGAAAAGACAAAAATGCTTAGTTTCACTTAATTTTCTCTAAATATTCTGACCGCAACCCATTAAAAGAAATAATATTTCCAAAACGGTAAAGTATGTATACACTTTTTTGGGTTCTAGAATAACATATTTCACGGGGAATACATTTTATTTTTTCAATTATTTTATAAACCCACCCGGTATCCGGCGCGGATCCAGGGGGGGGGGCGGTGGGGGCGATGCCCCCCCCCCCAAGGGCTATGAGTTCAGGAAAATAGACCCGATTTTGCCTCTTATACTATAGTTTATTCAAGAACTAGAGAGAGTAAAAAAATCATTTTTCCCCTTTTTTTTCTTCGCATACTACCTGTGTTCTTTATTCTGATGTCTTTGACAAAATCTGTTAGACACATATATTTTTCATAGGAATGGGTTAGAAATTTTATAATCAAAAATACCGGTCTATAAAAAATGGAGTATTTCGATAGGATAACAATAGATAGTTGGATGTGAAGTGTTAAAAACGATTTTAATCCTAGTCATAGGCGTCGGAAAAAGGATTATTTTATCACTATGTATTTATAGCATAGAATATAATTTCAGTTAAAAATTTAAAATAAAAAGTTTTTATAGTATTTCCTTTCTTATGATTTCTTCATAATTCACATACATTAGAAAATATAGATAATTTTGACATATTTAACACAAATTACAACAGTATTTTTATTATTTTTAATTTTGGCATAGAAACCGTTTTAGGTACATTCAGACTAAAACGTAGCCTTTTTCTCTCAAAAAATTCTAAATTATAATTTAAATACGTACAAAATACCCATTGTCAAAAATACAAGAAGTTAAACATATATATAAAAAATAAATTCGTCCATATAATATTAAAATTTTTTGGAGCTATCGGTCATTTTATTATTAATTAAAAACATTTTTAGGATACTTGACGTTTCAGTTTATTTATTTCTTAAACCATCTGCAGAATTAAAATTAAACACTAAAAAGGGATTGAAATGTAATTAATTTTTATATATTACAGAAAATTTAAATAATAAATTGTGTTTACGCTGGTAAACATTACGTATCTAATTTGTAATCAAAGTCAGTGAAGCTGTCTTCGCTCAAATTAATTATAATTGGTTCCTCTATCTCACCGATCATGAGATCGGGTTTCCCCATTTTCTTTTATTCTTTTATTATCTGGATTTTTCCCAATTTTCTGCACTAACTTTATTCAAAAAACTCTTTCAAAAGTTTAGTTAAATTACTAATTTTGTAAGTTGTGTTATTTCTAGCAACTCTACCTTTTACTTAAGAGAGATTTTTCCTTCTCCAACGGACATTTTCCGGACGATCTATTTCCCAGCAAAAATCAACTTCTCTGAGCAATTTCTAGAACTTAATTCTTTTAGTTTCAGGTAAATCCCGATCTTCAAAAGGTTGAAATTCAGAAAAATAGACCCGACCCACTCTGCCTTTTACATTAGAAATGGGAAGGTTGCTGGTGTCTCCCCCCCCCCCCCCCCGTTCACAACCTGCTTTCGTACTTTTGTGATATCACCCCCCCCCCCCAAAGAGAGAGGCTGGAGCCGCCCCTGCCTGGTATATTTTCAGTTTTTATAAATTTTAGATGGTATATTTCAGTTTTATATCTTTGACGTAAGAAATCCTCTAAAATACTTATAACAAATTGTAAAACATTTTAATCACCTTTATTTTCATATTCTACGACCGCAGAAAACAACACTAAAACAATTTTTCAAGCGACTATTAAAAATGTATCATTATTAATTAAAAGGTAACGTTGTTTTGCACTTTTTGTACGGCAAATTACCACTGGGTAAAAACAAATTTCTCACATCGCAAAAAATATTCTGCGGGTGCTCTTTTACGAAAATAAATTTATATCACTTGTTATTTTAGTCTAGTATTTGTCACATGTTATTTTCGATGGCCTTTGCAGCTATTGCAACTGTGCAGTTGTATTCAATTAGCCCGGTCTGGTTCCGACAAGTATGAATAATTTTACAATTACTTGTGAAAAGACTGAAGGTTTGATTTATCACTAGATTTCGGCGATTTTGGGAACATCGTCAAAAGAAGAGAAGTGGGTTCGAAGGATATATTCAGGGTTATTTACCCTATACGGCAGGGAATATTGCGGCCAAAATACGTGACTTTCAAAAAGTTTTACTTTTGCGATATATGGGGGTCTAATATAGTTACTTTTTAAAATTATTTTCATATCATACAGGGTGTCCCAAAAAGTTCTGAAAGTATCAAAGTTGTGTGTTTTTTTTAAATAGAACCCCTGCATATTATTACATTTTTAGATTCTCCGATCAAAATAAGTGCCTATTTTAATAAGATTTATAGTACCTAAATCCAAAGGGTTTTTAAATAATTTGAATTTTGACAAAATCTAACCTAATTTTTATGTTTCAAATACTTAAGAAGTATTTCAGTTATGTACTCGAAATTTACAATGAAGCATAACAATAAATCTTATTTTATATCCCAATTATAATAAACTTGCGATATTATACAGGGTGTTCAAAAATTAAAACTCATCAAATATGAACTGCAAGTGGCCATCTTCTTCTTCTGGTGCCATGTGCAAAGCCGCACGTCGGCGATCAAATGTCCATTCCTCTTCCAAAGTTATAAGACGGCCAGGACACCCTCTTCGGCCTGTCTAAATATAGTTGCGGCGTCCGATACTCCACACCAGTCTCTTATATTTCGTAGCCAAGAATGTTGTTTTCTGCCTGGTCCGCGCTTTCCCTCTATTTTTCCTTGCAAAATCAACTTTGGTATGGAGTATCTGGATCCTCTCAACATATGTCCCAAGTAAGACACTTTACGCTGCTTTACCGTGTCCATCAGTTGTCTTTCTACGCCACTCCTTCTTAAAACTTCTTCATTTGTGAGATGAGCAGTCCAGGGAATACGTAGCAGTCGTCGAAGTGTCCATAGTTCGAAGGCTTCGATCCTATTCAGTGTTCTAACTTTAAGTGACCATGTTTCAACGCCATACAATACCATAGGCCATACATAACATTTCAAAACACGTATTCTGGTATTTAGTGGTAAATGCCTGCAAAGAAGAAAATTCTTGATTTTAAAAAATGCTGTTTTTGCTCGGCCTATTCGTCCTTTCACTTCTTCATCACAGTCCCACTTTTCATTCAAGGTAGCTCCGAGATATGCAAACTTCGCGACGCGTTCAATTATGTTCCCGTTGATACTGAGGGGAGTATTGCGTTGATGCCTACTAATCACCATCATTTTTGTCTTGGCCATATTAATTCGTAGCCCAAACTGTTCACCGGATTCGTTAATTTTATTCAATATTGCCTGAAGGTCTTCGATGTTATTGGCTAGTATTGTGGTATCGTCTGCGTAACGAATATTATTCATTGGTATGCCGTTAATTTTGATACCTCGTGTCTCTTCCTCCAAAGCTAGTTGAAAGATTTTCTCAACATAAATATTGAACAAAATAGGGGACAAAATACACCCCTGTCGGACTCCCTTCAATATGCCAAAAGTGTCCGTTAACAGATCGGTATTAATGCGGACTTCTGCTGATTGGTTCCAATACAGTTCTTTTATTATTCTTATATCCTTATCGTCAACACCAATTTCCTGCAATCTCTCCAAAAGTGGCCCATGTCTAACATTGTCAAAGGCTTTTTGGTAATCAATAAAATAGATGAAAACATCCTGTCTTTGGTCATAGCACTTTTGTACAAGTAATTTTAAAGAAAATAGTGCTTCTCTAGTGCCAAGTCCCTTGATGAATCCGAACTGTGTATTGCCACTCATATCCTCGCATTTTTTGTATATCCTTGAATGAATGACCCTTAGAAATGCTTTAAGCGGGTGACTCATCAAACTGATAAGTCTGTAGTCTTCACAAAGTTTGGGAGTTGATTTCTTTGGTATTGCGACAAAGGTTGACTTTAGCCAATCCAATGGAATTTGCCCAGAGTCATATATTACATTAAAGAGATATGTAAGCTGTTTAATATCAACTAGCTTTAAAACTTCTGCATAAACTTGATCATGACCTGGAACTTTACCGCATTTCATTTTATTTACTGCGTGTCTGACTTCACACTCAAGGATTTTTGGACCACTCATATGTTCCGTGTTGTTCCTATAATTATTTGTACGCTGGTCATTAAATAGGGTCTCCGCGTAATTCAACCAGGTCAACTTCAGTTCTTCCGTATCCATAACGTGGCCATAACTTGATTAATTTAAATAGAACGCCATACTTTTTAACTTACTAGAAAATGTACCTTTTAAATACCTTTAGAATGGTGTAGGGGTGTTCTATAGCTAAGTCTTCGCGTTTTAACAGAATACACCAAATAATAATTTTCTGCACCACTTTGTATTTTTTGAATAGATGTTCTAATGTATCTAGTTGCCTATTAGACCAGGGCTTATCTGTAAAATATTGGGGTTTCGTGGATGTGAAATGGATCATGGTGCGGAACACGATTAATAGTCGTTCAACAGGCTATAACAGCAATAATGGTAATAACATATTGACGATAGCACAAAACAGAAGCAAAATATCTATAGTAGATATTCGAAATGTCGACCATCCATTTCCAAACACGAACATACTATTTTTTCAAGGCTACTGCTAACTTTGGACAACATTTGCGGAGTTTGAAAGCGTTTGAAAAGCGTCTCTTATGCATATTTTCATATCGTGTGGTGTTGTCGGAAGTGCATCGTAGACAATTCATTTTATGTATCCACATGAAATCTGGTGGAATTAAGTGCGGAGATCTTGGGGGCCAATTTTGAAATTCGTCTCTCCCAATCCACCTGTTTCAAAAGTTGACATTTTTAACGCTGAACCTCGCGATGATAATGAGGCGGAGCTCTATCCAGTTGAAGCTACATAGTTGTTCTAATATTTAAAAGGACAAATTGTGTCTATTCATGAAACCATTGTTATGAAAAGTACATTCATCAGTAAACAACACATTATAAAAAAGTGTTCATATTCTGCCACTTTATCTAACACTCACAAGCAAAATTCAGTTCGGTTGTCAAGAACTGCTTTCTGAATTGGCTTATACAGATGCTCACTAAGACCCAGTACGTTCACGTTCTGCAGGAGGTTCTTTGGTATCACTCCAGTTGTTGACAGTATTATGGGAATCGTTTGGACGCTGTTCATTGCCCATTGTCTTCGGATTTGCACCTCCAGATCTCTGTATTTGGCGATATTCTCATTGTATTTTGGTCTTAGGTTATTCTTATTAGATATAGCAATGTCAATTAGTGCAGTTCATCTAGAAATTTTATATGGTATTATGTCTGGTGTATTATGAACAACTGTCTGATTCGTCAGAACCGGTCGGTCCCAATATAACTTGAACTGGTTGTTTTCAAGAATAGTCTCCGAACTGTATTTATAATAAGGCACTTTTCCTACCTGGAATAGTTTTAACTTATCTACTAACTCTTGGTGGAGTATCTTAGCGGCTGAGTCGTGTCTTTCCTTATACTTGGTTGCGGCAAACGCTTGACATCCTCCAGTTATGTGCTGGATTGTTTCTGATCTTCGACAGCCATATCTAGATTGTTATATGTAAGTTGTGTTCGGCTACATAATTTGCTAATAATTCTCCTCTCGTTGTTTATTTTTCCTAATCTATACGGTCCTATATCATTTTTGTAGAGGATTGTTCAATTAATACTTAATAAAAAATATTAACCTTTTTGTTAAATCCTAAAATCTATTCTTTTATACCTTTAATTTAAGAAATTTTTCCCGTATCTATGAATCATATACTGAAATAACTTTAAAAAATCCAAAACTGCTTTAGCTTAAAAAAATTACAATTGTAGAATTTTGCCTAAGATTTTGTTGTAAATAATTAACATAACAATAACAATTTGTTGATTTTTGCCAATTATATCTATTTGAGAAAACTCAAGTAGAATTTATAAAAAATATTCAAAACTTGCTTGGTTAAAAAAATCCTACTTATAGATTTTTTACGTACGATTTTCTCGTAAATTATTAGCATTATAATAATTGTTAGTTGTCGCTACTGGTACTTATATTTATCATAAATTATTATGACACTCTAACAAATTTGTCTATTCTTAAAGTATGTGCGATGAATCAGAGCTTATAAATTAACGAAAACAAAATTTTATTTGCTATTAATTAGTCTTTTAAAATATATGCGCCTGCCAGCAAATTAATTTTAGCTGTTAAATTTCTTGCAATAAAGCTGTCTCTAACTGGCCCCCAAAGGAGATTAGCAATTCAACGCGTGTCTATACAGGGTATTTGGATAATACGCCAAGAGACGTGATTCTACATGGTAAAATAAAGGTAGTAAGTAAGTCTTATAACAAATAGTTGAAAACTCGATACTTTTCGAGTTACATCCTAACAAAAGTAAATTTTTTTCTTACGTTTAGTTTTTACTTATCAAGTGCAGAGATACGCCTAATGCCTTCTATCATTCTGTTATAAAAGTGTTTTTCTATTGTACCGCCAGAGGCTAGTTAACAGCCCATAGACAGCAGTAAAACTAAATGATATCGTTTAATAAAAAACTAGGGATTTTTATTCGAACAAAAAGTTGCCCTTGAAGGGGCCTTAATATATACGTTCAAGGTCAGTGGCAAGGTCATAGTGGTTAAATCCCTTTCTACATAAGGAAACTTATATTTCTTTTGATTTCTAAGCCTTTTTGCGTTTTTTTGTCAGACAAATGCGATTAACCTTCAAATGACCTCTAAATATATAAAAAGCATATGACATATTTATATCTTTAGACGGAGAATTATCTCTTTTTTCTATTTCTGTAATAAATACGGGTTTCTATTAAAAAAAAAGGTGACCTTAAAATTACTTGACCTTTATAAGGTCTGTTGTTTTGTTGTCATAGGATTTACATATGTGTACCTAATTCTGGCTTGATAGGATAATTGGAAGTGAGTTAAAATTCGATTACAAGATTTGATTGTCAGTCGACACCTCATAGGACATAAGCAGCTGTGAAACCACATAAAATCGTGTAATATTAAACATCTTATATGGAATGAATTTTCAAATAGGTCAGTTTCAAGGTCATAATATCACCGAGTTTATATATATATATATATATATATATATATATATATATATATATATATATATATATATATATGTTCCGGATTTCAGATTAATTGGATAATCGGAAGTGGACTTGACCTTGACATGACTTCAAAAGACGCTTGTGAGGTCATGTTCAAGGTCATCATATTGCATTGTCGTCGAGTTTAGATATGGGTACCAAATTTCAGGTTAATCGGATAATCGGAAGTGAAGTTGAAATCATAGTTTCACCAAACTTTAAATGTTGCTGCCCATTGTGTTAAATGTTGACTACATAGTTTACATACAAGGTTTGGAACCCACGGCTTGTTTAGGGCCTTCATCTCTATCTTAAAGTAATCAACATATGTCTTTCTCACAAAGTCTGTAATAGGTCTTCTAAATTTTTTGACCACAAATGTAACAAAATGCATTCGGATCATTTACACATCTCCTGGACGACGACATATCGGAATTACTAAGTAAGAAAAAAAATCAATTGAATATGATGACATTAAGTACGTCAAAATACATTTTTTTGGTAATTATCTATAGACACCAACCTGAACGTAGCATCAATGTTTTGACGACTCTGTACGGCCTCGCGAGGCCCAGTGAACCTAATTATAACCTAGAATTGTCGGCACCAAACAAAAAATTCTTTTCTGTAGACCTGTGTATTAGACGAAAATAAAAGCTAGACAGATATACACAAAAAAACATTATTGTTATTGCATAGTAATATAAAGCAATGCAGTATGGCAACTCAAACAAAGATAAAAATTTTGAAGCAACAAAGTAGTTATTTGGTTGAAAAGTGACAAAAAATGTCAAATTTGAAAATTCATTGGGCTCCCTTACTAATTAATTTTTGGAGACTAGATATAATAATAGTTAAAAACAATACTGTAGCAAACATAAAAAGAAACCAATTGAAATGGTACCGATCTGAATAAAGTGCGGACAAAAATCGGATACCAAAACATGTTATGCAAGGACTAAATTTATCTCGATGCTATCAACCAGCAGTACTTCTCGCTATCGCCACAAACAACATATTTTCAATAAAAACAGATATCTTTAATTGACAAAAACTAATCACACGACACAGCGACTGCAAAAAAAGCAAGATTATCAACGCTGTATATTTTTACGAATGCGACCATGGTTCAAGAACGGACTCGGTGTTATCGCGAAAAAATTAACACAAGTTTTACTAAAACAAAAGATTTAATTTTACATACGTCACTATTATCTTTAAATTTGTTATTGTTTATGTTACATGTCCCAGACGAGGTTAAGTGATTAAGGCCGCCATTTCAATCTCGAAATATACAGTGAGCGCGAAAAGATGGCTACAGTAACTACTTCTAGAGCTAAGAATTTTTATCGATGTTTATCAATTATCGATAACTACTGATCAGTCAACAGCTAGACATAGTTATCCGTAAATAGCCACAGCCATATATATATATATATATATATATATATATATATATATATATATATATATATATATATCCACTTCGACCAATTGTATCTTGTATACAATCGCCTTTTAATGCACTCTCAAAATATCTCAAAAATATCTTAGCAAATGTCACTGGCCAAAATAAAGACTCATGGAGCTTTAAAGAAAAAATACAAAACGTTAAAATCCCAGAAAACCACGTGTTGATCTCATTAGACGTTGTATCTCTTTACACAAATAAACTTATAAATGTGTTCCTAAATATAATCAGAAAAAAAAATGGTCAGAAATAAAGAAATACACCGATATACTCTTAGATGACTTTCTTGAAGCTGTGGAAATTATTGTACAATTTATTCTTCAAGCAGATTGAAGATTGCGCGATGGGTACCTCCATACAGGGGCGGATCCAGCCTCTATTTTTTTTTTGGGGGGGGGGGCGGTGATATCACAAAAGTACAGTATGGCAAGCGAAAGCAAGTTATCGACCGGAAGGGGGGGGGGGAGAAACACCAGCAACATCCCAAATAGTCCATTATTAAAGACCGGTATTTTTGATTATAAAATTTCTAACCCATTCCTATGAAAAATATATTTATCTAACAGATTTCGCCAAAGACACCTAACTAAAGAACACAGGTAATTTGCGAAGAAAAAAAAGGGTAAAAAATGATTTATTACTCTCTCTAGTTCTTGAATAAAGTATAGTATAAGAGGCAAAATCGGGTCTATTTTCCTGAACTCAAAGCTCTCGGGGGGGGGGGGCGGGATCACCCCCGCCCCCTGGATCCGCGCATGTACTGGGTGAGGCATAAGGCTGAAAAAAAATTAATGATGAAGGTCTTGGCTTAAGAAGAAGATGGCCTATAATAACAATGGCCACTGAAAGGACGAATTTATATCAAATAATTAATAAATTCGAATATTGATGAGCTTAAATAACCTCGATTGGACGACGCTCGTTGATTAAGGAGCAGGGTACAATAAACACTATCTCTATGCCAAATTTCAAATTTATAATTCTACGAGAAGCAGCGAAACTTTACGTTTATTTATTTATCATTAGCTTCAACAGAAACTTGTTATCACGTTTCTCACGAGATGATATATCCTTTCAGATAACTCTCAACTTTAAATGCATTTGATTTTGGGAACTTATTAAGACACAATTACCAATATTTATTGTGAATCCCGACGAGAAAAAAAAAAGGTACTGCTCCCATTTCTTCTAGAAATCAGGTTCAAAATTCCGTATAAATACTCCGCAAAGATGCCTTTTATAGCACACAAAATTTCGGTAGTTTCTACCTAACGTAATCAGTAAGACAGTTTCATCATCAATCGTACCAATAAACTGCATTTATTATGATAAAATTGTTTTTGAACCTTCAAATATTTGATTTTTATTATTTACTTTAGAAGTTGTTATTCGTGATAACGTTTATTATTAGGGAAATAGCACATATTTTGTTGTATTTTGTTAATAGCACTAGCATGTTAATTGATCCATTCCGAGTTATGTATCTTAAAATAAACCCATAAAAGAAGACCAAAGAATGGGTTGAAGACGACTGAATGGAGAACCGAGTCAAGTTGAAACACTTGAAAAATAAATGATCAGTGAAAGATATAATGGATTATGTGCACTAGGTAAACGCCTGTAAGTAGACTACTTTCCTTCATACATGGTGGCGCGATGAAACGCTATTCGTTAATAGCTTTAAAAATCAATAAGTAGTTCTTTTCTTGAACTACCCCTTCCTGAGCATTTGAAAATATTTATTTGATTAAAAGTTATTAATGTTGAAAACTTGCAAAAAATGCAATTTTTCTAATATCACTGGGAACACATTTCAACTTTTTTTTTGTTTCCTGAACAAACCCAATTTTTTTGGATTCAACCCGCCCAAGTAACTAAAAAATACCTATTAAAGATTTTAGGTGGCTCGCAAAAAAAAAATTGAATTAATTGTTACAAAATTTTAATTCATAGACATATATAATGAACATACAAAATACAGATAATTGTTGATTCAACAAAAGCAATTGAATAGCACTTTTTTAATATTGAATCTAAAGTTTAGACACTCATTTTGCGCTTCTTAGCCTGCCTTTTAAAAGCAGCCTTTAGGTTATCTCTCGTAATAGTCCAGCAATAGTGGACTAACATTTCACAGTCCCATTTTCCCTGATAACTTCTTTTCATGTTTGAAACTGAAACTCTTACCGTGCTTGCCACTTTTAGCACCACACTTTTCCGGAAAGTAATCCAGATGAGAATCCAAGAAATGAATTTTCAAGGACATATTACACCCTAGGTTTTGATAACACGAAAGAAATTAAGCAACCAGGTCTTTATAGTTTTCTACTTTTATGTTTCCCAACTATTTTAAAGGCATTCCAAGCGTCCTTTTTCTCGCCTTCAAGTATGGAATCGAATTGCGCATTTCCGGAAAGTTTTCTAATCTGGAGACTCACAATTATTCCCTCTTTAATTGTAGCGTCACTGATTCTAGGGAACTTTTCTTTTAAATAACTAAAAGCACGGCTTTCTTTGTTCATGGCCTTCACAAAATTTCTCGTAAGTCGCAATTTTATATGAAGTGGCGGTAGTGAAATCTTTTCTAGTTATATTTTTCTTTCCTGGCTGAAAAGACTCTCTCGGTGGCCAAATTTTCTTTCTGTAGTGATCCCATCGTGCTCGATTGTCTCCTTCGCAGAGTATCTATTCCGTGACAGCCAATAGCTATTTCTTCCTCGTCTTCTTTTACTCCTACTTTTGCGCTGCAGTCACCGACTATCACTTCATAGTGAGCTTTTGAGTTATTTAATTCACTTGCAATATCTTCGTAGAATATGTCAACTTCCTCATCGCTATGTGAACATGTTGGAGCGTAGGCCTGGATTATTTTAAGGTTATACCTCTGACTACACTCTTACTTACTTCAAAATAAAAAAAAAATAAGTTGAGTTTCTTATTTTCCCTAAAAACAGATTGTGAATGATACATTAGTTTTTTGGTAACTTTAATAGTTAGTGTGAAATCCTGTAATCTTTAAAAGAAAGAAGTAAAATCTCATCAGCGGATTGGAAATATTCCCAAAAAAAAACAATTTTTTTCACACACTCACTCGGGCTAAGTGGAACATTTTAATCAATAAGATATTTTTTCAGTTTTCGGGTGGTCCTAAAGTTGACACTCACAAATAAATCAATCAATTAATGTCTTGTTCCGCGCGCCGCTGATTTTTGGCAGAACGATCTTTGTTTACAATAGCTTTGACACGCTCAGTGCCACGTTGCGATTTCAAAACATGCGGAAGCCTCTCGCTATATCGTCCGTAATGTTTTTGCCAGCAGTATATTTTCCCTGCAGATTTTCACTGGCATTACATTCCTGTTAATTGACTAATTTTAAGCGAACGTATTGTTTTCAGATTTCTGATATTTTGTTTAATAAAAACACAGGAGAACAAATTTTAGAACCAGAAACAAGACTATGCTTGTTCGAAAGTTTTTGATGATGTAAATATGAATCTGAAGTCAGAATTTACTTGTTGCTTTGTGTTTTTGCGCTATTCTAACCTAAAACTGTAAAAAAATACGGTTGTTGAGGTTATGTCATAGGGCAGGTTTAATAGCCTTGCCATTGAACATGCACTTGGATTTATATCAAGAGGCGTAAAAGAGGAGGGAGGAAAAAGAAAAAAAAGGCCTATAACAAAAAAAATGGACTTCGAATGCATGATTTTTTTAGGTTATGAGTGAGGTAGGTACGTCAAATCATGCTCCTTTTGTAAACATATCCACAATTAGTAATATTTAAGACGATTATAATTAAAATAAAAGCTTACCAGTGGTGTTGGGGTGGCTTTTTTGTGGTCAAGAAAAGAAAATGGAATAACTGGATATCGTGTTATTCCCATAGATGATCAAATTAACATCAATAGGACAGTTTAAAGGTTTACCAAGGAACTTTCTACTCTATGATTTGGTCTGGAACCCGAATTATCCTCATTAAAGCTAGAAAAAAATGTTACACGACTTTTCTCGGTGCAACTCTGCGGTGCACGTTCTTACCAATCTAATTATTTTTTTCTTCTCCCCAAAAAATGTCTAACGAAATGGCGGGAAGAGATACAGGGATCTTGAATTCAACATCATGATAAGTGACAAGTCTTTGAAATAATGGAAAAAAAGAAGAAAGACAAGATTAAGACAAGGCTAAGAAAATTTTTGGTTATTTTTTTATTTCAAATACTTGGTCATACCTTGTAATTTCTTTTTTAAATACAAAGTAACATAGAAATAAATCATTTCAGTTCGTGAAAAGTTTTTTTCGTTTAATATACAAGTAAATATTAAGAAGTATTATTACTATTTTAAACAGTAAAGCAATAATTAACGAATCAAAAATCTTGTTTTATAAAATGCTTATAATGCTTTTTAAGACAACTGAGGACAGGGGGCCGATCCAGGCTCTCTCTTTGGGGGGGCGGCGGTGATATCATAAAAGTACAGTATGACAAGCGAAAACAAGTTGTGGACAGGGGTGGGGTGTGGGGGTGTGGGAGGCACCAACAACATTCCCATTTCTAGTGTAAAAAGCAGGGTCGGGTCTATTTTCCTGAACTCAAAGCTCTTGGGGGGGGGGGCTATTGCAAGAAAAATAAATTGTCAACGAGGGGAATGCCGGCAGCACACACATTCCTAATATAAAAGGCAGAATCGGTTCTATTTTCCGGAACTCAAAGCTCTTGGGAAGGGGAGGGGGATCGCAAGCATGCACATTTCATACTCTATTCAAGAACTAGAGTGAGAAATAAAACTGTTACCGAAACCTCCAACGTACCTGCTCCAGTGCCGCAGGTAACTGAGGACTGCCGTAAATCTAATTACATTTAAGTATTATAAGCTTTTATAAATTTACAGCAACAATAAAATTTCTGATAGTTCAATTTAATTTCTGTGAGCATAGTACACCTTACAGTGTGTCCTTGGAGATTTATCTTATTTGTGCTTGTTTTTATATATTATTTGAGATTAGTGAGATACCCAAAAGATATGGCTTCCACATCTATATTTATTCCAAAATCGTTGAACCAGGGCATTTTTTCCTCAATGAAAAACTTATTACGATGAATATTTATGATGCGTTAAGATATCAGTATCTAGATAATAATGTTAAAAGCTCTATTAAGATGTGTTCCAACATGACAGGAGTTGGAAAAACTACTATCTACCGAATACTGAAGGAGAAAAAAACGACTGGAATTGTTAGTAGCCCCAAGCCACATTCAATCGCAGGCAGACGAAAAACTTCATTGGAAGAAGAGGTGTAAACTGCAATAAAAGGAGTTGTACATACATTTTATTATGAGAAGCAGATCCCAACCGTACACAAAATTCTAACTAAAATCAAGGAAGATCGGGATTTACCTGAAATTGAAAGAATTGAGCTCTGAAATTGCTTTTTTGCTGGAAAAAACCACATAGGAAATTTGTTCTTATAGATCGTCCGGACAATGTCCGTTGGAGAAGGAAATATCTCTCTCCAGTAAAAGGTAGAGTTGCTAGAAATAACACAACTTACAAAATTAGTAATTTAACTGAACTTTTGAAAGATTTTTTTGAATAAAGTTACTGCAGAAAATTGGGAAAAATCTATATAATAAAAGTACCAGCGTAAACACAATTGATTATTTAAATTTTCTGTAACATATAAAAATTAATTACATTTGAAGCCCTTTTTAGTGTTTATTTGTAATTCTGCAGATGGTTTAAGAAATAAACAAACTGAAACGTCAAATGTCCTAAAAATGTTTTTTATTAATAATAAAATGACCGGTAGCCCCAAAAAAATTTTAATATTATATGGACGAATTTACCTTTTTTATATATGTTTAACTTCTTGTATTTTTGACAATGGGTTTTTTGCAAGTATTTAAATTATAACTTGGAATTTTTTGAGAGAAAAAGACTACGTTTTAGTGTGAATGTGCCAAAAACGGTTTCTATGCCAAAATTAAAAATAATAAAAATACAGTTGTGATTTGTGTTAAATATGTCAAAATTATCTATATTTTCTAATGTACGTGAATTATTAAGAAATTATAAAAAACGAAATAATATTATAAAAACTTTTTATTTTAAGTTTATTACCGAAATAATAAACGTCCTTCCGATGCCTACGACAAGGATTAAAATCCTTTTTAACACTTCACACATCCAAATATCAATTGTTATCCAACCCAAATAGTTCATTATTATAGACCGGTATTTTTGATTATAAAATTTCTAATCTATTCCTATAAAATATACGTGTCCAACAGATTTTGCCAAAGACACTGGACTAAAGAACACAGGTAGTTTGCGAACAAAAAAAAAGATAAAAAATGATTTATTACTCTCTCTCTAGTTCTTGAATAAACTATAGTATAAGAGACAAAACCGGGTCTATTTTCCTGAACTCAAAGCTCTTGGAGGGGGGGGGGGGAGCGATCGCCCCCACCGCCCCCTCCCCTTCGATCCGCGCCTGACTGAGGATTTATAAGAATATTCCATGCTTCAAAATTCGAAAAAAATGCGAAGAACTGCTAATAAATGCCGTTTTTTGCGATATTGACAGTTTCACTTCTTTCAAAAATCTGAAAAAATTCATGGACATAGTTTGGCGTCTAAAAAACAACATATTTTTTTTTTCGGGCCTGCTAAAAATTTTCGAAAACCTACAAAACAAAAGAAAAAAAAGTTTCTACGATGATGAGAATCAAAGATATCGTCAAAAACCCAAAAAAGACGTTTTATTTTTTTTTGAGGTTATGTGACGATAAAAGTGGCTGTACTTTTTGATGTAGAACAATCGGGTGTTTTGTTTTTTTGTTACCGGGGAGGCAGTTTCGATTCTCTTAATCGGCTAGACCCTTTATACTGGTTAAAAAGGCTTTATTGAGGCAAAACTCTCTGACAAGAAAGATCGAGTCAGTTCTAACCTTAAAATTTGTTGTTGTTTGAAACCAATGTGATTTTTCGTTTCTAGATTGATAACAACCCTAATAGTTACCAAAATAACTGGTACTAGAAGACTTATGGAAGATTCATCAGGATCCAGAAATAGTTTCACTTAAAAATTTGTCGAACTCAAAGCCAAATGTTTTTCTGCTCACTAGAAATCTTTAGATGAAAGTAACAATAAATTATTTAATATGGACAGGGTAGGTAGGGGAGGTAGTAAAGAAGTATGGTTTTCCAATCGGACGTACTGAGCCACTCTGTACAAAACTAATACTTTTTTATCTTTTAAGTACAAGAGGGAAAGTCTTACGAACTAGACATAAATAATAACAAGAACTGTCAGAACAATTACTATTGACTATAATACCATAATTGTGAACCTAATTCCAATAAAAACAAAAATATTGCCATCGTTTACTTTCATTTGTAAATATGCTTCCAAAAAAAATAAAACACATAAATGGCGAAGGAGATAAGCGTAAAAGTATTATTTTTATACAGATTTTGAATGAGGAAAAACAAAAACAAATTGTTTTTGACATATTTTAATTTTTATGTCAAACATGACGTTTGCAGTTCGTCGTGGGACACCCTGTATTTACTTGCAAGACATGACACGGATAAAACTGAGCGTTACCGCCCCAATTGAGACTCTATGATTTAAATTAATAAAATAAGATATAGTTCGCAGTATAACTTTCATTTCCATGACACATTTTACATATTTTTCTTTGCTATGTATGTTATCCTCAAAAACTGTTTACTTCAAATCAGATCGCTCGTTGATCCGAAAACTTCGGAATTATTTTGCGCCAAATACCGAACAATCTATCACAAACAGTGTCTATAAATAACTTATCACTGCCAAAACTTGCCCTTATTATTCAAAATTGAAAATCGTTAAAATTCTACACAGACCTCGAATGTCGGAGATGGAGTAAATATTTTTCACGAGTTGGCATCTACAACTCGAGAATTTTTCGCATACACACACTACATCTTAAGTATTTTAATTAAAACACTTTTCAAGGCGCGAAAATATTTGTTTATTTATTGTATCGGGTGTTTTTATTTCTTAATTAATGCCAGAAAAGGTGCCTCTGTTCCTTTCTCGGAACTGCGGAGCAGAAAATTCACAAACAGCCCCCTTACCTAACCGCCAATTTTTCCTTGTTCACGGATGTTCTATTTCGTGCTGTAGCTGTAACAGATAGTATAAAAAAAATCATATTAAAGATAAATTAAACATTGAATCGGTAAGTGATGAATCAACCAAAGACTTGTATAAAAAGAAACTTGCAGAAAAGATCAAAGACAACTCTATTAAAGATTCCGATGATGTTGAAGAAAGCTGGGGAAAAATCAGAGGAAATGTAGATAAATCGGCCGAGGAAACATTGGGATACAGAGAAGTCAACATAAATTCTAAGCCGTCAGCTAAGCACTGGTATACTCCTGAGGTGAAATCATTGGCAGTAGAGAAGCGACAGGCTTACCTCCGATACAGAAATAACAAGTCAGAAATAGAACAAAATCGATACAAAGAAATAAGAAACAGAGTAAACGCCGGCATAAGACAAATCAAAAACGAATATTGCCGAAGGTTCACAGTAGATACGGAACATGACTTGTACGGGGCACAAAAGAAGGTATGGAACATAATCAGAAGAAGGAAACAGGATATAAAAGAATATACACAATCCCAAAAAATTTTTGAGCACGAATGGGAAGAACACTTTAAAACACTATATAGAAATACAGATCAATCACAACAGAACAATTACCCACCCGAAAATGCATCTGAATATGACGAATACACCAAGGAAGTAAGCCTCCAAACGTCGAAAGACACGATAGCCAAATTAAAAACGAGAAAAGCCCCAGGACCCGACAATATCCCCAACGAACTAATTAAATATGGTGGAAATGCATTACACGAAGAACTAACAAAACTCTTTAACAAAATAATTAAAGACCAAGAGATACCCCGAGATTGGGAGAAAAGTATAACAGTACCTATTTTCAAGAAGGGTGATAAGAAAATTACGGAAAACTATAGAGGAATAACTTTATTAAATTCAATAATGATATTATTCACCAAAATCCTTGAAGGTATAATAACTGACTATTGCAGAATATCAGAAGAACAGCAAGGTTTTCGCAAAAACAGATCTACAGTGGATGCCATATTCATCGTAAGACAGATAGCAGAAAAATCTATTGAATTTACTAAGCCGGCTTTTATGTGCTTTATAGATCTCATTAAAGCTTTTGATAGGGTGAGACTGGATGATATTCTGCAAATAATGCGAATTAAAGGCATCCCAAACAATTTAATTAACATAGTTGAATAGCTAAACTCCAACACCACAACACAAATCTCAGTAAGCGGCAACCTAACTAAGGATGTACCGATAGCGTCGGGCATACGACAGGGGGACTCTCTGAGTCCATTACTGTTTAACATAGTAATGGACCAAATAATTGAGAACGTCAAAAGAGCGGCACCAGGGTACAGAATGAATACCGGGGAAATAACAATAATATGTTACGCTGATGACGCCGTCATAGTCTCGGAAAATTAAGACGATCTCCAAAGACTACTATTTGCATTCCACACCATAAGCAAGCAATTCAACATGAAAATATCCATCGATAAAACTAAGTCAATTGTAATAAGCAAAGTGCCCTTAAGATGCAAACTAGTAGTGGATGACAAACCAATAGAACAACTCATGACTTTTAATTACTTAGGAGTTGAGATATCCGCAAACCAAGACAGAACAAGAGAAGTAAGAAACCAAGTAAACAAGGCAAATAGAATCTCAGGAAGCCTGGCGGATATAATATGGCACAACACACATGAGCAAGGACGCAAAAACAAAAATCTACAAGACCTGTATTCGACAGATAATGACGTACGCAATAGAGACGAGAGCTGACAACACAAAAACAAAATCAATTCTAAGAACTGCCGAAATGAAAGTACTAAGAAGAATATCGGGGATACACATTAAGAGATCACATACGCAATTCAACAATACGCGAGGAACATGGAATGCAGGATATAGTAAGATGGGGACGGAAGCGCAGAAGAGCCTGGAATGAGCACGTAGGAAGAATGGCGCAAAACAGGATAGCGAGAATCGCTCGAGATGGAACACCGGAAACCAGAAGACCAATAGGTAGACCACCTGAAAGATGGAGAGAGTCCTGGATTTCAACATCAAATGAGATGAATGATTGAGTTGGAAAAAACAGGCTGTAAGCCTATAACAAGAGGAAGAAGAAGAAGAATAAATCATAAAACATTGTTCCCATCTAATGTGATTATAACTTACATCGATTAAAATAACATTTCACTGACATGCTACATTTAATAAATAAATCGTCTTCTTTTTCTAGCCCGTACTAATCTACTGCTGTCTTTGTCCAATTTCTCTCACCAATTATTCGAATATCGTCAACCCACCTAAGTGATTGTCTTCCGACATTTCTTTTTGTCAGACGTGGGTTCCATTTCATGACTCTGATCGTCCACCTGTCTACGTATCCACCCCATCTCCACTTTAGACTAGCAATTCTCCCCATGAAATTCGTAATTTTTGTTCTGTTGCTAATGTCTGTATTCTTTATTTTATCTCTCAAAGATATTCTCAATATTGCTCATTCCACTGATCGTTGCGTTCCTCTTCTTCTTCCTCTTTCTCCTCGTTTCTTTGTCGTAGTCATAGTTTCCAGTCCATACGTGGCCACTGGTGGTATGTGGCCATCGTAGACTTTTCTTCTAAGGCAGATTGGAAAATTTTTATCCTTCAGTATATACCTCAGTTTACCAAAGGCAACCTAAGATAACTGAACCCCCCAAGTAACTTCAGAACACTGGTTTTCTTTGCACAGCTTCAAGGTATATCCAAGGTAGACACAGTGTTTAACATTTTCTGTTGTTTTGACGATGGTGATCATATTCATTTAGTTCACTTATCATAGATTCTAACTCTTCTAAGCTCGTGCTTATTAGAACAATGTCATCAGCGAACCTTAAAAGGTTGAGACAACTTCTGTCGATGTAAAGACTTTTGCTTCCTCATTTTTTTTTGGTGAGATGGCATCACCTTGTCTCACCCCTCTTCCTAGGTGGATTTTATATGTTTTGAGGCACTCGCCGATTTGGATGTAAAACGTAGCATCTCTGTAGATATCACTAATAAGAGTGGAATACTTTGTATCTATCCTAGCTTCGTTCATGGTTGACAAAAAACCTAGAATTCAATGGTATCAAATGCCTTGTGGTGGTCTATGAAGTCTTGTTTAACTGGTTGATATAAGTCGAATTTAGGTGTCAAACAATACGTTAGCAATTTATACATGTAGGAGAGCAAAATTAAGGGTCAACAATTATACATATTCGTCTTACTACCTTTTTATATGCATTTTTCCATGCTTCTGGTATTTTGCTTTCCACCAGGCATTTATTAAATAAAGCTTTTAATGTTTTTATATCCTTCCATTTTCAATATCTCACAAATTATTCTGTTCTCTCCATTCTTCATTTATTTCCGCAGTCGTTATTTCCGTAAAGTCTTCTGACCTCAAGTTTGGTACATTTCTAGGTGTACGATTTTTGTTTGGTACAACAGAATTTCCTTATTTCAAGCGCAGCCTCCCTCTCTGATACCATTTTACTTCGCGATCCTCGATTTTTCTTATTTTCTGTTTTCTTTCTGAGCACTTTCATACGCTTGTTATTTACTATTGCTTCAAGTATTTGTTTCGTTTTATATGCTCGAAGATCTGTTCTTATTTTCTTTTTAACTATTTTGTTTAATTCTTAAAATTCAGGTGTGTCTGTTTCTGTCGGTCGTTATTTTTTCTTTTATTAGTTTTATCGTTTCTGAGGTCAATCTGGTTGTTTTTTAATCTTTCACCTTATTACATATGTATTTGGTCTTTATGGTCTTTGTGATTTTTGTTGTAGTAAAATCTATGTTCTTATCTTCTAGTTTTGTAGTTGGTTCTATCCTCTTTTCTACCTCTTTTTGGAGTTTTAATTTTTGGGATGATATCGCATGGTTGGTGGAGAGAGAGATTTATTATATTAACTAATTTTTTCCTACCTATCTTTGTATTTGTTTGAATTTCTATTCTTACGAGTCCATGATCACATTCTGTGTTGAACTAATTCAATACAGAGATATAAATAAATCATAATAAGTAATAATAAGCATGTTACTAAGTATAATCGACTTTTAAAGGGAACGATATCGGAATTTTACCCTGGACACCAATGACCCTGACTACGGAGCTGATTCTATTAAAATAATTATTCCCGTTTTCGACTCGTCCGAACTTTTAAAAGTCTACGATGTTTTTTTACTATAAAAACATAATTAAATTCCTCAGTAACAAAACGGTTCGGTAACTATCGCCTAAAAATACTGCCAGAAATTAAATTAACCTATTTTTAAAATAAACATAATTATTTCTTGTATAAATATTTGGAAATACATTTGAACAAACTGTTAAGTACAAGTTGCCGAACTGAAACTAAAATTAATTAAGTTGTTTAAAGACAACAAGTTATTTTGCTGCTGTTTTTAAGGTTTTATGTTGTTTCTTGTTGTTTATAGGTTCGAATGACTAGAGAACTGTATACAAGGTGTCTCGCGGTACCCGTACCTTAGAATATTTCGGAAAGTAATGAGATTTGGCCCTGCTATTATCCTAATTTTTATTTTATTGAACTTAAAAATTTTAAAACACCCATAAAAATTTGAATTTCGCGCCAAAAGTTTTTGTAAAAATATCTTGTTGTAGGCAATAAAAAAACCTACAAAATGAAGAAAAAAAGAATTTTCTACGATGATTAAAACCGAAGATATCGTCAAAAAACGAAAAAAGAGGTTTTATTTTTTTTTGAGGTTATGTGATGATAAAAGTGGCTAAAAATTTTTTTGTTTGGGTACTTTTTGATGTAGTACAATCGGCTATTTTTTATTACCGAGGGGGCAGTTTGATCCTCTTGACCTTTAACAGCATCTTGCCAGAAATTAAATAGCGTGTCAAAAATAAAATAGTGTTGTGGCTTTAGATATTATTGGGCTCGATAATGAATTGTCTGAAAATGACACTTTATATATAGATACTAAGGAGATAACCCACATTACAAAGGGAAATAATTATCCACTGGAAATTCGACAACTTGTTGCAGAAAAGAGAAAAGCGAGAAGAAAATGACAGCAAACAAGAGATCCTACAGATAAGAATATCCTTAACAAAAAGACGCAAATTCTAAAAAGGGAAATCCAAAAATTTAAAGAAAACTCAATAAACTGCTACTTAAGTGGTTTAACAGCAGACCAAACAACAGATTATTCAATGTGGAAAGCTACTAGAAGAGTCAAAAGAGCAGTAACATCGATACTCCCGATTAGAAAAGGAGTAGGACCACGGACAAGAAGCAATAAACAAACAGCTGATATCTTTGCAGATCATCTAACGGAGGTATTTACACCAAACCAAGGACAGGAAGATGCTGAGCTACAAGAAATCGAAAATGAAAATTCATTAAAGATAAAACTGGTAACACCACAAGAGGTAACAAAAGAGATAAGGGATAACGTAAGTGAGAAAAAAGCACCAGGTTTTGACCTTATTACAGGAGAAATACTCAAGCAGCTCCCAAGAAAAGGTAATGTACTGTTAACATACCTAATAAATGCTTCATTCAGATTAAGATACGTCCCAGCTGTCTGGAAAAGTGCAGAAGTTATTATGTTACAAAAACCTGGAAAACCTCCTAACAATATTAAGTCATACCGGCCAATATCATTGCTACCAGTTATCTCCAAACTTTTTGAGAAACTGTTGTTAAAGAGGTTAAAACCAATAATGGAACGTAACAAACTGATCCCAGAATACCAATTCCGTTTCCGACAAAAACACTGTACAGTAGACCAAGTACATAGGATTACTGATATAATCGAGAAAGCCCTTGAGGAGAAACAAATATGTTCAACTGTATTTCTAGACGTAGCCCAGGCCTTCGACAAGGTGTGGCATAAAGGCCTGATACACAAATTAAATGGATTACTACCGAAGCAGTAAGTGGAAATATTGATCTCTTATATTACTGAGCGGACATGCAGAATAAAACAAGAAGATGAGTACTCACAACTGAAAGATGTAAAAGCAGGGGTCCCACAAGGTAGCGTACTGGGACCAGTCTTATATGTACTATACACAAGTGATATTCCTTGTATGGATAATTCAACAATAGCAACCTTTGCCGACGATACAGCTATATTGTCTGTCGGCAAGGAACCAGAAACAGCCACTGGAAGGCTACAAGAAGATTGCAACAAATTCTTAGAATGGGCAGAAAAATGGAAAATAAAACTAAATGAAATAAAATCGATACATGAAAATTTCACGAACAGAAAGATTAAAACTCCACCAAGGGTTTTGCTAAACGATAACACTGTCCCGCTTGATAATGAAGCAAAATACCTAGGGATGACTTTGGACGCAAAATTATTATGGAACAAACATATTAACAAGAAAAAAACAGAACTCAAACTCAAATGCAGACAACATTATTGGCTAATAGGAAGAAGCTCAAAATTATCAATACAGAATAAACTCCTGATCTACAACCAAGTTATCAAACCAATCTGGACCTATGGAGCTCAACTCTGGAGATGTGCCAGCAAGTGAAAAATCAAACACATACAAAAGTTTCAAAATAAAGTATTGAGAAATATGATCAATGCTCCATGGTACATTAGAGACAAAGACATTCATAGAGATCTAAAAGTTCCACTCGTTATAGACGTAATCAAGGAAAAGGCTATTAAACATGAAGAGAAACTTCACTGCCACCCAAACGCAGAAGCCCTTCAGCTGCTGGACAACCAGAAGCTCGTCCGAAGACTGAAGAGAACCAAGCCGTTTGAACTAGTGTAGTACTGTGTGAAAGCAGAGCATGTGTCTGGTTTAGGTTAGGTTAAGACAACAAAACAAACTAAGGGACATCATTGGATAACGTTAGATGTTCGGGAAAAATTAATGTTTGGTCACTTGTGACCAGTTTTAGTTTGAAACGTGTAACTAGGCCTATACGTAAATAATATATATATATATATATATATATATATATATATATATATATATATATATATACATATATATATATATATATATATATATATATATATATATATATATATATATATATAGGGAGGTGGAAAAGCAAGAAATTTTCAGTTCTATCAAAAAATTTTAATAAATAGAATCCGTCCTTTGACATAATGATGGGAAAAAGTCAGAGCTAACTGCGACTAAAACTTTGATTATTGAAGTAATCTATTTTGTTCTGGAAACAAATATTCAAATTTTTCGAAAAAATCGACATTAATAACTGAAACACACATGACTTTATAAATTTATTATTGGCCCATAATTTCTGCAACACTTTGAATCCATAAATTCTCTAATTCAATATTTATCCTGATTTTTGTCCAAATATTTATAACATAATTAATGTTGTTTATATTCCTAAATGGGTTAATTTTATTTTTCAGTTGTAAAATTTTGGCCAGCAGTCGACTCGTTCGCGAGATAAGGTCGTAGATCCGTCAAAGGGAATTTATTCATAATATACACCGTGTCCTAGCGAAAATAAATTTTAAAATTTTAATTCGAGCATTGGTGCTTGAGGTTCCAGAGTAAACTGTATCTTTGTGTGGATAGAATTAAGAAACTCATGGAAGCAGTTGAGTTGTTTGCCATGAGGCTATATTACAAATATATCATCAACTTAACGATTCCAGAGTTTAGGTTTCAAAACAGGTCATGAATAGATTTACCACAGCTGGAGATAGTGAAGAGCCCATGGCAGCGCCATCCATCTGCCTATATATCTGACCATCAAACAAAAAATATGCGCTTTTAAGACAATGTCTGGTGAGATCTATAATGAGTTGGGAAATCCTCTCTTTGATCGATGTGGTCCAGTGCTTCATCCATCGGTATGCTCGGATCCAGGGATTTTACGTTGAAGCTTGCAATGATATCGTCCTTATCAATTCTTACGGCGGGTAGAATAGTTACGAAGTGCACCAAGTTTTTAACGTAAGAAGCGGCATGCTCAACACGTGGTTGCATAAAGCAGGCGAGGTATTTTTCTAGTTTTTGAGTGGCAGAGTTATAAGAACTAACGATGGGTCTTAGAAGGGCATTTTGCTAGTGGATTTTTGGAAGTCCGTTTAGTCTTGGGCACCTGCTGGATTTTTCCCGTGGTATCAGTTTCTGTTCTACGGGTGAGTTCATAATTTTGGTCTTTGTTGTTTTCTCTAGATACGTGGTGGGATCTCTTGACACAGGTTTATAAGCAGGATCTTTCAAGATATCTTTCATTTTTGCAGTATATTCTTCGGTATCTATGACGACAGTTGCATTGCCTTTATGTACTGGTAATATAATGGTGCTATCATTTTTGTTCAAGTCTTTTAAGGCTGTAAATTCTGGTCTGCTCAGGTTCTGTTTCGGAGGATTCAATGTTCTGAGGATTCTTGACACGTCCTGCCGTATTTGCTCAGCCTCGTGGTTGTCTTTAGAAGAAAGGATGGACTCGATTAGTGTGATTATTTCTTCCGTAGGAATCTTTTTCGGAGCTATTGCGTAGTTGAAATCTTTATTTAAAATTGTTTTTTCGGTTTCAGTCAGTTGATGTTTGGACATGTTGTACACTATTCTATTGTTGTTGGTTGTTGCTGGTTTGTTCTCTTGTTTGTGGTGGTGTTTCATGATATTTCCAAATTCTTTAAATGCGTTCCTGTTCTTGTAGTTTTTGTAGTTTCTGTTCGCCATTAGCAGATTCTAGAAAGAATTTCAATTAATTTTTACAATGCCATCAAAATATGCCTTTAAATACAGTTAAAAAGTGCTAATGTGGCATCCCCAATAACTCTAGTCTGGAATATTGTTTCTTGACTAGGCAGTCGCGACTACTTCCTCTTTATATAAATATATATATATATATATATATATATATATATATATATATATATATCAATATCTTTTCACCGCAGATCAATAGCTATACTCAATAGAAATTTCTTAGTTTCCTAGTCCGAGGTTTATCGAGAAATATTAATTGGGGCCGAAGTTATTGCATACCTAGCATTGCAAAATTGAAAAAATTGTAAGTTGTACAAGCTTTTTGACTCTTAACAGCTATATCTCGGCAACAAATAAACTTAGAGAGGTCTACCAGAGCTCAAAATTTTCACCTTGAGATGTAGAATAGTTTTATGAAATAAGCTCATGCATCACATTTACCAGTCTTGGTTGAAAATGTTTATAAACAAATTACTTGCCATTTTTTAACAAAAACTCCGATTTCAAACTAATAAAACTTTTTTATAAATATCGCAAAAAGAATTTACCAATATTCTTTTTAAAGCTGATTGTAGTATATTGGCCTTTTGCTGCTCTAGATGTTTGAACAGTTGAATTTGTAAAGTCATTAGTTTGTCCAGAGATGGCAGCAAAAAGAAGAGTTGATAAGATGGCGAAAATAGGTTTTTGTATTATTTTAGGTTAGGAAATAAAATTCTAGTTTTTTTTTTCAGTTGTTAGAGTTATTTTCGGCCCCAGATACCACATTTTGGCGACGAGTGATAAAATTATTGTTAGGAACAACATATTGTTCAGTTTTCAAAAGCAGTTCTCATAATTTTTGCAAGTTGTTGCAAGACTGCAGCCCTTTGAAATTAAAAAAGATGGAGAACATGGCAAGTAAAGCAACGAATGTTACAGTGGTAAGTACAGGTAACATTGCAAGTTTACCCATTTTTGAAGTCGGAGATGATTAAGAAATTTTTTGTGAAAGATTACAGCAGTTCTTTTTAGCTAATCGAGTGGAAAATGAACGTAAAGTATCTGTACTTTTAACTACAATTAGTGAAGAAATTTACATAATCTTAAGAAATATTTGTCATCCTGATAAGACAAGTTCTAAAAGTTATACAGAATTGATTGACTTGTTATAAGGACAGTTTAAACCCAAAATTTCTGTATATAGGAAGCCAGTCTATTTTGATGTATTGAGACAAAAAGAAGAAACTATAAATGAATGGTTTGTCAAAGTAAAGAAAGCAGCATCCGAATGTGAATTTGGTACTTTATTAGAAGCAAGAGTTTTAGACAAATTTGTAGTTGGTTTGAAGCCAGGCCCTATTTTAGATCGTTTGTGTGAAGAGAGTACATCTAAGCAGTTGCAAGACATGGTTGAAAATGCACTTTCCAAAGTGTCCGATGTTAACAATGTACAAGGTAAATTTAAAAAGTTCCGGAAAAATGATAGGGCTGAAAGTAAACAAAGAAAAGGACAGAAAGAACAGGTGAGAGACAGAAAATTTTTATGCTATGCATGCGTAGAAAGCGATCATGTTGTCAAAAAGTACAAATATAAAAGTTATATTTGTTTAAAATGTAAGAAAAAGGGTCATATTGCAAAAGTCTGTAAGGTTAGAGTAGAGAAAAATAACAGTTTAGATCCTAGTTCAAAGTCCAACGAGCAAGTAGAGCAAAATAATGATTTTGAATGTTTAAATATAGATATATTTAATGTAGATGTATCATATGGGGCTCCGGTGATTTTAATTGCTTTTATAAATACTACCCAGATTAAGCTTGAGGTTGGTACGGGGGCAGGTTTATCTTGTTTGCCTTATGACATGTATAAAAGATTTTTCTCAAAAGTTAAAGTTAAACCATGTAATATACTGATTAAAGTTTATCGTGGACAAATAGTTAAACCCAAAGTTCAAATAGAGCTTGATTTAACTATAAATAATTGTACAAAGAAATGTTCATTTTTAGTTGTTGGAGGTGCAACAAAAGGTTTGTTGTATTGTTAACTTTAAATGAAAATTTATGAAGTTTTAGGCGATAGAGTTTATTTGTGTAAAGTTTTAAAAGATAGTTTAATCTGGAGAAGGAATGTTAACCAAATATTGAACAGTAAGCTGAAATATGAATCTGAAAATGTCAACTCAACTTTGGTTGACATACCTGACCATAGAGTTAGTGAAGATAATTGTATTATATCGAATAAAGTATATCTTCCTTCTTTTGGGACTGATTCGACTAATTGTGAAAAGGACAATTTAAAAAGTGAATGTACTGAGATTACAGTACCTAGTGAAAGTGTCGAGAGTGTTAAACAAGAAGAAAGTTTTATACAGGACAATAATAAATATATTAAGCGTTCAAGTTTAAATGTCAATGAGCGTCCAAAAAGGCAAATTAAAGCACCTGTGCGTTTAAATTTATAGGTGGGGTAGATTGTAGTATATTGGCCTTTTGCTGCTCTAGATATTTGAAATTGTTGAATTTGTAAAGTCATTAGTTTGTCCAGAGATGGGAGCAAAAAGAAGAGTTGTTAAGATGGGGAAAATAGGTTTTTGTTTTATTTTATGTTAGGAAATAAAATCGTGCATAAAGTGTGATGGAGTCAGCATATTGGAAGAATACTGAAAAGTTCAGTCAGAATGTGCAATTTACTTCACAAATTCTACAGTTCTATTCAAAATACTCTAAAATCACGAGTCAACAAATTTTCAGAATTCGGTTGAAAAACTTCTCACTGATACTGCACGTTTATTAAAACTCCGTGGGCTATTGTGGTACTTAAACTCTGATAAAACCACAATCGCGTCTATTAATAAAAAATAATTTAAGCCGGGCCCGCTATTATCAAATATGGTTGACCTAAATAATATATAACATAATGGAATTCGGAATGCTTACGCATGGGAACATAAAAACATATACGAGAATATTGTGTGATAATAATAAATACACGCGCTTCAGTTTTGGCGTTCGAAAAGTTAGCATGTCCCAATTTTTTAGTTTAAAAAAAAGATATATCAAAATATAATTTTCATCCACGTGTTGCGGATTCGTAAATTTTATTTATAGCGGTAGCGAATAATGGACAATCAGAATTTCCATTCTTGTCGGCGTTCCTTTTGAATTTTTTATACAGGGTCTCGTTCTCAACGAGTAACGAGACGAACCGCACTTGGAAATGTCAAATGAGATTTTGACGAAACGTCGTGAAAACGATTTTTTGAACGAACGGATTGAAACCCGGAATATATATATATATATATATATATATATATATATATATATATATATATATATATATATATATATATATATATAATAAGGGGAAGAGTAGTTCTTGACCGATTAGTTAGAAAGGAAAACTCTAATTCTTGGGATAGCGGTCCTAGGGCTAAATGAAACTCTGTTTTTTACAACCTCCAAGCTTTCGGAAGTTTATTATTTCCTTCTTCAGGGCTACCATACAGAACAGTTCTGTTGATTATAATTTTAAATTTTACAATATATGATATTTAATAATAAAAAGAAAATGATTCTAAATTCAAAGACTTACGTGCAATTTGAGTCCATTTATGGCTTTTAGAAAATGAAACGGAAAATTCATGTAGAAACTGTTGATTTTTGCATAATTATCACATTTTATTATTAAAATGGTTTTTTAAACACTAATATATAATTTTATTTTGTGGGTCATTTTAGTTGTACTGAATGTAGGTTTATCTGATATGAAAATCCTTGAAACACTTTTTTTGGTAGATGGGATATGTCAGAAATGTCTAATTTTATTTTAGCGGCAATTTTGAATGTGGAATCATTATGTTTTACAAGAAATGTTAATTTTAATTTATAAGTTAGGTATTTAATACAATTATTTTTCTTTGTATTTCTATTGATGAGATTTATGTTTATTAATGAGTAATTAAGTTTTTATGAGTATTGTTGCGTTTAAAATTTTTTATAATTGTTAGAAGGTAATAGGAAATGATTAATGACCATTATTTATATAGAACAAAGAAGGTTAGAAAACAGTCTCCCAACCTCTCGCGCTCTCAATATTCAAAATTGCAAAATAACTATTAGTAATGTAGTTGTTATAGGTAAGTGACAAAAATGCACTTACGTAATTTGCAGAAAACTATGGAGAAACTGTGAAGTCAAGAGGCTGGGAGGCTTGTTGTCTAGTATTTTTATTATTTAAGGTGGACAAGAGATGAGAGTAGATTACACTGAGATTTTCAATATCTTTTCTTTTGTTGATACAGTTATCATCTAAATAAATTTCTACCATCTCCAGAAAATGCCTTTTATTATTATTTTGTTCTTTGTTGATCACCTCAACAATGACAAAATCATACCTGTGATCCTCATCGATTACATGTTCCGACAAGGTGCATGTCTTCTTTTGCAATCTACAATCACTCCTGTGTCTGGTGATTCTATCTTTCAAAACAGTTTATGTTTGACCTATGTAATGTTTGTCACAGTCTATACATTTCAAACGGTATACTACCCCTGATTTGTTAGGGTTGCTATGTCTTTCAGTCTAGAGAAGGTTGATATATCAACCAAGTCAAACAAAAATTGAATAAAATTCTTTCTATGCCTAATAATATAAAAATATGTGGTAAACACATATTAACAGTTGGCCAAACCTTCTCCAGACTGAAAGACACGGATAGCAACCCTAACAAATCAGGGGTAGTATTCTGTTTAAAGTGTATAGACTGTGACAAACATTACATAGGTCAAACATCAACTGTTTTGAAGGATAGAATCACCAGACACAGGAGTGATTGTAGATTGCAAAAGAGGACATGCACCTTGTCGGAACATGTAATCGATAAGGATCACAGGTTTGATTTTGTCAGTGTTGAGGTGATCAACAAAGAACAAAATAATAATAAAAGGCATTTTCTGTAGATGGTAGAAATGTATTTAAATGATAACTGTATCAACAAAAGAAAATATATTGAAAATCTCAGTGTAATCTACTCTCATCTCTTGTCCACCTTAAATAATAAAAATACTAGACAACAAGCCTTCCAGCCTCTTGACTTCACAGTTTCTCCATAGTTTTCTGCAAATTACGTAAGTGCATTTTTGCCACTTACCTATAACAACTACATTGCCAATAGATATTTTGTAATTTTGAATATTGGGAGGGCGAGAGGAAGACTGTTTTCTAACCTTCTTTGTTCTATATAAATAATGTTCATTAATCATTTCCTATTACGTTCTTAAAATTATTACAATTTTTAAACGCAACAATACTCATAAAAACTTAATTACTCATTAAATAAACATAAATCTCATCAATAGAAATACAAAGAAAAATAATATTATTAAATACATAACTTATAAATTAAAATTAAAATTAACATTTCTTGTGAAACACAATGATTCCACATTCAAAATTGCCGCTAAAATAAAATTAGACATTTCTGACATATCCCATCTACCAAAAAAAGAGTGTTTCAAGGATTTTCTTATCAGATAAACCTACATTCAGTACAACTAAAACGACCCAAAAAATAAAATTATATATTAGTGTTTAAAAAACCATTTTAATAAAATGTGATAATTATGCAAAAATCAACAGTTTCTACATGAATTTTCCGTTTCATTTTCTAAAAGCCATAAATGGACTCAATTTGCACGTAAGTCTTTGAATTTAGAATCATTTTCTTTTTATTATTAAATATCATATATTGTAAAATTTAAAATTATAATCAACAGAACTGTTCTGTATTGTAGCCCTGAAGAAGGAAATAATAAACTTCCGAAACCTTGGCGTTTGTAAAAAATAGAGTTTCATTCAGCCCTAGGACCGTTATCCCAAGAATTAGAGTTTTCCTATATATATATATATATATATATATATATATATATATATATATATATATATATATATATATATATATTATATGCCAACGATAGATTATTTAGAAACATTTATTTACAAATACGATATCCTACTTCTTCCCACAAATTTTTATGTCTGGGAAATCCGACTGGAGCAAGCTAGCCAGGTAATTCGCAACGCTCACGACATTCCGTTACCCCTCGAAGCAATGTGTAAGAGAGAGAAATTTTTGTCTCTTTTCTTACAGATATATCCATGATGAAATAATAATTCTTACAATGCTGTAAAATGCGAAGAACACCGTACGATCAGCCTAATGAGCCATACACTAAAGATCTTTCTCAAAGTCATCCATCGTAGAATTTATAAGAAGCTAGAAGAAAATATAGCAGATACTCAGTTTGGATTTAAAAACGGATGTGGCACTAGGGAGGCCTTGTTCGCCTACAATGTCTTGATGCAGCGATGTCTCGATGTCAACCAAAATGTATACGCTTGTTTTATTGATTATAATAAAGCATTTGATAAAGTGAGAGATAAACAACTAATAGAAGCGCTGAAACGAAAAAATCTTGACACAAGAGATATACAAATAATTGTAAAACTGTACCTAAACCAAAGTGCGTCTGTCCGTGTCCAATCTGAACTAACGAATGAAGTGGAGATCAAGCGAGGGGTGAGACAAGGATGTGTTCTCTCACCACTCCTTTTTAACCTCTACTCAGAGGAGGAAATCTTCGCCAAAACCCTCGAAAATGACACCGGTGGAATACGAGTTAACGGCATTCCACTGAACAATTTGCGCTACGCAGACGACACAGTACTTCTCGCCGAAAACATGCAAGACCTTCAGAATATGTTGAATAATGTCACCACAACTAGTCGAGAATATGGTCTGACACTTAATGTTAAGAAGACCAAATACATGATTGTCACCAAAACTGAAGTACCCAATGAACATCTGTATGTCGAAGGCGAAAGGTTGAAAAGAGTCGAGAGATATGACTATTTGGGTACAAGTGTCAACTGTTCCGTGGACTATTGTTCAGAAATAAAGATTCGCGTTGAGAAGGCCCGTGCATCCTTTGTGAAGATCAAGAAGCTGCTCTGTAGTCGCGATCTGAGCCTGGACTTAAGAACTGGGATGCCTAAATGTTATTTATTCCCAGTCCTATTGTATGGTGTAGAAGCTTGGACCCTCAACTTACATTGCGAGCAGAAACTAGAAGCCTTCGAGATGTGGACCTACCGTAGGATGCTGCGAATATCATGGACAGAACATGTGACCAACTTGGAGGTTCTGAGAAGAATGAAGAAGGACGTGGAGATCCTATATGAAGTAAAAAAGAGAAAACTGCAATATCTCGGCCACATCATGAGAGGTCCAAGGTATAAGATTCTGCAACTCATAATCCAGGGAAAGATTGTGGGAAAAAGATCTGTTGAAAGAAGAATAATATCCTGGCTTAGGAATTTGCGAGAATGGTTCAATGTCAAGTCATCTGATCTATTCAAGGCCGCAGCTTCCAAGGTCAGAATAGCAATGATGACAGCCAACCTCCGAAATGGAGAAGGTACATGAAGAAGAAGAAGACAATGCTGTGTTCGACATAAAAGTAAAATTTCTGATTGTTATTTTTTCGGTGCGCCAACCACGGATATAAAATCTACAAATAAACATTCTCATACTATATTTGCAATGATAATAAAAATAGATGTTTTTGCTATTCGAAAGATTAGCATGTAACCTAGATTTTAAATTAAAAAAAATATAAATTTTAAGTACCCATTAGATCATTTTTGACACCAACTTTTCTGCTCGGTGAGCGGTAAATATTTTTTGATTAATCCTGAGTTGTTGTTTTTTTTGATTTGATAAAATGTGCCGTTTTACCAACCGAATGAGTTTCGATTTGACACGACGTTCGAATAAAATAAACATTGCGGAAAAAATATGGTTTTATTGGCTTTAAGAATTGTTGTCTTTTGCCAAATGTCAAGATAAAAATAGCGTTTATGGGGCCAAAATTAAAATAAAAATTCAGATCGCTGAAAAAATGCCTTCGGAAATCTAATAAAAGAAAATTCGTCACACTTAGGAATGAAAATATATAGAGGACATAAAAAACAATTTATTTTATTTTATTTATTTACACTGCCCCTACAGGATCAGGGTCTCAATTATTAGGCAGGAAAAAGAACAGAGTTACATAAATCCATGAATCTCTCCTTATATTTATAAAAATTCGACTGGAGTAAGCTAGCCGGGTAGTTTGCAAAATCGCGACATAACGTTTTGTATATATATATATATATATATATATATATATATATATATATATGTATATATATGTATATATATATATATATATATATATATATATATATATATATATATATATATATATATATGTTTATGCGTCTTTGACGGATTCCTCCGTGTGAGATGCAATAGCAGTGGATATATTCACATTATGCCGTTGTAGTGCTGAAATCACATTCAGCAAACGTACAACTATATGCAGCTCCGTGTATAGAATGAAGTAAAATTTTACTATAGTTGTAATCCCGCCGTATCACTGTGGCAAGGAGGGTAAGTTTTGACTTTCTTCTCGGTATGGTGGTATAGGTAGGCCATTATCTCGAGGATGAATTGAGTTTTATAATAATTTGTTCTAACTGTGCAACCTCTAACACAGAAAGGATAAGATAGAGAGAAGTTTGCATTTACTGTTCGTATTTTACTTCATTATATATATATATATATATATATATATATATATATATATATATATATATATATATATATATATATATGTATATATATATATATATATATATATATATATATATATATATATATATATATATATATATATATATATATATGAATCTTGTTTTTTCGGTGTTCCTGGGGTTAGGTTCATATGTGGACCTTTTATTCAAGCCATTATTAAAAAAAAGGTTTTTTTTTTGTTTATTATTTTCCTTAATATAATAATAAAAACATTTTTATTTGCCAAAGAATCTAAAAGCAAAAATCACATAAAATATGATTAAAATCTCACATGTTAACAGAAAGAGTTAAAAGATAATTCAAAAACAAGTGTTTTTTACAATTTAAAATTTTTAAAATATTCAATTTTCATAAAAATATGCAGCTACGCACCTTGAACTTGCTATGAGTAATTTTAATACTGGAATGGTAAACTGTACCGATTGTGGTATTGGAAAAACTATTCTTTTTTAAATAAATTATTTTTTAAATCATTACTTGTGGAATCTTTGATTTTTTATAGCTGATAAAATATAGTCTTTTAAGAGGGTATTCCTATTTATAGAATTTTAAGAGGGTATGCTAGTTTTTAAAAATATTTGTGTAAATGTGACTCAGGTTACTTGTATCAGTTTTGTTATTATCTGCGTTTTTTTCTTTTTCACTCAATTTGTTATAATTTTGGTCACGTTCAATTATTGTTGTATTGTTATAGTGGAAGGAATGCCTTGTTTTCTGTACATGTTTATTAAATGCAGTCCCAATTTAATCTATTTTTAAGCAACTGTGGGGTCATTCCTACATATTTTTTTAGATAACTGGTGTAAGGAATGGATTATAAAACATTAGAGTTATTAAGTTATTAGAATCTAATTTATTCTGAGCTTTGTGGCTCAAAATATATATAATTTTTTCTGACATTCCGTTTATATAAAGCAAGGCAACAAATTTTGATGTATCATTATTGTTGAGAGAATTTATCGAATCATAAAATTTATATATTCGCTCTTTTGTTATTTTATCAATGCCTCTGTGTTTAAAATTGTTCCTTATTAAGGTCTCTTTCACACTTTTTTAAAACGGGGGGTCTAAATTCAGGGGAAGTTAACCTGATGGCTCTGTCTGCTAGACGAATTATAACATTATTTTTCTGAGACATTGGAAGATTTGAATGGAAATTTAGGTATCTTGTTGATCATGTGGGTTTATTATACCACTCAGGATTTTTTTTCGGATAAGAGTCGTATCTAAAAAGTTTATCTTACGGTCTTTTTCTATTTTTGATGTGAATTACAATGTGGTGTGAGACCTGTCAACCGCTTGGAGGATCTCATTCGTATATTAGAGGGGACAGACATTAACCAATTATCTATATATCTCTTAAAGAATATAATATTGTGCAATGGTTAAGGAGATTTGTGAGACCATAGAAGAGCCATTTATTTTTTTGTAAAATGTATTATTATATTGAAAGTAACTTGTGTGTAGATAAGGTCGTGTATTGCTTTAGAAATTTCCATTTTAAAAATAAAATACCTCTTACAAGGTTATTTTGGGACGTTTGTAATTTCCTGGAATGTTTACATTGCCAATATATTTTTTAAATGTAAAAGAATCCCTAATAAAATATCCAAGTATGAACCTAATCCCAAGAATATAATATTGAATGATTCAAAATACAATAATAACTTAACTGAAAATATTTCCACTCAAGATTACACTGGTGCTGTATGGAGTATGAAATCATCTTCATTATCTTACACTAGAGGCTTTTTTCGATATTTATTTGAAATCTGATGTTTTATTTTTTGCTGTTTTTAAAAATTATAGATCGACATGTATGAAAACATATAGGTTAGATTCTGTTAATTATGTCACTAGTCCATCAATGAATTGGGATGCAACGATAAAATTAACTGACGTTGAATCAGAATTATTAACGGAACCAGACATACTCTATTTTTTCAAGAAAGGAGTAAGCGGTGAAGTTAGTACTTGATCGATATACAAATCTGAAGTAAATAACCCATTTATTGAAACATTTAATCTTGAAAATACGAAAACATACATAGCCTATTTGGACGCTACAAATTTGTTTGGTTATGACGTTGAGCTGAGAATAAGAATAATCTGGAAAGTACTTCCAACTGATAACATCGATTTTGTTTATATATATATATATATATATATATATATATATATATATATATATATATATATATATATATATATATATATATATATTAAGTTGTTGGGCCTCATTGCAAGTTCAATGGCTTCCCTTATAACTCTTGTGGGCACAATGCTATCGAGATGTGAAAAACACTGGCAATAGGGTCGATGACGCGCAGCAGGTCTCGCAACCTGATTGGCTAGAACTATTCGGAAAACGAACGCGTCCGACGTACACACGGAACCGACAGCATCAGAGTCGCAGGCGTCAGTTCGCTCGTAAACGCGCATTTTTTTACACTTGCAGTCCAAGTAAAAGTGCAACATCTTTGAAATGTTACTGATGTTCCTCACCTTTTATATTTCCCTTCATGTGAACAGCATGACTAAGAGGAATTTAAAGTGGAGTATTAAAGAAAAATAGTGAGTGGTATAGTAGAAACAAAATTAAATATTCCCTTCGAGGAAATGCTGTAACAGGACAATTAAAAAGCCGTATAAAACTACGATTGAAAGAAAATATATATTTACCTACATTTCACATAAAATTAGGACTTATGAAGATTTCTTTAAATCATTGAACAGAGAAGGAAACACACATGTATATTTCAATTTCACATTCAAGTGAAGCCAATAAAGAGCAAGAGATTTTCTTGAACCCTCAAGTAAGAAAACTTTTCAAATACGTCAACTTCAAAGGAACTCTAAATAATATTTAAAGAAAGGCTTGGAATGAATTCCAGAATATTTTCAGTACTCAAACTATTACACGAGAAATCTCTGTACTGGTTACTGCGACAGGAAGAAGACAACACGGTCAATGTATTTAGTTTAATTTAGTTAAATTTTGTTTAACGAAAAAGAACATATACATACTTTGTAAGTTTTTGAGTTCGAAATGTATCTGCGAGACAGGAAATCAACTCATGCTAGTAAAAATTATAATTTGGCAACACGCAATCCTCAAGAATACTAAAAAAAACTCCAGGGAGCAGCAAAATGCAAAACAAAATTTGTTATCTACTTTTCTAGACCCTGTTTATTTCAGTTTTGTTCAGCAATATTTTCCACTCAAATTTTTTTAAATATTTATATAAAAATCGTGATTATTTTAGAAATAGGTTAGTTTTGTTTATGTTCTAATTTTGACCGATCCTTAGTTTCTTATAGAATTTTGGGATGAAAGACAAATAGAGAGAACATAACAGCAATATTTCACAACGTTTTGGTAAATTTTATACGAAATTGAGGTTGACAAATATTTACTAATTTCGTGACTTTGAGGATTTATATTAGAATAATATTTTCGGAAAGATTTGTCCAAACTTCATTGATTCAATGATGCCTATTTCTCGTGAGTGAAAATTTTTTGGCCCACAAACACGCTCCAAATTTCTGGAACCAGTCCTAAGCCTAGATAAAGTGTGAAGGGGGGCTACGGGTCTCGGTACGTCATAAAATATTCAAATTCGATTTTCTCGGAAACGGTCACTCCAAGAGATATCTACTAGGTATAACTTTTTTGCGAACATGTTAAGGAATAATAATATAATAAGAAAAGTTATGAAGCTATAAAGATAGGCGAAGTATTGCGAGACTCTGGACCAGCTTATACCAAGCTGTGGTTCGCGAATCTCCAGGAGCTCAAATGAGTATCCTGTTTTGGCGGAAAAGGCCATTAAAGTTGTATTGCCGTTTTGTACAACATATTTATGTGAAAAAAGATTTTTAACAAACACTTACCTGAAACATAAGTATAAAAACAGGTTAAATGTAGAATCTGATCTAAGACTGAACTTTTAGACATCAAACCAAAGGGTCTAGCCGATTAAGAGGGTCGAAACTGTCCCTTAGGCAATAAAAAAATAAAAAAAAAGCACCCGGTTGTTCTACATCAAAAAGTACCCATATAAAAAAATTTTTAGTCATTTTTATCGTCACATAACCTAAAAAAAAAATATAACGTATTTTTTCGTTTTTTGACGATATCTTCAGTTATAATAATCGTAGAAACTTATTTTTTTTTTATTTTGTAGGCTTTTTTATTGTTTACAACAAGATATTTTTTACAAAAATTTTTGGAGCGAAATTCAAATTTTTATGGGAGTTCGAAAAATTTAAATTCAATAAAATAAAAACTAGGACAATAGCAGGGACGAAAAAAATATATGTTGTTTTTTAGACACCAAACTATGTCCATGAATTTTTTCAGATTTTTAAAAGTGCTAAAACATAGTAAAAATCGCAAAAAACAGCATTTTGATGCATTTTTATCGAGTTTTGAAGCATGGAATTTTCTTATAGATCCTCAGTTGTCTTAAAATTATGTACGTATACCATTTACATATATATATATATATATATATATATATATATATATATATATATATATATATATATATATATATATATATAATTACAGTCTCGATGTATATTGTTGAGGTCGCCATCGGCAACATCTCGCCTACATCTAATGCTTCATAATTTTTTGGGCCTCGGTATATTAAGTTTCTAATTAAAAACTCTTATTGCTTGATATCTTTGTAACCTGAGGTAATCGACTTTAAAGTTTTCTCGCGGAGAGAGACTAGCCACACTTTATCCAGGCTTAGGACTGGTCCAAGAAATCTGGAGAGTAAAGCACTTCTAAAGGTACAATAAATATCACTTCTAAAGGTACAGTAAATAACAATTCTAAAGGTACAGCTGTTGCATCCATTCCACCTCCTCAGAATAAACCTGGACAAGACCGAGGTAGTACTCTTTATAAAAAAGAGAAAAACGGGGAGATTTCCCACAATTACATTGAAAAATCCTTCAATACAAGGGAAGAGTTAAATACCTGGGAGTAATTCTTGACTTACGAACGATCATATTGAGGGCCATATCTGGTACTAGACTTACAAACGAGCCTTTGGGTGTACAAGAAGGCTGACACCGAGAGTGCTATTTTGTATATATATATATATATATATATATATATATATATATATATATATATATATATATATGTGATCCGTCCCATGATTTCGTATGCCGCTATTATATGGTGGTCTAGTACAATAAAGCGCAAATACCATTTTCAAATTGACAAAGTGCAAAGGATGTCTTGTGTGATAATAATAAGTGCGATGAGAACTGCCCCCACTAGAGCTCTAGATGTCTTGGTAAGCTTACCTCCTCTCTACGTATATATAAAGAACGAGACCCTGAAAGGTGCTTATCGTCTCAGTTGCATAGGGTATCTCGAAACTGGAACGGGCGGCTACTCCGGTGTGTGGGAAAATGTGGTGGAGAAATGTCTATCACTCTTGGGATAATTTTACCAGAGGATTAAGAAGGGGAGCAAAATCTCCCGAGAAATGAATCCTGATAGTTTACAAATGGATTTCGACAAGAGCTGGAGCCGGAGTGTTCGGCAGGAGCACGGGAGTCAGAGAGTTCTACTTTCACGGATAATGTACGGCGGAAATTTAAGCTATTCTGCAGTATGGTTATTTCTGTGTGAGAAGGGCATAAACAGAAATACGATAATAAACATAAGCTCAAACAGTAAAGCAGTGATAATTGCACTGAAGTCTAGTGTCGTAACTTTGCGACTGGTGTCTCATAGCAAGGATGTAGTGAACCCTCTGATAAGGAACTAAGTGTAATATATATATATATATATATATATATATATATATATATATATATATATATATATATGTTTATGCGGCTTTCACGGATTCCTCCGTGCGAGATGCATTAGCAGTGGATATATCCACATAATGCCGTTGTTGTGCTGAAATCACATTCAGCAAACGTACAACTATATGCAGCTCCGTGTATGAATGAAGTAAAATGCGAATAGTAAATGCAAACTTCTCTCCATCATATCCTTTCTGTGTTAGAGGTTGTACAGTAAGAATAAATTGTTATAAAACGCAATTTATCCTATTCCACCACCATCGAGATGATGGCCTACCTGTACCACCACACCGAGAAGAAAGTCAAAACTTACCCTCCCCGCCACAGTGATATGGCAGAGGTACATGTTTCGTCTCTACTAGACTCATCAGGGTACCGACATGCTCCTGGCTGTGCAAGGGACAGATTGGAAGGAAGCATGCAAATACTGAACGCGGTTTCGCCAACCTCCCGCCGGATGGCGGCACACTCAGAATCTGGTTTATAGGTTCCGACGCAAGGTTTAAATACGAGTATGTAGATGTAGAAAGTGTACCAAAGGTGTCTGGGAAAGATACCGGTGGATTCTGTTGTATGAACGACCGCCCACAGATTATCTCACCTATAGATTCCGCCAAGGTTTAAGTTCAAATATAAGATCCGAAATATAGAAAGTACGTAAAAGGTCTCTGGTGAAAGCTCCGACGGACCCACTGATGAGTCCACCGTCGGTAACTAGGACGAAACACCTTTTTTAGGGTCAAAAAATTAGATTGTGACAAAATGATCGCTTCAACACGAGGGACGATCTCGTTTACAATAGATGCAATAGCAATGGATATATACACATTATGTCTCTAACACAGAAAGGATATGATTATATATATATATATATATATATATATATATATATATATATATATATATATATATATATATATATATATATATATATATAGATAACGTGTCAATCAGAGATAGGCTGACAAATACCTTAATCAGAGAAAAATGTAATGTGCAGGACGTGGTCAAATGGACAAAAGAAAGAAAAAGAGGATGGAAAGAATACGTTGAGAGAATGAGTGAAGAGAGACTAGCCAAAGTTTGTATGTATGGACGACCAAGAGGAAGAAGATTACCAGGACGACCACCAAAGAGATGGGCCCAGAGCTGGTTCTCGTCATCAGCAGAATAAGGCGGGTGTAGGTAGAATGACAAACAGGGATATCCCTAGTCAACGTAGAAGAAGAAGAAGAAGATATATAAATGTATGGTAACTTCTTTGGATTAGGTTTCAAAAATTAATACTACTATTCTGTGCTTGACGTTTCGCCCAACGTAGTCAGCTTTTTCAAAAGTATAATCTCAATTTACCTTGGCTATGTTTCTTGTAAATTGCGATTATACTTTTGAAAAAGCCCACTACGTTGGGCGAAACGTCAAGCACAGAATAGTAGTATTAATTTTTGAAACCTAATATATATATATATATATATATATATATATATATATATATATATATATATATATATATATATATATATATATATATATATATATATATATGCCGAAGCCATTTTCAACCATTTTGTTGTTTTTCCTTTGAAGGCATGATTAAGACAGGGCTAGACAATTTTAGGTTATTTTTTTATTTCAAATAATTGGTCATACCTTGTATTTTTTTTTAAATACAAAGTAACATAGAAATAAATCATTTCAGTTAGTGAAAAAGTTTTGTCGTTAAATATACACGTAAGTATTAAGTGTTATTACTATTTTAAACAGTAAAGCATTGAATAAATAAATAAAACTTTTTCATGAACTGACATGATTTATTTCTATGGTACTTTGTATTTAAAAAAAAATTACAAGGTATGACCAAGTACTTGAAATAAAAAATAAACTAAAATTGTCTTAATCTTGTCTTAATCATGCGTTCAAGGGAAAAATGATCATTAAGTACTACAAAATAATAAATAAATATATATATATATATATATATATATATATATATATATATATATATATATATATATATATTTGTAGGCAATAAAAAAACCTACAAAATAAAAAAAAAAAGAAGTTTCTACGATGATTGGAACTGAAGATATCGTCAAAAAACAAAAAACGGTTAATTTTTTTTGAGGTTATGTGACGATAAAAGTTTTTTGTGTGGGTACTTTTTGATGTAGAACAACCGGGTGTTTTTCATTTTTTTATTACCGAAGGGGCAGTTTCCACCCTCTTAATCGGCTAGATCCTTTTGAATTCCTTTTCTTCACCAATCAGGCACAAATATCGTTCCATTGAGAGTATTTTTCAAGTTCTGTATTATTGTATTAATTTTATATGAATTCTTTTTTGCAGGTTAAGCTATCACTTTAGTTTTAATAATGTTTGTCTGTAAATTTATTCCGTTTTTTTTTGCAAGGGTTTGCAAGAAGAACAAGATTGAAAGCCGTTGCTCTAACCCTCAAAACCCCCTCCTTAATCCTGCACTGTTCAATACCACTGGACGAGGATCAGTTAAGTGTAAGGTCATCGAAAAAAACAGAATGATCCATTAGCCAGTTTTATGTGCATATATTTTAACTAAAAACCTTGAAATCCACTTTAATACGCATAATACAATAAAATAACGTACTACACCACTTCACTATTACTGCCAACAGTTAAAGAGACCATTTAATTTTTTGCGAATTCGTCATGATATTTTGAAAACAAAGGTTTATAGCAGCAGCAGCAGTAGCAGCGTCCTTGCTGCTAGTTGTATGAATGTTTTTCCGCACTAGAAATTTCAAATAAATTTTATTCCGTCTGTTACCTTCGAACATAATCCTGTGGGAAACGCTACTTCGTGAAACGAGTTAAATTGTGTCGGTTTGCCCTTGGGATCAGGGGTGGCGTAGGAATAGCTAATACGGCTGAAAATTTTAGTGAAATAAAGGTTATTTAATCAAAGCTGAGTGGAGCTGAGTAATCAGTAAAATTCGTTTTAAAGGAATAAAAAGTGTTTTTTAGAGGAAAAAGCATGATAAAAATTGGGTTAAAATTGTCAGCAGGTTCATCCATTTGAAATCACCCAGACAATGTTGCTGAACATTTTTGATTTTTCTGATTTTTTTATCAGTTACTCTCCAATATTAGGTGAGTTAAAAACTATGGTTAAAAAATTTGCTTCGGAACTTTTTTTTTTGCTGAAAACAAGTTTCTCTTCTTCTTCTAGGCAGAACCAAGTTCTGTTATCTACACAATGCCTCATCGATCCTCGTTTGACGTCGAAATCCAGCTGTCTCTCCATCTGTTGGGGGGCCGTCCAGGCGGCCGTTTGGTGTTTGGTTTTTCTCTCACGACGGTTTCGAACCCACTTCATCTTCTATTTCTTAAACTTGTTCCCGTGATCATTCTCAGCGTTTTCATTTCTGTGGTTCTCATAATTTGTTTTGTCTTTGTTGTTTCATTTCTTGTTTCTGCGGCGTAGGTCAGTATCGGTCTTACACAGACCTTGTAAATTCTTGCTTTGCTCTCAACCGTCATATGTTTATTGTTCCAGATTATGTCTCTTAGTTGGCCTGATATCATGGCAGCTTTGTTAGCTTGTGTGCGTACTTCTTCCGTTACTGCCCTGTTACTTGTTATATGTGTTCCCAGGTATTTAAACTTCCCAACCTGTTCGATACGTTTGTCATCAACCATTAGTTTGCATCTTTTGCTATTACCATTGCTTTGGTTTTCTCCACAGATTTTTTCATATTATATTGTTTGGCTGTTCGATTGAGATGGAAAAACATTCTTTGTAAGTCGTCCTCGCTATCTGCTGTCAAGGCAACATTGTCTTCAAAGCATATAATCTGAACGGTGTTGTGTTCTATTGGGTACCCAATATTTATGCTTTTTACCTCATCAATAATTTCGTCCATGATTACATTGAAAAGTGTTGGACTTAGGCTATCATCCTGTCTTATTCCTATGGATAGTGGGATTTCCTCTGTTAGAGTGTTATTTGTTTTAATTACCATGGTGTTTTTGGAATTCAGTTCGTATATTGTGTGTATGATTGCTTCGTATACTTGTTTTCTTCGCAGTAGTTCTGTTATGTGTTCCAATTTGACTAGGTCGAACGCTTGTGTAAAGTCCACAAAACAAATGAACAGCGGTTTATCGTATTCGATATATTTTTCAACCAGCTGTCTGATAATAAATATACCGTCGATAGTAGAGCGGTTCTTCCGGAAGCCCTGCTGTTCTTCGCACGCCCCTAACTTGTCTACGATCCGTTGTGACAGTATTTTGGTTAATAATTTGGTTGAACTGTTCAGTAGGCTGATTCCCCTGTAGTTTTCGGGTTGTTTCTTTGATCCTCTTTTGTGGATCGGAATTGTGATGCTTTTCCGCCATTCGTTGGGTACTGACGTTGTGCGGAGTATTTTTTGAAATAGAACAGTGAGCTCTGTGACAAGGCTGGGACCTCCGTACTTTAGCATCTCATTCGTAATTTGATCGGTACCAGGTACAAGTTTCTAACTCTCTTAATTTTATAGATATCACTACAAAATAAAAACCAAAATTATAAGAATGATATTTTCTAGGTTTTTGTCTTTACATCGGGGTTTGAAAAAAATCATGATTTTAGAAAAAAAAATCAAAAAATAAATGATTTTTATCAAAAATTTAAAAAAATCATGATTATTTTGATTTATTCTTTTTTAACAAATTAATACTAAAAATAACTATACCAATAGTAGACGTGTGTTTAATCAAATTTGAATGATTGCTGTACAATATACAAGACATGCCTAGCGCGCCGAATACAGACCTACCAAGTATTACGTTGTTCTTTGATATAATATGGAGATGTACTCACGATTCTGACTAATTTGCAAACTTTCGATTCAAGTGAAAAAGCGTAAAAATTTGCATTTTTTTATCAAGTTGTCTTTACAATTTTTTAGAAACTATATTCTCTAATAAAATTCATCCTAAAAATAATCAAAACAGATTAACTAATTAATCTATTTTAATTAATTAAATGTTCCATTTAATTGGAAAATATTTAACAATTATTTGTATTATTTTTAAAAAAATTAACAAACGCAATCTTACATCATCATCAGAAGAATTGCGTTAAATAATGAAACTTCTTAATATTCATCGATTTCAATGTCACTGGAGTCGTTTCCAGAAGAAATATCACTTTCTATTCTTTAAAATGTAATACATTTCAAGCATTTTTGCACAAATTTTAGCGAACAAATTTGTATTTTCAACAAAAAACTCAAAATACATTTCGGAAACGCCATCGACCATCAGATTCGCAAAAACGACTATAATTCGGTTGCGACGTTGCCAGATGTGAACTACTTTCGTGATATAAACTATATAATGTTTTATACAGTTTCAGGGTAAAATTAATCTTAATCGCTGAAAGTTTTTGGTTAGTTTTAGTTAGTTCAAGTTTAGCTTGATTTTGATTAGTTTGGAAAACTGAAACTAATCTAAACTAACTTAAACTGGCGTAGATTTATTAATTACAAAATGTTATTGTCCAGTAGAGACCATGTGAAAGCGGGACAATTTCTGAAAAAAAAAAGAATATATTTATGTGAATTTCGCTGAAATCATATTTGCAATCTGGCAAGAGCGCTAATTTTTCTGGTTTTGGGAACGAGTCACACCACTATCTAGTGGAAGAAGCCATTTTGTTTTTCTTTGTTTTTGATAATTTTTTTTTTCCGATAAAAAAGTGCATATTTATGAATTTTTATAAAATATAGATGCTCCAATCAGTACGGAATGTCTTTTTGTAACAAAATTTTAACGACCTAATGCAAAAAATTGAAGCTAAAGTAAAAAGCGATTTTTCCCGAATTTTCGCAAAACTGAAGAGAACTTATGGAACCAAAGTCAGAATACGACTTCGAAATAGAGAGTATGTATCAATTTTTTTTTCAAAAAAAGTCGTTTTTCTAGATTTTCCATCATGTAACTTTTTATCGAATTCAGTCAATATCAGAAATTACCAATATAAAAAGAATTAAGGAAATTCATTGTTGCCAAACCAATATTTGCACGCAATGGTACAGAGCACGATGGGAAGGGACACTTTTGGTATAAAAGATATATTATAAATGAGCAGTCCAGTTTTTTACGTCAAGTTCGTAGATGTTGCACATATTATGATTAAGTTAACTTAACGTAATAAATTCCACTTGTCAGCCGAAAAATTAATGAGATTTATCAACAATTTAAAGTTTTCCTCGCAATTTTGACTCACAAACAATGTTATATATCAAATAAAGGTCAAAAACGCACTTAGCAAAACACTTATCCGGGGAAAATACATTTTATATAACGAGCCAATCCAGATGTTCAATATCACATGTAAAAAACAACGTTGAATATTCGAAATATACAGAGAAATGTTAATATGATTTTTGGCAGCTCTAATCGATAGATTTTTGCCCGTGAATAGATCTGTTTTATTTTCGTGCACCAAATAAATAAAAATAAACGGGTAAAAATAGTTTGGCACAACTAAAAATGAACGTAATCGGAAAAAATTTTAATATTATTTGAATATATTATCACAAAAATAACTTTTTTTAGGGGGTCATATATTTAAAAACAGGAATCATATACGGCAGCAAAAATGGAAAAACAGATGGTACAATTATTTTGGAAATCCATCGTCAATATATTCCCTGATTGGTGATAATTTAACCAATAAATACTGGCACAAAGATATAACAACAGTTTCAAGATGCTATGTAACAACTATCACTGGTATGAAATTTGGTCATGCTTGTTATCCTGCACATTTACATAAAATGAATACACTACCTCCAAAAAATTGTGACGTCTGTCATATTAGACTTGATGTATATCACATAATTCTTCAATGTGAAAAATCCACAACAAAATAAATACACTTTGTGCAAGTTTAATAAAGAATTGTAAAACTGAAAGTTCTTTTAATGTCCTTAGTCCTCTGGAATTAGAAAATATAAAAATATGAATATTTTGAGTTGGGTTTAGGATGTTTTCTCAAATTTAGATATAATAAAATCATCAATTTTAGAAGAAGAACTGGTAGTACTTACAACTAACGAAAAACTAAAGTTAAATTCAGAAATGTATACCAAGAGTTCAGACTTTTAACGAGGACACATCATAGTAGTATAGGCTATATCATTATTGTCTTTGGGTAGTGTGGCAACTGTGTATCGCACACAGGTGAAATTTATGCAATATATGGCTAAAACTGATAAAAATTAAGTTACTCTGATTAAAAAGTAGTAATCTATTTTATCAACACGATATATAATGCCATCTATTGGCGATTAATAAAACCTTTTAGACGTTTTATTTCATTACCTGCAAGTTCGATTTAAATAGTGATTGTTGAAGGAAATAATTGATCACAGTTTTGAGTGATATCCTTCAAATCACGTTTGATAATTTTTTGTGAATAATAAGCTTAAAGTATTATGGATTCCATACCTTCAGGTATATTAATAAACAACTAAAACGTTTACCTTACTTACGACCTTAAAGACACCTCATTGAAAACATAAGGTTATCCATTATTAGTTTATTTTTATTCTCATGTTAAAAAAGTTCAATAAAATCCACACTACTATAAAAACATCAATGAAAAAAGATTAAGGAAAACTACACACAAGAAACTTAGTGCAAATACATTACAGATGATGGAAAGACGAAGGTTAACTAAGAGAGACACAGAGGATTTTACACAACTGAATAAAAATATCAAGAAGGAAGTAAGGAAAGACATTAGAACGTTCAAAACAAAATTAATACACGAAACAATAGAAAGAAATGCAAATATAAAAGTCTTGAGGTCAGGTCTCTCAGGAGGACGAACCAAAATAACAAAATTAAAGAACAGAGAAGCGGTGACAGTAACACATGTAGATGACATCATAAAGGCTGTGGACTTATACTCCTCGATCAATACAACATGCATTATTATGCCACAGAAAACCCATTTTGGATTAGAGAGGTGCAACATCAAAACCACTGGTCATTAAATGTTTGGTGTGGTATTCATCATAATCGAATTATTGGACCCCACTTTTTTAATGAACCACTAAATGGCCATAGTTACCTGAACTTTCTACAAGAAGAACTACCCCAACTGCTTCAAGGTCTCGATAGGGATGAGCTCGATAGTATGTGGTTCCAGCACGATGGTGCGCCTCCGCATTACCATCGTGAAGTTCGTGCGTTTTTGGACCAACGATATCCGCAAAAATGGATTGGACGTGGGGGTTTCATTGAGTGGCCACCAAGGTCTTGCGACATCACCCCATTAGATTTCTTCCTATGGGGTTATATTAAAAATAAGGTGTATGTTAATCCACCAACAACAGTGGAAGATATGCGAAACAGGATTAGGGATACCTGTAGAACAATAACGCCACTAATTTTGTCCAGGGTCCGAGAAAATCTGCAAAAAAGACTAAATTTGTGCATTGCACAAGAGGGTCGTTTATTCGAACATTTATTAAAAAGAAATAATTAATCTCAGTATTTAATAGGTAATTTTTTGTTTCAATTTAGTATAAAAGTAAATATGTATTTGCCTTGTCGTTATTGTTGTGTTAATTTTTTCACATTATGTTTAATTAAACTATTGCCGTTGTAATATAACGAATAATGTATTTCATCATATTTAACCACATTCTGTTTGTTTTTGTAGTTTCTTTTTATTATTTTACATGGCTACTATGATAATGAAGACTATTTCTGTAAAACAGTATGGAAAATAAGAAAAACTGAAATATCTCAAAAACTATTATAAATAGGTATAGGATATATTGAACAAAACTTTTAGGGTTTTTATTACTCTATTAAATAACATGAAAATATACAGGGTGTACCATTTAAAAAAAAAAGATATTTATTCATTTAAACTTGTTCAAATTTGAGCCGATGTGTTCAACACCCTGTAGCTTTTATTGCAAATATTAGGTAAAAATTATGTTAACTTGTCCTTGGCCTTGCTAAATTCCAAATTTGAATATATTTGTCACAAAATTGAAAACGTTATTTAGGATTGAATTGATGATTGAAAATGTGACTTTTTTTCTTTAAACTTAATTATCTCAGAAACTATAAAGTTTTGTTATAGTAAACTCTTAATAAAAAAGATTTAAAATTATAAGCTAAATCGAAAATACGATTCGCATATAGGGTGTTCTATTTAAAAAAATACAACTTTATGCTGTCCTAGTTTTTTGGCTCACCCTGTAGAGTCCTAAATATTTTTAAAATCTGCGTAAAAATAAACTGTATCAAACAATAAATATAGTTTCTTTGTTAATTTCACCGAAAAGGCACAAACCTACTTCATCCAATCGTTGACTCACCTTATACAAATACACTTGGTTATTCTGTGAGTAAACCAGAGTAAAATTTTACATTTAAAGATACTCTAGAATGTCAAAGTAGAAAAAACTCTATAGTGCAATTAAAGGATAAGCAAAAGAAAAAAATAGAAATTTGGCTGCAAATCTAGGAACTAAAAGCGAAATATTCATAGTGACCTCCACTTTAAAATTAAACGTTAAATAATACATTTGAAGACAGTTTTAATAGTTTTTGGCACAATTACCCGAAACATAATTCCCAACGTCGTTTATAACGCCTATTACACATTGTGACTAAAAATTTCGAACCAATTTATTTTGAACTTACCGTCATATCTCAGGACTTTGTCTCAACGTGCTTAAAATTAGTTTAAATGTAGAATAATTGATGGTTCGTGTGGGTGATACCAAGGAATTATTAACTCTTTCCAGATCGCATATGATTTCTAGTCGCAGACCAGTATTTATCGGTTATATCGCTAAAAATAAAAAGGAGTTCTCTGAACTGATTGGCATTTAGTCAGCGAAAAAATTATCTTTCTAAAAAAAACACACCAATGTCAAAAATTGCACTAGCATTATAAAAATTATCATCTTTTGAATTTTTCTGTGTATCTCCAAAATAACAGAAAGTATTTAAGTTTTGTTTACGGCATTTTGAGTTTCTTAACTTCAAGAGTTAACAAGGAACCTCATAAAAGTATTGAACATGGGATACCTTGTAATAGTGTTTATTTTTAACTTCCTACCCACCTAGTACCAAAAAAATTTTCCTAAATCAGCAGGAATGGTTACAAGGCTCTTATGCAGCTTTCGTGGTCAATTGAAAGGACAAATATCAAAAATTGAAAATTACCTATTGTGGTACCGCCTCCAACTGGCTTTTTATGCAAAATTAACATTTATCTTCTGCATATTGTTGCAAAAATTTTCTTTCCGCCCACCATTTGACATTTTAAATAACATTGACCTCATGAGGTTCATGATTGTTTCGGATCTATTGTTATTAATATATTTTAGGTAAATTAAGAAATCCGTTTGTTATCTCACGAAAAATATACTCCACTGAAGCCAAGTCTAGGGATTGTGCGATAATAAAAATTAGCGAGACCTCAAGTAGAACCCCAATTACATCTGACGCATTTATATATATATATATATATATATATATATATATATATATATATATATATATATATATATATATATATATATATATATATATATATATATATATATATAACATGAATAGACTGGCGCCTGAACAACGCTTCCAAATTGTGCAAATTTATTTTGAACATCATGGTTCTGTTCGAAATACGTATCGCGCACTACGTCCATCAGAGCAATTAATTCGATTAACTATGGAACGTTTTCGCACCACGTTTACTCTAAATGATAATACGCATCCACAGAGACGTCGTACAGTGCGTACAGAAGAAGTCATTGCTGCTGTAGAGCGTAGCGTAGAGGAAGACCCGAATCAGTCTATCCGCCATCGTGCACAGGAATTGGATATGTGCCATTCACTTTATGGAAGATTTTGCGGAAAGATCTTGGTTTGCGTGCTTACAAAATCCAACTCGTGCAAGAATTGAAGCCACACGATCACCTAGCAAGGCGTAGATTCGGTGAATGGGCCCAAAACAAGATTGCCGTTGATCCCGATTTTCATAAGCGAATTTTGTTTAGCGATGAAGCTCACTTTTGTTTGAATGGATACGTCAATAAACAAAACTGCCGTATTTGGAGTGAGGATAATCCTCAAGTGTATGTTGAGACACCGTTATATCCAGAAAAACTGACTGTTTGGTGTGCTTTATGGGCTGGTGGAATCATTGGTCCGTACTTCTTTAAAAACCATGCTGGTCAGAACGTTACAGTCAATGGTGATCGCTATAGAGCCATGATTACTGACTTTTTCGTTCATCAATTGAACAACCATGATGTGCAGGAGCTGTGGTTTCAACAAGACGGCGCAACATGTCACACAGCTCGTGCCACAATTGATTTATTGAAGGAAACGTTTGGTAACTGCATAGTTTCACGTTTCAGACCCGTGAATTGGCTTCCAAGATCGTGCGACTTAACGCCGCTAGACTATTTTCTGTGGGAATATGTGAAGTCGCTAGCTACGCCGATAAGCCCGAAACGATTGATCACTTGGAGGACAACATTCGCCGCGTTATTGCCGATATACGGCCACAAATGTTGGCAAAAGTCATCGAAAATTGGACCTCCAGATTAGACTACGTCCGAGCCAGTCGTGGCGGTCATATTCCAGAAATCATATTTAAATTATAATGCCAGAAGGTTATCTTTCGAATAAAATAATTTTCATGTCAATTTAAAAAAATTCATCTTTGTTTTATTCCATTTAAAAGTTCTATACTTCTATAAAAAACACCCTTTATATATATATATATATATATATATATATATATATATATATATATATATATATATATATAGATATATAGTTTAAAGAAATTGACAGATTTTGTATTTCAGTGTATATTTGAAATTATTACAATCGGCCAAGCGCTTTTGGTCTCTCTATCGGACCATCCTCAGGGCTCAGACCTTGTCAAAGGGCACACCTCAACCCTGCCAGTTTGAGAAAAGTCGCGAGCGTAGCCTCCACACAAAACAAAATGTATACAATTAAAAAAACCTCTATAAACATTTAAAATCAAAACCAAAACTAGAACATTCAATACACTGTGCACATTGACATTAAAACAATAAAACTAAATAAAAGTTTTATTGTTTTAATGTCAATGTGCACAGTGTATTGAATGTTCTAGTTTTAGTTTTGATTTTAAATGTTTCTAGAGGTTTTTTAATTGTATACATCTTGTTCTGTGTGGAGGCTACGCTCGCGACTTTTCTCAAACTGGCAGGGTTGAGGTGTGCCCTTTGACAAGGTCTGAGCCCTGAGGATGGTCCGATAGAGAGACCGAAAGCGCTTGGCCGATTGTAATAATTTCAAATATACACTGAAATACAAAATCCGTCAATTTTTTGATTTCTTCGGTGTACAACCTGTTAATAACTTATTTATATAATTTAAAGACAAATGAGGATTTATTAAGAAAACTCCATGCTTCAAAACTCGATTAAAATGCGAAAAAATGCAAACAAATGCAGTTTTTTGCGATTTTGACTATGTTTCACCACTTTTAAAAATCTGAAAAAATTCATGGATATAGTTTGGCGTCTAAAAAACAACATATTTTTTTTTCAGTCCTGTATTTGTCCTAGTTTTCATTTTATTGAATTTAAAAATTTGAGAACATCCATAAAAATTTCAATTTCGCGCCAAAAATTTTTGTAAAAAATATCTTGTTGTACCCAATAAAAAAACCTACAAAATATAAAAAAAAAGAAGAAGTTTCTACGATGATTAGAACCGAAAATATCGTCAAAAAACGAAAAAAAACGTATTATTTTTTTTTTAGGTTATGTGACGATAAAAGTGTCTAAAATTTTTTTTGTGTAGGTTCTTTTTGATGTAGAATAATCGGGCGTTTTTTATTTTTTTAATACTGGGGGGGGGGGGCGCAGTTTTGACTCTCTTAATCAGCTAGATCCTTTTCCGATAGACGACATTGCGTTATTTTTTTTTTTTTTGATTTGTAACAGACCTTTAAGATTGAATGTAATGTAACTTTCGAATATACACTTATTTTAAATAAATTACTGTTTTATTTGTTTTAATAATACCTACACTGTTTGGTAAAAGCTGAAAAGCTAATAAAAAGTCTATATACCTAAACCCAATTTATGTCAGTGACTCATTTAATATCCGTCACCAAAGGGACGAATCGGAATAAACGCATTATTGTCATATTTCGCTAGCCTTAAATAGCAATCAGCTGAGCCCATGGTAACCAACACGTACTTGGTTTTTTATCGCGAAAATAATGGACGTGGCAATACACATACACAGAATATTCATCTTGAATAGACTTGAAAATAACTTTTTAAAATAGTTTTCAAAGGGAATTGTAAGCAAATTTCGAAGAAATTGCACGGAAATCACTATAAAATAATATTAACCAAACATTTTATTGCTGTTCGTTGTCACGTGACTTGAGAGTGATTTAGTTACATTACATTTTGATTGTTAAATAAAAATTAAATTCGTAGTAAAATTTTTTAGGATCTTTTATTTAAATATAGTCAACATTCCTATTTTCAAAATCTACGAATTTTCCATACGAAGACGCTATAACTGTTACTACATCAGCTCCGCTCAGTAATGCCACTTTTCTTAATATAATTAAATGATCATGATGTCTCCTTTTGTTTTTACTTTAATGATTTTTTCTAAAAAATAGACATAAAATTTTAAGCCTATAACAACCATCCGATTCTAATAAAAACCAATGCTATTTTATCATTATTATTTATTGTTATTTTTTAATATTAAGGTTGTTTCTAGTTCGTTTGGAAACAAAAGCATTGTTTTCAAATTACGAAAAAATTTCGAAATTTAAAAATATCCCCCTTTGTCTGGTTTTACATACAATGTTGGGCGACGTGGAACTTGATGAGTCACATTATTAGTGACAATACAAAGGCATGATTATTTATACAGGGAAGTTCATATTTTTTATATTTTTTCTTTGCGGCATGGTATGACAAGTGAAAAATTAATAATTAATTAAAACGAAAAGTGTGGTGTATTTGTGTTTATCAGTGTATGTTTGCGGCATCATCTCTTTAAGGTACTATAATGTTTACTTTGCAAACAAGGCACATTAATTAATAATAATAATAATGTCTTTTTATTAGCATCAAAAATATATAAACTGAACAAATACAATAATGGACGGCGAGATCTAGCATAGCTACTCATCTAACCGTCTGTTTTCTTCAATTAAATTTAAGATAAATTAAAAGTAAATCTAATCTAAAGTATAAAATTATTTGAGAAAAAATAAAAATGTAAATTCTAAAACATTCATGTTCACACTTTTGGGCTTTTACGTGCAAGTGATCCAGAAAATCACCGCACCCGACCACGCGTACCAATAATAAATAATTTAACAGCTCTTTTGAAGCTAGCGATATTCTTAAGGGCTACGACATCCCTAGGAAGTGAGTTATAAATTTTCACTGCATTATATCTGAAAGATCTCTGAAAAAGGGCAGTTCTATGTTTCGGGACAGTGAACCTGGAACTATAATGTGTTTGTCTCCTATGAATATCACTGTCACGAATTAATTTATTAGATAGACTCTCTCTGTCAACACAATCCTATGAATAAGGGTTGCTAAATGTATAAAGAATCTTTCCTCTAAATTAAACCATCGGGATGCCCGAAATAAAGGTGTCACATGATCGAACTTTCTCATACTGTAGCAAAACCTAAGGCAGGCGTTCTGAAGTCCCTGGAGACTATTCCTCTCACGTAATGTAAGTGCTGGCCAATATACATCGTCACAGTATGACACCAAAGACAATATCAAAGAGTCACAGAGTCTCAACTTTATATCAGTTGTTAAGACATCTTTATGCATATAAAGAATTTTTAGCTTATAATAACACCTTTGTAATAAATTCGAGATATGTGCTTCAAAGCGAAGTTGTGCGTCAAACACTATCCCCAGGTTCTTAGCAGAGTCCGACGGCGTCAACATTGTATCACCAATTTTGATTTTAAAAATATTACTCTCTACAATTTGTTGTCTGTGCGAACCAAAAAGAAGAAGTTTCGACTTTTTACCATTCAGACACAGTCCATGACCCCTGGATATCTCCAAAATGATCTGGAAATCATCATTAATTTGCTGTGCAGCCTGTGCCATACCGACTAAATTAAACGAGCAGTAAACTTGCAAGTCATCAGCGTATTGGTGAGAATGACAAGTTTTTATAAATTTACAGAAATCAGCTGTATACAGCGAAAATAACAGCGGCCCAAGAATGCTGCCCTGTGGTACACCCCTATTGAAAGTCACAAATTCAGACCTCTCATTGCCAATGCACACTCTTTGCATTCTATTTCCAAGATAACTCCTAAACCACTCCACTGCACTCCTCCCCAAGCCAAAGTATCCCAGTTTTGCAAAAAACATCGTATGATCCAAAGTGTCGAAGGCCCTACTAAAATCCAGTAATATAAGAGATGTCGTTAAACTGCTATCACTTGCACCAAACACATCATCGCCCACTTTAAGAAGTGCAGTAGTTGTACTATGTAAAGGGCGAAATCCCGACTGTGTAGATGGTAAAATGCCTCTAGAATTCACAAATTTGCTTATCTGATCACAGACAATCCTCTCGAGCACCTTAGACAATGTCGGTAAAATACTAATAGGACGAAACTCAGAAATGGTAGTGGGATTAGAAACCTTAGGAACTGGTAATACATTAGCACATTTCCACTGCAGTGGAAAGGAAGAAGTAGAAAGGCACTTATTAATTATGAAAGTTAAATAAGAAGTGAGACAAGGGGTGATCGACAATAACATCTTACAGTCTATCTCATCAGCTCCCAGAGCATTTGACTTTATCTTAAAGATAACTTCATTTACGCGGTTATCGTCAACTTCAGTAAAAACAAAATCATCACCTACATCCCCGAAATACGAATTCTTGTACTCATCCAAAAACCTATTGTTAGATGTTATATCTGTCAAAGGAATACCGTTGAGAAAATGATCATTATAATCCGAAGGGGAACCCATATTTGAAGACAACGATCTAATTGTATGTACGGGGTGGTCAATTCTTGACATTTTTGTAGGGTATCTCTATTATTATTAAAAATAGATTTGCGATTTTAGTGAACCTCACTTACATTTCTGTTAAATAAGAGATGCAACAAACAAAAATTTTCTAGCTCTCTCTCTGTTTTTAAGATACATGGCGAAGTTGAAAATTCTCCATTTTCAAACACCCTTGTATTTCAGATCCAAATATTCTCTTTAAAATTGATAAAATAAAGCAATTTTTCAAAAAAATGTACAAAGTGTAAGGAACTCCACAAACTTAAAATGTACAGAGTGTCCTATTTTCTACATTGTATTTTGGGAATATATGAAGATTGGAATATAATGAAAACTACCTTCAACTCCTAAACTATATTATATTACAAGGACTTCTAAAATTTATTCTAAATAATACTCAACATGTTGAACCAAGTGTATTATTATTATTATTAATAGGAACACCGGAAACAATCCCATTTCTAGTGTAAAAGGCAGGGTCGGGTCTATTTTTCTGAATTTGAAGCTCCTGGAGAGCGGGGGATGCCAGCAGCATACACATTCCTAGTATAAGAGGCAGAATCGGGTCTATTTTCCTGAACTCAAAGCTCCTGGGAGGAGGGGGGCGATCGCAAGCATACACATTCGTATACTCTATTCAAAAACTAGAGAGAGTAATAAAACTCTTACCGAAACCTCCAACGTACCTGCTCCAGTGCCGCAGGTAACTGAGGACTGCCGTAAATCTAATTATATTTAAATATTATGAGCTTTTATAAATTTACTGCAACAATAAAATTTCTGATAGTTCATTTTAATTTCTGTCAGTGAGCAAAGTACACCTTACAGTGTGTCCTTGGTGATTTATCTTGTTTGTGCTTATTTTTATATATTATTTGAGATTAGTAAGATACCCAAAAGATATGGCTTCCACCTCTACATTTATTCCAAAATCGTTAAACCAAGGCATTTTTTCCTCAACGAAAAACTTATTACGATGAATGTTTATGATGCCTTAAGATGTCAATATCTAGATAATACTGTTAAAAGCTTTGTTGAGATGTGTTCCAACATGACAGGAGTTGGAAAATCTACTATATACCGAATACTGAAGGAGAAAAAAACGACTCCCAAGCCACATTCGATTACAGGCAGACGAAAAACCTCGTTGGAAGAAAAGATGAAAATTGCAATGAAAGGAGTTGTACATACATTTTATTATGAGAAGCAGATCCCAACCGCCGACAAAATTCTAACTAAAATCAATGAAGATCGCGATTTACTTGAAATTAAAAGAACTGAACTCTGGAAATTGTTCAGAGAACTTAATTTTTGCCGGGAAAAACCAGACAGAAAATCTGTTCTTATAGATCGTCCAGAAACTGTCGGCTGGAGAAGGAAATATCTCTCTCAAGTAAAAGGTAGAGTTGCTAGAAATAACACAACTTACAAAATTAGTAATTTAACTAAACTTTTGAGAGATTTTTTTGAATAAAGTTGCTGCGGAAAATTGGGAAAAATCCTTATAATAAAAGAATAAGATAAACTACCCAAATAGTCCATTATTATAGACCTGTATTTTTGATTATAAAATTTCTAACCCATTCCTATGAAAAATATATGTGCCAAAGATACCGGACTAAAGAACATAGGTAGTTTGCGAAGAAAAAAAGGGTAAAAAATAATTTATTACTCTCTCTAGTTCTTGAATAAACTATAGTTAGTATAAGAGGCAAAATCGGGTTTATTGCCCTGAACTCAAAGCTCTTGGTGGAGGGGGGGGAGATTTCCCCCACCGCCCCCCCTTGGATCCGCGCCTGCCCTGTACTTGTAATTTTTTCTTGTTATGAATTTGCTTATCCGGATTTTCGATTATTTGAATAACTTTCAAAAGAAACTAATCCGGGTAAGAGTTTTCACTGCACCTAAAAAAAAATATTTAGTATCTTGATGGGATTACATTTATATTGGATCCTTTTGTTTTAACGGAAAAAATTACTAATAAAATGGATAAAAGTGTTTTAAGCAAATCCAGCCGTATCTTCAAAGGAAATTCATCTTTTAAAACCCACCAACTAACAAAACAAAAACTATTTATCGAAAACATAATATTTTTATTGTTTAGGAAACAAATGTTATTTTTGCACACATTTATTTCAATAACCTTGTCAGTTATATCGGGTTTCCTTTATGTGGTGCTTGGTTAGTTTTCGTTATCGAAAACGGAAAAATTTTTGCAAATAAACAATGTTACACCTACTTTTGGCACATTTATTATTTTTACTGTTGTAATAAAAATATTTTGTAATCTTTTAGTCATTGTGATTAGACGGTTTTATGTTACGGTAACAAATAATACTAATGGTAACATGTGTTTAGGGGATACGATGCATTTATTGCAGCAATTCAGATTTTTAAAAAATTAATTTCACTTCCGTAAAGATATCGTTTAAAAGTAAAAAACAATTCGGGAAATGTTTAAAAAGGAACTACTACGTTTTATGTCACTAAATTTATTTGGAAAACAGTGACTGCAATTTCAACTCACAGAGTCATTTTCAAACTGAATTAGAAAGGTAGACTAAGTATTCAATACAAAAATATGAGATAATTTAACAATAAATGAAAACTACCTGAGAAATTACATTATTACAAAGAGGGAGGTACTAAATGTTGGGAACTAATTATTATTTGGCAACAACAAATAACGGGGAAAACCCAAGTTCTGTCTGGTCATTAAGCAAATTTATATTTTTATTTTTACTATGTTTATATATTTCTAAAGATTCAAGAATATTTAACTTTTGGCCCTTTGTTGAATAATGTAATATGTCAGTGTTGCTTAAATTAGGAAAACTGTGGTTGTGGTTGTGTTCTAAGCAATGGTTGGCAAAGCTCGAGTCTGTTTTTTGTAGTCTATATAATCGGTGATGTTCTGAAAAGCGAGTTTTAAAGCTGCTACCACTTTGTCCAATATACGAGCTATCACACTCTGAACATTCTGAACTTATAAACTCCTGATTTATCAAATTTATTAATTTTATCTTTAGCGTTCTAAAGGATAGTGGACAGATTGTGTTGAGATTTAAAGGCTACTTTTATGTTAAGTATGAAACTAAATTCATTCTTCAAACAAATAAGCAACTTTAAACCAAGTCACAGTTTAAATAATTCACTAGATCTCGTCCAAAAACTAAAAAACATAAAAAACCCAGATAACTCCATATTAGTTTCTTTTGACATAAAAAGCATGTTTTCTAATATTCCAACAGATGAATGTTTTATACTTATCCAAGAAATCTTACAGGAACGAAATATAAATCCAATAGTTACTACTGAAATCTTGTCTTCTTTTGAACTTTGCCTATCACAAACCTATTTCCAGTTTAATAACAAATTTTCTTTACAAAATTCAGGCCTACCAATGGGTTCTCCGCTTAGCCTTCTGCTAGCAGACATTTTCATGTCAAACATAGAAAACAAAATTCTTAATTCCCCTTTAAGCAAAAACCATGTTCAATTTTGGTACAGATATATGGATGATGTTCTAGCATGTTTTCAAGGCACTACTAGACAGTTTTAAAAATACATTAATAATTGCCATCCAAAAATTCAATTTACTCTGGAAAGTGAAAATAACCATAAAGTACATTTTCTAGATCTCGCCATATATCACCTCAATAATCAGTGTAATTTTAAAATTTTTAGAAAACAAACGTTGATAGGTAATACTATATCTAATGACTCTTTTCACCCCTTACAACACAAAATGGCTGCATATAATTCAATGATACATAGAGCATTCTTTTTGCCTCTCTCTGAAGAAGATCTTCAAAAAGAACTAAATGTCATTGAAAGCATTGCAATATCAAACAATTTCTTCCAATAAACCATAAAGAAATTAAAAACTAAAAAACAAAAACAACTAGCTTTTAATTCAATATATCCCAAAATAAAAAAAAATTATAAAGATAGTTCATCTTATACATCTTTGTCATATTGTGGTACCCTATCAGAAAACATAACTAATACTCTTTCCAAACATAACATAAAAGTAGCTTTTAATTGTCAACACAATCTGTCCACTATCCTTTACAATGCTAAAGATAAAATTAATAAATTTGATAAATCAGGACTTTATAAGTTAAAATGTTCAGAGTGTGATAGCTTGTATATTGGACAAAGTGGTAGCAGCTTTAAAACGCGCTTTTCAGAACATCACCGATCATATAGACTACAAAAAACAGACTCGAGCTTTGCCAACCATTGTTTAGAACATAACCACAGTTTTCCTAATTTAAGCAACACTGACATATTACATTATTCAACAAAGGGCCAAAAGTTAAATATTCTTGAATCTTTAGAAATATGTAAACATAGTAAAAATAAAAATGTAAATTTGCTTAAAGACCAGACAGAACTTGGGTTTTCCCCGTTATTTGTTGTTGCCAAATAATAATTAGTTCCCAACATTTAGTACCTCCCTCTTTGTAATAATGTAATTTCTCAGGTAGTTTTCATTTATTGTTAAATTTTCTCATGTTTCTGTATTGAATACTTAGTCTACCTTTGTAATTCAGTTTGAAAAAGACTCTGTGAATTGAAACTGCAGTCACTGTTTTCTAAATAAATTTAGTGGTATAAAACATAGTAGTTCCTTTTTAAACATTTCCCGAAGATGATTAACTACCACATAGTAACGGCTACCAGCATCAACTTTTTAAAAAACAATTCTAAAAATTTTAATCTGTTATTGAAAATGTTGAAGTTGGAGAAAATTAATACAAAAGATCCATTAATAAATAAGAATTGGATAATTTGAATCAGATGATTTTAATCAAATAGTTGGAATTTTTCTTTAAAAATTATAATGGGTCACTGCTGTAAGTTTGAAAATATTTAGATATTGTTCTGCTGCGCGTTTAAGTTCAATAACAGGTAAAGGGTGTTTTTTTTATAGAGGTATAGAACTTTTAAATGGAATAAAACAAAGATAACTTTTTTAAATTGACATGAAATTTACTTTATTCGAAAGATAACCTTCTGGCATTATAATTTAAATATGACTTCTGGCATATGACTGCCACGGCTGGCTCGGACGTAGTCTAATCTGGAGGTCCAATTTTCGATGACTTTTTCCAACATTTGTGGCCGTATATCGGCAATAACGCGGCGAATGTTGTCCTCCAAGTGATCAATCGTTTCGGGCTTATCGGCGTAGACTAGCGACTTCACATATCACCACAGAAAATAGTCTAGCGGTGTTAAGTCGCACGATCTTGGAGGCTAATTCACGAGTCCGAAACGTGAAACTATGCGATGACCAAACGTTTCCTTCAATAAATCAATTGTGGCACGAGCTGTGTGACATGTTGCGCCGTCTTGTTGAAACCACAGCTCCTGCACATCATTTGTTCAATTGATGAACGAAAAAGTCAGTAATCATGGCTTTATAGCGGTCACCATTGACTGTAACATTCTGACCAGCATCGTTTTTAAAGAAGTACGGACCAATGATTCCACCAGCCCATAAAGCACACCAAACAGTCAGTTTTTCTGGATGTAACGGTGTCTCAACATACACTTGAGGATTATCCTCATTCCAAATACGGCAGTTTTGTTTATTGACGTATCCATTCAAACAAAAGTGAGCTTCATCGCTAAACAAAATTCGCTTATGAAAATCGGGATCAACGGCAATCTTGTTTTGAGCCCATTCACCGAATCTACGCCTTGCTAGGTGATCGTGTGGCTTCAATTCTTGCACGAGTTGGATTTTGTAAGCACGCAAACCAAGATCTTTCCGCAAAATCTTCCAGAAAGTGAATGGACACATATCCAATTCCTTTGCACGATGGCGGATAGACTAATTCGGGTCTTCCTCTACGCTACGCTCTACAGCAGCAATGACTTCTTCTGTACGCACTGTACGAAATCTCTGTGGATGCGTATTATCATTTAGAGAAAACGTGGTGCGAAAACGTTCCACAGTTAATCGAATCAATTGCTCTGATGGACGATTATGTTGACCGTAAAATGGACGTAGTGCGCGATACGTATTTCGAACAGAACCATGATTTTCAAAATAAATTTGCACAATTTGGAAGCGTTGTTCAGGCGTCAGTCCATTCATGTTGAAATGCCAAACCAAACTAAACATAAATAACTTGAGAGCTGACAAAATGGCCGCCAGTTAAAAAAGTGTTGCCAACTTAAAGTTCTATACCTCTATAAAAAACACCCTTTACTTCTTGTTCTGCTGCGCGTTTAAGTTCAATAACAAGTACTTCTTGGTATATGGTGGAATCAAGGAAGTTAGAGGGGATATGAAAAGTCGTGTTTAACATGGTCGTCTGTTGATTTTTTTTGTTGCGCCGTGGAGTGACAATAGTTGAATTTCGAAATTTATATTTATGTAGGTTATCAAGATATTTGTGTGGACTTTTTATTTATAACAATGCATCAATGTATGGTATTGTTTTGTAAAACCCGTTAATTCATTATTTTCGGTAAATTAATTTTTTATATTTCGGTAATTATTTACATTATTGTAAATCTAGAAAAAAGACGTTTTTTTTGAAAAAAATTCGATACTTACCCCTGATTTCGAGGTCGTAAAACACAATTTTGACTTTGACTTTTCTCTATTTTTCCTCAGTTTCCCGGAAAACTCAAAAAACACCAAGCGTCACTTCACCAAGCACTTTTAATTCTGAAGAAAACACCGAATTTGCATATTTATTTTCAATGGTACTAGTTAAAATATCATGTATGTAATATATTTCAACTATTTTTGTACAAATTAAGTGAATAAATTTAGAAAAACTTATATTTTCAACGAAAAACCAAAAATACGTTCCAGAAAGACCATCGACCCTCTAACTCGCGAAAATGACTAATGTTTTTGATATTTTCGTGAAACTAAAACTAACCTGAACTAACCTAGATTTATTAAATAAAAATGTTACTGTTCAGCAGACACCACGTAAAGACAGGAGAATCTGTGAAAGAAAAGAATATATGTGAATTCCACAGAAATCGTTTTAATCTGGCAACAGTGCTAATTTTTCGAGTTTTAGGAATGTGTGACTAATGTTTTTGTTATTTTCGTGAAACTAAAACTAACCTGAACTAACCTAGATTTATTAAATAGAAATGTTATTGTTCAGCAGAGATCACGTAAAGACAGGAGAATCTGTGAAAGAAAAGAATACATGTGAATTCCACAGAAATCGTTTTAATCTGGCAACAGCGCTAATTTTTCGAGTTTTATGAATGAGTCACACCACTATTTAACGGCGGAAGCTTCGTTCTTGATCATTTTCTTGATTTTTGAGATAAAAACGTGCAAATTTATGAATTTTTATATAACACAGAGAATTCTATCCGTGTAGAATTTGTGGTTGTAACAAAATTTTAACGATTTAGTAAAAAAAATTGAACCTAAAGTGTTTTTCACCGTTTTCCGCAAAACTGAGGAAAAACTATGGAAAACGGAGAGGGAAGTACTGAAATTTTTTGCAAAAAAAGCGTTTTCCTAAATTTCCCATAATGAATATTTTTACCCAGAGAATTATGTTTAAATATGTTTTATGTCAGTATTTATTTTATTAATAATTTAATAATGAATTCTAAATTATCATTTGCCAATATAATAACGTAACAAAAGGTTGCTAAAGTCCAGTCCTGTCCCCTGACCTACTGCGCAAGTACAGTATAGCCCCTTTAAGGAGAGTAGAGCTTTACATGACCAACCGAATTTATTTTAGGGTATTCCCCTTCCTTTTACCCCCTCCAACTTCCTTGGTAAATCTCAAGAAAGTATTATGCAATAATTGTTTTTATTTCTGAGATCAAATATAAGGGGTTCTATTTTTTAAAAATCCACTTGATCTATGAATAATTTAAAAACTAAAGTTCAAGGTCAAGATCGAGGTCCCCATCTCACGTTCCCCTTTCACCCAGGCGCGGATCCAAGTGGGGGCGATCGCCCCCCCCCTCCCCCAAGAGCTTTGAGTTTAGGAAAATGGACCCGATTTTTCCTCTTATACTATAGTTTATTCAAGAACTAGAGAGAGTAATAAATCATTTTTTTACCCTTTTTCTCTTCGCAAACTACCTGTGTTCTTTAGTCCTGTGTTTTTAGCAAAATTTGTTAGACACATATATTTTTCATAGGAATGGGTTAGAAATTTTATAACCAAAAATACCGGTCTATAATAATAGACTAAAACTCTCAAATAATTCTAAGTTATAATTTAAATACTTACAAAATATCCATTGTCAATAATACAAAAAGTTAAACATATATAAAACAATAAATTCGTCCATATAATAATAAAATATTTTTGGAGCTATCGGTCATTTTCTTATTAATTAAAAACATTTTTAGGGTATTTGACGTTTCAGTTTATTTATTTCTTAAACCATCTGCAGAATTACAATTTAAACACTAAAAAGGGATTCAAATGTGATTACTTTTTTTATGTTGTAATTAAAATTAGATCTACTTATTTTTATTTCTATTATACTGATATCTTAATTTAATTTACTTTTATATATGGAAAAACGATAGCCCCAAAAAAATAAGATAAACATGTTAATTCTACATGCCTAAGAAAAAGACACAAACACAATAATAAAATAATAAAAAACTTACGGCTAATTAGAATTAAATATATATAAAATTAAAGGGTGGGACACACTAAAATAAAAATATATAAAAAATAAAAAAACATAAACAACATTAAACAATAAAATACAACAAAAACAAAAATGTAAATAATAAATTGTATTTACACTAGTAAACATTACGTATTTAATTCCTAATCAAAGTCAGTGAAACTATCTTCGCTAAAATTAATTATAATTGGTTCCTCTATCTCACCGATTATGAGATCGAGTTCTCACATTTTGTTTTATTCTTTTATTATATGGATTTTCCCCAATTTTCCGCAGTAACTTTATTCAAAAAAATCCTTCAAAAGTTTAGTTAAATTACTAATTTTATTAATTGTGTTATTTCTAGCAACTCTACCTTTTACTTAAGAGAGATATTTACGTCCCCAACGGACAGTTTCCGGACGATTTATAAGAACAGATTTTCTATCTGGTTTTTCCCAGCAAAAATTAAGTTCTCTGAGCAATTTTCAGAGATCAGTTCTTTTAATTTCAGGTAAATCGCGATCTTCAATGATTTTAGTTAGAATTTTGTAGATGGTTGGGATCTGCTTCTCATAATAAAATGTATATACAACCTCTTTAATTGCAGTTTTCATCTCTTCTTCCAACGAGGTTTTTCGTTTGCCTGTGATCGAATGTGGCTTGGGAGTACTAACAATTCCAGTCGTTTTTTCGCCTTCAGTATTCGGTACATAGTAGATTTTCCAACTCCTGTCATGTTGGAACATATCTCAACAGAGCTTTTAACATTATTATCAAGATATTGATATCTTAAGGCATCATAAACATTCATCGTAACAAGTTTTTCGTTGAGGAAAAAATGCCCTGGTTTAACGGTTTTGGAATAAATATAGAGGTGAAAGCCATATCTTTTGGGTATCTCACTAATCTCAAATAATATATAAAAACAAGCGCAAACAAGATAAATCACTAAGAACAAACTCTAATTTGTACTTTGCTCACTGACAGAAATTAAATTAAACTATCAGAAATTCTATATTGCAGTAAATTTATAAAATATATTTAAATATAATTAGATTTACGGCAGTTCTCAGTTACCTGCGACACTGGAGCAGGTACGTTAGAGGTTTCGGTAACAGTTTTATTACTCTCTCTAGTTATTGAATAGAGTATAGGAGTTTGTATGATTGCGATCGCCCCCCCCCCCTTGCCAAAAGCTTTGAGTACAGGAAAATAGAACCCATTCTGCCTTTTATATTAGGAATGAGTATGCTGCTTGCACCCCCCCCCCCCCCCGTTGACAACTTGTTTTTCTTGCCATACTATTCTTTTGTGATATCACCGCCCCCCCCCCTCCCCCAAAGAGAGAGGCTAGATCCGCCCCTGCTTCCACCCCTACAACTTTTGTGGAATATATTTCCCACTTGCCCACTTACCTACCATGTATACTACAAAGGTTCACTCTGTAATAATACTGAGATTCTCCTTCGAAATTTTTTGATAAAAATGGAGGAAAATGAGTAAAAGAGAAAATAAAGTATGTGGTTTTTTGTGTATTCGAACTCTCGAGGACATATCAATTTTCCGACATCTCGGAAGTCTCTCTTTTCCTGTCAAAACCTCACCTTTACTACAAAAGTCAATTAAAACATCGTCCTTGATAGATATATGTGTACATACATCGAAGACAATGCTATTTCCAAGATTATATTGCTTTCGGGATTTAGAGAGTAAACAATATTGTTGACATGCCCTTAAAAGGTGAAGGGATGATTATGTTGATATTGATATTTCAGAAGGTTATTGTTTGATAGTGATTTTTTTATTGCGGGGTTGCCGTTTCTGTTTTATTTTACATTTTAAAATGGCCTACTTTGTTATATATGTAATTCTCCTTTTCGGCAGAGAATATGAAAAATATATGTACAAACAGTTTATTTCCTGCAAATATCGCTCTGGTCCTCTCTCCATACGCGTTTCGATCACCTCATGATCTCGTCGGTGCAGCTGTATCGGATCGAGAGCAACATTAGCAGGAAATAACTGATATATGAACCATAAATTTCAAGGTATGTCGGCAGGATATTACACCAGCCGTCTACCAACTTCGATGTCAGACTGAAAAATATCACCAGTCGAACGACATCTATGAATCAACGGAGTAACGTGAAATTTTTCAGTCTGACATCGAAGTTGGTAGACGGCAGGTGTAATATCCTGCCGACATACCTTGAAATTTATGGTTCATATATCAGTTATTTCCTGCTAATGTTACTCTTGGTCCGATACAGCTCCACTGACGAGATCATGAGGTGATCGAAACGCGTATGGAGAGAGGACCAGAGCGATATTTGCAGGAAATAAACTGTTTGTATATATATTTTTCATATTCTCTGCCTAAAACGAGAATTACATATATAACAAACTATTTAAATACGGCAGAAAGATTTCTTTATTTCTTACTGAAATTTTGATTGTTTAAAATGACCTGCTATTTTTTTAAATACGTTATGAAAAATTGTACTTAAATTAAAATAGAAAGAAAGAACGAGTTTTAAAGTTATAACCTATAGTTGTTTAGCACATCTTTTGCATTTGCTGTGCAAGAACTTAGAAATAAAAGACATTAAAGAACACATTGGTCAAATAACCAAATATTTTCGTAACGATCATTTACTAATAGAAAGCAGGCGTGGATCAAGGGGGGGGCGGTGGAAGTGATCCCCCCCCCCCAAGAGCTTTGTGTTCAGGAAAATAGACCTGATTTTGCCTCTTATACTAACTATAGTTTATTCAAGAACTAGAGAGAGTAATAAATTATTTTTGACCCTTTTTTTCTTCGCGAACTACCTCTGTTAAGTCCGGTGTCTTTGGCAAAATCTGTTAGACACATATATTTTTCATAGGAAAGGCAGTAACTTTATTCAAAAAAATCTTCAAAAGTTCATAAATTACTAATTTTGTAAGTTGTATTATTTCTAGCAAGTCTACCTTTTACTTGAGAGAGATATTTCCTTCTCTAACGGACAGTTTCTGGACGCTCTATAAGAACAGATTTCCTATCTGGTTTTTACCCGCAAAAATTAAGTTCTCTGAGCAATTTCCAGAGTTCAGTTCTTTTAATTTCAGGTAAATCCCGATTTTCATTGATTTTAGTTAAAATTTTTTCGACGGTTGGGATCTCTTCTTCCAACGAGGTTTTTCATCTGCCTGTGATCGAATGTGGCTTGGAAGTACTAACAATTCCAGTCGTTTTTTTCTCCTTCAGTATTCGGTACATAGTAGATTTTCGAACTCCTCTCATGTTGGAACACACTTCAACAGAGCTTTTAACATTATTATGTAGATATTAATATCTTAAGGCATCATAAACATTCATCGTAATAAGTTTTTCGTTGAGGAAAAAATGCCCTGGTTTAACGATTTTGGAATAAATATAGATGTGGAAGCCACATCTTTTGGGTATCTCACTAATCTCAAATAATATATAAAAACAAGCGTAAACAAGATAAATCACTAAGAACACATAAGGTGCACTTTACTCACTGACAGAAATTAAATTGAACTATCAGAAATTTTATTGTTGCAGTAAATTTATAACTGCTTATAATAATTAAATATAATTAGATTTACGACACTCCTCAGCTACCTGCGGCACTGGAGCAGGTACATTGGAGGTTTCGGTAACAATTTTATTACTCTCTCTAGTTCTTGAATAGAGTATACGTATATTTGAGTTCAGGAAAATAGAGCCGATTCTGATTCTTATACTAGAAATGTCTATGTTGCTCGCATCCTCCCCCCCCCCCTGTCGGCAACTTGTTTTTTCTTGTGATCGCTCCCTACCTCTCCAAGAGCTTCAAATTCAGAAAAATATACCCGACCCTGCCTTGTACACTAGAAATGGGAATGTTGCTGGTGTCTCCCTCCCCCGTCGACAACTTGCTTTCGCTTGTCATACTGTACTTTTGAAGCTTGATCCGCCCCTGCTAGAAAGTCGCTTGTGAATTTTTTTCCGAAAGTACTGTAATATAATAAATATTTTCTTATTTAAATGATTTTTATTGAAAAAAATCAAGTGATTAAAATGAAATCAACACTGCCCGGAATTCAGGAATTTCGCAAGAAAAATAAGGCTGGGAGTGGTTCTACTTTCTATCAAACCAAAATACTCATAAACCCGAGCGTATACAAACCCTTAAGAACCCCGCAAATACAAAACAAACATCTCCATATTATATTTTTACATCTGACTGATTTTTTAAATTTTATTTCGGCTTGACAACAGATAACACAAGTAAGTGTTATGGCTTCGACCTTGAGTTCTCGCGAATCGCGTCGTTGTCCAAAAACAAACATTTTTATTGCGGCAGTGGCCCTGGATACTTTTTTAGAAACACGGTTTACTAATAAAAAATGTATGTCAATTAAATTTCGCCTGATAACGATGATAATAGAATTCATGAATGTATGTAGACTTTGAATGGCGAGTTATGAAAAAAAGTGGGACATAAAAAATCAAAATAACCAAAAAATATTATATTGATGTGTGTTTATGAGGATTGGTAAATGTTTTTTTTTTATCCATCTATCTTAGATAGGCACGGATTTCTGAAAATAAATGGATGACAGGTGGTAATGGAGCTGTCACACGAAAAATGTCCGGAGTATGCTCTGCGCCATTTTGGGTAAAAGTGACGTTTTGGCACGCCAAATTAACCGTCAAAAGTCAAAAAATAGTGTCATTATTGTTATTATTGTGAAATAATCTATTTTTCCTTGGATTAAATTTATTTTAAATAACTTAATAACCAAGTAATATGCACCAAGCCATCAGTCAAATATTTAGGTGTAAATATAGACCACAAAATTATCTTCAATTGGCACTTTGGAACTGTTAAACAAAAAATGTATACAAAGAGCCAATTACCTTAAGAGTCTAATATACAAAGAAAAAGACATATCAAGAAAAACAACTCATATATACAAAGCAATGTATTGACTTTAATAGGAATACATACCTCCTATATACAGTAATTGCAGGAAGCCAGCACTCATAAAACTTGAAACGGTAGAAACCACTGCTCTATGTAGTATTACTAAAATCCATCGTCCTAGCTATCCACCAATCAATTATTGTATGAATTCACTAAACATCTAGCCGATTATTGCAAGACTTCCTGTCCTGACAAGTAAGTTTGAAAGAAAACCTGAAACTTGACCGGTGATAGAGGAACTGTGTACGACCAGGGGCCGGAACCATAGGCCAGTCCGAAGACCCCCCATTAATGATACTATTCAACCTTTAATATACTTTTTTTATTAGTTTGTGAAGATTTGTAGGGGCTTGAAGATCAAACGTGCTATAAATAAGCTTTTTTATTCTGAAGGACCTCGTTTGTTGGCTTGTAGGGTTCAAATTTATATGTCCTAATAAATTATAATCAATAATATTTATTTAGTTGTAGTGTAGTATAGTGTTTAACACAGTCTAAGGAAGTAAAATGTTGCATTTAACATTATTTGAATATAAAATTGAATGTTATTTATTTAAATAAAAGTTTTAAATATCTTACAAATTGTTACTTCTCAAATTTTTTATAAGTTGTGTTGATGAAAACAATTATGTTACACTTAACTGTTTCAAAGTAAGTTACTCGCCCGTTTGGGGATATAGGGACACAAGTGTTTATGTTAAATCCATAATTAGAACTAGTCGTAGAAAAACAATTTTTAAACAGCACGCTTATACTATTGAGATATGAACAGAATTTAATGTAATAATTTTGTATGTCTATAATCTCAAATTTACTTGAAATTTGCGAAACATTCAACTTTCTAAAGAAATTTTAATTAGAAAATACTGAAAATAACGGGGTACTATCTAATTAACATTTCAACTGATTTTTCAAAAAATAAATCGTTTTGAAGAAACGGTTCGTCAACATATTGCTTTTTCTAAGGAGTAGTTATTTTTAACAACCAAAAATATAATAAAAATTTTTAATTTATTTTTACGACCGATCAATAGTATGACAGACGGCCACACATAACAATCAATTGACACAAATTGGATAAGTTGGGTAAGGTTATAACGTAATACTGTCATTTTATCTCTTTCTACCATTCGTTTCGTTCAACTACTTATGTCGATGAAATTTCGGAAAGGTATGCAAATTGCTTCAAACCTGGTCAGTGGAAGGTAAACGATTACTTTTAGTCGTTATAATTTTTCAGTGGCGACAGCGTATTCACTGTTATTATAACTTCACCTTACCCAAAACGGCGCATAGCATGGTCCGGACATTTTCTGTTTATTTGACGATCAGTACATATACTTTATAAGTGCGTGTAGATAGGTGACTTTTTTTCACATTTCCCTTGGTTTATATACAGAAAACGATAATATATTTTAAAAATATTTTTAATACGATGTAAGTTTATTGGGAATATGTTTCAAAATTAAGTTTCATACCAAAACTGTCAAAATTTAAATGCAATGCCAAATAGGTATAAGTTACTGTTATGTTTCATATACCTAAGACAAGCCGTTTTTGAGATTTTTGACTATTCTTGACATATATTTAAGAATTAAAATGTGAAAAAAATAGTATTTTTTTTTGAGTTCTGGGAAAAGCTATTGTTTTTCAGTAAAACAATTTCAAACAAAAGTTGTGCGCACTAAAAATACCTATAAAATGAGCTAAGGCATATCCGAATCGGATAATTTGTTCGTTAGTTATTGCAAAAAAACCTAATCATTGAAAGAATAATAAAAAACACAAATTTCATCCATATCGTATTCAACTACATCAGGAATTTTTGGAAGTAGAGTAAGACCAAAAAAGTTGGGAGGGGGGGTAAAAAAAAAGCGCATTTTTATCGAAAAAATCAAGAAAATTATCAAAAAGCAAATAAAAACAAAATGACTTCCGATATTAAATAGTGGCGGAACTCGTTTCTAAAACCCGAAAAATTAGCGCTGTTGCCCGATTGCGAATACCATTTCTGTGAAATTCACATACTAGTTTTCGTTCACAGATTATCCCGTCTTTACGTAGTCTCTGCTGGACAATAACATTTTTAATTAATAAATCTAGGCTAGTTCAAGTTAGTTTTAATTTCTCAAACTAACCAAAACTAAGCTAAACCTGAACTAACAAAAGCTGATCAAAAATTTTGAGTGTTTAAGACTAATTTAACCCTTTTTATACATTACAAAATTTAGGTTAGTTCAGATTAGTTTCAGTTTTACAAATTAACCAAAATCAAGCTAAACCTGAACTAAACAAAAATTTTGGGTGGTTAAGATTAATTTTTCCCTGGGACTGTATAAAACAATACAAAAATTTAACTATATTGTTGACTGAGATGGTCAAATTTTATAGTTTATACCACGAAAATATTTTACATCTGGCAACATGGCAAACGAATATTAGTCGTTTTAACGAGTCTGATGGTCTATGACCTTTCCGGACCGTGTTTTTGGTTTTTTATTGAAAACACAAGTTTTTTAAAATTAATTCACTAGAATTTATGCAAAATATCTGAAATATATCACATACATGATATTTTAATTAATACCATTGAAAATAAATATGTAAGTTCGGTTTTTTCTTCAGAATTAAAATTGCTTTGTGAAGTGACACTGGGCGTTTTTTTTAGTTTTCCGAGAAAGTGAGAAAAAACAGTGAAAAATCAAAGCCAAAATCGTGTTCTACGTCCTTGAAATAGGGGGTAAGTATTGAATTTTTTCCAAAAGACGTCGTTTTCCTATATTTACAATAATTACCAAAATATAAAAAACGTAGTTTCTGAAAATAATTAATTAATTAGATTTACCAAACAATTTACAAAAGAATACCATACATTGTTATAAAAAAAAGTCTGCACAAATGTCTTGATAACATACACCAATTTAACTAATGTGCACGGTACAACAAAAAAAATCAAGAGAATTTTAAGTGTAGGGATGATGACAAACGATCACATTAAATACAAATAATCCTGCTCTGTTTTCTGGTTCTCATATTGCCAACCTCTTATAACAAATTTACTATAAAATGTTTTCCTGCGCTTACTCTACATAGCCACTAAATGTCCATTTATGACATTCATTTTTTGATGAAAATATATTTGTTTCAATAGCAAATATAAACAAATTATGCCCAAATTTGTCACTTCCGTAATCTTTAGCTCTGTGAAGTCAGATTCACGGTATCAGAAATAACAAATCTTTATTTAGACGAATTTGCGTTTGAAGTATACAATTTCTTCAATTGAACGTCAATTTCTCAAAATAAATGCTGCAAAACTGCAATATTCTTTTCAGCCCAAATAACTAAAGTCTCTTTCGGGACGCATATCAACTCGATTTTAGTATTCTGATCGACAGCAAGTTTCAAACATAAACGTTACAATTGTAATTAAGTGTTTTTATCTAATTTTAGCAATGTTGTAATATCGTTAATAGAAATTTTGGTCTGTGCATCATCGGCTTCAACCAGGTGGTGCGATACACGCTTACCGATGGGTCACCATGGCTCCGGTAAACAACCGATCATCTGGGCGGAACTAAAAAAACAAAACACTAACGCGCGTGCATGATATATAGTCGAGGTCATCTCGCATATTGTAAACTTGCTTCTGCCGAATGTAAACCTAATTAGATAGAAGACTGTAGTCCAGGACAATAAATAATTCCTTTTCGGTAAATAAATTATTTACACTAAAAAGTAAGCTTAATTTATTATCTAAAATTGTCAAAATGCTTGGTTCAGATATATTTAATGTCTTCGCAATAGGAGATACTTTTAAACAACGCTTTCACAAAACTCATTTTTTGTTACAAAACACTTCATAAACACAATAAGGAATAAATTTTAATAAAATTTGAATCGTAAGAAGTAAAAATGTGTGACTATATACTAGGTAGAGATTTCTTTTACTATTCTCCAGTGTTACTGCTATTTATATTTAATATTAGTGAAGGTGACCAAGGGTTTCATGACCAATCATTTTCGATGGCATATTATCTTTGGGTAAGCTTTCATCTTTATAATGAATGGTTATACGATGAAAAATTTTGATTGGAAACCGCATTTAAACAAATCTTAGATATAAGGGCAGAAGATTGAAACGAAAAAATAGGGTTATGATTGTTGTTGGGCCTCAGAGGGGTCATTTCCGCAGTCAGGATTGTCCCATCACGTCAGAACTTGAAGATATTTGAAGTTATTTACTCAAAAGTGGTGTTTTTGGCTACTTTTGACGTTATGTGCAGGATGCACATTTTTTAGGTCTTTTTCCTAGTTGCATCGTTTAGTATTACTCTTATCCTTCAAAATAAGCTATTCATCGGTCACTTAAGATCATTTCTTGTAAAGTTACGGCCATTTTTAAGCATATTTTAATAGTTTTTTTTAGAAAGCAATATAGTTTCATCATCTTAAAAATAAAAATTTCTATTTTCTAACATAATATTCATAATTAGCGACTCCGAAAACCCCCAAATGAATTTTTTTAAACCCAAAGTACATTTTTTGTAACTTTTGATGTGAATCCGTCATTTTGGAAATGAAAATTTCAATTTTTTTAGTTCATATTCTTACTTAGCGACCCCAAAAACCACCAAATACAAGATTGTTTTTCTGACCAGAATTTTCCTTTAAAAATATTTTCTCCAGTGTTCGTGCCATGAATGCTATGAACGTCAAGAAACTCTTCATACTGTACTATTGTAGCTTAGTGACGTTCTGCATTTGACTTCTTTACTCTCCGTAAGATGTCACTACTATACATTTAGTATGGTTAGTAGTGTTAACAATACGTAAAGCACAGCAAGCGCATCGGCTATCTTCACCGTAATGAAATGTCCTTGATATTTGCCGATAAGTACCAAATGAAATTGCGAACGGAGCCGAGTCCGCCTCCGCGTCATAGGTATATCACTCGCCGGCTAGTTTCAACACGAAAATTTGCAAGTAATTCAAAACTACAGTATGATCAGCTAGGTCGTGGCTTTTGGGACTTACTGGGCCCTTGGGCTAAATATTTTGGATATCTCTGCCCTATATTATCAAAATAATACCATTTAGATTTTAGCATCTAACTTTTCTGCGCTACAGATATTTTAATAAGTGTTGCCATCTGCACTAACGAACCTATTTAGTAATTTATCGTTTCCTTTAATTAATTTCATTTAGTCATTTTTGTTTCAATATTAAGAAATCAATGGTTACTTATTGTCCTTTTAGATAAGAAAAGGACATTTCATTGAAAACTAAGCTAATAAATGAAATGCCGTCAAAAGTTCTGTACTATCAGATTATTAAAACAGGTTCAATCGCATCTCTGATGACACGAAGTTCGATGTTGATGCTTTAATTACCTATTTTTATGGACTACAACTTTCCCCACACAGGAGATATTTTATTTTTTTTTTTTGCAAATTCTTTCCACGTCTGCCCTTGGAATAACTGAAAGCATACAATGATTGGCAGGAAAATTGATGCAGATATTACATAAAATAAGTGACATTGTTTTAGTGGTTTAATATTTGTTTAAAGCAAATAACATTCTGCAAATAAGATGATATGAGTCTAGCAAAGTTGCAATTTTATTTAAACTAAAAGGTATTGTTAAATAAATGTGAACATTGATTTTAAATTTTACTCCATGGAAAATAGACTTTTGTTAGTACCAAAAATGTAACATTGTTTTTTTTTTGCTGAAATGTGTTCATTTCGGCATCCTATAAAACATATATCGATGCTAACTCTGAAAGACCTATGCAAAAAAAAATGGCGGACCAAAAATGGTCACGATTTTTTGAATTTATCTCAAAAAGTAAAAGTTGTATCGAAAAATATTTCAAACAAAAGTTGTAGAGAATTAAAAAACCTATCGATGCATATAATATAAGTTATAGGTGGCGCCATTAGTTATCGAGATATTTTTTTTTTCGACAAAATTTACGGTTTTTATTTAAAAAAAAAAGACATTTATTAACAAAATACCGTTTTAAAATTTAACATAAATATAGGTATTATCATTCTAAAAAAAAGTACCCGGAATCTGTGAGTTTTTTATTTTCTGAGAAATTCGATGTCAAAGTTGAAAATTCACCCTCAATTTTCCGCTTTCCTAATTAAGATACAATGCTCAATTTTAATGGAAATTGTTTGTATTGTTTTATATTTTGAAGATCCATTAAGAAAAAAATTTTTTCAATCGTGGGCCGAGAAATTTTACAAAAACCATTTTTTACACCAAAAAAATTGCGATAACTTTTCATCGGATGAAGATATTTTTTTTAATGCGTGTATTGGATTTAGATGTATCATTTCCAAACTCAAAAAAAAAGAAGAAATAAAAACAGCAGCCACCAAATTGAAAAATCGAAAAGCCCCTGGACCAGATGGCATAACAAATGAAATGCTCAAATATGGTGGAATGGCACTACTAGAAGAGTTACATTCCCTCTATAGAAAAATACTCAACGAGGAGAAAACACCAGAACAATGGAGGGAAAGCTTGACCATACCCATATTCAAGAAAGGCAACAAAACTGACCCGAACAACTACAGGGGAATAACACTTCTAAGCTCAACCGCCAAGCTAAGAACGAAAATCATAGCAAAAAAAATAGAATCTAGCGGAATCAGTGAGGAGCAGCAAGGCTTCAGACAAAACAGGTCAACAACTGACGCCATATTTATAATTCGCCAAATTACAGAGAAGGCCATCGAATACAACAAAGAGGCATACATGTGTTTTGTCGACCTCACAAAACCCTTCGACAGGATCAGACTTCATGATGTTCTCGAACTACTTAAGGACAAAAACATATGTTATAACATCCTGGAAGTAATTAAAGACTTAAACAGCAGAAATACAACGAAAATTAAAGTAGGCAACAAGACATCGAACCAAGTTCCAATATCTATCGGCATAAGGCAGGGAGACAGCCTCAGTCCAACTCTATTCAATGCCATTATGGACGAAATTATCAGAGAGGTGAAAGAGGCCGGTAGAGGATATAGAATGGGAAAAGAAGAACTAAAGATAATTTGCTATGCCGATGATGCAGTACTGATATCGGAAGACGAAGATAACCTCTAACGGCTCCTGTACAAGTTTGAAAAGACCGCTGAAAAATTTAACATGACAATCTCCATAGGAAAAATCCAATCTCTCACGATCAGTAAAGAACCAAGAAGATGTAAGCTCGCTGTACACAATCAAAGCATCGAACAGGTCATGTCATTTAAATACCTGGGAGCAAACATCACCAGCAATAGAAACTTAAAAGCAGAAGTTCAAGAACAAACAACCAAAGCTGCCGTAATGTCAGGATACCTACGTGATATTATGTGGAGAAATAAACATATGACGACACAAAGTAAGATCAGACTATATAAAACCTGCATACGACCCATAATGAATTATGCCATCGAAACAAGAGCAGACACATCAACAACCAAAAGACTACTCCGGACAACTGAGATGAGAACGCTAAGAAGTATCACGGGTCATACATTACGCGACAGACTAAGAAACGATGAAATCAGAAAAAGATGTGAAATCCAGGACGTCGTAAGATGGGGCAGAGGAAGAAGGAGAGCATGGAGGGATCATGTCGACAGGATGACCGACGACCGAGTGGCAAAAATTGCAAAAGAAGGAATACCAAACTCCTCAAGGCTTCCTGGTCGACCGCCTAAAAGATGGAAAGAGAGCTGGACATCGGTGTCACAGGAACAAGAATAAACGAGATGCATTGACAGTCAATACAGGACAAAGTCCTATACTAAGAATAAGAAGAAGAAAAAAAAAATAATTTTGGACGAAAAAAACGTATTTTTGTGTCAAAAATTCATAATGGCGTGGCAAATGAATATTAAGGGCTCAAATTTGCAGAAGATGCTTTTTAATACTTCTACTTTACCTGTGAATTCTTTGGATCCAAGAAATGCATTTTCATACGATCTGTGAACCTTCGAAAATTGGGCCAAATTTAATCGAAAATAGCTGCTGCAGGCCGTTGTCGGCGGGTTGCCATAGTTCAGGCGCATTATTCATTGGCGCTTCAAGGAAAGTTATGCATCACAAGTAATATTTATAATATTGATGTTGTTTTATTAATTTATATGATAGTAATAATTTGTTTAGTGATATTAATTATTAATTTGTGATCCAATTTCCATGGAGTATTTTGCAAGTTTTTTCATGCGTTCCGATTTGAAATATGGAGTACCATTTCGTTGCAGCTTCTCTCACATATAATGTCTAAAATTGTACGGCAGCATAAATAAATTTACCGAGTGCACTTAAAATGATTTATTGTTCGAATTCCCTCTCAAATTATCCAACACTTGCCCTATCATTTCAATTCGATAATATCAAAGCAAGTAATCTCTCCTGACAAAAGCGACGTCACAAAAATCTCGCAAGGGGGCGAAAACAACTTATTTTCAACCGTTTGCAAATATTTGCGATCCGAACACGGGTCGGCGCTTAGAATGTGCCAGAACAAAAAAAAATAAACACCGCGTTTATTTAATCTGTTGATAGGCAAATAAATATTGCCTTGGAAATGTTTTCGCGGTATTAATGCAGTCGTCTTGTCTCAGATTAGATATTAGTTTATATACAGGATGTCCGAGAAGTATATGCCAAAATTCTGACAGGTGTCAGTTTCGAATATTCTAGATCAACGGTTCCTAACCTTTTTTTTCTTATGTATCATGAATTTCGGTGATTTTCCCTGATGCTTTGTTTCAGATGTTCAGTAATATCTCTTTTAATATTTTTGTTAAGTTGAATTTTATTTTCTAATAAAATGGTGCTGAGAGAACTAAAATATTCATACTCATTCACCTGCAGACATTGAATTCAAAAGTTGAACTTTTTTAACATGGCAGCTATTCTATCATGCACACTGAAACTGGTGATACCTGGGCCTTATAAAGACAGATTTAAATCACTGAATTTAGAAAAAATGTCAGCTAAGTATGTAAGTTTTTGTAGCCAAAGAATATCAGAAACACAAGAGGACGGTCAAGAACAAATGTTTGAAATTTATAATTCAGTTCAAACAAGCGGTGTCAGAACCTTGCCATGACAAAGCTATCTAGCGTCTGTATGAAGAAGTAAAGAAATGTGGAGGCTTCCAAAGTCCTCACACAGTGCACAGAATAGACCAGAGTTTGTAGCACGCGATTTAAAAAAAATTTCAATTTTTACAGCAAGACAACTCTGCAGGAATTCGCTTACATGCCAGTGTTTATCGAATACAGCAATGAGTCCATCAATATTCTCAATGACCTTCTTTACCCACACACAAGACCAGAAAATGTTCCGGTCAGTGATTTTGTACCATCGGTGCACATGGCTAAACAAAAAGACGAATAATAATAATAATAATAATGCGCTGCTACTCTTTTGGAATTGTAAAGTGGAGCAGGATGGGCATCCAAAACCTGCAAAGAAAAATAAGGACACTCCTAACAAAAGCACAAAAACATCACCCTCGGAGTGCTATTGAACGTACAATGCTTCCAAGATACCAAGGAGGAAGAGGATTGGTGGATATTGGTAAGCAGCTCGACCAACAAATAATAAACTTACGTTCATATTTCCACAGGTTGGCGGACTCTTCCACACTACATCGAGCAATATGCGAGGCAGACGATTCAACACCGCTACAGTTGAGGGAACAAGATATTACTTCTCACCACCAAACAGACCAAGAGAAGTTACAAACCTGGCTACGGAAGCCACTTCATGGACGGCATCTAAATGAGGTCAATCAGGACAATGTCGACAACTCAGCGTCGATCTACTGGTTGATTTCAGGACAGATGTTTCCGGAAACGGAGGGCTTCTTGTTAGCTATCCAAGACCAGGTTATGCCGACGAAGAACTATCGGAAGTTCATCATTAGAGATCCCTCAATAGAAAATGACCAATGCAGATATGGCATTGGCTGTCGAACATCGGAGACAATTCAGCACATAACTGGAGGATGCCAAGCGTTTGCCGCAACCGATTATAAGGAAAGACACGACTCAGCCGCTAAGATACTCCACCAAGAGTTAGCAGAAAAGTTAAACCTATTACAGGTAGGAAAAGTGCCTTATTACAAGTACAGTCCGGAGCCTATTCTTGAGAATAACCAGTTTAAGTTATATTGGGACCGAACGGATCAAACAGTAGCTCCTAATAGACCAGACATTATACTAATAGATAAAATTTCTAGGCGAACTACACTAATCGACATTGCTGTACCTAACAACAACAATCTAAGGCCAAAATACAACGAGAAGATCGCCAAATACAGAGATCTGGAGGTCCAGATCCGAAGAAAATGGGCAATGAACAGCATCCAAACGATTCCCATAATACTGTCAACAACTGGAGTGATACCAAAGAACCTCCTACAGAATATCAAGGGCCTGGGACTTAGTGTGCATCTGTATAAGCCGATGCAGAAAGAAATTCTCCTGGTAACCGTGTGAACCGTCCGAAAGTTCATAGGAAATGCAGCAGACAACGTCACCTAGGACCCGATAACATGGAAAGGGTTCCCACAGAGCTTCATTCTTTTGGTTTCTTTGTATGCCTGGTATGAGTGAATGTTCCCTGGAGGGAGTGCGAAGCCGTTTGGCTTGTAAATCTTATAATAATAGAAATTTATATTTATCGAAGTGATGCAACATTCTTTGTTCCCTCGGTTTCTGAAAAGTCTTTGCAAAATTGCTTACTAATAATATGGAGATTTATAAATAGATTTTTTCCATATATTCGGGAATACCCTGATTTCTTACATGAGGTTTATTACGTATACCAACGGTTTTAGAATATATTGTTTTAATTACTTTAAAACATAAAATTCCAGCGAAGACTGTAGCACCTCCCTGAGGGCGCTGAAGCAAAATTGGAACCCACTACCTCTAGCTTTGTTGTCCGTTCTTCTATATTTTTTAAATAGGTATTTTAACCAACAAATTACGTATATTAACGAACACTGAAAATATTTAGCAGGAATTATTTTCGTTCTACATTTAAATTAAATATAGAAAATAGCAGGGAGTATTGCCAAATACACATTTTCGCGTATTTTTGTTTTTCTTATGCCGCTGCCGTGATGTCAAAAATATGATCAATAAACTTTAGGAATTTGCGCGTGTAATCTTTGCGTCAATGACTTCAGAACATCGTTTTTTAAGGCGAATTGGAATGTTTTTATCAATTCGATTCTACAAAAATCCAGGATCGAAGAAACGCAAGAAATTGTGAGTTAGAAGAAGACATTCTGGATGAGATTTGCTGATCATTTCTTCTGACAACGTAAAGAAACTCGCATGACAAAGTGGGATGTCCATGAAACTTTTCAAGGACAATTGATTAATTCTTTTCATGTTCAAAAAATGTACGCCATATCTCCTGACGATTATCCTGCAAGACTTAACTATTTTAACTCGTTGTTACAAAAATTTAGAGAAAATCCACATTTTACATAACTATTTTATTCACGATCGCAGGTTTGATGTTTCTTCTTTTGTAACAGATTTAAACGAAGTAAAATGGCTCTCCAAGTATCATTTCGAGTTGGTTGGAAAATTGCAAAATGTGTACTAGCACATACACTGGCAGAAAATTTGATTGAACCGTGTGGTAAATACATCACGAAGGATATGCTTGAAGAAGAAGCAGTCAATTGACCTTGTTCTCTTTCAAACGACACAATGTCGCGAAGAATTAATAATGTGGCAAATGATGTAGAAACTGAATTTGTGAAAAGAATAAAATTGAATTATATTAATATAGCAATTGCTGCAGTATTGCTTGTCTATGTTACATATACAGGGTGATTCAAAAATCGATCACGAAACTTAAGGGGGTGATTCTACTTGACAAAATAAGGGTAGAGCTTCATATAATTTTTTTCAAAATGTCATTCGTTTTCGAGTTACAAGCCGTCCAAGTTCAAGTTTTTATTTTTTGTTTTTTGAATTACTTGAAAACTTAATAGTTTTTAAGTTATAAGTAATACAATATTTCTACAAATATTTTGAGATATAATATTTTCGGAGAGCATGATGCTTTAAAATGTAACCGTTAACATGAAAGTAGTGGGGCGGGAGTAAGAAACATCTGCTCAAACTGGCTTTCTAAAGGTATTTAAACCCAAAATTTTTTTCAGTTTGATTAAATAATGATTGTTTAAACAATTTTGATAATTAAAGTAAATATATATATATATATATATATATATATATATATATATATATATATATATATATATATATATATATATATATATATATATATATATATATATACAGGGTGATTCAAAAATCGATCACGAAACTTAAGGGGGTGATTCTACTTGACAAAATAAGGGTAGAGCTTCATATAATTTTTTTTCAAAATGTCATTCGTTTTCGAGTTACAAGCCGTCCAAGTTCAAGTTTTTATTTTTTGTTTTTTGAATTACTCACTTACAGGAAAACCGATTTGACTAATATTTGAAAGATAGGCTAAGTCTTCTGCGCTTCATCATTTTAGTAACAATTCACATTGATTGTTTGCCGCTAGAGGGCACTTTACCTACATTGAAAATTGTTTTTTTGTCATAATTTTTTAGTGTTGACAGCTACAGTAGTTTTTGGCATAATTTCTGAAAGACTGATGCCAGGCCTTTAAAAAAGGTGCTCTTTATTTACATCGCTAAACCCAACGGTTTAGACGTAAATCACCCTTAAAAATTAAGTGGTAAATTTACTTTTCTCATTTCATTACCACCAGCTACCAGGTAAATAGCTATCAAAGTATACTAGAGCTGTCAGTTTAACATCAAATAAATTCGCTTTTTAAACTATTTAATTTATAATCTTAAAATAACTAATAATGGCTAATCAGTAAATATTCATATTAAGGATTATTGCGATATACATTTAATTGATAAAAATTAATGAAACAGTACTAAACAAACTAAAAAAGATTCTCAAAATGTCCCCCATTTTCTTCCATACATTTCCTAACACTCTTCAAAAAATGTCGCCTAACTCGATGAAAAATTCCTGGTGTTTCTTTAATAATTTGGCACTTTTCGATTATCCTGAAGCGAAGATCCTCGACGTTGATTACTGGAATATCGTACACCAATTGTTTCAAATGACCCCAAAAGAAAAAATCCATAGGATTAAGGTCTGGTGACCTCGCTGCCCATGCCAATGGTCCACTTCGTCCTATCCATCGCTCAGGATACGTTGCATTCAAATACTGTCGGACACGTATACTAAAGTGGGGCGGAGCTCCGTCTTGGAGGATCCACATGTTGGCCCTTACTTCCAATGGCACATCTTCCAGATACAATGGGAGACGATTTTGGATAAAATCTAAGTATACGTCACCAGTTAATGGGCCATCAAAGAAATGAGGACCAATAAGGTAATCTCCTATTATCCCTGCCCACACATTTAGTGAAAATCTACGCTGATGTTTCGTTTCTACCACATTGTTTGGGTTCTCGTAAGCATATGTGTGGATGTTGTGTAGATTTGTTATGCCATCACGAGTGAAACCAGCTTCGTCAGTGAATAATATGACGCCAATTAATCGATTATCGTGTTCATACTTAGCTAGGATCTGATTGCACATTTCCAACCGTCTCGGCCGATCATCGTCATAAAGAGCCTGCACCTTTTTTGAATGAAACGGGTAGAGTTGTTCTTCTCTTAGTATCCTCCATGAACTAGCTTGACAGAGCCGCACTTCATTCCCAATTTTTCTAGTACTAATACCTGGATTATCTTCAATAATTTCAAGCACTCTTTCTTCTTGTTGCACGTTTCTAGCAGTTCTAGGTCTTCCCCTATTTCCATTATAACTTTTAAAGGAACCACATTCCGCAAGCCTCCTGTGCACACTGGAAAATGTTTGAGCATGAGGGATATTTCTTTCCGGATCCATATAATATCTTCTTGCCAACTCTGCATTACCATTTGCTTTTCCATAACAAAAATGGATATCACAATATTCGATATTTGAATATTGGTGATTAGCCATTATTAGTTATTTTAAGATTATAAATTAAATAGTTTAAAAAGTGAATTTATTTGATGTTAAACTGACAGCTCTAGTATACTTTGATAGCTATTTACCTGGTAGCTGGTGGTAATGAAATGAGAAAAGTAAATTTACCACTTAATTTTTAAGGGTGATTTACGTCTAAACCGTTGGGTTTAGCGATGTAAATAAAGAGCACCTTTTTTAAAGGCATGGCATCAGTCTTTCAGAAATTATGCCAAAAACTACTGTAGCTGTCAACACTAAAAAATTATGACAAAAAAACAATTTTCAATGTAGGTAAAGTGCCCCCTAGCGGCAAACAATCAATGTGAATTGTTACTAAAATGATGAAGCGCAGAAGACTTAGCCTATCTTTCAAATATTAGTCAAATCGGTTTTCCTGTAAGCGAGTAATTCAAAAAACAAAAAATAAAAACTTGAACTTGGACGGCTTGTAACTCGAAAACGAATGACATTTTGAAAAAAAATTATATGAAGCTCTACCCTTATTTTGTCAAGTAGAATCACCCCCTTAAGTTTCCTGATCGATTTTTGAATCACCCTGTATTTTTAAGAATTCCATTCAAGAGATGTATTGTTTGTAAAACCATTGAAAACCTATATCACAGGCACAGCAGTTTTGGATATGATCAGTGACTATTCTGAAAAAAATTAAAAACATACAATACCAATCTCCTCTCACTCCTGGAATCTTCAGGTCTTAAGCCAATTATTGATGAACCCACGTAAGTTACTGATACCAGTTCAACTCTTTTCGATTTTATTATTATGTTTACAATAGAGGTGTCCGGTGCTGTATCGGTTCCGGATATCTCCGATCATCATTTCGTTTTCTGCAAGCTTTTGATTCCTAAATATAAGTCTGAACCTGTTGTTTGGGAGTTTAGAGATTTCAGAGACATGAATTATGATCAGTTCTATGCAGATCTTCAATCTATTCCTTGGCGAAATATTTTTGATGTTAATACTATAGACGAAAAGGTAAATTTTTTGAATGAAAATATTATAACATTGCTTGATATTCATGCGCCAGTGAAGGTGGCTAGGTTTACCAAGGAAAACAAACCGTGGATAACTGATACAATTCGAGAAATGATCAAAACTAGAAATAAAGCTCTGACTCGTTATAAAAAATCTAGGTCACTAGGACATCGGGAGCACTATAAAATCATTCGAAATGACACAACCGTGACAATTAAAAAGGAAAAAAAAGTTTTTTGAAACAAAGCTATAAAATTGTCCCAATGTTTGGCAATAGCTTCGAAGGTTTAGGTTGTGTGGAGACAAGGGTAAAGAGACATCACTGATAGCCTCAATTTGCCAAATGAGCTCATTTATTTTTCACAGTTAATTCGCCTCAAACAACAAATAACGAGCATCTCTTTAATAAGTATCAGAAGTCAGCGAAAAGATATCATCAATTTTGAATTTTAAGGAAGTTACTGAGACTGATATCTACAAGTATATAATGGACATCAAATCTAAGGCTCAGGGTGTTGACTATACAAACAGTTTTGTTTTAAAATTATGCTCTCCCTTCTTATTACCATACGTAACACATATAATAAATTTCTGTATTCGTCATTCTGAATTTCCACAATTATGGAAAAAAGCATTGGTAACACGGATTCCTAAAACTTCCTCTCCGCAGAAATTTAAGGATCCCCTACCTATTAGTATTCTATCTTGTGTGTCTAAAATCTTGGAAAAGGTCATAAACGCTCAGTTGACTGAGCATGTTGAGTCCAATAATTTGTTACTTCAAACTCAATCAGGGTTGCGAGAACACCATGGATGCTCAACAGCACTAGCAAGGTTTACTGACGATATTTTTGGAACTATTGGTAAAATTACAATTCTGGCATTGTTAGATTTTTCAAAAGCCTTTGATACTCTAAATCACAAGTTACTTCTGGCTATTCTTCCTTATGTTGGTCTTTCGGAGAAGGCAGTTACATTCTTTTTTAATTTTTTAAGCAATAGATGTCAATCAGTTCAGATTGGCAGAAGAGTGCTAAGTCTTGGTGGAGTATCTTAGCGGCTGAGTCGTGTCTTTCCTTATACTCGGTTGCGGCAAACTCTTGGCATCTTCCAGTTATGTGCTGGACTGTCTCTGATGTTCGACAACCATATCTGCATTGGTCATTTTCTATTGAGGGATCTCTAATGATGAACTTCCGATAGTTCTTCGTCGGAATAACCTGGTCTTGGATAGCTAACAAGAAGCCCTCCGTTTCCGGAAACATCTGTCTTGAAATCAACCAGTAGTTCGGCGCTGAGTTGTCGACATTGTCCTGATTGATCTTATTTGGATGCGGTCCATGAAGTGGCTTCCGTAGCCAGGTTTGTTACTTCTCTTGGTCTGTTTGGTGGTGAGAAGTAATATCTTGTTTCCTCAACTTCAGCGGAGTTGAATCGTCTGCCTCGCATATTGCTCGATGTAGTGTGGAAGAGTCCGCTAACCTGTGGAAATATGAACGTAAGTTTATTATTTGTTGGTCGAGCTGCTTACCAATATCCACCAATCCTCTTCCTCTTTGGTGTCTTGGAAGCATTGTACGTTCAATAGCACTCCGAGGGTGATGTTTTTGTGCTTTTGTTAGGAGTGTCCTTACTTTTCTTTGCAGGTTTTGGATGTCCGTCCTGCTACACTTTACAATTCCAAAAGAGTAGCTCAGCGCGGAGCAAGCATACGTGTTGAGCGCTTTAAACAAATTTCAACTATTTAAATTAGTTCGTAATACCCGCCTTACCTTCCTGACAAATTCGGCTGTCAATTCGGCCTTCATTGTGCCATGGTCAATTCTTTTAGCCTGTTTCATACCTAGATATTTGTATGTTTGGTCTGCTTCCATTGCAGCTATAGTTTCACCGTTCTGCATTTTAAAAGCTCCCGGTTGTATCTTCCCTTTAACGATGTTCAAAATACGGCACTTGTCAAGTCCAAATTGCATTCCGATATCCCCGGAGAACTCCTCTACAATTTTAAGCATTTGTTCCAGCTGGTTTCTGGTAGCAGCCATCAGTTTAAGATCATCCATGTATAGAAGATGATTCACTCTGACTGCCTTTTCGTTGTTATTTCTAACACAAAAGCCGTATCTGGTTGAGTTCAAACGGCGTGATAGTGGGTTCATTGCAAGGCAGAACCACAATAGGCTAAGTGAATTATATTATTATTAATATGATATCAAAAGAGAGACCTCGACTGTGCCGTGAAACGCATGCCATACTAGTGTTTTTGGATCTGGCAAAGGCTTTTGACACCATCACACACAATACATTATTAGCGAAACCAGGCCTGAACAATGTTATTATCTATATAATTTCCTATAGTAACTATGAGAAAAACTTGGACTATAATGGAGGTTTAACCTATATACACTTGGTCATAACTAAGACATGGAATCTTATAAACAATGTTCCAGTTTTCTTTCAGTAATTCAGTGCAATTGTTTTAATTTGTTTAATGGCAATTTTAATGGAAGTTCCATTTTGGAAAACTTGTTTGAATCTAGGAGTTAAGTTTTCAATGAAGGGCAGAGAATATGTGGGTTAGTTGTTGAACCGCGTTGTTGTCTTGACCTGGCAGTGATAGTTGATTTGTTGGTGTATGTATTAATTGTTGACATCTCTCAAAAATGTTTTCTGCTACGTCATACTGTGTGTTATGTAAGAGTTTATTGATAACTGAAAGCGGATATAAGTTTTTTAAAAAAAATTGTTTTCAGCAATTTTTAGCTGTTATTTCTAAAATTAGGATGAGTGAGTTTTATTGCCCCCTTTTCATTCCCAATATGAGGTTAGTTCCAATTTTTGTACAATGGATTAGGGCACTTGCAAAAAAAGTCCTCACTTTTATCTTTGATTCAAACTACTTTATTTTCGTTACTACAAGTTCTTTCTCTGTGAGAGATTGAGTGTAATGATTTCAGTATCATGATTATGGAGTTATAGAGCCATGGGGTTATTGGGTCTTTAGGCCATGGGGTTATTGTGAGTTTAACAGCATTGGTTTTGGGTTAAAAGCGTTGAATAATGCTTAATAATCCTAATTTTGGGTTTTTTTTTGAGGTTAGGGCAAAACTCTGATGTGATGACAATATTTATTAATAAGAATAAAAATATAAAGAAAAACGTATGTAAATGTAAATATATAAAATGTGAGCAAAATAATATCATTGCAACTCAACAGAAATGATGCTCGAGGGGAGAAATAGGATGCAAGGAACTATTGATTGTTGACTCTGTCATATGTAACCAAGCGTGTACCAACCGAAGAAGCCTCTTTGCTGTCTACGTGGATTATAAGAAGACGTTCGACTCAGTGCCACATGAGTGGCTCAAAACTATATTGAGAATATATAGAGTCGATAATAATTTTGTTTCCTTTTTAGGACGCATCATGTCAACCTGGAGAACTAGAATCCAATTGCAAGTGCCATCCAGCGACACCATCGAAACTAACACCATTCCGATACGAAGGGGAATATTTCAGGGCGATTCACTGAGCCCAATGTGGTTCTGCCTTGCAATGAACCCACTATTAAGCCGTTTGAACTCCACCAGATACGGCTTTAGTATTTAAAATAACAACGAAGAGGTAGTAACAGTGAATCATCTTCTATACATGGATGATCTTAAACTGATGGCTGCTACCAGAAACCAGCTGGAACAAATGCTTAAAATTGTAAAGGAGTTCTCCGGGGATACTGGAATGCAATTTGGACTTGGCACGTACCGTATTTGAATATCGTTAAAGGGAAGATATAACCAGGGGCTTTTGAAATGCAGAACGGTGAAACTATAGCTGCAATGGAAGCAGACCAAACATATCTAGGTATGAAATAGGCTAAAAGAATTGACCATCGCACTATGAAAGCCGAATTGACAACCAAATTTGTAGAAATTTGTTTAAGGCGTTCAATACGTATGCTTGCTCTGTGCTGAGCTACTCTTTTGGAATTGTAAAATGGAGGAAGACAAATATCCAAAATCGGCAAAGAAAAATAAGGACACTCCTAACAAAAGCACAAAAACATCACCCTCGGAGTGCTATTGAACGTACAATGCTTCCAAGACACCAAGGAGGAAGAGGATTGGTGGATATTGGTAAGCAGCTCGACCAATAAACAATAAACTTACGTTCATATTTCCATAGGTTAGCGGACTCTTCCACACTACATCGAGCAATATGCGAGGAAGAAGATTCAAGGCCGCTACAGCTGAGGGAACAGGATATTGCTTCTCCTGCAGAACATCAAGGGACTGGGCCTTAGTGAGCATCTGTATAAACCAATTCAGAAAGCAGTTTTCCTTGCAACCGCGCGAACCGTCCGAAAGTTCGTAGGAAATGCAGCAGACCACGTCACCTAGGACCCGATAACATGGAAAAGGTTCCCATAGAGTTTCATACTTTTGGTATCTTTGTATACCTGGTATGAGTCAATAGTTCCTGGAGGGAGTGCGAATCAGTTTGGCTTGAAATCATAGATTAAAATAAAAATTTTAAAATGATATTTAGTGAATTATTTACGTGGGTATATTATACTCGATAATAAAATACATTTTATTATGTGGAAATCTAAAAAAAAAATCAAAACACACATGAATTTTTATAACTAAATAAACGATTCTTGATTTTTTTAAAGCAAATCAAAATCAATCCTATCCAGACTATGATATAGCACAAGAAATTCTGCTAAATCCTACTTTATTTCAAATATATGTATAATAATAGTATATGTATTTTTAAAATTTCGAGGAAAGGTGTTATATTAGCTGACGACGCAGCGTTAATATTTTTGGAGAATACTCACTCATACAAAACAGAGTTGGATTAAATACAGTATTTAAATGACGAATTTAAATCAAAACATATTAACTTTATCGTACCTTTAATAATAAAGTAACACTTCATACATGTGAAAACCCCCAAGGTTGTCGTACCTGCAAAAACAATATTTTCAGGGTAATTACTACTAAATATTTGGGAATTAAAATGGATTGTTTTTCGAAATGGGATTTTCATTTTGATATCATTGTTTTAACATTGAGAAGATAAATTTGTAAATTTTATCAGCTTAAGGATATCTTAAATGAAAAACATTGAATTATTATATATTTATTTTGCATTGGTTGAGAGTATTATTACTTATGCAATTCCAGTTTGGAAGGGGAAGGGGGGACATCACAGGCAAAAATTTATTTTTGTTATTGTATCTTTAACGACACGGTATATTTTAATAACTCCATTGGTAATTTTTTTATTTCTTACGCTAGTTACATTGAATAGGTTAGTATATATGTAAAATAATAAGTTAAATGCCACGTTTTTTTTTGAATAGAAGGCATTTTTTTCATCTTATTATTCATTTATGTAATTTTTTGTGAAAGAGACTAATGGACTCCATATAGATAGGAACAAAAATGAGTCCAAAAAATATAAGTTGATAATATTTACAATAAAAACCTCTATGCAATCGAAATTATTATTGCGTAAGACGTTTAAAAATGTTTATAAAAGTATTATTACACTGTAATACACTATAGAGTTGTTTTTGTTTTCTTCATGTAATTTATTATATACAGCGATGCCAAATTGTGCCACTTCTTCGAATTAATATTTTATTTAAATGAAAAGAATGTATTTTTACCTTGCAGCAAATATATTAATAATATAGACCGATTAATTTCCCAAACAGAAACTAGACTATACTTTTCCGAAAGTTTCCACACAGTGAATACAAATCTGGAGTTAGAATTGACTTGTTGCTTCGCGTTTTCGCGATATTTTAACCTAAAAGTGTAACAACAGGGTTTCTCGTTATTTTTGAGGTTATGTAGGAGGGGAAGTTCAATTTTATCAATAAAATCATAGACTTAAAAGAAATTAATATTACTTAATATACAGTATACTCCCGAAAACACAGATTTTTATAAGGAATGTATTGCCGCTGCTCTAAATTATGAAAATAGTACGACGATAGATGAAATATTTGGAAACATCCAAGACTCCATAAATAGAGCTATCGAAAAAGTCTGCCCTAAGGAGGTGAAAGAACAAAACTTTTAATGAAGCAAAGAAGAGAAATGGAAGACAAGAACACACAATAATATAGAACCCTAAACAGAGAGATAACAAAAGAAATTAGAAAGCATAAGAGACAACATAATACGGAAAAAATTCGGAACGTCATAGAGGAGAATGGAAGTTTGAAAGTATTAAGAAACAGTACAATAGGAAGAAAGAAATACAGAACATCAAAGATATACACGACAACATCGTAACACACAAAGAGGAAATTTTGCACTCTATCAAACTTTTCTACAAAGAACTTTATACATCAAACCAGCGACTCATCACAACCGATATTTCGAAAGTGTTAAATCAGGGATCGGAAGAAGTTCCAGAAATAACCGAGGAAGAAATCATGAGCGCTCTAAGAGATATGAAAAACAATGGAGCTCCCGGAGACGATGACCTAGTAACAGAGTCAATCAAAGAAGGAGGAATACAAATTATCAAAGCATTAAAAGTTCTATTTAATAAATGCATCGAAGGATCAGCGATAAATAGACTCAAAAATAACAAAACCCCCGGGCCAGACCAGATACATGGAGAAGTTCTCAAATTAATTGACTTAGAACAAATAAAACTACTGACCACCCTCTTTAACAAAATTTACATGAACGGTCAAATACCAAAAGACTGCCTACTGTCGACATTCATCCCGATTCCCAAAAAAACGAACGCAACTAAGTGCTCCGATCATAGAATAATCAGCTTGATGAGCCACGCTGTAAAAGCTTTTCTTAACATCATTCAAGCACGAATATATAGAAAACTCGATGAAAACGTAAGTGACACGCAGTTTGGCTTCAGACAGGGACTTGGCACTAGAGAGGCCTTGTTTTCCATGCAGGTTCTGATTCAAAGAATACGTGACATCAATGCCGACGTCTTTGCATGTTTCATAGATTTTGAAAAGGCATTTGAGTGCAGCACAGTAGACTGATTTCAATCCTACAAGAGACAGGACTCGACGACAGAGACAGAGAGATAATATCAAAGCTATATTCACAACAAAGGGCTATTGTACGAGTTGAGAATGAGACAACAGAAGAATTTAATATAAAGAGAGGAGTACGCCAGGGCCGTATACTGTCGCCACTTCTATTCAACGTATACTCAGAACATCTCTTTAAAGAAGCACTGGGCAACATAGAAGATGGAATTATTGTAAATGGAGAAGTAATAAACAACCTAAGATACGCGGATGATACCGTTCTTATAGCCGATACTGCAGAGGGACTTCAAAGAATTATCGACCGAATAGTGACAGCTTGCAACAGATATGGTATGAAGATAAACTGCAAGAAGACGCAAACGATTATTGTCAGTAAAAACGACGTCGGCAATATACAGTTTATTGCCAACAACGTAACTCTCACAATGGCCGAGACGATCACATATCTAGGCTGCACGTTGAATAAGGACTGGGACCACTCTCGAGAAATAAGAAGCCGAATCGAGAAAGCAAGAGGTACTTTTAATAAGCTGCGCAACATACTCTGCAACCTATCCCTCAATATACATACGCGGATCAGGATTTCGAAATGCTATGTACTCTCAACTCTCTTATATGGAGCAGAAGCCTGGACCCTTACCGATGCTTCATGTAAACGTATAGATGCATTTGAGATGTGGTGCTACCGCCGCATGCTTAGGGTTCCTTGGATACACCACGTATCAAACGAAAACATTTTTCAACGTATCGGTGGAGAACTGGAATACCTTACAAATGTCAAACGCAGAAAATTGGAGTACTTTGGACATATCATGCGGAATGAGAAATATCACCTGCTCCAACTTATCCTACAGGGGAAAATAGAAGGCCAGAGATCAGCTGGACGAAGACGAATATCATGGCTGCGCAACCTACGAGCATGGACTGGAATGACATGAACAGGTCTGTTCAGAGCAGCAGTGAATAAAATAATATGGACCAATGTGATAGCTAACATCCAAAGAAGATAGGCACTTTAAGAAGAAGATCGAAGGATGACTAACCACATCACAGTGAACAAATGAAACCATTGTTATTGTATACAAAAAAGGTGACGTTATAGACCTTAAAATTATAGGCCGATCAGCCTTCTTAGCCGCATATACAAACTATTCACGAAAATATTCGCAAACCGTTTGACAAATAAAATAGACTCTTTTCTTTCGAGAGAGCAGGCTGGATTCCGATCAGGCTATAAGACAAATGACCATCTTCTTACCGTCAGAGTTCTTATCGAGAAATGTATTGGGTATAATAGATCACTGATGCTTGTCTTCGTTGATCTCGAGAAGGCTTTTGATTCAATAAATCAGCGGAAACCTCTAAAGGTATTAAGCGAATGTCGCGTCGATCATCGATACTCCGTAATTATCAAAAACATATACGAGAATGCCACGGCAAACGTCAGAACATCTGCAAATCAATGCAGAGATCGATTTAATATTGCTTGAGGGGTAAGGCAAGGTGACACACTCTCCCCAAAATTGTTTGTTGCATTGTTAGAGAGTATTTTGAAAAAGATAAACTGGGATTATATATATATATATATATATATATATATATATATATATATATATATATATATATATATATATATATATATATATATATATATATATATATATATATATATATATATTGAGATCTAATCTTCCTAAATGCTTGAAAAGAAAGGTCTTTAATCAGTGTGTCTTGCCTGTTCTCACGTATGAAGCTGAGACAAGTGTCTCTCAACATTGACTGTTCCATTTTTCGTTGCATGACATGTATTCTGTTATTGTTCTTTTTTGTCAAAGTAAGTACTTTGCCAAAAAAGAACATTAACAGAATACATGTCATGCAACGAAAAATGAAACGGTCAATGTTGAGAGTCACTCTTAGGGATAGAATACCCAATCACATCATAAGAAACCGAACAGGAGTAAGAGGCGCGGTGAAATCTATCTTAGATCTTCAATGGAACTGGGCAGGACATGTGGCTAGGATGCCTGATGGACGGTGGACAAAGAGACTTGTGGAATGCAAGCCAAGACATGAGGCCGGTAGAAGTAGAGGATGACCTCCTAGGCGGTGGACAGACGACATAAATAGAGTGGCTGGAATCTTGGTCAAACTGTTTAATACCGTTTACGCGACTGGAGATATATCGGAAGATTGGCTGAAGTCTGTATTCGTCCCAATCTCAAAAAACAGCGAGCAAAGCGATGCAGTGGGTACAGACTAATAAGTCTAATAAGCCACACTTTGAAGGTCTTTCTCAGAATCATCCACAGCAGGATAAGATCTAAATGCGAAGCAGATTTAGATGAAACCCAATTCGGATTTAGAAACGCCCTAGGTACTAGAGAGGCTTTATTCGCTCTAAATATACTTCTGCAAAAATGCCGGGAACAACACAAGGATGTATTCGTATGTTTTGTCGATTACGAGAAGGCCTTCGACAGAGTACACCACAGAAAGCTCATAGACATTTTAAATAACGTAGGGGTAGACAGCAGAGATGTAAGAATTATTAAAAATCTGTATTGGCGGCAGAAAGCAACAGTAAGGCTAAATGAAAAACTCACAGAAGAAAGTAAAATTATGCGAGGCGTCAGACAGGGCTGCATACTATCTCCACTGCTTTTTAATATATATTCAGATAAAATCTTTAAACGGGCTATTTAAGGACAACGAATGGGAGTACAAATTAATGGAGAATATATAAATACAATACGATATGCTGACGACACTGTTATCCTAAGCGACAAACTACAAGACCTGCAACATCTATTAAACTGTGTTAAAACTGAGGGTCAAGAAATGGGGCTCAACATAAATATCAAAAAGACAAAATTTATGGTCTTTAGTAGACAACCTCATCTTAACGCTTTAATACAAATAGAAGGAAACAGTATAGACAGGGTGACTCATTTTTGGATGTTATATCACCGAAAATCTAAACCCAGATAAAGAGATAAGGTGTAGAATAGAGACTGCTAGAGCAACTTTTCAAAAAATGAAACCACTTTTACCTGAACTAACCTGAACTAACCTCAACCTAAAACTACGACAGAGAATGATAAGATCATACGTCTGGCCAGTGTTACTATGAGGGGCAGAGATCTGGACAATTAAGGCTGCCACGATTAATCGGTTGGAGGCTCACGAAATGTGGTTACACCGGCGAATGCTGAGAATACCTTGGATAGCTAGGCAGATCAACGAAATGGTACTTAATAGGGCCGACACAACTCGTCTACTATTAAACACTGTGAAGTGTAGAAAAATCTCATATCTTGGACATATATTCAGAGGGGAGCGATATAGAATCTTCAGCTAATCATGATGGGTAAAGTAGAGGGATGCAGAGGGGTAGGAAGGAGACAGGCTTTCTGGTTGAGCAATATTCTTGAATGGACAGGTATACGTAGCGCGGGGGAACTATTCCAGCTGGCGCAGGACCGTGAAAGACTTGCCAATGTAATTGCCAACGTCAGGGGAACCTGATATGGCCCTTGAAGAAGAAGGAAGTTGGATACAAGTGGCACAAAACAGAAAGAGATGGCTGGAATTAAGGGAGGATTTCGTTCAGCAATGGACATGATAAGCTAAATGATGATGATGATGATGAATATACAGTGTGATCAGTATATGAAGACAAACAAGTACACAGTGTCATCAGTAAAGTCTGCATTAGGTGGAAAATAAAATTTTATTTAACTGCGTTTTATTTTTATATTGTGATTTTTTTATTAGAAAATTTGAGTCTTTTCAATTAAACTATTTTCTTAATATTAATGTGTATTACTTTTAGACAAATTATGTTTGCAAAAATAGTTATTTTATGAAGTTACCTTATACAGGGTCAAAAAAAAAACATTTAATAGCTCTATTTAGATTTTGGAGAAAAACACACATTTAATATAGCGCTACTTTAAACAAAATACGTCTGAGATGATGCAAGATCAAAACTAAGAAGTTTTATGTAGGTTGCGTTGAGTTTTATTTCGCAACAGTGGTGCAATTTACAAAAATTGAGCAAAAAATCTAAATCATCTTATACAGCTGAAATTTTGCACATGGGCTAAAAATTACATTTAGAAAAAATTTTTCTAATAATTTTTTTCGATATTTCGAAATATAACTCCACTTTTGAATTTTTTTTGGAAAAAAATTAAAATTTGACAGATAATGCTAATCACGTGACTCCTATTTTTTTTGGTTAATTTTCATCCCGATCAAAGCAGACATTGATACCAAAGTCAAATTTCGAATAAGGGTATTAATTTAAAAAAAAATCCCATATGATGCGGACTCACACTGTAGACTGTGGATCCTATAGAAGAAATTTGAGTCAGGTGCACTGACCTCTACTATGGACCTCTACTCTTGCCGGCTGTTAAGGCCAAAAAATGGCAAACCATGGGCGAAAAAATGCATTTCTGCAGATCGGGTGCCAGTCTTATTTTTGGACGTTGATCAGATAAGGGCATGCGCATAAGCGACTTCCTATTATCGATCGGTTGTTTCGTAGCGCTATCCGTAAAGAGCACAGTATCGGCTCAACGCCAATTTTGTGTTTATTTTTGCTTTGTGAGTTGCGTGCGATTTAAGCGGATTTATAGCGTTTTAAGTGATTTATTTTATTTTTTTTTGTGTTTTTATTTAATATAATGGACTCCACAACGTGTATGGTGACCTTTTGCCAAAACAAGGGTAAAATATCACAGCGTGAAATTAAGTCAATATTTAAACTAAATACTTATTTTTATAGTAGGTAGAGTAGCTTGTTTATATATTATATGACCCGATTATTCAAGGGAATGCTTCAGATATTATTTGTTACATGACACCGACTTCTTTACTAAAGATTGCCGTGGTTGCAACTTTGATAACTTGCTTTATTTGGACACCCTTTATGACTAATTGAAGTAACAAATAGATTTTCGAAGTTCGGTCCTGTCGATGGTCACCTGATCATTTTGTAGTGCGCATGACGACATCTGATCTACGATGTTTACATTTTATTGTCGTAAATTTGCCGTTTTTGGGACTAAACTTTGCGGATCTAATAAATATTTTATCTCAGGTGACAGGGACATCCAATGACGTTTGGAATATCGTTCTTGGCTCCGCCATTGTTCTTTTTTAAAATATTAGTTTCTATGTTTCAATTAATTTTCTTTTCTAAAATATTAATTCGTTCTTTGTGCCAAATATCAACTTGATAAAAGTTAAAAGTAAAATAAAAAAATGAAATTTGACAGATTGTAACTCGTGAAGTATCGAGTTTTCGACTTACTACATTTATTTTTCCATGTACGAGGATGGATCGATAAGTTCTCGGCCTGATAAAGAAAACAAAAGGTTTTTGAAAATATTTTTATTTATTTTTCAACCCTTGTACATCAGTACATTTAGACAAATGATGTAACATTTTAATACACATGGTATAATGCGATTTGTCCAAATCTGCAAAATAAGCGGTTGTCGCTGCTCTGACCTCGTTATTTAAAGGGAATTTTCGTCCAGCGAGCCATTTTTTCAAGTTTGGGAAGAGAAATTATTCGCTGGGAGCCAGATCCGGCGAATATGGCGCCTGTGGAAGCACTTCGAAACGTAGGTCATGGAGTTTTACAGCAACAACCATAGATTTGTGTGCAGGCGCGTTATCCTGATGAAAGAGCACTTTTTTTGCAAGATGTGGACGTTTAGCCTTAATCACATGCTGCAAATGGTCCAGTAGTGAAGCGCAATACTCTCCGGTGGTGGTCTTACCTTGTTCTAAATAGTCTATAAGCACCACGCCAAGTGAATCCCAAAAAAACTGTTGCCATGATTTTTCCTGCACACGAAACCGTTTTTGCTTTTTTTGGCGCACTTTCACCTGCCCCCACCCACTGTTTAGACTGCTGCTTTGTCTGTGGCGTGTAATGGTGAATCCATGTTTCATTTACAGTCATAAAACGTCGAAGAAAGTCAGCAAGATTGCGTCTGAATAAGTCTAAACACTCTTGCGGAGTATTCATTCGAAGGCGTTTTTGGTAGACTGTTAAACGCGGCACCCATCGCGCCGAAAGCTTTTTCATGCCAAGAACATCATGTTAAATGTAGTAGACACGATCTATCGAGATGTTTGCTATACCAGCAAGCTCTCGTACTTTCAGTCGGCGGTCATGAAGAATGATATTGTGAATTTTGGTGACAACTTCGTCAGTTGTAGCGGTTTTTGGGCGTCCCGAGCGCTCATCATCTTGAATTGATGTACGACCACGACTAAATTCAGCAGCCCATTTTTTATTGTCGAAAACGAAGAAGGAGAATCCTTTAAAGTAGAATCTAACTCATTTTTAATGTCCGTAGGAGTTAAGTCCTTTAAAACAAAGTACTTTATAACCGCTCGAACTTCAATTTTATCCATCTTTCACAAAATATCGAACTTGATGTGTTCACTCGATCGCCACAAACAAGCAACTGCACGCAAACATTTGAAACTTTGCAGTGCGTCATCTCAAGGTTAATTCTTACAAAATATTATAGTTATTTGATTCTACTAGCGCCCTCTCTGTTTCAGGCCGAGAACTAATCGAACAACCCTCGTAGAATCGCCCGTCGAAGTTTGACTTGATAAAGTAATATAACTCATAAAAACTGTTAATCACATTTTGATTTCCGAAACTAGATACAATATTTCTGAAATGTGCACCCGGTACAGGACAAAAACTTCTTCGATAGATGTAATAATAACAAACACACGGAAACCATTACCGTTTTTTACTAGCTTAGCTGGAGCAGGATAACAAGGAAAAGAAAAAAAAAACGTTTCCACCGAGGTCTTTGCGAGGCAGTTATTTCTCTATCGGAAAAAAAGGAATGCGATTGTCAGAGAAATCGAAAAAAAAAGGATATTTTTTTTAGGATATCGAACACTTGGGGCTTTTGGGAACATGTTAAATGAGTATAAAGTAGGGATGATATATTTATCCGCTTTTCAAAAGAGAATCTTGCCAAGTTTTGTAAATCTCGTGGAAAATGTTACCGATTATATATAAACCGTCATAATTACCATAGTATTTCGGTTTGTGTAATGAAAAAAGATAAATTTCACCGAAAAATTTATTACAGAATCATAAGGGGCCTGGTAAGAGATAAATACATAAAGAGGTATTCGGTCAGATCGGCCCTGTTTTTTTAAACAATAGCCAAAGTTGGAAAATTCGATTTTCTGCGAGTAGAATTTTCCAATGACATTTTAGAGAAAAGTTATATTAGTGAACGTTGCAGATATTGAAAAGATCTTTAACTTAATTTTTTATACGTCAAAATTGATAAACAATTTATCGAGATAATGGCGAAAAACCCCCTTTTTTATACTGCTTTAGAAATATTAATAACTTTTACAATAATGGCCGAAAGTGATATACAGGGTGATTCAAAAATCGATCACGAAACTTAAGGGGGTGATTCTACTTGACAAAATAAGGGTAGAGCTTCATATAATTTTTTTTCAAAATGTCATTCGTTTTCGAGTTACAAGCCGTCCAAGTTCAAGTTTTTATTTTTTGTTTTTTGAATTACTCGCTTACAGGAAAACCGATTTGACTAATATTTGAAAGATAGGCTAAGTCTTCTGCGCTTCATCATTTTAGTAACAATTCACATTGATTGTTTGCCGCTAGAGGGCACTTTACCTACATTGAAAATTGTTTTTTTGTCATAATTTTTTAGTGTTGACAGCTACAGTAGTTTTTGGCATAATTTCTGAAAGACTGATGCCAGGCCTTTAAAAAAGGTGCTCTTTATTTACATCGCTAAACCCAACGGTTTAGACGTAAATCACCCTTAAAAATTAAGTGGTAAATTTACTTTTCTCATTTCATTACCACCAGCTACCAGGTAAATAGCTATCAAAGTATACTAGAGCTGTCAGTTTAACATCAAATAAAGCGAATTTATACAGCTCTAGTATACTTTGATAGCTATTTACCTGGTAGCTGGTGGTAATGAAATGAGAAAAGTAAATTTACCACTTAATTTTTAAGGGTGATTTACGTCTAAACCGTTGGGTTTAGCGATGTAAATAAAGAGCACCTTTTTTAAAGGCCTGGCATCAGTCTTTCAGAAATTATGCCAAAAACTACTGTAGCTGTCAACACTAAAAAATTATGACAAAAAAACAATTTTCAATGTAGGTAAAGTGCCCTCTAGCGGCAAACAATCAATGTGAATTGTTACTAAAATGATGAAGCGCAGAAGACTTAGCCTATCTTTCAAATATTAGTCAAATCGGTATTCCTGTAAGCGAGTAATTCAAAAAACAAAAAATAAAAACTTGAACTTGGACGGCTTGTAACTTGAAAACGAATGACATTTTGAAAAAAAAATTATATGAAGCTCTACCCTTATTTTGTCAAGTAGAATCACCCCCTTAAGTTTCGTGATCGATTTTTGAATCACCCTGTATAATACCTTGATGATAAGGCCATTATGGGTCTTTATAGGTGTGTGACAGTTCAGGCAGATCGGTTGAACAGTTTATAAGTAATGTCAATTTTTACTAAAAACATCAAAAGTTTAAACAATTCTTGCTCAGAAAATAATGTTTCTAGAGATATTTTTGAGAGTGAAATGGATTCTTGAACGGCCAAACTACAAGAAAAGTTAAAAAAACGATATATTTATTGCAAAATTGTTTAAAAAGAGGTGTTTTTTCACTTATAAACAATTAGAATGGACTGTAAAGGCCATTCCTTTAACTTCAACAGTACAATAACACTTGAGCATGACTATAACTATAACAAATTGAGTGTAAAGGTGATGATGGAAATAAAAAAAGAAAAAATGGGATTAACGACAGAACAGATAGTCCTAAGTCAAGCACACCTTTGATTATCTTCTTCTTCTTCTTCTTCTAGGTAGAACCAAGTTCTGTTATCTATACAATGCCTCATCGATCCTCGTTTGAGGTCGAAATCCAGCTGTCTCTCCATCTTTTGGGGGGCCGTCCAGGCGGCCGTTTGGTGTTTGGTTTCTCTCTCATCACGGTTTTTGCTAGCCTGTCATCGTCCATTCGTTCCACGTGATCTCTCCACTTCCTACGACGGTTTCGAACCCACTTCACAACATCCCCCACTCCGCTGTCCTCGCGTATTTTTGCGTTTCTTATTCTATCTCTTAAACTTGTTCCCGTGATCATTCTCAGCGTTTTCATTTCTGTGATTCTCATAATGTTTTGTCTTTGTGGGTTCATTTCTTGTTTCTGCGCCGTAGGTCAGTATCGGTCTTACACAGACCTTGTAAATTCTTGCTTTGCTCTCAACCATCATATGTTTATTGTTCCAGATTATGTCTCTTAGTTGGCCCGATATCAGGGCCGCTTTGTTGGCCTGTGTGCGTACTTCTTCCGTTACTGCCCTGTTACTTGTTATATGTGCTCCCAGGTATTTAAACTTCCCAACCTGTTCGATACGTTTGTCATCAACCATTAGTTTGCATCTTACCGGTTCTTTTGCTATTACCATTTCTTTGGTTTTCTCCACAGATATCTTCATATTATACTGTTTGGCTGTTCGATTGAGATGGAAAAGCATTCTTTGTCCTAGCTATCTGCTGTCAAGGCAACATCGTCTGCAAAGCATATAATCTGAACGGTGTTGTGTCCCATTGGGTACCCAATATTTGTGCTTTTTACCTCATCAATGATTACATTGAAAAGTGTTGGACTTAGGCTATCACCCTGTCTTATTCCTATGGATAGAGGGATTTCCTCTGTTAGAGAGTTATTTGTTTTAATTACCATGGTGTTATTTGTTTTAATTACCATGGTGTTATTTGTTTTAATTACCATGGTGTTTTTGGAATTCAGTTCGTATATTGTGCGTATGATTGCTTCGCCTACTTGTTTTCTTCCCAGTAATTCTGTTATGTGTTCCAGTTTGACTCGGTGGAACGCTTGTGTAAAGTCCACAAAACAAATGAACAGCGGTTTATCGTATTCGATAGATTTTTCAACTAGCGGTCTGATAATAAATATACCGTCGATAGTAGAGCGGTTATTCCGAAAGCCCTGCTGTTCTTCGCACGCCCCTAACTTGTCTACGATCCGTTGTGACAGTATTTTGGTTAACAATTTGGCTGAACTATTCAGTAGGCTGATTTCCCTGTAGTTTTCGGGTTGTTTCTTTGATCCTCTTTTGTGGATCGGAATTGTGATGCTTTTCCGCCATTCGTTGGGTACTGACGTTGTGCGGAGTATTTTTTGAAATAGAACAGTGAGCTCTGTGACAAGGCTTAGGCCTCCGTACTTTAGCATCTCATTCGTAATTTGGTCGGTTGATTATGAAAATACAAAAATCTTGAAAACTGAAACCAACAAAGGAAAACGAGAATTTTACGAAATGATCGCAATAAAAAAAATCCGAATGCCGCAAACGATAAAACAGACATTAATAATCTAAATCAAATTTATTTCAACGTATTAAAATAAACCAATATAAGGGAATTTCTAAAATAAATAAAACAATAAATAAAAATAATTCTCCGCTTTCAATTCTTTTAAATTGAATCACGATATTTTTTCAGAAAGATATCACTTCAATTAAAAGACCCAAACTTTTTACGCCACTTAAAGTACCTAAAACATACACCATCTGGGTTCCACATTCAGTCAACTCAAGGCAGTTATAGGGTTAAAAATGTAATGTCCATTCTTTCAGCTGGACTTTTAAAAATACTATTGAAAAGTTAATATACAAGAGAGTGTGTGATTATAATTGGTTTGTGATGTAATTAATTTGTATTTAAAACAAAAATCTCTGTTTTCAATGGTAAGTTTTTAACTTGGTATTCCGTATATAATAATATAAAAAATGTACATCTTTGTAGAATCCGCCGAAACCCTCAGTTGAAAAAGATTCGAAAGAATCGAAACGTCCTGAAAAATAAAAATATATATACAATAAGTATGACTACTTTATATATGTAGTTTCAAAATAAAAATGAACCATATTCCCAAGAAAATAACCAACTAAATATATATATATATATATATATATATATATATATATATATATATATATATATATATATTTGATCTGACAATATCTCTTTACGTATTTATCATTTACTAGGCTTCCCTTACGATTTTGTAATATATTTTTCGGTGAAATCATCTTTTTTCATTACACAGACTGAATTATCTTTAATAGTTTTTAGATGTAATTTGACATGTCAGTCAGCTACTGAAGACAACGCCGTATCTAAGTATAGATATCGGCTGTTTTTGAAAGTAATAGCCCCGTGTATCTATTTGTAACAATAAAATAGGTTAGAAAAATAATACAAAGTTATTTTTGTAACCCGATACGAATTTACTGTAAAAACATGTGATTAAAAGTACTTTTTCCTTTATCTACTATTTCAGACTTTTTACGAGAGGCATCAAAATAAATTTGTTTGCATAACCTAATTTTTTTATCAAAAAATCGGCTTTTCTGTCTGGTATATACATACGCACGTAGAGTTAATAACAATGAAATTAATAAGTTTGTTGTATGGAAACATGCGAAATACCTAGTATTTTTTTTATCAGTTTATTAATTATCGAGGAATGCGATTAAAGTATCCCTATGATAGATGAAAAACAACAAGGCTCCCGGTGAGAATCAAATAACAATCGAGACAATAATGCATGGGGGAGAGGTTCTTATCGGTGTTTAGTTTAATAATATCGATTTTTTCGCAACGTTTATTTCCAGGAAAAATTAAATTATCTCAATACTCAAAGCACTGGCCATCGTTAGCTATTAGTTTTTAAAATCTTTCTGTCCAAGAATGGATTCTACGCCAAAAAAAACTATTCGTTTCTTGAGGTCAACCATCCACCAAGCTTAATTTTCACTTCTTCTTAAGAATGTACGAGGATGGTTCAATAGGTTCTCGGTCTGAAACAGAGAGGGCACTAGTAGGTTCAAATAACTATAATATTTTGTAAGCCTGTAACCTTCAGATGAGGCCCTGCAAAGTTTCAGATGTTTGCGTTCAGTTACTTGTTTGTGGCGATCGAGTGAACACATAAGGTTCGATATTTTGTGAGAGATGGATAAAATTGAAGTTCAAGCGGTTATAAAGTACATTGTTTTAAAGAGGTTAACTCCTACGGACATTAAAAATGAGTTAGATTCTACTTTAAAAGAATTCTTCTCTTTCGTTTTCGACAGTAAAAAAATGGGCTGCTGAATTTAATCGTGGTTGTACATCAATTCAAGATGATGACGCCCAAAAACCGCTACAACTGACGAAATTGTCACAAAAATTCACAATGTTATACTTCATGACCGCCGACTGAAAGTACGAGAGCTTGCTGGTATAGCAAACATCTCGATAGTTTGTGTCCACTACATTTTACATGATGTTCTTGGCATGAAAAAGCTTTCTGCGCGATGGGAGCCGCGTTTAGCGTTTAGACTTATTCATACGCAATCCTGCTGAGTTTCTTCGACGTTTTATAACTGTAGATGAAACATGGATTCACCATTATATGCCAGAGGTAAAGCAGCAGTCTAAACAGTGGGTGAGGACAGGTGAAAGTGCACCAAAAAAAGCAAAAACGGTTTCGTTTGCAGGAAAAGTCATGGCAATAGTTTTTTGGGATTCACATGGCGTGGTGCTTATAGACTATTTAGAACAAGGTAAGACCATCACCGAGGAGTATTACGCTTCACTACTGGACAGTTTGCAGCATGTGATTAAGGCTAAACGTCCACATCTTGACAAAAAAAGTGCTCTTTCATCAGGATAACGCGCCTGCACACAAATCTATGGTTGTTGTTGCAAAACCCCATGACCTATGTTTCGAAGTGTTTCCACATGCGCCATATTCGCCGGATCTGGCTCCCAGCGATTACTTTCTCTTCCCAAACTTGAAAAAATGGCTCGCTGGACGAAAATTCCCTTCAAATAACGAGGTCAGAGCAGCGACAACCGCTTGTTTTGCAGAGTTGGACAAATCGCATTAAACTCCGGGTATTAAAATGTTACAACATCGTTGGTCTAAATGTATTGACGTACAAGGGGACTATGTTGAAAAATAAATAAAAACATTTTCAAAAATCTTTTGTTTTCTTTATCAGGCCGAGAACTTATCGAATCATCCTCGTAAGTGTTGTTCTGAAAGTGTGTGCTGCATTGATGTAAATCAACGTTTTCCAAACGGAGTTTTGCCAACTTTTTAAAGGAAGTTGTAATGACGGAACTTTAAATTAAACATCGTAACAGGCATCAATCTGTAACACGCATCGCAAACCACCAACTTCTACTTCGGCGAATCAGGACTTCTCACGAATGCGCACGAAAAAATTAGAGTATCTTGGGCGGTGTAAACCAACATAGGGTGAAAATAAACAAAAATATATTAATATTTGTGGACAGATATATTCATCAGTATTCGTAAATTTTGATAATTTGAAATAGGTGGCGTTTTCGCACCAAATGTGTTTTGGATCACGCATACTCAAATTTGTTATCCAATGCGTACCGTACTAAATTTTTATAAAGAATTTTGGTAAAGAATATTTAAATCGGACTTATTGATGACGAAGAACAAAGGGCAGCCTTGTTTCGGTTGAAGTGGAGGACACCATGCTTTCTCACGAACATTTTAGTTAATATAAAGTGAGCGAAGAAGTAGACCTGCTTTGCCATGTCTGACGATGAAGAAAAAATGGTTGCTTTGGTAGTTTTATGCAGTGGAATTTTACTGTTAAAAAGTTTATTAAACAAAAAACGAAAACTGCGGCGATAATAAAAAAAAAGGTCAAGATTGGAAATTCTAGCAAATTTATAGTTCTAACATATTAGCGGATTATACAGAAATTTTACCAAAATATCTCCGTTAGATTTTGAATATTTGTTAAGCAAAATAAAATCAGTAATTTCCAAAAGAGAAATATATTTGCAGCAGCCCATTTTCATTTGACAGACACTTGAAATATTCTTTTCGCTGGTATTTGCAAAATTTCTAACTTAATTTCATTTCACACATCCATTTCGTTTCTTTTTAAAAATTTCTGTCGATAACTCACAAATTTTGGAATTATTTGCAGATCTCCTCTAAATTTAACATATTTTCTTCGAACCACTCCATATTCACTTATGAACAACTTTTAATCAATGCCAATAAAAAAATTTCGTGTCGTCAGTGTCGCTGCAAAGTAAAAGTTTTCGAAAAAGCGTGTCATAAACCCGTCCCCACTATTTTTTATAAAAAGACAGAGCCGATCTGACAGTATCTCTTTACGTATTTTTCATTGATTTCATTTAAATCGACATTTCTCAAGCCAGCTTCAAATCGAAGCCGCCTCATATCTTATTTGAAATCTAGGCGTTTATTTCACAAACTTAAACATTACTTGACCTTGGCTCCAAGTCATTTTCGCAAAAGGTTGATGTCTTGTCTGTACCTAACCTCAAAATAACGTCTTGTTTTGATATTTTTCTTATTTAAAAACCAACTGTTGAGTATTGTGAGGAGTAGAATGTTTTATTCTGCATTTAGCCTCCAACTTATGTGTTCTTAAACATTAAAAATAATTGAAAATAATATACTAACGCCCATTTGACGCATGACGTAATCATTCAGAAGTCAACAGCTGATTTCAAGCGCGCTTGAGGTGTTTATTTCGCACTCGAACCGCGCTTGGGTCAAGTCAACCCTAAATCGTTTCAGGCTTGACTTAACAAATGCAAGCTGGGTTCAAGTTTAATCTCGCCCGTTTAAATCGTTATTTCTAAGAGTGAATCCACACGATAAGAAAAATCTGGGCGTAAGCGTAGCGTAATAAGACATGTCAAATTTCAAGCATTGTGATTTGTTAGATTTAAAAAAAGACAAAGATCGAAGATTTCCCGCCTAAATCCGCCTTTTCCAAGGTCATTACGCCAAATGATGTTGAACTTTTCAGCGGACTGCCTTAAAAATGGTGGAAACTGTTTATTTTCAATATTTTGTATGAAAACATAACCTATGTTTTTTTTTAAACTTTGTTGTTTTATTTATATATTTTATTTAGCGCTTTTTGAAATAATGGATATTTATGAACTATGTTAAATTGTTTTAATTTATTAAAAATGCTTGTTACCGAAGATGATTACTGCTTGGTCCTCAAAAAAAACAATTTTTATTCATTTTTTTATTAATTTTATAACAATTGCAATAATACAGGTGTTCGTTATATAACTTAAAGCTTATGAAATAAAGGCCATTATATAATACAATGTCTATTCAACAACAATCTCTGATATCGAGACGCTAATCCACAGACATGCCCTTAGCTATGGTTACCAGATCAAATAATGAGATTCCCTGACAATATCCCTAACGTTTCTGTAAATATCCGGACATTTTATCTGAATGTTGTATGTTAAGGCAGTGAGATTTTCAAAATTTTTGCAATCAAACCATCAAATGCCAATATCGAGTGAGTCTTCTCATTAATGGGAGCTTAGTGGACTAAGGAGAGACATAGACTGTCTATATTGTTATAAGCTTTGCCTTTCGCTGCCACCAATGTTATAACTTTGCTAGTTCTGCTTTTAGTTTATCACTGGTTTCGATGAATTCAAATAAATCTTCTAATATTACTTTTTTAATATTTTATTATAATGTTCACTAAATCATGAGGTAACAACAGTTTTTGTTCTTACTTACTAACTTAATGTTACTATTGTAGTTTGCCAAAAGAAACATCAAGCAATAAAAAGTATGAAACTAAATTTATTAATATACTAAATTAACAATTCACTCATTTTGTTAACGTTTAATCAATTTATTTTTTCTCACTAGAATGATTAAAAAATATTTTTTCATTACTTATATTTTCCTCTTTTAATTTCAAAAAAATAATGACAATTGCAGTTTTTTCCTGTTTCTCCCTAACAAGGGGCTAACATTTCAGACATGTCAGGAAAATTCCTGTCGTCTGGTAACCCTACCCTTAGCAAATTTTATATAAACCTATTATAAACAATTAAAAAGTAAAAATTAACATTGATGGAAATTTAATAACAGAAATCCAGTTAGTGTCATACGTAATGTATTCTTCTAAAAACTACAAACAATTGTAATTATTAAAACGATTGTTAAAATGACACTTTATATTGAAACTCTCGTCTTTGAACTCCTTGGCAATTCTTTACCAGGTAGAAGTGGCAAACTTCGGAAATAAAACTTGCTTTAAAGAGTCTCATATTATCGCACAAGTAACATGACTAATTTCAAAAACACTGTTTACCAACTCGGAATTCGCACTGTTGCTTTCACATGCTGATTTCATCAGCTAAATATCACAATGTTTTTTTCAAACCTAGTAATAAGGGTATAGCTGTACACATTTCCATAGCGTGTTTCCTAATTATTGGCTCAACAACAGCTTTTCAAACTCACCAAGAGTAACAGAAAAATATTTTTTAAAAATCAGGATCATTTTCTCGCATTTCTTGAATTAAATCATTACTATGTCCAAGCCTTTCTCCAATGTTTTTCTCAAAAACAGACCGGACCTAGTAGCGACGACTTTTCCGTTTTTTTAATAAAGAATATATTAATAATGTCCTTATCTTTTGTAATTTTTTCTTTAGTTTTCTTTTTCTACATAACAACATTGCTGCAATTATTTTTTTATTTTCTTTCATTTTAATTTATACATAAAATTTTATCACAAAATCAGAAAAAAGTTAAGTTACCACAAAAAAAAAATATACACAACACTTTACGACTGCACGATAAAAGTTGCCCGTGTGGACGAGACATTTTTAACATAAATGGGCGTAATACGCCTACGCCGAAATTTTTCTTATCGTGTGGACTCACTCTAAGCCGCTTGTAGAAGGCGCTTGATTTCAAGCGCGCTCGGAACTGTCAATATAGGCTGTATTCTATTTATTTATCACTGATAAAAGTGAACAAAGTGAAACTGATAACTTCATGTTCTTTTGAATATGCATTTACTTGTCATTGGGTCGAAGTGATCATGATTACTTCAAGTGACAGAACTGAGAGTGATAATTACTCAAAAGAATATACCTATAAACGTACTGATTTACTAGCCCCCCCCCCCCTATGTTTTAAAATCTTCAGCTATCTGTAATAAATTTTTTCGCCTTTTTTTACGAGAAACTGGAGTATTGATTTTTTTTTCGAAAAAGCGAGTAAACGATCTTATTGTCATCATAATTCCGTTAGTTGCCGACTTCAAATACAGTTGTAAAATAACTTTTTTTAGATAATAGTACAAACTATCTAAAAAATTGAGTTTTAGCTCTAAAAACGGGCACATATCAAAAATTTGGGCCTTCAAGTTTAATGACGAGTCCGTTCCTGACTAACTTTTTTGGCTTTGATTTTTTTTCCGAAAAAGCGAGTAAACAATTTTATTGTCATCATAACTCCGTTAGTTTTTGACCTAAATAAAGCGGTAAAATATTTTTTTTTTAGATAATAGTCCAAACTATCTAAAAAATCGAGTTTTAGCTCTAAAAACGAATACATATCAAAATTTTGGGACTTCAAGTTTAGTGCCGAGTCCGCTCCTGACTTTCTTGGTAATGTCAAAGATTGTTTATAGCCTATATTCGCGAGTTTTCATCACTTTATACAACACGTCAAAAAATTCCGCCCCCAAAAGATGTTTGATGTGCGAACCACATACATACAAAATCCTTATTATTGTGCGAAGTGCTAAAAGTCACTCATCAAAAAGACATGACAAGATACGCAGATAAACAAGCGCACAGTTAACCCATTTAAACTGAAAATTCACAAACAAGTCGAACGATCCGAGCCTAGGGTGCAGTGCCCCGAAAACCAATTTACCCCTTTCTCGTCCTTGTCTGTTGCATACAAATGACTGTTTTGTGTGTCTGCTCGCTCGAAAGGCCTTGTTTACATCATTAGGCGATTTTCTACATCGCCGAATAAAAAGTTGTTGAAAATCGAGGGCATCGACTTTGTAATAAAATTAATTCCATACAGGGACGGAGTTTGGATTATCGGAAATATTTTCTAGTAGAAAAATGAATAAATAAATACGAACTGTACTGAAATAGCTAAGAGTTAGGGTAAAAACATGTCGTATTTAATAAGCTTAGGAATATATATATATATATATATATATATATATATATATATATATATATATATATATATATGTATATATATGTATATATATATATATATATATATATATATATATATATATATATATATATATATATATCAAAAATATAATTACTTGTTGAGAAAACAAAATGTATATATTATCAAACACAGTAGAAAATTAAAAAATTCTAAATGACCTCTCACCACGTATATATGGACTCCCAAAGTTGCACAAAGAAGGTATTCCCCTAAGATCCATCGCAGCATGTATTCAATTCCCCCTAGAAAACTTCTCCAAAAAATAACAAAGAAATAATAACTCGTTGGGAAAACAAAATGTATATATTACCTAACACAGCAAAAAATTTAAAAATTCAAAATACTCACCCACCACGTAAATCCATGGACAATTTCACCAGGTTGCACAAAGAAAATATACCCCTAAGACCCATCGTAGCATGTATTCTTCCTAGAAAACCTCTAAAAATTTCTCAAAAACATTTTAGAAAACATCGTTGACAAAGACAACAATGTAAAAGATTCGTTAGACTTTAAGAACAAAAGAAAAAACATAACAATCCCAGATGGTCATGAACCTATATCCTTAGACGTTGTTTTCTTATATACAAACACACTAATTAACTCAGCAAAAAAAAATAATAAAAAAATGGAACAAATTAAATCATTAACAGGCATACTCTTAAATGCATTTTTGGATGCACTTGAAATAACCTTAACCTCCAAATACTTCATACACAATCAAAAATATTATAAACAAATAGAATAATGCTCAAGAGAGTTTCCATTTCCAGTGTTATAGCACAACTTGTGATGGAGGATCTTGAAGAAAATATAATCAAAAATCGTGAGTTGGAATTTTCCTTTTTCTACACGTATTTTGACGACTGCATCATAAGAATACTCCATAACCTATGTAACTCAGTATTAAAAAATTTAACTCCAACCACCCTAAACTACAATTCACAATAGAAAAAAAAGCAACAAAATAAAATCAATTTTCTTGACCTAACCTTACACTACGTTAACGACACTTTAAAAACAGAATGGCACCCTAAAAAACATGGCCCTCCAGATACTTACATTTTAAATCTCACTCTCCTTTATCTCACAAAAAAAAACGTTGTTTCAGGCCTCGCAGATTGTAGCATTAAACTATAGGATCCTGAATACCGGAAACAGACCATTCAAAAAGCAAAAGAAGTCTTAAAAATGAACAGCTCTCCCAAAAACCTAATAAATAATATCTGTGAACAGAGAATTCATAAATTTTATAACGAAAACTGACCCTATAGTAAAACAAAACAGAAAAATGGAAATTACATATCATTTCCATATATTCTGATCCCGATACTCTTGGAAAAACTCCAAAGTGGTTTTAAAAAACATAACGTAACCGTCAGTTATAAGGGTCACAACTTTCAAAAAAATTTCTATAGCAAACTAAAATCTGAAATACCAAACGATAAAAAAACACATAGTGTTTAACATTATTTCATGCAAGATGAAGATTGCAATGGTGAATACATAAGTCAAACAAGCCAATATTTCCAAAACAGAATAAATGGATATAAATATGACAAAAAAAAAAAATAAAACGGCGTTTAAATCACCATCACCAATCACCATTTCTTCGATTTTGAGAGAGTCTAAATTCTAAAAAGTGAAAACTACACAAGAAAACGAGAAATGATAGCAATACAAAAAAGTAAACATGCAGGAAATGCAAAAGCAGATACCAAGCAACTTAGCAATATATATAACAATATTATAACATAACAACTAAAAAACATACATTTTAAAATCAAAAACGCATTGCACTTTTGAAGTAGACCCCTAAAATCCGCAATATCCACAACAATCTTTATTATTTTACAAAAAATCCGATCAGATTTTTTCAGTACTTTTCTAACTTCAAGATGATACCTATGGTCATCTTTATACTGATATTTTACGAAATTTTCCCAATATGATGTAATATTTATCTGATGTGTACACGGTTTGCAGTGTTGTTCGTGAATTTTTGTTTAAGGTAAATACATAATATGTTCTAAATAATTTGACAGTTATATCAAAAAAATATTCTGTTATTTTTAACTGGACGCAGTAAAATCTGAAGAAGGTAAAATAAATTACCAAAAAGGTTAATCATATAAAAAATGTTAAATATCAAAAGTATAACTCCACTATTACGTTTTGATCTAATTTTTAACGGACCATATATATATATATATATATATATATATATATATATATATATATATATATAAATATATGTATATATATATATATATATATATATATATATATATATATATATATATATATATATATAATATCTTCCAGATTCTTGAACCACAGATTATATCATTTTCTTTTTATTTTGTCTTTTCTTGGGTTTAGGTTCTTTATTTAACAAAAAATTCAAAACAATTTGACGTTTCGCCCTTTACTCAAAGCATCTTCCAAAATTTTTTGTTTTTTTTTTTATTTATTGATCTTCATAAAAATATTTTTTATGAAATTAAAAACATTCATACACAAACAAATTTACAATTTTAAAAATAAACGAACACTTTAAAAAACTATTCAAATTTCTAAAAAAGTATTTAATTTTACCAGTACATACCCTGACATCTTGTAATAAACAGTCTTATTTATTTAATCACGTGACTACTATTTTTTGATTAATTTTCATCTTGATCAAAGCAGAAATTGTTGCCAAAGTCAAATTCTGAATAAAAATATTAATAAAAAATTCAATATAACGCGGACTTTACTGTATATATATATATATATATATATATATATATATATATATATATATATATATATATATATATATATATATATATATGTTAATGCGGATTTCACGGATTCCTCCGTGTGAGATGCAATAGCAGTGGATATATCCACATTATGCCGTTGTAGTGCTGATATTACATTCAGCAAACATACAACTATATGCAGCTCCGCGTATGAATGAAGTAAAATGCGAACAGTAAATGCAAACTTCTCTCCATCATATCCTTTAGAGGTTGCACAGTTAGAATAAATTGTTATAAAACGCAATTTATCCTCTTCCACCACCATCGAGATGATGGCCTACCTGTACCACCATACCGAGAAGAAAGTCAAAATTTACCCTCCCCGCCACAGTGACACGGCAGAGGTACATGTTTCGTCTCTACTAGACTCATCAGGGTACCGACATGCACCTGGCTGTGCAAAGGACAGATCGGAAGGAAGCATGCACATACTGAACGCGGCTTCTCCGACCTCCCGCCGGATGGCGTATATATGTTAATGCGGATTTCACGGATTCCTCCGTGTGAGATGCCATAGCAGTGGATATATCCACATTTTGACTTTCTTCTCGGTATGGTGGCACAGGTAGGCCATCATTTCGATGGTGGTGGAATAGGATAAATTGCGTTTTATAACAATTTATTCTAACTGTGCAACCTCTAACACAGAAAGGATATGATGGAGAGAAGTTTGCATTTACTGTTCGCATTTTACTTCATTCATACGCGGAGCTGCATATAGTTGTATGTTTGCTGAATGTGATTTCAGCACTACAACGGCATAATGTGGATAAATCCACTACGATTGCATCTCACACGGAGGAATCCGTGAAATCCGCATTAACATATATACGCCATCCGGCGGGAGGTCGGAGAAGCCGCGTTCAGTATGTGCATGCTTCCTTCCGATCTGTCCTTTGCACAGCCAGGTGCATGTCAGTACTCTGATGAGTCTAGTAGAGACGAAATATGTACCTCTGCCGTATCACTGTGGCAGGGAGAGTAAATTTTGACTTTCTTCTCGGTATGGTGGTACAGGTAGGCCATCATCTCGATGGTGGTGGAATAGGATAAATTGCGTTTTATAACAATTTATTCTAACTGTGCAACCTCTAACACAGAAAGGATATAATGGAGATAAGTTTCCATTTACTGTTCGCATTTTACTTCATATATATATATATATATATATATATATATATATATATATATATATATATATATATATATATATATATATATATATATAGATGGTAATAATTGGGCCCACTTTTAAGTCTCTGTAATTTATATGGAAGTTTATTTATTATTTGGCCATGAATGTAATATAAGAAAAATAAAAAGCAAAGGAAAACCAACTTCCACGGAACCTAAGCGGAATGCGTATCCACTACGCATTTAATGCTTCAATAAAAATCACATTTCTAAAGCCTGCCCTGCTCTCTATAAAACCGATTTTGATTTCTGTCCAAGATCAACATGGATTATAAAAATAAACATCACTTTTATAAAAATATAAAAAATAAATTTCTGATCTCCTTTCCTAGTTTGCAAACTTGCGATCATGCCGTTTACAAGTGATTTCTATGCATACTTTCTACAGGATGGATCACTAAAAATAATGATTTTATTATTTTCGTCAGGAGATGATTTTTTATGAAATTGTGTTTACATCTGACGAACTAAATTTACCATCGTCTACATAAACAGTAGCAAAATTATTTAGTATAAGTAATAATTTAGACACGTTACTGGAAATGCTCTCTGAGTTGAAAAATGCTTCAGAGAAAGTTGGATTAAGCATGAACTTAGCAAAAACCAAAATAATGTCTCCAGAAGATAGGCCACTTTATGTAGGAAACAACGAAATACAAAGAGTTGAGGAATATATGTATTTTGGCCATCTTATTAGACTTGGAAAAGAAAACCAAGAAGCGGAAATAAATAGAAGAATTAGAATGTCAGAAAATTGGGATACGCTCTTAAAAACCTTAAAACTCGTCAAAAAGAAGTATCGGGAGACCCCCAAAAAATAGATGAGATAAAAAAGAAAGCAGGTTGAAACTGGCACCAGATTGCAGCAAATATGTTGAAATTGAACAGACTAGAGGAGGCCTATGTACAGAAGTTGACCAAATTGGGCTGCTAGAGACAGAGAGAGAGGGAGAATGCCTCTTACACCATTGTTTATAAAAATTTTATTATTTATTAATTAGCATCAACATGAATATAAATTTAAAACGATCTTCACTTAATTAACACATATAGAAAACGACAACGGTGTTCATAGAACTACGTAAAAAATTGACATTTTTCTGTTTAATAACACTCAAATTATCGAATAAAATATATTTTTTAAGTTTCATCTAACGCAATGCGGAAAAGTTATATTCCAGCCTTATTTCGGTTATGATGTATTAAGTATTCGTGCTTGGTCGCGAGAGAAGCCTGTAAGTAGGCTATCCTCCATAGCGGCCGAAACCATTTGTTTATAGCCAAAATAAACAATTAAGACGTATAACATTAGATTGCAGCTTGTAGATGCTGATTCAAACTTTCGATTGCTATCAAGAAAATTGAAAAAAGTTTATTTAGTCAAAAGTTATTACCATTCAAAAATCGAAAAAATATTTATTTAACATTCATTATCTAGTAAACTAAGCGTCGTATGTAAAAGTTAGTAAGGATCTTTTTTGCTTAAAATGACTCAAAGAATACGACCCAATAGTTGGTTTTGCGAAAATTGCATTTTTAAAGGTTTAAACAACTATTTGTTTATAACCATCGTATTCCCACCCTAAAAATTATTGTTTAGGGACTCAAAATACCTATATAAATAAAAGGGATCACTGCGGACCCCCTCGCCCCTACACTAGTACCTACATAATTTAAATTGTGTTTAATACCATAAAAATTGATTTTTTTTGACTGTATTACATCATTTTTTACCATTTCGTTGCGTTGAGGAAGGAGATAAGTACCACTACCCCCGTCCCCTTCCCTCTCTCATGAGCGTTACCAAGATGATACGTGGATAAAACTATAAAGTATCAATATTAAGCTTACCTTTTCGTTACACGTTCCCAAGAATGGCAGCTGAAACAAAAATTAGAAATTAATAAACAAATCGATTAAAATACAATAAGAAATTCTGGGCTGTACACTAAAATCGCGGATTAAATTGTGTCATTGCAGTCAGCAGACTTAAAACATTAATAACTTACCAAATTTTTCTATAATTTTATATGTGGTAATAATCTAACTCTAAATTTGTAACGGAGAATAAAAAAAAAGATAAGCAACGAAGAGGCTCATTTTCTTCTTTTTTTTTTTAATCTTTGTCTACTTCTGGACGCACGTTCTTTACTGTTCTATTTCGTCGACTTTTCTCTGTCTTGAGCTGTACCTTACCAATGCTTCCCTGCTTTAGCTCTTTCTTAGGTCTTTACCTGGTACAAAGTTCGACATTTTACAAAATGTTGCTAAGGAACACAATTTATCCTATTCCACCACCATCAAGATGATGGCCTACCTGTAGCACCATATCGAGAAGAAAGTCAAAACTTACCGTCCTCGCCACAGTGATACGGCAGAGGTACATGTTTCGTCTCTACTAGACTCATCAGGGTACCGACATGCACACACATGCAAAGTTTTGACTTTCTTCTCGGTATGGTGGTACAGATAGGCCATCATCTCGATGGTGGTGGTTCGCATTTTACTTTATTCATATACGGAGCTGCATATAGTTGTACGTTTGCTGAATGTGATTTCAGCACTACAATGGCAAAATGTGGATATATCTGTTGCTATTGCATCTCACACGGAGGAATCCGAGAAAGCCGCATAAACATATATATATATATATATATATATATATATATATATATATATATGTACCAACGAATGTATTAGTGACGCCATCTCTTAGTAAAATCAGCATTATTAACCGAAATACCTCTCAGTTCACCAGGTTGAACAAGGTTGAATATGGAACAACAAAATATCATTTTTTGAAAGCGATATAAATGAAACAAGTCATTTTAGAAAGATTTTCTGGAACAAAATCTAAATCTAACCAGTGAATTTCTTTATCAAGTTTGGTTTCAGAGATTTCGTAACCCCAAAGTGTGTAAAATGCCCTTTTTGTCTAAAATCGTAATCTGTAATATCGGAAAATATAAACATTACTTTTTAAAATGCAATACCAAACTATTTTATTCGGAAAAAAACATTTCTTTGGATTCTTGAACATGCTTAATTACAATTTATATATATATATATATATATATATATATATATATATATATATATATATATATATATATATATATATATGTATCTTTTCGGGAATCAAATGATAAGGCAAAGATTATTTTTTTAAAAAGAATTATCATTTCACAGACTACAATATAGTGCAAAATGGACATTTTTTTTCACTCTGGGGAAGGATATCTCTAAAAATCTGAGAGGACAGAGTAATTTGCGGAATCTACATCGAAAAATCGATAATAACCCGTTCGATGTACTCACCACAAAAAAAAATTCCAAACTTGCTCTTAATAAAATAAAATTGGGACACCTTGTATAAATTCTTGTCTATCGAAAATAACATTATTTAACCTTATAAAAATTTTCCATTGAAAGCTGATAAAAATATATATGCATACCTTTATTATGGTTTGAAATATATTTAGCGCATCCTGTAAAATTTCATATCTAAAAAAAAATTAATACCATACGATAATATATGTGGCGCCCTCTGCAAAACACGCTGACACGATAAACTGTAACGATTAGGAAAAATTATACAATATCGGTCAATAGGTTTGCGGTTTATTTAATAGATGGCGCTATGTAATATGTTTATTTAGGAATATTTATACATTTACAGTGTCGGAAAAAAGTGGAAATTTTTTTTGAAATACGAAACATGTTTTTTAGATGGTCGTATCAATTTCTTTATTTCAAATCTTTTTTTTTTTTTGTATGGAAACATAAACACATTTAAACAACAAATAGAACAATAAGCTAAGCAAGTTTTAAAAGTTAAAAATACAAGGATAAAAAAATAATTTTCTTTTATTACTAAGCCGTTAACAATGGGAAATTTTGAAAATTTTCATTTAAATGATTTCCAAGATTGCTGTAAAGTGGAAAATCATCCTATAAATATGGAAAATATACAGTGTGTTCTAGATAATCTAAATCATTTAAAGAAGGTGGTAAGACGACAGGATTCTTCTTCGTAGACATCTTGAAATAAGACATTCGGATCACAAGGATAATCCTGTTGAGTATTTAAAAAAAATTGGCAAGTAATAAAAGGTCGTGTGTTTCTGCTTTTCTAACATATTTAAAAGGAGATACCAAAATGGCTCTCAAGGCATCATGTCGAGTTGGTTACAGAATGGCAAGATCTGGACAAGCACATACAATGACGGGAAATTTGATTGGACTGTGTGCTAAAGTCATCACGAAGAAGCAAAGAAAACTGATCTTGTTTCCTTATCAAACATAGTATCGCGGAAAATCAATGATTTAAGAAATGATGTGGAAAAATAAGTTTTGGAGTTTGACTCTTATTTTTCCTGTTTTGTTTGAAATTTACTAGATTGGGTGGTTATTTTTATTGATACTGAATTTACTTCCACCTTTTTTCCAGACAAATCTCGGCTTTCCTGCCTACTATTAGAGTGAAATTCTTCCTTTCATCCTTACGTAAGGCAGTTGTTTTGAAATTTCTTTGATTAACTCAGTAAACTTTGCTTTGTTTATAATATTTTCAGGCTAGCTATGTCATAGTCGAAATTGCATTGATGGGTAATTTCATGCCACTTATCATTAAGTCATTTTTATGTTCCTTTAGGTTGCATAAATTTCTCTTTTGTTACTCGCCTTGTCGTAGTCGATTCGGGGCGCCATCTAGTCTACGGGGTCCCCAAACTTTCAGAAAATGTATCCCTTCACTTAAAATATATTTCTTTAATTTAAAAATAAATAACGGGTTATTTATTTAATTTTGAGACGAAAATGTAATGACTGATGAATTGGCTTATTTAAAAATTTATTTCAGCCGACTGTTGTTGCCCACTTTTTTCTTCCAAACGTATCAAAATGGATTTTTTGATATAAAACTTGGGCCATTTTGCTTGAACCTTTACTTTCACCGTTTGATTCGACTGAAGAAACTGCAGATTTTTTAACTTCTAATTATTTGAACCATTCTTTGGGATTTCGGGTTGTAAAATCGTTTAAATTATCCCGATAATTGAGTTTAGTTGATTAGTTACATTATCGCATATTTCAGTGAAGAATTCTTTTGACGCCAATCGAGAACATAGAATAAGATTCATTAATTGCAATTTGTTAAAACAATCTTCTACAGATTGATTACCAAAGACAATTCTGGAAGATTGGGAATCTGGTTTAATGAACGATGAGGTAACGTTTAACGTAAGCATGGATTTTTTATATAAAATCGAGGCCATTTTGCCTGGATCTTTACTTTCCCCATTTGATTCGATGGAAAAACTGTAGATTTTTCCATCTCAATTTATTTGAATCATTCTTTGGGATTTTGGGATGGAAAGTAGTTTAAATTATCCCGATAATTGAGTTTAGTTGATTAATTATATTATCTTTTACCTGTTTGGTAATTATGAGTCGTTTTTTCTGGAATAAACCTAGAGATAAGGATTTTAGCAATTCAATATATTTCAATAAGGGAAGTCTTTTGACGCCAGTCGAGAATATAGAATAAGATTCATTAATTGTAATGTGCTAAAGATATTTTATTTACGAAAGGGAGCAACAAGAGCACTTCAGATTTGGTATCGTTTGTTTTATCTTATGAATAGAGATTAGGAACTGAATTTATGACAGGAGCCTCACAACAAACCGTTATCTACAAATTTTAAGTGTGATAACTGAATTGCTAGAAAATGTTCCCTATATATATATATATATATATATATATATATATATATATATATATATATATATATATATATATATATATATATATCGAAATCTAATACCTTTAGAAAAAAAAAACAGCGGATTTTACGTAAAAAACTCTACAACAATCCATTTTTACTTTTTCATTAACTTACATATTAACTAAGTTGTGAGCAGGAGCGGATTCAGGGGGAGAGCTCCCAATTCAGAAAAAAAGACGCTCTTCCCCTCCCGTAGACAGCTTGGTTTCGCTTGCCGTATTGTGAGATCGCCCCCCTCCACCAGAAACTTTGAATTCAGAAAGATTGACGCACCCCCCCCCCCCCCCCGTTGACAGCTCGCTTTCGATTAACATACTGTGCGGTCGCCACCCTCCCTCCTTTAAGAGCATCGAATTCAGAAAAATATAGTTGCCTCTGTTCTGCTTGTTACATTATTAGGAACGTTAATTTAGCTGGCACCTCCCTCCCCCCCGGTCGACAACTCACTATACTCTTGTGATATCGCCCCTAAAAAAATAGAGGCAGCATCCGCCCATGTATTTGAGGGAAGCTTGTAAACGGAAAATTTTAAATTTCGTCCAGTAACGAGAAAACAAAGAGGGCTAGGAAAATTTTGTTTGTTGCATGTTTTGTTTAACAAAAAAGTAGCACACGTTTGCAAAAATCGCCTCTATCTTTAATAATAATAGAGACACCGTCCAAAAGTGTCTAAAGTTTGGACACTTTGTATATCAAAACTGTAATTAGATCGTGACTTCATATCCTAAAAAAAATCCAAATTAATATATTTAGTACAAATCAAGCATTTATTAAGATAAATATTTCCAAAAAATTTTTAAAAAGTTATAACCTTGACTACTTGTATTTCGGAAACAACTATCAATCCTGTATATAGAAAAATTGCTTATGTGTCGCCCAAAGGAGAAGCAGAGACCATAAAGGTGTAGCAGCAAAAGAAAACAACATTTAACAAAAGTTGTTATCTCAGTCTCCGTAATTAATCGCTTAAATATAAATTTTCAACAATTTGTTTACAAAAAAATATAATAAAATGTCACACGCGCCGTTTACAAACGATCACCTGCTCCAAAACAGTTTCCGTTCGGTGTTTACATTTCAAAAACAGATCTACGCAATACCGGCACTGCTGTTTTTCTGTTTAGTATCAAAACCAACAACAAAACAAGCAATTGAAAAGTGGAAAACAACTTTCTCCAATCATAAGTACGGCAATAAATACATCTAAAAAAGATAGGCAATTTATTTTGCGAAAAATCGGGATCAACAAGCAATTTTTATTTGTTTAGCGCGTATTTTAAGCGATTTTGACGTCGAAGCGACGTTGCCGAGCGTAACTGATAATCGGTAGTGTTAGGGAAACTTTTATCGAATTTATTTACAAAAAAACTTCTGATTCATTTTCCTGTGTTTTAACCCAAATATTTTTTATATATAATTCCAATATATCTACGTTACGCCTATGGTTCCATGTATATTTGCAACCCAATAGTTAGTAAATTCTTAGATAAGCATATCCTAAGCAACCTAAACGGATAAGTCCCAAACCTATAAAATCATAAAACCTTCTTTTATAAAAAATACAGAACTTTATTTATTGCACCCTTTTGTCGTCGCATATCAGGTAGACTTTACAAATAGGTTGTTTGACCAATGGTCTTGTAATAAAATAGATATGTTACTTTCTTAAGTACGCCTATGACCGAATGGAGACAAGAAAAGTATAAATTGAATCCATGAAGTTGAAGGGCTCTATTCGCAGATGATACTGCCATCATGGCAAGATCCACCCATCCCATGATGGTCAGCAGATATCTACAGGAAGAAATGAACTTGGTCAACGACTGGTTCATATCCTGGAAAATAGCGGTAAATCCTGATAAAAGTCAAGCAATCCTCCTGACGAAAAGAAGGAGACCACCGGGCGAGATTATAGATATTGATGGCGAAGACGTCGAATGGATGAATCAAGCCAAATATCTTGGAATAACACTAGATAGAGGACTGTGTTGGGAGAAACATACCACAGCCACGATAAAGAAATATAAAATGGCAAGGAAGCTATTATACCCCTTGCTAAACAGAAAAAGCAAAATGAGCCTAAAAAATAAGCTGACGCTCATTAAGACAGTACTCAGGCCAGTGCTGACGTACGGGTCAGTAGCGTGGGGCCACGCTGCTGCAACGTACACCAAAAGGCTAGAAGCTCAGGAAAACATAAGCCTGAGAATGGCCTTAAACGCCCTGTGGTTCGTCAGGAACGAACAAATACGTAGAGAGATGAGATGGACTCCTCTACGAGAAGTCTTAAGACAAAAGGCTGCAAAAGCCTTTCAAAAAGCTGAACTCCATGATAATCCACTGATTAGGCAATCAGTGGATTATGACCCGGAAATAGATGCTAGGAAACACAAAAGGCCTAGACTTCAGGTCTAGGTGAAGCAAGGAGATGACTCCAGTGGGAAAAGGAATAGAAGATCAGGGAAAACATCAAGAGAAGAAAGAAGAGAGAAGATCATAGGACAGGTAGGAGTTTCAGAGCCCGAGGAATACCCCTCAAGGGCTGCAACATACATTTTTGCAGGGATGAGTGAGATGAATGAATGTAGAGCGAATGGCGTAGAGAGACCAACCTTGCATTGTACGCGAAATGCAAGGAAGTGCGAAGCAATAGGAGCACCGGCTCCTGGAGCGGAAACACCAAAGAGTGATGACCGGAGGTTTATAAGGCCAATGCCCGGAAACCAATGGGACACTCACAGTGCACTTCTGTAGACCATAGCTTCACTATAGGAAACAGAAGATGATCGTGGGGACCCTCAGTCCAGGGGGGGTTTTAGCCGGTAAGAATCCGGCACTACCCGTACACTTAGTGCGGGTGTCTATGCAAGATTTCCCCTCCGCAAAAAAAAAAAAAAAAAAAAAAAAAAAAAGGGCTCTATTTTATTTTTGTCTACGTTAGAATAAGAAACATCGTAGTTACGAGTGCATCGCAAAATTATCTCCTGTTATATTAAAAGCGATATTTGAAAATTTATATTGCTTCATTGAAACCAGTGAAAAACCAAAAAGCAAAACCAGCAAGTTCATAATATTGGTAGAAACGTGGGAAAAGCCCAAAACAGTGGTGGAAAACCAGTTCATAACATCAAGTATATAACATTGGTAGCAACAGCGGTGGAGACCCAAACTCATAACATTGATAGCGATGGTAGAAACAGAGATACATAACACCTGTTTCGACATAGGTAAGTTTTACAGCAAATTTCTGAGTGTGTCTAGTCAGGTTATTAATACAAATCAAGGCAAGAAAACCAAGCACAGACCCCTGAGGGACACCATCAGTGATGTTCGTAACTTTTCAATCGCTGAAGTCTCTCAATTACATGATTTGCCTTCTATTCCCACTGATGCCATAAAATTATAAATTTGCTTAACAATATTGCGTGATTAACGCAGTCAAAGGCCTTGGGCAGGTCACAAAAAACTGCTACAGTGGATTTTTTATAATTAATAAATATTTTTTAATAGTGCGTATATGACAACATCTTTTATTATGTTAAATATTCAGTAATACGAGTTTTTACCAGTGTTTCTATTATTTTAGAGAATACAGATAGGAGGGATGTAACTGAATGTTTTGTCTTAAGACTACGAGCCTATATAGGGACTGTGTCCATTGAAGCACAAAGTTTTGCTTCACTATACACACCTCCATGATTGGATGTTACAAAGTAGTGGTTGCCAAAGATTAGGTATCTCAACACTCCATTACTTTTTTTAATGTAAGCTGCTTCAATAAATTTTCTTTTTTTCATATTGGATTCCATATATATTGCCCCAGCCTCAGACCATTTTAATTGGTGTTGTTTATCCCAGGAGTGTTCTGCAATACCTGATCTCGACGTTTCCCCTTTTTGTGTATGAATTTTACGTTCCTTAATTCTAACTTCTAGTTGTTGTTTGGTTTCTCCAATATACATTTCACCACACTCACATGGAACTTTGTAAACACATTGTTTCTTATCGGTAGTTTTTGGTTTTGTTTTTATTAAATGAGCTTTAAGTGTATTTCCTGATTTAAAGGTTGTTTTTATATTATAACTACTGGCAATTCGTCTTATTTTCTCTGACGTTCCCTTAATGTATGGAATTGTGAAGAACGAATGTGTTTCTTGCTGTCCAGTGTTCGTTGTTCTAAAATTATTTATAACATCGTCAATTAGTTTTAAAGGATAACCATTCTGTTGTAAATCGGATTTAATATTTGCTACCTCTTTTTCCAATGATTCGGTATTATTGCATATAGATATAGCGCGCTTATAAAGGTTGCGTATAATTCCTCGTTGTTGCAACAGAATGATTAGAACTATGATTAAGATATTGTCCAGTATGTGTTGGCTTTCTGTATACTGAAGTTTTAATAGGTTCGTTTGAACGATTCACCATGACATCTAGGAATGGCAATTGATCATTTACCTCTTTTTCCACCTAATCGAAACGTCGTAAAAATAAATAAAAATAAAGATAATGCAAGTCCAACAATCACATTTTAGTTTAATTACCAATTACTTTTTTTAAGACTTTTTGTGACATTTAAAATTTCTACAGCTGTGGTAGGCTTTAGATAAAAATTATTAACAACCTCAGCTTTGTATTTTCTTAAAATTGACAGTGCCCTTTGACACGGGCTTATTTTTTTTGTAATTTAGATTGCTATATTCACATAAGAATTCTTTAAATAATTTGCAACAGACACTGGTTCAGTAATATCTATCGCGTCTATATTGATTTTAGAGTTTTTTGCTTCCTTAATTTCTTTATGATTAAATTTATTTTTAGTATGGATTTATATTACGAAAATACACTGAAAACTACAAGACATTTCTTTGTGTGGAAAACCAATATTTATTGATTCAAAAATGTGTTGTTGAAAACTTTGACGGTTTTTTAAAAGTAATATTTAATAAAAAACACGATTTTAGAGTAATTATTTTAATACTTATAGAAGATGGAGCCTTTGAATTTAAATATTACCCGTATGTGTGCGAAACCCCTCACTATAATAGGTTAATTTGACGTTTTTCAAAGTTTTACATTGACTGTTAACACGGCAATAATTCGTCCTTTTTCCAGTATCATGATTTATAAAGAATCGTTTTTTTTTCCAAACTCTTGCGAGGATGTTCACATGCTTATCACTCGTTAAAAAAAAAAAAATCATGCATTTAATCTATCGATATATTAAATGACGAATTGTCAATTGCGGGTGTACCCGAAATTACCACCAGGTGGCGCTATGAGTCAGTTGATTTGAGTTCCGTATTTATGGTTAGGTTGTCACATCTACCGTTGACATTCCTCCCAAATTTTATCGTCGTAGCTTGACATTTATAAGAGTTACGCCTGTGTTGAGTACATTTACCTCAGGACGTGTTTTCAATTTTTTACAGTTACAAATGGAGTTAAATTCGCAACAATGAGTTTGAATTAAATTTTGCGTTAAAAATGGATTCGGTGGTGCGAAAATGTTGGGAAACTGTTTCGGCAAAGAAAGCAGTCATTTATCAGTGACATGAACGCGTCAGAAGTGGTTATCAGTCCGTCGATGATCTCGAACGCGGTGGCAGGTCGTCGACATCGAAAACTGACGAAAATGTCAATAAAGGGAGAGAAGTATTGGTCAATGACGGTAAATTAACCATCAGGGAGTCGGCAGAGGGCTTGAATATTGCTACTGTGGCAGCAGTAATAACTTCCTCCCCTAATTAAAATGATTTAATAGAGAAAAGTAAGAAGGAAATAAATTGATCAACAAACAGAATAAGAAAAAAGACAAAAAGAAAGGAGACTAAGAAAAAAAGAAAACTGAGACTAATAATAATCTTGCAGACTCTGAACATATAGATGAGGTCCAGTTTGATACAGACAGTGAATTTAATCCCGTAATGAGACAAGAAACACCGGACGCGAAAACAAACGCGGATGCAGAGTTTATGTTCTGTCAACAACTTTTTCTGGAGATACCCAAAGAGAAATGTGTGTCTAATGTTGGGACTCCTGGCACATAATGCCTGCCTAGGTTCATTGTTCTCCACTTGGATTTGTGCTTTTAGAAGATAAGATTATTTTTGTTATTTTCTTGCTTTATTCTAGTATTGTATATTTGGGTATCTTCTTCTTCTTTTATTTAAGACGACGTCTTGTTTTTCTGCTATATTAAGCCTCCTGTGATGTTGATGTCCAACATTCGTGCCATCGTTTTGGAGGTCGGCCAGTGGGTCTTCTAGTGTTTGGTATCTCGTTCTTGGCCCATTTTGCCCATCGCTCATTCTGTCCACATGGTCCCTCCAATATCTGCGCCTTGACCTTATGAACCGCACCACATCAGGCACCTTGAGTTCTTCCCTTATTTCGGAACTTATTATTTGATCTCTTAGGGTTACTTCTTTGATTGTTCTTAACGTTTTCATTTCAGCCGTTCGTAGCACACTGTTTGTTTTAGATGTTTCGGCTCGAGTTTCCGATGCATAAGTTAGTACTGGTCTTATCATAGTTCTGTAGATGCGTACTTTGCTCTCTTATTTTTCCAGATTATGTCCCTCAGGCGTCCTGATATCCTTGAGGCCTTGTTAGCCTGTGCTTTGACTTCCTGGTATAGATTTTTATTGCTTGATACATCAACTCCCAAGTATCTGCAAGACATGCTTTGTCTGATAGGATGGTTATTTGCCACCAATTTGCATCTGACAGGATCTTTTGAAATTACCATCGTTTCGGTCTTTTCTGAAGATATTTCCATATTTAAATTTTTTGATGTGGTCTGGAATCGGTATAGTAGTCGTCGCAGATCGTCTTTATTTTCTGCTAACAGTAAGGCGTCGTCGGCAAAACATGAGATTTTTAAAGATTTTCGTCCCATTTTGTATACTCCATTGACTTCTTTTCCATTTTGAATTATCTTGTCCATAATTAAATTAAAGAGAAATGGATTCATACTGTCGTCTTGTCGTATTCCCGTCATGATAGGTATTTCCTCTGTTACTCCTTGTTGTGTCTTTATGCGTGTCTTATTGTTTCTATTTAGCTCTTCAATTACCGTAATATAGTTGTGGTTAACGCCATTTTCCTGAAGTATTTGCAAGACGTCTTTAAGTCGAACCCTATCAAACGCTTTTTTAAGATCCACTAGGCAGATGAAAAGAGGTTAATTGTATTCTATCGATTTTTCAATAGTCTGTCGGATAATGAAAATCGCATCAACTGTCGATCTGTTTTGTCTAAACCCGTGTTGTTCTTCACTTATTGCAATTTTACTCGTTAGTTTTGAAGTCATGATTTTTGTTAATAATTTGCTTGTACTGTTTAGTAGTGTTATTGTTCTATAATTGTTGGGGTCATTCTTATTTCCCTTTTTGAAGATGGATATAGTCAGGCTGTTCTTCCACTGTTCTGGAATACTGCGGGTTGATAGACTTTTGTCGAATAGTATTGTTAGTGCTTTTTCTAGTTCAAGGCCCCCATATTTAAGCATTTCATTGGAAATATCGTCGGTTCCCGGAGCTTTTCTATTTTTCAGTTTGGTCAGCATTTCGTGTACGTCTTCTATTTTTATGTTCTCGTCTTCCCTCATCGGTTTTACCTTATCTAAATCTATTTGGATGTCCTCATTATTATACTCCTGGTTATTGTAAAGGCTCTGCATGTATTCTTTCCAGTTTTCTGCTGTTATATATATTTGGGTATATATTCCATAAATAGATACCATTTCGTTATTTTAATTTTTGCATAATTTTTATCTGATCGCTTTCGGTTTTGGTGAGTTGGTACAAATGTAAGTGATAATAACGCGAAATTTAATGACACTACATGGATTAGCAATTAAGTTAGAATGGTTTTGGTTACGAGGGAATTTTTACCAAGAGAAAACGCATTAAATTTCGTGTTTTGAAAATAGAGTCTCACGCATGCAACTTCACGCATTTCCGAAAAAACATTGCGTATCTATTAATTAAAAAAATAATCTACAACCTGGCAAGCGCGCGCAAACCTACTTTCATCGCCGCATTGAAAGCGTTGGATGCTCATTCAACAACATAAACTCGAAAACTTGGCAACGAGGCTTTGTACAAGCAAGTTTTGCTACGTGTCTATGGTTAATTTATTGTTAATAAATTAAACAAATTTGTCATTTATGTAACGCAGAACAAGTGCGAGCTGTTGCAGTAAAAAGCGGGTTAAAAACTTATCGAAGAATATTTTTCGTAGTTTTTGAGATATTTGTTTACCGAACAATCCCATTTTTTTCTGTTTTTTTGCCGAAAGGAAGTAATTTAACCTGGGTACCATCTAAACAGTGCGAGTTTGCGTTGAGAGTAATACATTTTGGTATTTTTTGAAAAACAGGTAAGAATAGATGACTATTTGAGTTTTTTTTTTGTATAAAATTGAATTCTTCCTAGTTTATTTACCTCCAGATCTTTCGGCGTACTAACAAAAAAATTCCGTCAACTGTGACGTGTGTCAAATCTTATATCTGAAGTATTTTTATTATCTAACGGGCTAAGTTCAAGTTTCACAAAATACGCCTTGATTTGGAACAAAAAAACAATTGAATAGGTCAAGCAGAAGTGGGTTCTCGCCCGATAAGGGTTCTAATTGTTTCATCAAACTATTTTCGGAACAGTAAACACTTATAAAAACCAAATAATAATAAAAAACTAGTTTGGTAATGAAATTTAAAGGCAATCTCAGAAAAATTTCAGATTTATACCTAGAATACATGGCGGAATTTTATAAAAAAAAACAGTATAAAGATTAGAAATAGAAGTACCATTTCTTGTAGGGATATTTTTCTTCTTCCAACACTTCGTTTGCTTTCCATTTTGCCTTCAATAATAAGTTTTAAGAGTTCAGAACATGTTCAAAATATTGTAATTCTCGTTTTTAAATTGTTAATATATCTTCACTTTTATTTAATCTATTCAGTACTTCTCAGTTCGTAAAATGGTCCGTCCAGGTAACCCCACCGTTCAAAGGCCTCTTTTTTAGCTCTGTCTTTCTCAAAGTGTACATTCAGTTCTATTTAACAAGATGGTGAAAATACTGCAGTATATTTTTCGATTTTGCAAATAAATTTTGGTTCTTTCTATACGGGTTCTAATTTCATTAGTTTGGTAAGAGTTTTCAGTAGGCCTCGTGCCAAAATATTTATATTCCGGAATATTCTTTACTTGTTTATTAGCAATGGTAAGATTCCTTGTCGTCATATGGGTTTTTTGTAGTGACCATGACCTTTGGTTTCTTTAAATTTATTTAGATTCCATAGGTATTATAAATTTTGAAGATTTTGTTTTGTTAATAACATAAAAGCCAACAAAATTTGACTGATTTTTAGTAATACAAACTGTAGTACACTTTTCCGTAGGATTTTGGTGTGCTGAATTCGATTTTGGCTTCAGAATTACTCAATCACATCAGGGCTTTGAGAATATATCACTTAAAACTGGAAAAAATACTGTTTTTCGACATATTTGAGGTTATGTAATTTTTTTTTCACAAAACTAGTTGGAACATCTGAAAGTATGAATCTTTCTCTTTAATATCAATTTTGAAATATCCAGATATCTTTTTTTTTCCATCGAAATATGCTAATTTGAATGTTGTGCTTCACCAATCTGTTCGAATGCAACAAAAAAAACATAGTACAAGCTACCTCTTTAAATGTACTTCTCTAAATTCTGTTATTTTGATGAAAATAACTGTGTAAGCATTCTAGGGGTCGCTTATTACAAATACACTGTCGAATTTTAAAAATTCAAAATGGCGGATCCAATATGGCGGTCGAAAACTTCAACAAGTTTTTAATTTTAGTAAAAATTGATGTAGATAGGTATTCTCGAGAGTTTCTCGTAAACTATGTATAATAATAGCTTCATCATCAAGGTGTTATATGTCATTTTCGGCCATTGTTGTAAAAGTTATTAATATTTATAAAATAGTGCAAAAAAGGGGTTTTTCATCATTATTTCGATAAATTGTTTATCGATTTTGACGTACATAACAGATAATTAAAGGTGTTTTCAATACCTACTTAAATCTTCAGATATTTGTAATAAATTTTTCGTCTTTTTTTAGACTGGACTATATAATCCAGTGGAAATGTGCTAATGTATTACCAGTTCCTAAGGTTTCTAATCCCACTACCATTTCTGAGTTTCGTCCTATTAGTATCTTACCGACATTGTTTGTCTAAGGTGCTCGAGAGGATTGTCTATGATCAGATAAGCAAATTTGTGAATTCGAGAGGCATTTTCCCATCTACACAGTCGGGATTTCGCCCTTTACATAGTACAACTACTTCACTTCTTAAAGTGAGCGATGATGTGTTTGATGCAAGTGATAGCAGTTTGACAACATCTCTTATATTACTGGATTTTAGTAGGGCCTTTGACACTTTGGATCATACGATGTTTTTTGCAAAACTTGGATACTTTGGCTTGGGGAGGAGTGCAATCGAGTGGTTTAGGGGTTATCTTGGAGATAGAATGCAAAGAGTGTGCATTGGCAATGAGAGGTCTGAATTTGTGACTGTCAATAGGGGTGTACCACAGGGCAGCATTCTTGGGCCGCTGTTATTTTCGCTGTATACAGCTGATTTCTGTAAATTTATAAAAACCTGTCATTCTCATCAATACGCTGATGACGTGCAAGTTTACTGCTCGTTTAATTTAGTTGGTATGGCACAGGCTACACAGCAGATTAATGATGATTTACAGATCATTTTGGAGATATCCAGGGATCATGGACTGTGTCTGAATGGTAAAAAGTCGAAACTTCTTCTTTTTGGTTCGCACAGCCAACAAATTGTAGAGAGTAATATTTTAAAAATCAAAATTGGTTATATAATGTTGACGCCGTCGGACTCTGCCAAGAACCTGGGGCACAACTTCGCTTTGAGGCACATACCTCAAATTTATTGCAATAAAAATTCTTTATATGCATAAAGCTGTCTTAACAACTGATATAAAGTTGAGACTCTGTGACTCTTTGATATTGTCTTTGGTGTCATACTGTGACGTTGTATATTGGCCAGCACTTACATTACGTGAGAGGAATAGTCTCCAGGGATTTCAGAATGCCTGCCTTAGGTTTTGCTACACTATGAGAAAGTTCGATCATGTGACACCTTTATTTCGGGCATCCCGATGGTTTAATTTAGAGGAAAGATTCTTTATACATTAAGCAACCCTTGTTGATAGGATTGTGTTGACAGAAGCACCTTCTTATCTATTTAAATCGATAGGTTTTTTAATTCTCTACAACTTTTGCTTGAAACATTTAATAAAAACAAACCAGGTATAATAAAATAAATAAATTAAAAGCAGTTCATTTTATGCTAACAAAGCGCTCTTTGTTCGCCATCACACCACATAGATAAAGTTATGTGATATGATACAAAAAGTGCTAAGTTGTGATAAATAATCGGCGTTTACATAATAACGTAACCTTTGCGTAAAGTCAACATAATTTATGCAGTAATCTTCTGAGAAATAATTTATAAATACATAAATGTTAATAATCGCGTGATGGGGCATTTGAGAAGATGTTCATATATAAGTTAATACGCTGACAACGATATATGTTGGTTAAATGGCAAGAGATAAAGAAAAATTTCATGTCAGCAAAAAACGTTTGATTTTTAAGTTAAAAACGCTCAATCTTAAGGTCAACAATAATTTTTAAGTGTGTCGGAAAAAGTTTTTTATCTACACCGCCGTAGCTAGAGCCTGGCAACAGGGACACGTACCAGGGTTGCTAACTCTGGAAGGACGCAAATGATTTTTATTCTTTAGAATATACAGGATGTCCGGAAAATACATTTTCGACACTTTTAGGGGGTATTGGAGTTATTATCAAAGATAGAGTGTTGTAGTTTTCACTTTGGTATCCTACTTTTTAACGAAACGAAAGATTTCAATGTTAAATTTGTCGTGGCTCTCTTAATTTATAATCTACAGGGTGAAACAAGACAGATGCTCCTAACTTCACAGATTTGTCAGATTTTTATTATTTATGAAATATTTTTGTTACTTGGGTGTGTTTTTATTTTACTTTTTATATATTTTGCATTTACACAATGGCCGTTTGGGATAATTATGAAAAGTATGGTATATTAGTATGTTTTATACAAAGCAATGAAAGTCCCCAAGAAGCTTCTGAATTATATTTCAATAGGTAATGTATATAAAGTGTTATTATTAGGATAACTTCTCGTATCTGGAGATCATTTTTGTTCATGTTAGATATCCAGAAAGAAGGCAACCATTTCCAGACATATTTGCTCGTTTAAAAAGAAATTTAGTTGAACAGGGATCTGAACTGAATTCCAAAAACACCATGGTAATTAAAACAAATAACACTCTAACAGAGGAAATCCCACTATCCATAGGAATAAGACAGGGTGATAGCCTAAGTCCAACACTTTTCAATGTAATCATGGACGAAATCATTGATGCGGTAAAAAGCACAAATATTGGGTACCCAATGGGACACAACACCGTTCAGATTATATGCTTTGCAGACGATGTTGCCTTGACAGCAGATAGCGAGGACAACTTACAAAGAATGCTTTTCCATCTCAATTGAACAGCCAAACAGTATAATATGAAAATATCTGTGGAGAAAACCAAAGCAATGGTAATAGCAAAAGAACCGGTAAGATGCAAACTAATGGTTGATCACAAACATATCGAACAGATTGGGAAGTTTAAATACCTGGGAGCACATATAACAAGTAACAGGGCAGTAACGGAAAAAGTACGCACACAAACCAACAAAGCGGCCATGATATCAGGCCAACTAAGAGACATAATCTGGAACAATAAACATATGACGGTTGAGAGCAAAGCAAGAATTTACAAGGTCTGTGTAAGATCGATACTGACCTACGGCGCAGAAACAAGAAATGAAATCACAAAGACAAAACAAATTATGAGAACCACAGAAATGAAAACGCTGAGAATGATCACGGGAACAAGTTTAAGAGATAGAATAAGAAACGCAAAAATACGCGAGGACAGCGGAGTAGAGGATGTTGTGAAGTGGGTTCGAAACCGTCGTAGGCAGTGGAGAGATCACGTGGAACGAATGGTCGATGAAGGACTAGCAAAAATCGTGATGAGAGACAAATCAAACACCAAACGGCCGTCTAGACGGCCCCCCAAAAGATGGAGAGACAGCTGGATTTCGACCTCAAACGAGGATCGATGAGGCATTGTGTAGATAACAGAACTTGGTTCTACCTAGAAGAAGAAGGGATCTTTTATTCAGCAGCGTCCCAAAACAAGACAGGAAGAGAAAAGAAACAAATGTGTTATTTTACGCAGCATCAACAATTTCATCATCCTGTAGAAAATAGAGGAATAAGTTGGTGTAGCAAAATCTAACGCTGAAAGAATTTTGAAAAAGTATAAATACCATCCATATAAATTTAAAATAGAGCAATATTTACAACCCGGAGATGATGAGCATCGAGTAACTTTTTGTCAATGGTATTTAGAACAAATCCGCACCACGAATCTTTTGGCAGATTTGTCATCTGGTCTGAAAAATGTTATTTTTCAAGTGCGGAAATTTTTAATCGTCACAACTCGAGATATTGGTTTAATTTTCGAAAGGGCGCTTTGGCATTGGTGTCTCGTCTTTTATTTTGGGCTGACGCATAGCCTACAAGATGTATGAACGGGGACTCTCAGCATTTAGATACCTAGAACTCCCTGAGGCAATTATTTTAGAATTGCTTGAAAATGTTACATTCACCCATTTTAATTCCATTTGTCTTCAATAAGACGGTGCCCTGAGCCGCAACTCTGGGCTGTTAAAGCCATTTCTGGACAATAACTTTCCTCAAAGATGGATCGTAATTCTAAAAAATGCATAACAATCTATGAACCTTCAAGTGCAACAGAGATTTTTTTGATATGGTTAAATGAAGTCAGTGACGCTGAAAGTGAAACTTAAAATTAATCCTTGTAGGTTTGTGCATGTTCAGCACAGAACTGTATGAATGTTAAACAAGATGTTATGGAACAAATATGGGTTATTGATGAAAATAATCGAATTATTAGCGATAAAAACAATGAATGATATAAAATAGATCGCTATCTTTAGACAATAAATAAAATGAATGATTATATATTAGTTTCAATAAAGTAATACCATATTAAATAAAATCGTCGACTTATTTTTAGGATATTTATATGTAAGTAAATGTTTTTTCTTCAATTCTTGACTTCGACTATTCTCAATATTGAAGTTTGGATTACATTGACTTAATACACTGCAATAAAATAATTCAAAAGGTAAAAATAGATAGAGAGAGTGAAATATGCCCGCCATGCGCGCGCCTCTACTACTGCAACTACAATCTTATCGAATGCGCTCAAGCAATTCATCTAAAATGGGTTACTTTTAAGCTCCACTTTCAACATCACATACTCCATTTGCCTACATCAAAAAATCTCTGTTGAAGCTGAAGGTTCAAAGATCGCTATGCATTTTTCAGAATTAAGATCCGTTTAGTAGTTTTCGAGAAAAAATCCAAAAACGACAAATTTCGTCATTTTTTTTGCATAAAATCTCGGAAAGGAAGCATTTTTGAAAATTTATCAAGAGACAAAAAGTATTTATTTTAACGCTGGGCTGAAGAAAATCCGCATACATCTCTTGAAAACAATTATCAACATCAGTTTCCATTAAATAGATTGGTGTCATAGGTGATTATCTAATTGGTCCATGTTACCTTCCATTAAGATCAATTGGCGACTAATACTGTCACTTTCTCGAGGAAATTTTACCGTCCAATCTTGAAGTTAGACAAGAATTATGGTTTATGTATGATGGCGCTCAAGCACATTTCAGTATCAATGTACGTCTTCACTTACAGGTAGTGTATCCAAATCGTTGGGTAGGTCGAGGAGGTACTCAACACTGGTCTGCCTGATCTCCAGATCTAAATCCTTCGGATTTTTGCTTCTGGGGTTTCCTTAAATCTTTGGTTTATGCATCTCCTGTTGAAGACTTGGGAAATCACATTGTTACGTCTTGCGAAAGGATAAGAAATACTCCAGGATTATTTCAACGAATACGCTTCTTCAGCTGTAATTTCTGTTAATATTTTGTGACAGTTGTTTAAATTTTGTTATTACTATGGTGTATTTTTTTATTTTTGGTTCAAACAAATATGAATGAAAATAGATTAAAATAAATACATTATGATTTGTTACTTATGTATTTTCTTTTAGAGGAAAACTTAAGAGAAAAAAAAGTTCTACAATAAGATAGGAAAACTGAGTGAGTAATCAAATCGAGCCAGTGGCACCCGCAGGAAAAGTTCGAGAGGGTAAAATGTTACAGTCCCGGAAAAAAGTACCACTCTGTTTATTATTTCACATCAGACGCAGATCCAAGGGGGGGGGGGCGGTGAGGGCGATCGCCCCCCCCCCCCTAAGAGCTTTGAGTTCGGGAAAATAGACCCGATTTTGCCTCTTATACTTTAGTTTATTCAAGAACTAAAGAGAGTAATACATCATTTTTTATCTTTTTTTTTTCTTCGCAAACTACCTCCGTTCTTTAGTCCAGTGTCTTTGGCAAAATCCATTAGACACATATATTTTTCATAGGAATGGGTTAGAAATTTTATAATCAAAAATACCGGTCTATAATAATGGACTATTTGGGTTGGATAACAATAGATATTTGGAAGTGTGAAATGTTAAAAAGGAATTTAATCCTTGTCATAGGCGTCGGAAGGAGGTTTATTTTATCACTAAGTATTTATGACATAGAATATCATTTCGGCAATAAACTTAAAATAAAAAGTTTTTATATTATTTTATTTCTTATGATGTCTTAATCATTCACATACATTAGAAAATATAGATAATTTTGACATATTTAACACAAATCACAACTGTATTTTTATTATTTTTAATTTTGGGGTAGAAACCGTTTTAAGCATATTCAGACTAAAACGTAGCCTTTTTCTCTCAAAAAATTCAAAGTTGTAATTTAAATACTTACAAAATACCCATTGTCAAAAATACAAGAAGTTAAACATATATATATATATATATATATATATATATATATATATATATATATATATATATATATATATATATATATATAATTAATTCGTCAATATAATATAAAAAAATTTTTTGGGGCTATCGGTCATTTTGTTATTAATTAAAAACATTTTTAGGACGTTTGACGTTTCAGTTTATTTATTTCTTAAACCATCTGCAGAATTACAATTAAACACTAAAAAGGGATTCAAATGTAATTAATTTTGATATGTTACACAAAATTTAAATAATAAATTGTGTTTACGATGGGAAACATTACGTATCTAGTTCGTAATCAAAGTCAGTGAAGCTATCTGCGCTCAAATTAATTATAATTGGTTCCTCTATCTCACCGATCATGAAATCGAGTTTCCACATTTTCTTTTATTATATGGATTTTTCCCAATTTTCTGCAGTAACTTTATTCAAAAAAATCTTTCAAAAGTTCAGTTAAATTACTAATTTTGTAAGTTGTATTATTTCTAGCAACTCTACCTTTTACTTGAGAGAGATATTTCCTTCACCAACGGACATTTTCCGGACGATCTATAAGAACAGATTTCCTACCTGATTTTTCCCAGCAAAAATTAAATTCTCTGAGCAATTTCCAGAGCTCAGTTCTTTTAATTTCAGGTAAATCCCGATCTTCATTGATTTTAGTTAGAATTTTGTCGACGGTTGGGATCTGCTTCTCATAATAAAATGTATGTACAACTCCTTTTATTGCAGTTTACATCTCTTCTTCCAACGAGGTTTTTCGTCTGCCTGTGGTCGAATGTGGCTTGGGAGTACTAACAATTCCAGTTGTTTTTTTCTCCTTCAGTATTCGGTACATAATAGATTTTCCAACTCCTGTCATGTTGGAACACATCTCAACAGAGCTTTCAACATTATTATCTAGATATTGATATCTTAAGGCATCATAAACATTCATCGTAATAAGTTTTGCGCTGAGGAAAAAATGCCCTGGTTTAACGATTTTGGAATAAATATAGATGTGGAAACCATATCTTTTGGGTATCTCACTAATCTCAAATAATATATCAAAACAAGCACAAACAAGATAAATCACTAAGGACACACTGTAAAGTGTACTTTGCACACTGACAGAAATTAAATTGAACTACCAGAAATTTTATTGTTGCTTATAATATTTAAATCTAATCACTACATAGTATAAAACAAAGTCGCTTTCTCTGTCCCTATGTTCCTTTGTATGCTTAAATCTTTAAAACTACGCACCGGATTTTGATGCGGTTTTTTTCAATAGATAGAGTGATTCAAGAGGAAGGTTTATATGTATAATAACATCCATTAAATAGTGGAGAAATACTGTTATTTTTGAGGTTTCTAATGTGATGTCGTTAATTATCATATTTTTTTCCGCTTACATTGCAAACGCAGGCTGAACCCTACGAGATTTATCAAAATAATGTACTAATTATTTGTACACATTGAAAAGGTCTACAGAAAACTCCGCGATGGTATATGTCTATCTCTCATGGATATCCCACAATAACATTTTTTGTCATTTACTTTTTACGACAAATAATGGCAAATTTTGAAGCGATTTTAACCAATACAGCATTAATCCTTATCCAATTAAATAGCTTAAATACATTGTTGATTTAATATAGATCTATATGGTCCTTTACAGCACAAGATTTAAATGAATATTTTCGAAGATATTACAGATTTAAAATTGCGGGAAGTAGCGCTTGCGGCGGTACTGGCCGACCGGGGCGGCGGCAGCGTGCCTATAAATAGCGCGTCGGAGGCCGATGTAATAATTGTTGTAAAAATAAAATAAATAGTCACAGTTTTTCTGTAGTGTATTTAGTATCAGCATTGCACCCGTGCGAAGCCGGGGCGGGTCGCTAGTTAAATATAATTGGATTTATGGCAGTCCTCAGTTACCTGTGGCACTGGAGTAGATACGTTGGAGGTTTCGGTAACAGTTTGATTACTCTCTCTAGTTCTTGAATACAGTATAGGAATGTGTATGCTTGCGATCGTCCCTCCTCTTCCCAAGAGTTTTGAGTTCAGGAAAGTAGAACCGATTCTGCTTTTTATATTAGGAATGTGTATGCTACTGGCAACTTCTTTTTCAGAAAAATAGACCCGACCCTGCCTTTTACACTAGAAATGGGAATATTGTGGGTGTCTCCCCCCCTCCCTCGTCGACAACTTGCTTTCGCCTGCCATACTGTACTTTTGTAATATCAATAAAATTTCTTTTTGTTTCAGTACGAAAAAATACTACTCCTAAAGGACAAAAATTTGAAAACACTCTCACAAAACACGATTTAATACCAAACCGACAAGAAAAACACGAGAAAATGTCTGAAAATTTCAGAGTACCGGAACCAGAATGGATACTGGAGAAAAATGGTAATGGACATTTATGTTGGAGACGAGATAGTCACAATGAACAAAATTCCAGGTATAAAATCAATCAGGCTGTTAAATATTAAGCGCGCATTCACCATTACGTCAGGTTGATAAATTGACATTGTATATGAAATATGTCTTTAATTTTGCGTAGAATCCAAAAATGAAATAACATATAGGGTGTTCCATTTAAAATAAGCAGACTTTAGACAACTGCCGAATTTTAAAAATTTTCCAAAGTATATTTTCCGAGAAATCGACTGCGACAGCTCGTCGTGAAACACCCTGTATGTAGAAACCAATAATGCCCTCTTTCTTAGATCTATGACTTGTCTAATCTAAACTTTCGTTATTATTATCTTTCAGAGTCAAATTCAAACACGACGTAGAAATAAAAGAGTTCCACAGGAATCCCTACGAACTCCTTGAACCAGCGTGGGCGCAAGAAAACGATTCAACACCCAACATTTTTACCATGGGTTTCACTTGTTTAGTTTGCGTTACCGTTTCCCTAATACTACCCTGGTATATATTGGGAGGAGCGTATTATTAGACACACACTGTATATAGAAGTAGGTATTATGGGTGACTATTGTAAATAAGGCAGTGTGAATGACGTATAGAACGAGAGTTCAAAAAAATGTTACTATACAGAGTCAGAGTTATTCGACATTCCCGAAATTTCGAGGTACAACATATACATGGTGAGTCAACGATTGGATGAAGTAGGTTTGTGCCTTTTCGGTGAAATTAACAAAAAAACTATATTTATTGTTTGATACAGTTTATTTTTACGCAGATTTTAAAAATATTTAGGACTCTACAGGGTGAGCCAAAAAACTAGGACAGCATAAAGTTGTATTTTTTTAAATGGAACACCCTATATACGAATCGTATTTTCGATTTAGCTTATAATTTTAAATCTTTTTTATTAAGGGTTTACTATAACAAAACTTTATAGTTTTTGAGATAATTAAGTTTAAAGAAAAAAAGTCACATTTTCAATCATCAATTCAATCCTAAATAACGTTTTCAATTTTGTGACAAATATATTCAAATTTGGAATTTAGCAAGGCCAAGGACAAGTTAACATAATTTTTACCTAATATTTGCAATAAAAGCTACAGGATGTTGAACACATCGGCTCAAATTTGAACAAGTTTAAATGAATAAATATCTTTTTTTTTAAATGGTACACCCTGTATATTTTCATGTTATTTAATAGAGTAATAAAAACCCTAAAAGTTTTGTTCAATATATCCTATACCTATTTATAATAGTTTTTGAGATATTTCAGTTTTTCTTATTTTCCATACTTTTTTACAGAAATAGTCTTCATTATCATAGTAGCCATGTAAAATAATAAAAAGAAAATACAGAAACAAACAGAATGTGGTTAAATATGATGAAATACATTATTCGTTATATTACAACGGCAATAGTTTAATTAAACATAATGTGAAAAAATTAACACAACAATAACGACAAGGCAAATACATATTTACTTTTATACTAAATTGAAACAAAAAAATTACCTATTAAATACTGAGATTAATTATTTCTTTTTAATAAATGTTCGAATAAACGACCCTCTTGTGCAATGCACAAATATAGTCTTTTTTGCAGATTTTCTCGGACCCTGGACAAAATTAGTGGCGTTATTGTTCTACAGGTATCCCTAATCCTGTTTCGCATATCTTCCACTGTTGGTGGATTAACATACACTTTATTTTTAATATAACCCCATAGGAAGAAATCTAATGGGGTGATGTCGCAAGACCTTGGTGGCCACTCAATGAAATCCCCACGTCCAATCCATTTTTGCGGATATCGTTGGTCCAAAAACGCACGAACTTCACGATGCTAATGCGGAGGCGCACCATCGTGCTGGAACCACATACTGTCGAGCTCATCCCTATCGAGACCTTGAAGCAATTGGGGTAGTTCTTCTTGTAGAAAGTTCAGATAACTATGGCCATTTAGTGGTTCATTAAAAAAGTGGGGTCCAATAATTCGATTATGATGAATACCACACCAAACATTTAATGACCAGTGGTTTTGATGATGCACCGCTCTAATCCAAAATGGGTTTTCTGTGGCATAATAATGCATGTTGCGTCTATTTACGGCACCGTTACTTCTAAAAGTAGCTTCACACATTACCTTGCATAATAAATTTGGATTTAATTGAATCTCCGCATTTATTGTACGATAAAAGTTTACACGACTTTCAAAATCCTGTCCATGCAATTCTTGGTGTAATTCCATGTGATATGGATGATACCTATATTTCTTGGTAGTACGATTAGCGGTGGATTGTGATGTTTCACATAATGCTGCTAACTGACGGCTACCAATATAAGGATTTTCCTGAACATTTAACAATACTTGTAGTTCTTTTTCTTCATTAGTTACTGGTTTGTTGACCACTTTACGTTTTGGATAATCAACAGTACCAGAAGAATCAAATCTTTGCATTAAGTTTTGAAAAGTATGGGTATTAGGCTGGCGTCGATCAGGATACTTCATTTTGTAAATTCTTTGAGCAAGAAGGCAATTTTTTTGAGCCTCTCCTATTGTATAAATCATATCTATTAACTCATTCTTTGGAAAATTCATTTTACAATATAAGATGAATGCAAAAAAAACCAAACTACACTACATAAAAACCAAAAGAAGCGATTGCGGTTATAAATTTGACACACAGAAAAATGTTCTTTTACATTGTTTTTGCCATGGCTACTATGATAATGAAGACTATTTCTGTAAAAAAGTATGGAAAATAAGAAAAACTGAAATATCTCAAAAACTATTATAAATAGGTATAGGATATATTGAACAAAACTTTTAGGGTTTTTATTACTCTATTAAATAACATGAAAATATACAGGGTGTACCATTTAAAAAAAAAGATATTTATTCATTTAAACTTGTTCAAATTTGAGCCGATGTGTTCAACACCCTGTAGCTTTTATTGCAAATATTAGGTAAAAATTATGTTAACTTGTCCTTGGCCTTGCTAAATTCCAAATTTGAATATATTTGTCACAAAATTGAAAACGTTAATTGATGATTGAAAATGTGACTTTTTTTCTTTAAACTTAATTATCTCAGAAACTATAAAGTTTTGTTATAGTAAACCCTTAATAAAAAAGATTTAAAATTATAAGCTAAATCGAAAATACGATTCGTATATAGGGTGTTCTATTTAAAAAAATACAACTTTATGCTGTCGTAGTTTTTTGGCTCACCCTGTAGAGTCCTAAACATTTTTAAAATCTGCGTAAAAATAAACTGTATCAAAGAATAAATATAGTTTCTTTGTAAATTTCACCGAAAAGGCACAAACCTACTTCATCCAATCGTTGACTCACCCTGTACATACAGCGCGTCCTAAAACTGATTTTCTGAAATAAGTGCTTAAAATTTTAACACAACTATAAAAACACCTTGTATATATTTCTGTAATCCAGGAGGACTTTAGTATAGTTAACGGGTTATCAGTACATTTCTAGTAGTGCGTGAGAAAGAATAAAAACTCCCAATATATATTAGGGTAAGAAACAAAGTTAGTAAGTTTACGTAGCAGTGTGACGTTTTTTGTCACTTTTGGCGCCCTGTATTCTATACAGTAAACGCCAATACATAATAAAAAAACAACGCTCACCCTGTATTTATATTGTAATAATAAGAGTCGAGAATTTTATAAATTTATAAATGTTATATTTATTATTTTAGATATTCATGTGATATTTCTTAGAGTGAGAGGTTGTGAATAGTATAATTAGATGAGTGATCAAAAATTTGTGATATATTTTAGATAAATACTGTATTTAAAAAAAAAAGAAAACCTAAAAATTTACTAACATATTTTATATATAATTTTTTTATTCAGTAATGGGGAAAAAATTTATTATTAAATACGAAAAAATACAGAAAAAAATGTAATGTAATTTGGAGAAAGACAGCGCCGTAATTAGGAGCAAAAGGGGGGCCCAGAAATGAACATGAGTCGGAAACAAAAATTGAACTTCCACGGAAAAGATGTTTTTTAATATAATTGTAAAAATTTGAACCAAGGGGGCCCAAAAGCAAATCATTGTACAGAGTCTCTTCAATCCTAGTTACGGCGTTTTTCACACTTTATATGTAGTTTGGTAACAATAGCATTCCTAATTTTGATAGTTATCATTTTTTAAAACCTTTTTTGTGTTGGCAAAAGTAAGAAATATTCAATATTATTTATTCTAAATTAGAATTTGTAAAATTATCAATATGTACTTATTAAATAAACATATTATGAATAAAAAGTGAGTTTTAGTTAACATTCAACCTTTAATATAGTAAAAGTCGTCATTTTTAGGGCAATTAAATCTAGGAACAAAAAAAGATTATGACAAGTTGAGGGAAATATTGTTTGAATAAGATTGCAGCAATTATTCCCTGGAGTTTACTGGCGTTGAGATTTTCCTAAAAAAAATCTAGTGTGTTTAGGTCAGGAGATCTTGGTGGCCATAAAACAGGTCCGGTTCTACCCACTCAACCACTACTAAAATTATATGTTAAAGAGTTAACTATTAAAATATGCTGGAGTGGACCACCATCGTGAATAAACTAGGTCTGAATCCTGATACATTGTGTGTACTTTTTGACTAGTGTGTTCTCCCTGTTTGACATACGAAGCTTAAACTTAGACCCTGACAAAACAAATAGTGACAAAACTAAAAGTCACACAAAGAACAATGAAAAGATAATAATAAGCATAGTAATGAAAGATAAAAAATGAGTGGAACGTGCAGAGAACAAAAATGACTGATGTGAGACAAGGAATAACATAAAATGGGACTACGCTGGACGTGTAGCAAGAACTAAAGACCGAAGATGGAAGGCCAAAATGACTGGATGGAGGACATCGAGTGGAAAGAGGCACGGTAGACCTATAACAAGATGGTACGACGACATTAAAAAAATGGCAGGATTGCCGAGGATCAGAATGGCAAAAGAACCTAAGCAAGGCCTATGCAAAACATTGTGTGCAACACGGCTAAAGAAAAAGAAAAAGAAGAAGAAGGAGAATGAGGGGAAGGGGAAGGGGAAGGAGATCAAGCTCTTTTTGCAAGCAAACAAACAGATTTTTCTCAAAAATGATTAATTTATCGAAATAAATGTAGAGTATCTTGTTTTTCCAATAATAATTGTCCAATGTATCTAATAAATTGGATTTTAGTTTCACATCTGCCAAAATTTTGAACCCACGAGGGTCGTGGTGAGTTCACAGACACTATTTAGCACCGCAGATGTCACTCTGTGATACGAATTTACACTTGATTGGAAAGAAAAGTAGTGAATGCAAGAACAACAGAGAAAACTAAATCATAGGCTTACCTACAAAGTACTGTTGGTGAACCCTGACATTACTCTATGGAAACAAAAAGCCGAACTGAGAGGGCCAGATCAGCATTTGCAAAAATGCAAAAAATCTTTACAAGCAGAAATCTTATGCCATGTGTTCTATGTACAGGGTGAGTCAACGATTGGATGAAATAAGTTTGTGCCTTTTCGGTGAAATTAACAAAGAAACTATATTTATTGTTTGATACAGTTTATTTTTACGCAGATTTTAAAAATATTTAGGACTCTACAGGGTGAGCCAAAAAACTAGGACAGCATAAAGTTGTATTTTTTTAAATAAAACACCCTATATACGAATCGTATTTTCGATTTAAATCTTTTTTATTAAGGGTTTACTATAACAAAACTTTATAGTTTCTGAGATAATTAAGTTTAAAGAAAAAAAGTCACATTTTCAAGCATCAATTCAATCCTAAATAACGTTTTCAATTTTGTGACAAATATATTCAAATTTGGAATTTAGCAAGGCCAAGGACAAGTTAACATAATTTTTACCTAATATTTGCAATAAAAGCTACAGGGTGTTGAACACATCGGCTCAAATTTGAACAAGTTTAAATGAATAAATATCTTTTTTTTTAAATGGTACACCCTGTATATTTTCATGTTATTTAATAGAGTAATAAAAACCCTAAAAGTTTTGTTCAATATATCCTATACCTATTTATAATAGTTTTTGAGATATTTCAGATTTTCTTATTTTCCATACTTTTTTACAGAAATAGTCTTCATTATCATAGTAGCCATGGCAAAAACAATGTAAAAGAACATTTTTCTGTGTGTCAAATTTATAACCGCAATCGCTTTTTTTGGTTTTTATGTAGTGTAGTTTGGTTTTTTTTTTGCATTCATCTTATATTGTAAAATGAATTTTCCAAAGAATGAGTTAATAGATATGATTTATACAATAGGAGAGGCTCAAAAAAATTGCCTTCTTGCTCAAAGAATTTAGAAAATGAAGTATCCTGATCGACGCCAGCCTAATACCCATACTTTTCAAAACTTAATGCAAAGATTTGATTCTTCTGGTACTGTTGATTATCCAAAACGTAAAGTGGTCAACAAACCAGTAACTAATGAAGAAAAAGAACTACAAGTATTGTTAAATGTTCAGGAAAATCCTTATATTGGTAGCCGTCAGTTAGCAGCATTATGTGAAACATCACAATCCACCGCTAATCGTACTACCAAGAAATATAGGTATCATCCATATCACATGATATTACACCAAGAATTGCATGGACAGGATTTTGAAAGTCGTGTAAACTTTTGTCGTACAATAAATGCGGAGATTCAATTAAATCCAAATTTATTATGCAAGGTAATGTTTAGTGATGAAGCTACTTTTAGAAGTAACGGTGCCGTAAATAGACGCAACATGCATTATTATGCCACAGAAAACCCATTTTGGATTAGAGAGGTGCAACATCAAAACCACTGGTCATTAAATGTTTGGTGTGGTATTCATCATAATCGAATTATTGGACCCCACTTTTTTAATGAACCACTAAATGGCCATAGTTACCTGAACTTTCTACAAGAACTACCCCAACTGCTTCAAGGTCTCGATAGGGATGAGCTCGACAGTATGTGGTTCTAGCACGATGGTGCGCCTCCGCATTACCATCGTGAAGTTCGTGCGTTTTTGGACCAACGATATCCGCAAAAATGGATTGGACGTGGGGGTTTCATTGAGTGGCCACCAAGGTCTTGCGACATCACCCCATTAGATTTCTTCCTATGGGGTTATATTAAAAATAAGGTGTATGTTAATCCACCAACAACAGTGGAAGATATGCGAAACAGGATTAGGGATACCTGTAGAACAATAACGCCACTAATTTTGTCCAGGGTCCGAGAAAATCTGCAAAAAAGACCAAATTTGTGCATTGCACAAGAGGGTTGTTTATTCGAACACTTATTAAAAAGAAATAATTAATCTCAGTATTTAATAGGTAATTTTTTTGTTTCGATTTAGTATAAAAGTAAATATGTATTTGCCTTGTCGTTGTACTGCTTTATGGTGTGAAATTTTGGAGATTAACCGATGTTTTCATCAACAAAATTTAAGCTTTTGAGTTATGGCTGTATCGACTATACGACGTAGGATGTTTTTCCATAAATCTTTTTCATTTTCGACTTTTATGCTTGTAATCACTATGGATTATAAAGACAAATTTTTTGAATGTTCTAAGGGGTGGTCCGGAATGATCCAATAAAAAAATTTTCAAGGTATATTCATTGCAAAGAGAGTTAAAAACGGCGCTAAAAATGTACGGAAATTACCTGCAACCACCACAAAACCACTCTTAATCAAGACTAAAAGAAATGGGGAATAAAGTCATGTAAACAATATTCTAATTTACCAAGACTTAATTTAAAAATAACTTCAGCGCCGACTTCAAAAGAGAGCAATTATTTATTTATTAACTAAACGTGACCCGACCGTTAAGGGTCCCGAAAACACGCCGCTGGCAGTCTACGTATATGGAAACGCACAAATGAAATTAAATAATAAAAAGTGTCACGCTATTTTTCGCGAAACGTTTTTAGGTTTTTCGGTGTCAAGGCTTGCTTTTCATTGCCGTGAAATTCGATGTATAAAGTTCAACGTACTTTATTTATTTATTTATTCTAATTATGAAATAATATTATTTTAATATTTAGAGAATTTTAATGAAAACTTCGTTTCGGTGCAAGAATTGGTTTTTGCAAAATTTCTCGGCCCACGATTGAAAAAAAAAATTTTTTTTAATAGATCTTCAAAATATAAAACAATACAAACAATTTTCATGAAAATTGAGCATAGTACCTTAATTAGGAAAGCGGAAAACTGAGGTTGAATTTTCAATTTTGACATCGAATTTCTCAGAAAATAGAAAACTCACAGATTCCGGGTTTGAAGTACTTTTTTTGAATCATAATATCTATATTTATGTTAAATTTTAAATCGGTAGTTTGTGAATAAATGCCTTTAGAAAAAAAAACACCAAGACCATAAATTTTGTGGAAAAAAAAATATATCTCGATAACTAGTGGCGCCACCTATAACTTATATTATATGAATCGATAAGTTTTTTAATTCTTTACAACTTTTGCTTGAAACATTTTTCGATACAACCTTTATTTTTCGAGATAAACGCAAAAAACCGAAAGTCGTGGCCATTTTTGGTCCGCCATTTTTTTTGCTCAGATCTTTCAGGGTTACTATCGAGATATGTTTTATAGGATGCCGAAATGAACACATTTGAGCAAAAAAATCAATGTTACATTTTTGTTAACAAAACAGCCCTTTTTTGATGTAATTTCCTTCTTCTTTTTCCTCTTTTATTTAAGACGACGTCTTGTTTTTCTGCTATATTAAGCCTCCTGTGATGTTGATGTCCAACATTCGTGCCATCGTTTTGGAGGTCGACCAGTGGGTCTTCTAGTGTTTGGTATCTCGTTCTTAGCCCATTTTGACCATGGATCGTCGCCCATTCTGTCCACATGGTCCCTCCAATATCTGCGCCTTGACCTTATGAACCGTACCACATCAGGCACCTTGAGCTCTTCCCTTATTTCGGAACTTCTTATTTGATCTCTTTGATTGTTTTTAACGTTTTCATTTCAGCCGTTCGTAGCATACTTTTTGTTTTGGATGTTTCGGCTCGAGTTTCCGATGCATAAGTTAGTACTGGTCTTATCACAGTTCTGTAGATGCGTACTTTGCTCTCTGTGGACATATACTTATTTTTCCAGATTATGTCCCTCAGGCATCCTGATATCCTTGAGTCCTTGTTAGCCTGTGCTCTGACTTCCTGGTATAGATTTTTATTGCTTGATACATCAACTCCCAAGTATCTGCAAGACATGCTTTGTCTGATAGGATGGTTCTTCACCACCAATTTGCATCTGACAGGATCTTTTGAAATTACCATCGTTTCGGTTTTTTCTGTAGATATTTCCATATTTAAATTTTTTGATGTGGTCTGGAATCGGTATAGTAGTCGTTGCAGATCGTCTTCATTTTCTGCTAACAGTAAGGCGTCGTCGGCAAAACATGAGATTTTTAAAGATTTTCGTCCCATTTTCTATCCTCCATTGACTTCTTTTACATTTTGTATTATCTTGTCCATAATTAAATTAAAGAGAAATGGACTCATACTGTCGCCTTGTCGTATTCCCGTCATGATAGGTATTTCCTCTGTTACTCCTTGTTCTGTCTTTATGCGTGTCTTATTGTTTTTATTTAGCTCTTCAATTACCGTAATATAGTTGTGATTAACGCCATTTTCCTGAAGTATTTGCAACACGTCTTTAAGTCGAACTCTATTAAACGCTTTTTTAAGATCCACACGGTTGAACCCTGGTTTTGCATCGAGTTGTGACAACTGATGAAAAGTGGCTATATTTTGACAACCCGAAGCGCAAAAATCCTGGGTAGATCCAGGCCAGCCTTCAACATTGTAACCAGTGCACAATATAGATGGAAAAAAGGCTTCCTAGTGTATTTGGTGTGATGATAAAGGAGGTGTGTATTATCAACTGCTAAAACCTGATGAAACAATTACTGGCAAATGATATCGATAATAACTGATAAAATTAAATCGAGTATAGAAGGAAAAATGACCAATATACGCAGAAAAACACGAAAAAATAATTTTTCAACACGACAATGCTCGACTCTACGTTGCAGAATGTGTAAAAAACAATTTATTCGTTTTATTCTGGAAATAATGCTCAAATTTTGCGAAAAAAATCAACATTATTAACCGAATCACCTATTATTTCTCGTTTATATTTAATGTCCGAACATTTAAATCGCCCATTACACAAATTAGACCCAGAAAAACAACACACATACCTTCCGCCACTGTTTATTTAACGAAACCGATGATACCGTCATCGTTTAGAATAAGTTTTCCGCTGAAAAACAAATCGTTTGCAAAACAGCTGTTGTGCCCGAGTTATTCTAATTTCGCCCGGTTGACCTTGGTTGCCCGATTCCGAATTAAATACCTACTCTCTTTAATTTAATGCCTCACTTGCAAAAAATAGAGTTTATTAATATTCAGAGGCGTCGAAACGAGAGGAAAACTATTTAAAAAATTTAAATAAAAAAATACTTTTTTTTGTGTTGATATAGACCAGGGCTTATCTGTTTTTAGATGGATGTGAAATGGAACATGGAGATTTTTGCATGAGAGCCTTTAGAATAACCTGAATAACCATAATTTTGAAATGACTCATTTCAAAAAGCTGGGCAACATTGTTTTTATTAATAAAAATATAAAATTAACGAAAAAATTTTTTTTTTCAACTTTTCTCTCGTGTAAATTTGAAGATATTCATTTTAGAGGAAAATTGGAGAGGGAAAAAAGTTTCATAATTAAATTTGCCATAAGATAGAGTTGGTTGGAAATATCAAAATATATTTCCCTTATTGCAAAATAGCAATAATTAAAAAAAAAAGGTAAAAAAAGGAGTTTTTTAATCAATTTTTTTCAACCATTTTATTTTTCTTCACTTTATATTTCTCTGAGGACCTTCATATTAGAGCAAAGAAAACCATGATAAAATAACACGCTAAAATTCGTTACGATCGAATCGATAGTTTTTGCATAATAATTTTGCAATCCTATTTCGTTTACAAAAATTGACCATTTTTCAAGTTTGTCTGAGTTCAAAATATCATATTAAAGTATTTATATATTTTTTTTTTTTGACATATAGTAGGGAACTCAAGTTTTCCAACGCTTTTTTAAGAATCAAAATCGGGTGATTTGGACGCTCTCGGGAATTGTTTAAAGACATTGTTGACATTTTTGCTTATAAACAAATAGATTATCTCGGTGGATTTTCATTGGATTTTTTTTTGCAATACATGGTTTGAAAGTACTTGGAAAGACGCTTCTTTTCGTGAAAAAAAAATTCAAATCCGTCAATTGGTTTTCGAGATATAAACTGTCAAAGTGGACAGCCTGTTACGGTGAATCTATAAACAATACAGACCTGATTCTTAAACCAAAAACTTTGTCTTGTCGAGATATTTTTTGATACAGATATTTAAATGTTTATGTTATCGGAAACTTTAATAAAAAATTAAAAGAATATCGCCCACGCGCGTGCAAAAAGGAAAAAAGAGCGGTGGGGAGCTTTCATTTTAAAATTGAATTCGAAGATTCATAATATATACCTGAAAAAATATTCATTTTCTCGGCTTCTAACGGAAAGATTTTGACATTTTTTTTTAAAACCGATGTAGCGCGAATAATGGAGCTCAAATATCATAATGCCATGTGCCCATCATGCATTCATTCTGTTATAAACAAATAACGTTATTTATGCACCATATTTACAGCATACTGCACCTTATAGTATTGGACTTTCCAAGCGAATCTTTGTTTATTACTATAATTAAGCGTACTATAATGATATATATTTACTTTAATTATCAAAATTGTTTAAACAATCATTGTTTGATCAAACTGAAAAAAATTTTGGGTTTAAATACCTTTAGAAAGCCAGTTTGACCAGATGTTTCATACTCCCGCCCCACTACTTTCATGTTAACGGTTACATTTTAAAGCATCATGCTCTCATCTCCGAAAATATTATATCTTCAAATATTTGTAGAAATATTGTATTACTTATAACTTAAAAACTATTAAGTTTTCATATATGATTTATATAAAATAATTATATTATTTTTATCTGTGTTTTACGAATAAAATACTTTAAAACCAATTTTTTTTTTCAAAAAGAGTGCAGTATGCTGTAAGTATGATGTATAAAAAACGTCATTTGTTTATAACATGATGGGCACATGGTATTATGATATTTAACCCCATTATTCGTGGTACATCGGTTTAAAAAAAATTATCGAAATCGTTCCATTAGAAGCCGAGAAAATGAAAATTTTTTTCAGATATGTATTTTGAATCTTCGAATTCAACCCCTCTTTTTTTAATTTTTCACGCGCGTGACCAATATTTTTTTAATTTTTTTATTAAAGTTTCCGATAACATAACCATTTAAATAGTTGTATCAAAAAAAACTCGATAAGACAAAGTTTTTGATTCAAGAATCGGGTCTGTATTTTTTATAGATTCACCGTAACAGACTGTCAACTTTGACAGTTTGTATCTCGGAAATCTATTGACGATTGAAATTTTTTTTCACGAAAAGAAGCGTCTTTCCAAGCACTTTCAAACCATGTATTGCAAAAAAAATCAAATGAAAATCCGCCAAGATAATCTATTTGTTTATAAGCAAAAATATCAACAATGTCTTTAAACAATTCCTGAGGGCGTCCAAATCATGCAATTTTGATTCTGAAAAAAGCGTTGGAAAACTTGAGTTGTCTACTATATGTCGAAAATAAATTTAAATACTTTAACGTGATATTTTGGACGTAGATAAAATTGAAAAATGGTCAATTTTTGTAAACGAAATCGGATTGCAAAATTATTGTGCAAACACTATAGATTCGATCCTAACGAATTTTAGCGTGTTATTTTATCATGGCAAAAAGTTTTCTTTGCTCTAATATGAAGATCCTCAGAGAAATTTAAATGGTCGAAAAAAATTAAGATTAAAAAACTGATTTTTTTACCTTTTTTCTTAAATTATTGCTATTTTACAATAAAGGAAATATATTTTGATATTTCCGACCCACCCTATCTTATGGCAAATTTAATTACGAAACTTTTTTTCCTCTTTAACTTTCCTCTAAAATGAATACCTTCAAAGTTACACGAGAGAACAGTTGAAAAAAAATTAAGATTAAAAAACTGATTTTTTTACTTTTTTTTTTTAAATTATTGCTATTTTACAATAAAGGAAATATATTTTGATATTTCCGACCAACCTTATTTTATGGCAAATTTAATTACGAAACTTTTTTTCCTCTTCAACTTTCTTCTAAAATGAATACCTTCAAAGTTACACGAGAGAACAGTTGAGAAAAAAAAACGTTTTTGTTTTTTCGTTAATTTTATATTTTTATTAATAAAAACAATGTTGCCCAACTTTTTGAAAAATCTAAAAACTGATAAGCCCTGGTCCAGATTGGAAAATAATTATGAGAGTTAACAAATTAATTTTTTACATGTTTTATTCAGGGTCATTTTTTCCGCGACGTGGCGGTAAGGGCCCTCCCAGGAGAGCGCGAGACCCTCCCGTAGAGGAACAAATTTTGCAAGATATTGCTGACAATCCTTCAAACACAAAACAATGTTACAAAATGGATTGTACATGAAACTCTAACAGAACTCTTATTTCACTCGTACCACGTTGCAAAATTACACGCTATGTCTCCAGATGATGTCAGTACTCCGATTTATACATCAACATAACCTATATCACTTTTGGGTTCATTTTTCCACTGTTGTTACGTTCACAAATTTCACGCTTTGTTGTCATAGCATAAATATGATTTTTGCGAAATACATAAACACTAATTATTGTTGTAACTTTTATTGTCAAAATATTTATATTTCTGAAAGGTGTGTAATAAAAATAAATACGAGCGGGTTAAAATTTAAACCGACTTTAAAGTATTTATTGAACATTTTTTTAAGCGAATTGTATTTACGGTATTTTTAGGTTGTTTATTATATCTATCACTAAGGCTGTTCTATTACAAATATACCTAGTAAGAGTAGCAAAAAATTTTATTTTTTTTGTTAAAAAATTTTTATTCCAAGAATATATTTGACATCTGGCAACGTCGCAACACAAAATACAATGTTTTCTTAAATTGAATGCTACGATAGATAAAATAAATTACATTCAACGTATTTTTAACTAATACGATAAAAAAAAGAAAGTTCTGTGTTTTTCCAAGAAATAAAAGTGACCTTGAACTGAAGAGTGTTTTTTCTGCATTTTCTGGAAAAATTGTGAAAATTCTAGACCAGAACCGTGCCCTACAACCTCAGTATAGAGGGATGGAACTAAATATGCAAGAAAAAAAATCATTTCATACATTTCACTTAATAATTACCAAAAAATTAATAATATTATTCTCCAAACTATTAAACTATCCCAGAGAAGATACACAAGGTGTTATTTTAAAAATACTATCATTTCTGATTTAAAAGAATGGCAGAAAATTTACGCATAACGTAAAAAAATTTGGCAAAATTTTTTTGAAGTTAGTCCGAATGCGTGCAAGCCACTGGGCCACACATACACACACCTCATTTTTTGCTTGCCCACTAATTTGTTATAGGAGATATGTATCTAATCCGGCCATGACATTGACTTGTAACTACCTTTTTTTTTTTGAAGCGATGTTGCCACGCCTACGCACCGAACTCCAAATATAACTTGTAAGAAATTATACAATACAAAAACAAAACGAACGATTGAAAGCTACCCAAATAAAAATAAACAAGATTTAGTTTTGAATATAATAGTAAACAAATTTAAATTTTTGCTTGACAAAATGGCGAAGGAATTTTTATCCAAACTATAACAACCTTTGTAATAACTCTGGCTTAGTCTTAACACTTTTACATACTTTTAAATCCAGAGGGTTAGCAAAAACTGCTCAACCAGAAAAATCGAAAATAATAAAATCAGGACAATTATTCAACTCTTTATAATTTATTAAACAAATGTGATTTCGGGGTCAATACAAGTCATTCTAATAAAAAAAACAAATCAATCAACATCTCAACCCACACAAAAACTTTTAATTTATATAAATATGAAGAGAATCCCCGAAAATAATAATAATAATCTATGTAGGTGGATTTGTTAAATTAAACGCTGTTGTATGCTTTCGAACCTACTAATCAAGCACTAGACTATAACAATAGAATACATTTACAGTTTACTTTTGGCAACGTCGCACAGCGCGTTCTGCCTAGCGACAAGCAGTCTGTGCCGATCGCGCGGTGCCCTGAAAAATAATTGAACATCGCGAACGTTAGTATTTTGTTTCTAGGCGATTGCACACCTGGCACAGAGCGGAAAATTTCAATTTTTTTCTACTGTCGCCTGTTTTTCTAATATATTTTCATTAGTAGGATGTTAATTTGTAAATATAGATTTAAGAAAATTATGGGAGGTTTGCGAAAGGAGCGAGTGATCTGATGTATGTACGTATACAGGGTGAGTCAACGATTGGATGAAGTTGGTTTGTGCCTTTTCGGTGAAATTAACAAAGAAACTATATTTATTGTTTGATACAGTTTATTTTTACGCAGATTTTAAAAATATTTAGGACTCTACAGGGTGAACCAAAAAACTAGGACAGCATAAAGTTGTATTTTTTTAAATAGAACACCCTATATACGAATCGTATTCTCGATTAAGCTTATAATTTTAAATCTTTTTTATTAAGGGTTTACTATAACAAAACTTTATAGTTTCTGAGCAAATTAAGTTTAAAGAAAAAAAGTCACATTTTCAAGCATCAATTCAATCCTAAATAACGTTCTCAATTTTGTGACAAATATATTCAAATTTGGAATTTAGCAAGGCCAAGGACAAGTTAACATAATTTTTACCTAATATTTGCAATAAAAGCTACAGGGTGTTGAACACATCGGCTCAAATTTGAACAAGTTTAAATAAATAAATATCTTTTTTTTTAAATGGTACACCCTGTATATTTTCATGTTATTTAATAGAGTAATAAAAACCCTAAAAGTTTTGTTCAATATATCCTATACCTATTTATAATAGTTTTTGAGATATTTCAGTTTTTCTTATTTTCCATACTTTTTTACAGAAATAGTCTTCATTATCATAGTAGCCATGTAAAATAATAAAAAGAAACTACAGAAACAAACAGAATGTGGTTAAATATGATGAAATACATTATTCGTTATATTACAACGGCAATAGTTTAATTAAACATAATGTGAAAAAATTAACACAACAATAACGACAAGGCGAATACATATTTACTTTTATACTAAATTGAAACAAAAAAATTACCTATTAAATACTGAGATTAATTATTTCTTTTTAATAAGTGTTCGAATAAACGACCCTCTTGTGCAATGCACAAATTTAGTCTTTTTTGCAGATTTTCTCGGACCCTGGACAAAATTAGTGGCGTTATTGTTCTACAGGTACCCTAATCCTGTTTCGCATATCTTCCACTGTTGTTGGTGGATTAACATACACCTTATTTTTAATATAACCCCATAGGAAGAAATCTAATGGGGTGATGTCGCAAGACCTTGGTGGCCACTCAATGAAACCCCCACGTCCAATCCATTTTTGCGGATATCGTTGGTCCAAAAACACACGAACTTCGCGATGGTAATGCGGAGGCGCACCATCGTGCTGGAACCACATACTGTCGAGCTCGTCTCTATCGAGACCTTGAAGCAGTTGGGGTAGTTCTTCTTGTAGAAAGTTCAGGTAACTATGGCCACTTAGTGGTTCATTAAAAAAGTGGGGTCCAATAATTCGATTATGATGAATACCACACCAAACATTTAATGACCAGTGGTTTTGATGTTGCACCTCTCTAATCCAAAATGGGTTTTCTGTGGCATAATAATGCATGTTGCGTCTATTTACGGCACCGTTACTTCTAAAAGTAGCTTCATCACTAAACATTACCTTGCATAATAAATTTGGATTTAATTGAATCTCCGCATTTATTGTACGACAAAAGTTTACACGACTTTCAAAATCCTGTCCATGCAATTCTTGGTGTAATTCCATGTGATATGGATGATACCTATATTTCTTGGTAGTACGATTAGCGGTGGATTGTGACGTTTCACATAATGCTGCTAACTGACGGCTACCAATATAAGGATTTTCCTGAACATTTAACAATACTTGTTGTTCTTTTTCTTCATTAGTTACTGGTTTGTTGACCACTTTACGTTTTGGATAATCAGCAGTACCAGAAGAATCAAATCTTTGCATTAAGTTTTGAAAAATATGGGTATTAGGCTGGCGTCGATCAGGATACTTCATTTTGTAAATTCTTTGAGCAAGAAGGCAATTTTTTTGAGCCTCTCCTATTATATAAATCATATCTATTAACTCATTCTTTGGAAAATTCATTTTACAATATAAGATGAATGCAAAAAAAAAACAAACTACACTACATAAAAACCAAAAGAAGCGATTGCGGTTATAAATTTGACACACAGAAAAATGTTCTTTTACATTGTTTTTGCCATGGCTACTATGATAATGAAGACTATTTCTGTAAAAAAGTTTGGAAAATAAGAAAAACTGAAATATCTCAAAAACTATTATAAATAGGTATAGGATATATTGAACAAAACTTTTAGGGTTTTTATTACTCTATTAAATAACATGAAAATATACAGGGTGTACCATTTCAAAAAAAAAAGAAGATATTTATTCATTTAAACTTGTTCAAATTTGAGCCGATGTGTTCAACACCCTGTAGCTTTTATTGCAAATATTAGGTAAAAATTATGTTAACTTGTCCTTGGCCTTGCTAAATTCCAAATTTGAATATATTTGTCACAAAATTGAGAACGTTATTTAGGATCGAATTGATGCTTGAAAATGTGACTTTTTTTCTTTAAACTTAATTATCTCAGAAACTATAAAGTTTTGTTATAGTAAACCCTTAATAAAAAAGATTTAAAATTACAAGCTAAATCGAAAATACGATTCGTATATAGGGTGTTCTATTTAAAAAAATACAATTTTATGCTGTCCTAGTTTTTTGGCTCACCCTGTAGAGTCCTAAATATTTTTAAAATCTGCGTAAAAATAAACTGTATCAAACAATAAATATAGTTTCTTTGTTAATTTCACCGAAAAGGCACAAACCTATTTCATCCAATCGTTGACTCACCCTGTACATGCGTGCGGAAACATAAAAAGTGGTTGTACCGTTTTGTGTCTATGAGAACAGCCATGGGCTCTGATGATGGGTCATGACGACTGCCTTTTTTTTTCGTCCATGATTTACTCGGTCTGCTAGGTCGAACCAGCGGGTACAGAATATTTATTTAATTGTTGTTAATCTGGCTAGAATTAAACTAGCAATTTGGAGAAAAATATTTGATCGGCCGAGTTGACTTGCCCGATTTCCAAATTTAAGCCCTCTTGACAATTTTTTTTCGATGAGTCATGGTTTAAACTAATCGAGCACAAACTCAATTATTTGATTTAAAAGTTTGTGACATTTAGATTTTTTAAGATCTTAGACATGGCACTGAAACTAGAAAAGATAAAAACTTACCTCTGACGAAGGTACAAATCTGCTAGGACCAAATATTATAGGGAAAGGTATTGGTAGTCCTCGACCCTAAAAAATGGAAAAAAAAATTATTTCGAATAATTTTTAGATATCGCCAATGACTCACCCGAACAACCTCCAAAATCCTCCTGCATTTCTCCCTCATTTTCCCGAATGGACAGGCGAAACACAACCTCAAAATGATAGGTAAGTGCAGCGCCACCAAGTCGAAATACTCCGTGGGCACCTCCCTCGTTACCGAACTTACCGGCTGATCACTGAGAAAATTACCGGAACTTTTCGACGCGGTTTTATCGCCGGTATTACACCGCGGACGCTTTTCTTTGGAATTACCGTCGAAACCGCCGGGGGTACCGTCGAAAGCTACCGGGTTCCCATTCTGAACACCGTTCGAGCGCTTGGAATCCGATTTTTTAGAGTCTTTCACGGGTTTTTCCGGTACATTACCGGTTGTTTTAGCGAGATGTTCTTCTAAGTTTGGACCCGAGATTTCTTTGTTGCTGTTGTTACTTTTATTAGCAAAATAACCAGGAAAATTGTCCATCACGTCGACTTTACATTGACACACTTGATCGCCGAGAATATTATTTGGAACGAGCCAGCTTTCCACCATTTTGGAAACTACATCTAAGGCTAACTCCCGAATCTCGGTATTTTTCGTGGGGCAAAACATGGATATATCGTCCAGTTCGAACATGAGTTCGTCGGGTTCAATATGGCGGGCGTTAGAATCGAGATGGGGACTGTCTGTTTCCAAGTAGCGACCAGGTACGTTGTTATTTGAAGTGGAACGTGCTTGGGATGGTACGTTGGATGACTGGACAAACATGTTTTTCTTTATCAATATTTTTTTGTACTTTTTAGGTTAGTCTTCGAAATTAGTTAGTATTACTAAAATTAAATTTAAATTTCTACTCTTTGGTGATTTTTAATACTTTTAAAAGGGCTAAAATTATTCCGAAAGTTTTGGGGTTAGGTTTAATACTTATGAAGCTAATACTGAAAAGTCGTGTTGCGGTGAATTGGGGAGGGGGGAGGTGCTTGATTATTGGAAACGATGGATTTATCTGAAATACAAAAAAATAATAATATTAATAGTGATAAAATTAACGAAAAAAGTAAAAATGTGTGTTATACAGGGTGTTCAAATAATGTATCAAGATACTTGGAGAGACGAGTGAAACAACCAATTTTTTTTCCGCATTTCGAGTTCACGAAACCATCTTTATTATACAGGGTGAGTCAACGATTGGATGAAGTAAGTTTGTGCCTTTTCGGTGAAATTTACAAAGAAACTATATTTATTGTTTGATACAGTTCATTTTTACGCAGATTTTAAAAATATTTAGGACTCTACAGGGTGAGCCAAAAAACTACGACAGCATAAAGTTATATTTTTTTAAATAGAAGACCCTATATTCAAATTTGGAATTTAGCAAGGCCAAGGACTAGTTAACATAATTTTTACCTAATATTTTCAATAAAAGCTACAGGGTGTTGAACACATCGGCTCAAATTTGAACAAGTTTAAATGAATAAATATCTTTTTTTTAAATGGTACACCCTGTATATTTTCATGTTATTTAATAGAGTAATAAAAACCCTAAAAGTTTTGTTCAATATATCCTATACCTATTTATAATAGTTTTGAGATATTTCAGTTTTTCTTATTTTCCATACTTTTTTACAGAAATAGTCTTCATTATCATAGTAGCCATGGCAAAAACAATGTAAAAGAACATTTTTCTGTGTGTCAAATTTATAACCGCAATCGCTTCTTTTGGTTTTTATGTAGTGTAGTTCGGTTTTTTTTTGCATTCATCTTATATTGTAAAATGAATTTTCCAAAGAATGAGTTAATAGATATGATTTATACAATAGGAGAGGCTCAAAAAAATTGCCTTCTTGCTCAAAGAATTTACAAAATGAAGTATCCTGATCGACGCCAGCCTAATACCCATACTTTTCAAAACTTAATGCAAAGATTTGATTCTTCTGGTACTGTTGATTATCCAAAACGTAAAGTGGTCAACAAACCAGTAACTAATGAAGAAAAAGAACTACAAGTATTGTTAAATGTTCAGGAAAATCCTTATATTGGTAGCCGTCAGTTAGCAGCATTATGTGAAACATCACAATCCACCGCTAATCGTACTACCAAGAAATATAGGTATCATCCATATCTCATGGAATTACACCAAGAATTGCATGGACAGGATTTTGAAAGTCGTGTAAACTTTTGTCGTACAATAAATGCGGATATTCAATTAAATCCAAATTTATTATGCAAGGTAATGTTTAGTGATGAAGCTACTTTTAGAAGTAATGGTGCCGTAAATAGACGCAATATGCATTATTATGTCACAGAAAACCCATTTTGGATTAGAGAGGTGCAACATCAAAACCACTGGTCATTTAATGTTTGGTGTGGTATTCATCATAATCGAATTATTGGACCCCACTTTTTTAATGAACCACTAAATGGCCATAGTTACCTGAACTTTCTACAAGAAGAACTACCCCAACTGCTTCAAGGTCTCGATAGGGATGAGCTCGACAGTTGTGGTTCCAGCACGATGGTGCGCCTCCGCATTACCATCGTGAAGTTCGTGCGTTTTTGGACCAACGATATCCGCAAAAATGGATTGGACGTGGGGGTTTCATTGAGTGGCCACCATGGTCTTGCGATATCACCCCATTAGATTTCTTCCTATGGGATTATATTAAAAATAAGGTGTATGTTAATCCACCAACAACAGTGGAAGATATGCGAAACAGGATTAGGGATACCTGTAGAACAATAACGCCACTAATTTTGTCCAGGGTCCGAGAAAATCTGCAAAAAAGACTAAATTTGTGCATTGCACAAGAGGGTCGTTTATTCGAACACTTATTAAAAAGAAATAATTAATCTCAGTATTTAATAGGTAATTTTTTTGTTTCAATTTAGTATAAAAGTAAATATGTATTTGCCTTGTCGTTATTGTTGTGTTAATTTTTTCACATTATGTTTAATTAAACTATTGCCGTTGTAATATAACGAATAATGTATTTCATCATATTTAACCACATTCTGTTTGTTTCTGTAGTTTATTTTTATTATTTTACATGGCTACTATGATAATGTAGACTATTTCTGTAAAAAAGTATGGAAAATAAGAAAAACTGAAATATCTCAAAAACTATTATAAATAGGTATAGGATATATTGAACAAAACTTTTAGGGTTTTTATTACTCTATTAAATAACATGAAAATATACAGGGTGTACCATTTAAAAAAAAAGATATTTATTCATTTAAACTTGTTCAAATTTGAGCCGATGTGTTCAACACACTGTAGCTTTTATTGCAAATATTAGGTAAAAATTATGTTAACTTGTCCTTGGCCTTGCTAAATTCCAAATTTGAATATATTTGTCACAAAATTGAAAACGTTATTTAGGATTGAATTGATGCTTTTTTTCTTTAAACTTAATTATCTCAGAAACTATAAAGTTTTGTTATAGTAAACCCTTAATAAAAAAGATTTAAAATTATAAGCTAAATCGAAAATACGATTCGTATATAGGGTGTTCTATTTAAAAAAATACAACTTTATGCTGTCCTAGTTTTTTGGCTCACCCTGTAGAGTCCTAAATATTTTTAAAATCTGCGTAAAAATAAACTGTATCAAACAATAAATATAGTTTCTTTGTTAATTTCACCGAAAAGGCACAAACCTACTTCATCCAATCGTTGGCTCACCCTATACAGGGCGTTTCTCCGTGAAATTTATCAATTGATTAAGGGGAAACTATAATTAGGAAAAATATGAAAATGTGACAGTTTATTAACGTGCGTGGGGGAGAGCCGGCTAAAATATTTTCAAGATGGCGGCACTTCCAGTTATCCCGGAAGTAGATGTCAACTTGCTTATTTAAATGGAACAACCTATTTATTATTGCATTTTTGATTTATACGTAAAATTCTAGATATCTTTCATGCATATTGTTCTATATTTAAGTTTCACCGTTTTAGACATATTTAAATTTTTATGTCAAAAATGACGTTTGCGGACCAAAACTTAACTATAAATTTCCCTATAAGGAAGTCTTTATTATTTAATCTAGGTTAGTTTTTTTGTAGACGAGGATCGACTTTAGTAGTCTTTTTATGATATTTTGAAAATTATTAGTACAGAGTGGTCAAAAAAGAAGAATAAAAATTATATTTAAAAAATCGTCAAAAGTCAATTTTTTCAAATAGAAAGCACCTATTTTTATAATTTTATCATATTAAGCATTAAAATTAAGGGTAACTTTGTATAGGTTGTCTATTCCAAAAATTTGTCGTTTTCAAAATATTGGCAACTCAATATTTTTCTGTTGTAAAAATGCTATACAGTTTTTAAGTTTTGTTATTAGTTGGCCATGACGGCGAGGAGTGGCGAAAATAAAACAATCGAACCGTACATAATTGTCAGTATTTCTTGCCATACACTGACAAATTTTCAGATTCTTCCTAATTATAATTTTCCCACAATTTATTGATAAAGAATCATCCTGTATATAAAAATACTTTTAGAGGTTATGTAAATTGAACGAACTTCTTCTATTGCATTTTTATTAAAAACGAAGTTATTTATTTTATGAAAATAAGTTCCGTTATCAACGAAACCTTGTCCATTATTTGCCCAGAAAAACTATGACCTGACAACCCGTCCAAGGTCATTATTGAGTTAAATTAAATTAAACGAAAATTAAGTTTTTCTACTTATCATTACCATTATTATTGATTTAAATTAAATTGATTGTTGTCAACAACAAAAAAGTTTATCACAAAAAGTACCAGTTAAAAGCGTTAATAAACCTGTCTGTATATACAGGGCGGTTTATAGTTTAAAATTAATTAGATCCTTAAAAGTATTCTTAAAACAGCCCAGTTTATTATCAGAAATTTTCAGTGATTTAAGTTTGAAGAATCAATAACACTGACAACATTATTGTGCTCTTGCAGAGCATGTACTCAATAAATATCATATGATAGACCAAAAATCCCAGCAAAAGAAATTAATTACAACGAACCACTTTCCATAAACAAAAGAGGAGATACAGAAAACCTCAGCGTAATTTATAATTCCTTATTACAACTAGAAACCAATGGAAATCGGTTCTCCACTGTTCAATTTTCTCAGTCAGATATTTTTGACCACTGTTCTGAATGTTATTATCACACTTGTCCAACTGGGTGTGTAGATTGCCTTTCTTGATATCTAAATAACATTTCGCTTTGATTGTTATTACATATTCTAGTCATAAATTTAATTTTTCATTACTTTTTCGCTTAATAACATAATACTTTTCAAGAACGGTTACCTCCGCTCCCAGAACGATGATCTAGTCTTGGGCAGTGTAAACTGTACCTATTAAAACAGGTTTTTAACGTCAACTGTCAAATATCGAAGTCATTCTTAAATTAAGAAGGCGTTTTAACGTGTTTTAAAAATTATTTTCCTAATTAATCAGATAAATTTTGTCTTTAAAAAATATTCTTTTCATGTTATGTTCTCTTAGTGTTTTTTTTTATATTTCTGGATCCGTCCTAAAGCCGGACGCACTGCGGCCAGAGTAGGCCTATTGTGCTCACCCTAGACATTACAGCCACTCTGTGAACCTAGCATCCAGGCTCAATCTGTACCGTCCTGCTAAGGAGTGAATGAGTATTTCTCCCGGTTCCAGACTTACTGATCCGAATGTTTTCTGTCTAAATCTCTCCAGTGACTCACAGTCACATATGATATGCTTCACCGTTTCTTCGGCTTGTCCACATAGTCTGCAGTCATCCAGTGGTTTTGATCCATTCTTTGACTGCTTCTCGGGCCACGCACCGCGGCACCCCAAAGGCCGGTTCTGGACCAATGTATTGAAATGCTGATCCTGCTCTAGCTAGCTCGTCAGCTTTTTCATTTCCATGTATGCCTTCGTGTCCTGGTGCCCACTTTAACATAACTCTGTCTTTTGCCAGAATTTCCAGCTCACTCTGACATTTCCAAACCAGCCTCGATGATACCTTTTGGCCCTTGAGGGCTGCTTGGCTGTCAGAGTAAATGTGGACTTGCTTCGCTTTGTAAGCTCTCCTGTTTATCTCGTCTGCGCACCGTAAGATTGCGTATATTTCTGCCTGGAATACTGTTGGGTATTTTTCAAGGGGAAGGGTTAATTCCTTCCTCGGTTGTAGCCCATATATCCCAGCTCCAGCACCAACCATCTTAGTGTTAAGTGATGATGACTGTAGCTGTTGAACAAAACCTGGCATTTCATACATACTCACTTTAGTAGGTCTTAATCTTCATCTTTATTTCATAAGAATAGAATTAAGGAAGGTTATATATATATATATATATATATATATATATATATATATATATATATATATATATATATATATATATATATATATGTGTTATGTCAGATATTCTCACGGGTGTGATGTGTAATCGAAGGTTTTCGGGCATCCTGTGTATGTGCTGAGTCCCTCTCAGGACTGTAAGGCAGCTGGCGTTTCGGTGAAATCTCATTCACCATTTTCAAAGCTCACTGTATGGCGTCTACGAGCGGACTGACGCCTGCGACTTCGGTACTGTCGGTACCGTATGCGCGTCCGACGCGTTCGTTTTCCAAATGGTTCCGGCCCATTAGGTTGCGAGACCTGCTGCACGTCATCGGCCCTGTTGCCAGTGTTTGTGGTTGCGTTGCCGAGTTGTAATCTGTTTCGTTATTAAGTGGTACTGGTTGATGTTTTGTAAGCAGATTTTTCCAAGTATTAGGCACACGTTGGCTATCATCTCTGCTATTTAACTTGTTGGGCCTCTTTGCAATTTTATAAGGGAAGCCATTGAAATTGCAAAGAGGCCCAATAAGTTAAATAGCAGAGATGATAGCCAACGTGTGCCTAATACTTGGAAAAATCTGCTTACAAAACATCAACTAGTACCACTTATACTCTGAAGCAACAAGTTCTTGGAGTCCTTCTGTTATATGCTGAAATGTCTCTGATGTTCGACATCCATATCAGCATTGATCATTCTGGATGGAGGTTATGTCTTCTAGATAAGTTCTCGTTGGGATGACAGCTAATAGGAAACCTTCGGTTTCAGAAAACTTTTTCTTAGATGTTAATCAGCACATCAACACTAACTTTCCTACATTTTTCGATTGACCTCATTTGAATATTATACATGTAGCCAGCTTGAAGCTTTTCTAAATTGATGAGAAGTCAGCTTATGGTCCCTTAACCACCCGGTGATGGGTGATGCTTCGTAGATTTTCCGGTGTAGCACAGAAGACTGCTAATCTGTGAACATATGTGCGTAAGTTTGTTAGTTGTTGATCCAATAGCTCACCAATATCCACCAATGTCTCCTTCCGTAGTATTTTTTTAGCATTGTCCATTGACTCATCAGGGTAGTCTAGTAGAGACGAAACATGTACCTCTGCCGTATCACTGTGACGGGGAGGGTAAGTTTTGACTTTCTTCTCGGTATGGTGGTACAGGTAGGCCATCATCTCGATGGTGGTGGAATAGGATAAATTGTTTTCCTTAGCAATTTGTTCAAACTGTGCAACCTCTAACACGGAAGGGATATGATTGGAACGAAGTTTGCATTTACTGTTTGCATTTTACTTCATTCATGCACGGAGCTGCATATAGTTGTACGTTTTCTGAATGTGATTTCAGCACTACAACGGCTTAATGTGCTACTGCTACCACTGCTATTGCATCTCACATGGAGGAATCTGTGAAAGCCGCATAAACATATATATATATATATATATATATATATATATATATATATATATATATATATAGTTAATTTTCATACCCGAATTTCTGCAGATCCGTCTCTGTTTCGAAGACATTAACCTAACTTATTTCAAGCTTTCTTTAATCAAAATTAACGCATTAGTGCGTCAAAAAAATCGCAAACCCACGCACAACATACTTTTTTTGTAAACATGTTTTCCGAAAATCGATTTTTTAATTTATATAATAATTTTTACTTCTCCGTTTGCTTTCTATAAAAATCGATGTGGAGATGTGATTAAAAAAAAAAAAGCACAGTCACATTCTAAGTATAGAGACCCGTTCTTCTCTGGTATTTATAGCATTTTCACCGCGGTCGATGAGTGTTTCAAATTGGCGGTGAGGGTTGTGAAAATTGCTTTTTAATGGGAATTATACTGAATCTAAGAGGAGTGAGTGATGAGGCTTTCATCTCCTACAATTTTACGAATCGTTTCCTAATCCCAGAAAAAGTGTAAGGCTCTCCGAGAGGTCGCCGAATAAGGGGGTGTCACCGCGGGACGAAAGATGAAGTTAGCAACAAAATGTCATATTTATATAAAACAAGAAGCACACACGTAGACATTGTAATTGCAACACCGGCATCAATTAGAGAACATAATTTGCAAAAGATGCTAAAAAGGCTGCGACATAGAAATGACAGGACATGATGAAATTAGAAGGGTTCATAACGGGCTGTAGAATGTTAAATAAGTGCGAGCAAGCGAGTGTTATCACTGAATCAACTTGCAAATCGATAGAACGTGTGAATTCTGAGAAAAACAACTGTGACATGCAAAGAGACAGACCGACAGACACCAAAGTCTCACCATAACAATTTCTTTAGTATATTTTTTGTACGAAATCCTAATAAGGGAATTATACTAACAAAAAAATCAATATTTCCGGAAATAATTAGTAAAGGGTGTTTTTTATAGAGGTATAGAACTTTAAGTTGGCAACACTTTTTTAACTGGCGGCCATTTTGTCAGCTGTCAAGTGATTTATGTTTAGTTTGGTTTGGCATTTCAACATGAATAGACTGACGCCTGAACAACGCTTCCAAATTGTGCAAATTTATTTTCAAAATCATGGTTCTGTTCGAAATACGTATCGCGCACTACGTCCATTTTATGGTCAACATAATCGTCCATCAGAGCAATTAATTCGATTAACTATGGAACGTTTTCGCACCACGTTTACTCTAAATGATAATACGCATCCACAGAGACGTCGTACAGTGCGTACAGAAGAAGTCATTGCTGCTGTAGAGCGTAGCGTAGAGGAAGACCAGGAATTGGATATGTGTCCATTCACTTTATGGAAGATTTTGCGGAAAGATCTTGGTTTGCGTGCTTACAAAATCCAACTCGTGCAAGAATTGAAGCCACACGATCACCTAGCAAGGCGTAGATTCGGTGAATGGGCCCAAAACAAGATTGCCGTTGATCCCGATTTTCATAAGCGAATTTTGTTTAGCGATGAAGCTCACTTTTGTTTGAATGGATACGTCAATAAACAAAACTGCCGTATTTGGAGTGATGATAATCCTCAAGTGTATGTTGAGACACCGTTACATCCAGAAAAACTGACTGTTTGGTGTGCTTTATGGGCTGGTGGAATCATTGGTCCGTACTTCTTTAAAAACGATGCTGGTCAGAACGTTACAGTCAATGGTGACCGCTATAGAGCCATGATTACTGACTGTTTGGTTCATCAATTAAACAACCATGATGTGCAGGAGCTGTGGTTTCAACAAGACGGCGCAACATGTCACACAGCTCGTGCCACAATTGATTTATTGAAGGAAACGTTTGGTAACCGCATAGTTTCACGTTTCGGACCCGTGAATTGGCCTCCAAGATCGTGCGACTTAACGCCGCTAGACCATTTTCTGTGGAGATATGTGAAGTCGCTAGTCTACGCCGATAAGCCCGAAACGATTGATCACTTGGAGGACAACATTCACCGCGTTATTGCCGATATACGGCCACAAATGTTGGAAAAAGTCATCGAATATTGGACCTCCAGATTAGACTACGTCCGAGCCAGCCGTGGCGGTCATATGCCAGAAGTCATATTTAAATTATAATGCCAGAAGGTTATCTTTCGAAAAAAGTAAATTTCATGTCAATTTAAAAAATTCATCTTTGTTTTATTCCATTTAAAAGTTCTATACCTCTATAAAAAATACCCTTTATTTAAGAAATTTTGTAAGTGTTATTTCTTTGTAACTTTTGCCACGATTTTATAAAAATAAAATAAATGATAAAACTGCATAATGATTAAAATAAAAATATTTTTTGGTTTACCGTATACAGGGTGGCGCAACAACATTTCCGTCGGCGTGATTTTTTTTCTTCTTGATTCACTCTGTATAATTCACAATAATTTTAAAATAAATTATATTAATTATTAAAAAATATTACATTTTCTTTATTTTAAAGAACAATATCGTCTAACACATGTTTTCTGTTCTTGCGCATCCACCAAAATTTGAAACGTTTTTTCGGAAAACTCTCAATTATGTTTTTTCATTAACCGTATTTCTTGAAAATTACTAAAAATACTATTTTTAAAAAGGAAAATAATCGAGTAACGCCAATTTGTTTTATTAACACTAAGAAGTCTAAAAATTAAATATAGAACAGGTATTAATTATACGTATTAATGCAAAATCGTTTTAATTCGGGATTTCTTCCAAAAAATTAGTTGTCAGAGGAAATATTCTAACTGTTAAGCAGAGGTTTTCTATAAAGAGTACGAATTCAATTAAACAAAAATGCCAGGAATATTATTTCTCAAATTTTTAAACTTGAAGTACCAGCTGTTATAGGTTAATTTTTCTTTTATTTATACGCATTTTACAAAAAAAAAAGTAATTTTTACGCCTTTAAAAGAATCAATAAAAGGGAAAAATTCCAACATTCTTTTTAAGGGAAATTTCTTGTAAAACACAACTGTTTTCATATGACAGTATCAATTCTATGGCAAATATGCTGATTTAGCACTACTCCCATCAGAAAAAAAATTATCTACGCCCTTAAACAATCCTAATATTATTTCTCGTTCCGCCACTGCCTCAAAGGTTAACGATTAACAAACATCTCCAATAAACTTTTAAAAACTTTGTATAATAAGAACTGAAGTGAAAGAGAATTCAAGCAAACCAAAATAAAATAATGTAAATATTTAGTTTCAGTATTTCTGGTAACAACTTCTCACAAAAACACTTGGAAATAGAACGATATTTCAGCCTCCACCCGTATACTAACATCAGCTGATGATACTTACCGGTTATACAAGGAGGATCAAAAAATCGCCGCAGTTCGATGAAAACAGCTCAAGAACAAAGAAAACTTTGTTGATTTCATAGAAAATTACGCGATTTTTCTTCCAGGACACTTTTTGAACCGAACTGAAACACTTTGCAAGCCTATTTTCGCGGAAAACTAGTAAATGAAGCCGATTTTTACAGAAAACACTCCATGAAACAAAAGAGTAGCCGGTATTCAACTATTTTTTAACGTCGATACACCGGCTGACTTGATCCAAAGCCCAGCTGACTGGGAGAATGCGCTGTTGCCGCTGATCTCTCTTCTCTTCCTGTTATTTTATTACATTTCGAGAAGCTTAAAATTATTTTCTTAAAAAAATTAAATACACATTTCTGTATTGTTTTTTATAAGTTTAAAGGTACATTTTTTACTAAAGTCGAAGAATACAACATTTTTACTATTAAAAAATGTAATTTAGCAATTAATTGTAACAACTTATCGTAAAAGGCGAGCTAGTTGGTGAACAATTTGTTAAATTTTAAGTATTATTGACCATATCTCGAAATGTGTCTTGAAATTTTCAGAAAAAAATGCGTGCTGAAGCACAGCGGTGCGGATCCAAGAGGGGCGATTAACCCCCCCCCCCCCCCAAGAGCTTCTAATTCAGGAAAATAGATCTGACTATGTCTCTTACATTACGAATATGAATGCTGTTGGCGTCTTCCCCCCACCGACAGCAACTTGCTTTCGCTTGTATTTTAGTAATATCACCGTCTCCTGCCCCCCCCCCCACAAAAAAAGAGGCAAATTCCACCCCTACAGTGGTTTTACTTTCCTTCTAAAAACATCAAATTTAAAAAAATCCTGAAACTTTACAAACTTAATGTCATTTGACAACAATGCAAGTGTAGCATTGCGCAAGCATAAGCTATGCTACAATACCACTGAAAATTGTATAGTTCTGCAAACAATATAAGTATTAAAAAAATTATTGAGGCAGGACAGGGACAAATAAAAAAATACCAAACGTTCAAATAATAATTTTTAATATAAAATACATTTAAAAGTATATCTAAAAATATTTAATAAGATCTATAATAAAAAAATAAAGATTTTCCGAAAATATTCTTCGTCAAATCGTAATTTGGTATATTTTCTTTATCTCAAACTTTCGCAATTAGAATGTATAATATAATTTGCCACCGTTAAATACATAAAAAAACAGCAATCAGATTCCTCAGAAATTTGACCTTGAACAAGAATGCACAAGAAAGCGAGCTGGAATTAACAATAGATTAAGTGAAACATTAAAAACACTATAAACGTAATACTAATAACATAGAAATTCCAAAAATTGAAATAGTAGATCTCTATTTGGAACAATTCCTACTTTTTTAAGGTGCACTTTGGGATTCCTCTTTACATCTTTGCACAGCTGCTTCTACGGCACCCATGATGGTTCCTCTAAAAGCTAAAACAAAAAATAGAAAGTAAAAACGATCCCAGAGCCTGTCGTGGAAGAAATTAAATTAAAAAAATTAATTTCCTTTTTCATTGATTTACGATATCATTGTTACGAGTATACAAACTAGTTTTTTTTTATTAGAAACTCTAATAACAGCATCATTGTTGCCAGCTCGTTAATAAATTCGGAGAAGTAAGAAAAAAAAATCATGACACCAATTTTTTTCCTATATTAAGAGAATAAACTCTCAAATAAAGTGGTATACTTGTATATTAACATTTTTGACCGTATATGTTAAGCTTTATAAAAAAATTAAAGTGTTCATATTGTTTTATTTTCTCTCGTAAGTTAGGTCGAAACGTTCAAATTTTCGTACGTATATTAGCCCTTAAGGGCATGAAAAAATATTTTTGGAAAAGAGAAAAAATCGTCAAAACGCTAGAAAAGTAAATAATACTGATAATACGATATATTCTCCTAAAATACACAAATTTTGGGTTTTTGAGTCAGTGTCCAGCTTTAGCTACTTCTTGAGATCTTCTGGCAGCTGCTTCTACCGCACCCATAACGGTTCCTCTAAAAGCTAAAATAAAAAACAGGCATGTTAATGCGCGATAACATTTTTATGTAAACATCCTTGCGATTCCAGTACCCCGATGATTGTTGTCCAACGTTGCCGTTCATTCAACTTCAATTCTATACAGCGCGTCTTACTTTTCGATATAAAAAATAAGACACACTGTATGCAAAACAAGGATAGCATGAATTTCTTCAAGGTAATTTCCTTGCTGTAAATTACGAAACAAAACGCGTTTCTATCTACTTCAAATTACCATGTTTTTCCAGAAAATGTATCGCGGTGGCCGTGGAACCACCCGGCGATGTGACGTCATCCTTCAGTAATCCCGGATGCCGGTGCGTATCTCTGACCATCGCACCAGCTCCCAAGACAGTTTGGGAAGCTAATTTGTAGGCCAAATCCCTGGGAAGCCCCATTTTAACCCCTCCATCCGCCAAGGCTTCTATGAAGAGATACACCTAAAATAAAAATAATCGTATTGCTTCTGTTCAACAGTCTGTATGTTTATTAAGTTCCCTCGACTGTAGAATATGTTTAGAAAGAAGAAATACTGAATTTTCTTATCAAGTATCACAAGTATGTTCCACAATATCTCTAAAAGTCCTATCTTAACCCCTCTATGAAGAGCTACAGCAGTTTTAATAGCAGAAGTACCACTTTTACAAAATATTCTATAAAACTTACATATGCAGGTCCGGACCCGCTCACTCCCGTGACGGCATCCATCATACTTTCAGTAACTTCTTCACAGATACCGATACTGAGCAAGAGTTTCTTCGTAATGACCCCATCCTCTTCGGTGGCGGCGGAACCTTTGACGAAGACCGATGCGCCACTTTTGACGACGGCCGGAGTGTTCGGCATCACTCGGACTACCCTGGCTTCTTTCGGTAACATCTCGAATTTGAAAAAAAAAACAATATTAGATCAGTGAAATTGACGAGGGTATTGGGAAGTTGTAGACGCACCCTAACATCAAGAAAATAAACGTCATAGATTTAGTAGTAAATTTTTTATTAAATTTGCGTGGGATTGGCAATACGGCAAGCAGAAAATCAGAGTAGGATTGTCGGATGCGGCGGCGTCTCGGTGTGGACTTTAGTTTGTGCTTTAAAAGCGTTCTAAAACCTACATTTAAAAGCACTTATGGAAAACAAAATGTTTATTTTTGAACATGAGATCCTACCTGTTCTAATTGTTTTAAGGTTACACCCATGGCAACAGACATGAACAGTTTGTCCGCTTTGACACCAGAATCCCGTACATCTTGAAGAGCAGTGGGCATAATATGAGGTTTTACGGAGATTATCACTACGTCCGATTTTTCCACCACCGGAGGGTTTTCGGTGAGAGCTTGGGCGCCGAGATCCTAGAAAAGAAAATTACACAAAAAAATAGGTCTTAAAAATGAGGGAGTGTGTCATGACATAAATCGTATATATGTATATATATATATATATATATATATATATATATATATATATATATATATATATATATACTTTGCTTCTATCATTTTCAAACTTTAACTGGTATTCTTTTGAGCAAATTATCACAGATTAAAATCTTAAAAGTGAAATGATAATTTTAAATGCATTAAAATAACTAAAAAAAAGTAGTATTATCACACAATAAATAGATGGTCTTGTAATGCTTGATTAATGCTTCTAAAACCATTAATGCTTGGCTGGTGGGGACAGGGGCGGATCCAGCCTCTCTCTTTAGGGGGGGGGGGGGCAGTACAGTATGGCAAGCGAAAGCAAATCATCAACGGGGGGGGGGGGGGGGGGGACACCACCAACATTCCCATTTCTAGCGTAAAAGACAGAGTCGAGTCTATTTTTTTTTCTGAATTTGAGAGGCAGAATCGGGTCTGTTTTCCTGAACTCAAAGCTCCTGTGGGGGGGGGGGCTATCGCAAGAAAAACAAGTTGTCAGCGGAGCGGAGTGCCAGAAGCATACACAATCCTAATATAAAAGGCAGAATCGGTTCTATTTTCCTGAACTCAAAGCTCTTGGGAAGGGGAGGGGCGATCGCAAGAAAAACAAGTTGTCAGCGGAGGGGAGTGCCAGAAGCATACACAATCCTAATATAAAAGGCAGAATCGGTTCTATTTTCCTGAACTCAAAGCTCTTGGGAAGGGGAGGGGCGATCGCAAGAAAAACAAGTTGTCAGCGGAGGGGAGTGCCAGAAGCATACACAATCCTAATATAAAAGGCAGAATCGGTTCTATTTTCCTGAACTCAAAGCTCTTGGGAAGGGGAGGGGCGATCGCAAGAAAAACAAGTTGTCAGCGGAGGGGAGTGCCAGAAGCATACACAATCCTAATATAAAAGGCAGAATCGGTTCTATTTTCCTGAACTCAAAGCTCTTGGGAAGGGGAGGGGCGATCGCAAGAAAAACAAGTTGTCAGCGGAGGGAAGTGCCAGAAGCATACACAATCGTAATATAAAATGCAGAATCGGTTCTATTTTCCTGAACTCAAAGCTCTTGGGAAGGGGAGGGGCGATCGCAAGAAAAACAAGTTGTCAGCGGAGGGGAGTGCCAGAAGCATACACAATCCTAATATAAAAGGCAGAATCGGTTCTATTTTCCTGAACTCAAAGCTCTTGGGAAGGGGAGGGGCGATCGCAAGAAAAACAAGTTGTCAGCGGAGGGGAGTGCCAGAAGCATACACAATCGTAATATAAAAGGCAGAATCGGTTCTATTTTCCTGAACTCAAAGCTCTTGGGAAGGGGAGGGGCGATCGCAAGAAAAACAAGTTGTCAGCGGAGGGGAGTGCCAGAAGCATACACAATCCTAATATAAAAGGCAGAATCGGTTCTATTTTCCTGAACTCAAAGCTCTTGGGAAGGGGAGGGGCGATCGCAAGAAAAACAAGTTGTCAGCGGAGGGGAGTGCCAGAAGCATACACAATCCTAATATAAAAGGCAGAATCGGTTCTATTTTCCTGAACTCAAAGCTCTTGGGAAGGGGAGGGGCGATCGCAAGAAAAACAAGTTGTCAGCGGAGGGGAGTGCCAGAAGCATACACAATCCTAATATAAAAGGCAGAATCGGTTCTATTTTCCTGAACTCAAAGCTCTTGGCAAGAGGAGGGGCGATCGCAAGAAAAATAAGTTGTCAGCGGAGGGGAGTGCCAGAAGCATACACAATCCAAATATAAAAGGCAGAATCGGTTCTATTTTCCTGAACTCAAAGCTCTTGGGAAGGGGAGGGGCGATCGCAAGAAAAACAAGTTGTCAGCGGAGGGGAGTGCCAGAAGCATACACAATCCTAATATAAAAGGCAGAATCGGTTCTATTTTCCTGAACTCAAAGCTCTTGGAAAGGGGAGGGGCGATCGCAAGAAAAACAAGTTGTCATCGGAGGGGAGTGCCAGAAGCATACACAATCCTAATATAAAAGGCAGAATCGGTTCTATTTTCCTGAACTCAAAGCTCTTGGGAAGGGGAGGGGCGATCGCAAGAAAAACAAGTTGTCAGCGGAGGGGAGTGCCAGAAGCATACACAATCCTAATATAAAAGGCAGAATCGGTTCTATTTTCCTGAACTCAAAGCTCTTGGGAAGGGGAGGGGCGATCGCAAGAAAAACAAGTTGTCAGCGGAGGGGAGTGCCAGAAGCATACACAATCCTAATATAAAAGGCAGAATCGGTTCTATTTTCCTGAACTCAAAGCTCTTGGGAAGGGGAGAGGCGATCGAAAGAAAAACAAGTTGTCAGCGGAGGGGAGTGCCAGAAGCATACACAATCCTAATATAAAAGGCAGAATCGGTTCTATTTTCCTGAACTCAAAGCTCTTGGGAAGGGGAGGGGCGATCGAAAAAAAAACAAGTTGTCAGCGGAGGGGAGTGCCAGAAGCATACACAATCCTAATATAAAAGGCAGAATCGGTTCTATTTTCCTGAACTCAAAGCTCTTGGGAAGGGGAGGGGCGATCGCAAGAAAAACAAGTTGTCAGCGGAGGGGAGTGCCAGAAGCATACACAATCCTAATATAAAAGGCAGAATCGGTTCTATTTTCCTGAACTCAAAGCTCTTGGGAAGTGGAGGGGCGATCGCAAGAAAAACAAGTTGTCAGCGGAGGGGAGTGCCAGAAGCATACACAATCCTAATATAAAAGGCAGAATCGGTTCTATTTTCCTGAACTCAAAGTTCTTGGGAAGGGGACGGGCGATCGCAAGAAAAACAAGTTGTCAGCGGAGGGGAGTGCCAGAAGCATACACAATCCTAATATAAAAGGCAGAATCGGTTCTATTTTCCTGAACTCAAAGCTCTTGGAAAGGGGAGGGGCGATCGCAAGAAAAACAAGTTGTCAGCGGAGGGGAGTGCCAGAAGCATACACAATCCTAATATAAAAGGCAGAATCGGTTCTATTTTCCTGAACTCAAAGCTCTTGGGAAGGGGAGGGGCGATCGCAAGAAAAACAAGTTGTCAGCGGAGGGGAGTGCCAGAAGCATACACAATCCTAATATAAAAGGCAGAATCGGTTCTATTTTCCTGAACTCAAAGCTCTTGGAAAGGGGAGGGGCGATCGCAAGAAAAACAAGTTGTCAGCGGAGGGAAGTGCCAGAAGCATACACAATCCTAATATAAAAGGCAGAATCGGTTCTATTTTCCTGAACTCAAAGCTCTTGGGAAGGGGAGGGGCGATCCCAAGAAAAACAAGTTGTCAGCGGAGGGGAGTGCCAGAAGCATACACAATCCTAATATAAAAGGCAGAATCGGTTCTATTTTCCTGAACTCAAAGCTCTTGGGAAGGGGAGGGGCGATCGCAAGAAAAACAAGTTGTCAGCGGAGGGGAGTGCCAGAAGCATACACAATCCTAATATAAAAGGCAGAATCGGTTCTATTTTCCTGAACTCAAAGCTCTTGGGAAGGGGAGGGGCGATCGCAAGAAAAACAAGTTGTCAGCGGAGGGGAGTGCCAGAAGCATACACAATCCTAATATAAAAGGCAGAATCGGTTCTATTTTCCTGAACTCAAAGCTCTTGGGGAGGGGAGGGGCGATCGCAAGAAAAACAAGTTGTCAGCGGAGGGGAGTGCCAGAAGCATACACAATCCTAATATAAAAGGCAGAATCGGTTCTATTTTCCTGAACTCAAAGCTCTTGGGAGGGCGATCGCAATCATACACATTCCTATACTCTATTCAAGCACTAGAAAGAGTAATAAAACTGTTACCGAAACCTCCAACGTACCTGCTCCAGTGTCGCATGTAACTGAGGACTGCCGTAAATCTAATTATATTTAAATATTATAAGCTTTTATAAATTTAGAGCAACAATAAAATTTCTGATAGTTCAATTTAATTTTTGTCAGTGTGTCCTTAGTGATTTATCTTATTTGCGTTTGAGATTAGTAAGATGCCCAAAAGATATGGCTTTCACCTCTATAATATAATATAATCGTTAAGCCCGGTCATTTTTTCCTCAACGAAAAACTTATTACGATGAATGTTTATGATGCCTTAAGATATCAATATCTAGATAATAATGTTAGAAGCTCTGTTGAAATGTGTTGCAACATGACAGGAGTTGAAAAACCTACTATGTACCGAATATTGAAAGAGAAAAAAACGATTGGAATTGTTAGTACTCCCAAGCCACATTCGATCACAGGCAGACGAAAAACCTCGTCGGAAAAAGAGATGAAAACTGCAATAAAAGGAGTTGTACATACATTTTATTATAAGAAGCAGATCCCAACCATCGACAAGATTCTAACTAAAATCAATGAAAATCGAGATTTACCTGAAATAAAGAACTGTGCTCTAGAAATTGCTCAGAGAACTTAATTTTTGCTGGAAAAAAACCAGATACGCAATCTGTTCTTATAGATCGTCCGGAAACTGTCCGTTAGAGAAGGAAATATCTCTCTTAAGTAAAATGTAGAGTTTCTAGAAATAAGACAATTTACAAAATTAGTTATTTAACTGAACTTTTGCAAGATTTTTTTGAATAAAGTTACTGCGGAAAATTCGGAAAAATCCATATAATAAATGAATAAAACAAAATGTGGAAACTCGATCTCATGATCGGTGAGATAGAGGAACCAATTATGATTAATTTGAGCGAAGATAGCTTCACTGACTTTGATTATGAATTAGATACGTAATGTTTACCAGCGTAAACACAATTTATTATTTAAATTTTCTGTCACATATTAAAATTAATTACATTTGAATCCCTTTTTAGTGTTTAATTGTAATTCTGCAGATGGTTTAAGAGATAAATAAACTGAAACGTCATATGTTCTAAAAATGTTTTTAATTAATAATAAAATGACCGATAGCCATCAAAAAATTTTAATATTATATGGACGAATTTATTTTTTATATATCTTGTATTTTTGACAATGGATGTTTTGTAAGTATTTAAATTATAACTTAGAAGTTTTTGAGAGAATAAGGCTACGTTTTAGTCTGAATGTGCTTAAAACGGTTTCTATACCAAAATTAAAAATAATAGAAATACAGTTGTGGTTACTGATAAATATGGCAAAATTATCTATATTTTGTAATATATATGAATTTTTAAGAAATCATAAGAAATAAAATAAAATTATAAAAACTTTTTATTTTAAGTTTATTGCTGAAAAAACATTCTATGTCATAAAAATGATTTATCACTCTCTCTATTTCTTGAATAAACTATAGTATACGAGGCAAAATCAGGTCATTTTCCTGAACTCAAAGCTCTTGGGTGGGGGGGGGGGGCGATCGCCCTCACCGCCTCCCCTTTGGATCCGCGCCTGGGTGGAGAAGGGATTGATAATTTAACATCAGGAGGAAAGTGGGCAAAACATTATGTACTCCTGTGTGAAGCTCGAGTGAGTGTACGTTCTGCTTATACTGTGCTTAAGTTAAATAAAAATAATCCAGTGGCATATTTAGAAAATAAACTCACAATAGGAGCGAGTTAGCCAACTGAAACCGAAAATATGACTAGGTTAAAATTTTGGCGTTGGGAGCCGCATTCATACCACGTTCATAAGTTCAAATCTGAAGCAATCGAAACTCACTCAAGTTCGAAAACAACAATCCAGAAGATCCAGCTTTCCCTTAAGTGTCTGAAACTTTTTTTTAATTCTCTACTGTTGAAAGTCAAGCAGGAATACTGTATTGCCCTATCAAGTTGTTTATTCCCGAAGAAAATTTTATCGATTACTATGTTGGTTTTCTAGAGGGAGTGAGAATCAACAAATTTTCGCTCTCCAAATGGACTAGAAACTGTATCTATACATTTTTTTTTATATATAAGGATCTTCCAACATTTATCTGTAACAACTGAAGAATAAAAATATTTCTCAGCTCAGGCAACCACATTTCCGAAAAGAATATGAAATTTTCTATAGATACCCGAAATTTCGTAAGATTGTAATAAAGATTACCTGAATACGACCCTGCTCTTAGTAGAAATAGCTTCTCGAAGGATCTATTAGTCATGTTTCTAGTGATATTCTAGATTTTTATTCTGGTATATTCTATAGGTGTATATAAGTAGGTAGGATTTGAGTTAAGAGTTAGTTGTAATTTAACACTTTCAAATGTAAACAAGTTGTTAATAGAAAATGAAAGTAATTGGTGGAATCGGGTGTTATTATTCGAACCCCGTGAGTCTATATTAGGAGAAAAAATCGTAATAATATTCTTCCCATGTTTATATTTCTTTTTAGTAAGCTAAAAAATATTTAAAAATTTTTCGCAATGTTTCCGTACAAGGAAAATATGTCAATTTTTTCATTTTTCGGATTTTCTTGAAAACCTGTTTTTAAAGTAATTTTGGATCGTAGAAAATTAATATCTTATTTGTTCTTAGCTTGGACCACTACTTTTCCACATAAACTTATAAGTGTCTCGGGAAAAATAGCAACCAGTGAATTTTTCGAAAACAATTCAAAACTCAATTTATTTAATTGGTTGTCATCAATAGATTTTGCCGAAAATTTTCTATGAGATATTCCTGGAAATTCACCAAATTTTCGGAGATATTATATATAAAAAATGTGAAAAATTCGCCACCAATCATTACATTTCTATGATCAATTTTTCATATTTTTCAGAAAAGTCCGATTCATTTTGGGTCTTAGAAAAGGAACTCCTATCCATTCTGTTACTTTGATATTTAAATCAACTTACTTGAAAAGCTTTCAAACTTGCTGTATCTGTAGGATGGCAGCTGGACACGATGGTTTCGCCTTTAGCTAAGCCTAGAAATAGAAACAATTTTTAACTTTTCATAAGGCATTTAATGGTAGTTCTCCTATGGCACATAGACCATTAAGTAAGGTTATAAAAAATATTTTATATAGTGTGAACCATTTAAAATAAGTAAATCTCGAACAACTTTCGATATAACTGGAAGTTGAACAAGCTCGCTCTTATTTCATTTAAAGAGGACGTCATCGAAAACCCCATTATACAAATTTGCAAAATTCAAATAGCATGACTTCTGGAGATTTTCTAATGGACGATCACATTGAGACACCCTGTATATTTGACTATTCTCCATTTTTTTCAGTACGATTTTCGTCACTTTTCGAACACATTGGTATAAACCTTTGTTTACACTTTAAATTTATCAACAACTGTATCAAAAAAAAAGTGTTTCTTTTAACAAAGCCACATGTAATAAAGACATATGTTAAACTAGCGACCCGCCCCGGCTTCGCACGGGTGCAATGCTGATACTAAATACACTACAGAAAAACTGTGACTATTTATTTTATTTTTACAACAATTATTACATCGGCCTCCGACGCGCTATTTATAGGCACGCTGCCGCCGCCCCGGTCGGCCAGTACCGCCGCAAGCGCTACTTCCCGCAATTTTAAATCTGTAATATCTTCGAAAATATTCATTTAAATCTTGTGCTGTAAAGGACCATATAGATCTATATTAAATCAACAATGTATTTAAGCTATTTAATTGGATAAGGATTAATGCTGTATTGGTTAAAATCGCTTCAAAATTTGCCATTATTTGTCGTAAAAAGTAAATGACAAAAAAATGTTATTGTGGGATATCCATGAGAGATAGACATATACCATCGCGGAGTTTTCTGTAGACCTTTTTAATGTGTACAAATAATTAGTACATTATTTTGATAAATCTCGTAGGGTTCAGCCTGCGTTTGCAATGTAAGCGGAAAAAAATATGATAATTAACGACATCACATTAGAAACCTCAAAAATAACAGTATTTCTCCACTATTTAATGGATGTTATTATACATATAAACCTTCCTCTTGAATCACTCTATCTATTGAAAAAAACCGCATCAAAATCCGGTGCTTAGTTTTAAAGATTTAAGCATACAAAGGGACATAGGGACAGAGAAAGCGACTTTGTTTTATACTATGTAGTGATGGCCGACAACAACAAATGGCAGACATATGTTAAATGGCCGACAATAATAATAGAGATACCCCGCAAAAGTGTTAAAAATTGGACAACCTGTACACTTTAAATTCATCAAAAGCCGTATCAAAAAAAATGTTTCTTTCAACAAAACCACATATAATAAAGACATATGTTAAATGGCCGACAACAACAAATGGCAGACATATGTTAAATGGCCGACAATAATAATAGAGATACCCCGCAAAAGTGTTAAAAATTGGACAACCTGTACAGTACCTAGAATATAACATTACTTGCCGGACACATTGTATAAATTTGTAAATACGAAAATATTATTGTTATCATAATAACACGCCTTCAAATAATGATTTTAAAAAAATTTTGATAACAATAACATCATAAGAACGTAAAAGTCAATTTTTAATCTATGGCTGTTCAAGTACTTAATAACTTACTTCGCCTATTTGCTTACTCATTAAAGTGAAGTAATTTTGAAAAATTTTTATTTGAATGCATATTTAATGTTCATTTTTTAAAACGCAATAATATTTTATTGCTCTTTGAAATTGAAGAACCCAGAATGGAATTGTCATTATTTAATCAAAAATTTTTTTGCAATTTACTGATAAAATTCCAGTTCGCTATTTTAAAAATTGTTTATATCTTACAGGATTTGCCATTTTAAGTTAAAACAAATATTTCTTTAAATACCAAACCGAAAAATTCCTTAAATAATAAAATATTCAAATAATAATTTTACTATCGTATGTATAATCGTTATCTAATGAGATACAGTTCATTTTTACGCTGTACATAAATATTCCAAATAATTTTGAGAATTTCGATGCCTACCAAGTTTTGTCTTATTCCAGTTTCAGAAAATATATTTTTTTGCTGCGAAATACTTCATGAAACACAAAATAAAGTAGATTTGTTTGAATGGAGGTGACGCTAAGTCTTTCGAGAGGGTGGCAGCGGACTGTTTTCATCATAAGAATGCATTAGAAAGCATCAGGAAAATTCCTTTGAGCAAGAATTCAAGGTAAAGAAGAATTGATGAAATGGTTCGTGATGTTCAAATGTTATTAGAGTCTACGGAAATTATACAAAAAAAATTGCGATTTTATTATTGGGAAGAGTATATTTTGGCATCTTTTAAAACATATCTCGATGTTAATTCTGTGCAAAATGGCAGATCAAAAATTGTCACTTTTTACGGTTTTTTTCAGTTTATTTCGAAAACTAAAGTTTGTATGAGAAAAAAAGGTAATTCTTGAAGAAGGTGCAAACACACAATTTTCTGAATTTATTGATGATTTTTTACATACCTCCGATTTTTGGGTCGTAGCACATGAATATGTTGTCAATTTTAGCCGATTTCGCAGAAAAAAAATCATTTTCACTCATAAAACTTGTATTTTTCGATCGCAGCCTTTAATTTTTGGGCATTTATAGTAAGATACACAAACACTGCACGATATTTAATCATTTTTTAAACAAAATTTACATAAATAACCGCTGAAAACTAGGAATTTTCCATAAAACGTAAGAAAATCGTTGTCTTGTCGTTTTATACTGTTTCTAGGCATGCATGATTGGTTGCATATGATTTAAATACAAACCGGTGATGCGATGTTGCCACGTTGACGTGGATTTTAAATTCCATTAGGATGGAAAACTTGATAGTTCAAATGCAATTAATTGTGATCATTCCAGTATTGTTGCGTAAAATGTGGGTAAACGTGCAGAATCGGGATGTCAAATATAAACACATCGTTCTGCAAGGTACGTTGATATAATATTATAATAAACTAACCTGAAGAATTTTTCGATAATTCATTTAATTTATAATAATTAATTAAGAGGTTTTATATAGAATGCATTGAGTCTTTCTTTGCAACAGTGGTGGCAATTTACAAAAAAAATGGGTAAAAAATCTAAATTATCTTATACAGCTGAAATTTTGCATATGGGCTAAAAATTGCATTTAAAAAAAAATTTTCTTATATCTTTTTTCGATATTTTGAGATCCAACATTACTTTCGAATTTTTTTTTGGGAAAAAAATGAAATTTGACAAATAATGCTAATCACGTGACTACTATTTTTTTAGTTAAATTTCATATCGATCGAAGCATAAATTGATGCCAAAGCTATTAATAAAAAAAATCTCATATGGTGTGGCCTTTACTGGTCACACTATATATATATATATATATATATATATATATATATATATATATATATATATATATATATATATATATATATATATATATATATATATATATATATATATATATATATATATATATATATATATATACAGGGTGATTCAAAAATCGATCACGAAACTTAAGGGGGTGATTCTACTTGACAAAATAAGGGTAGAGCTTCATATAATTTTTTTTCAAAATGTCATTCGTTTTCGAGTTACAAGCCGTCCAAGTTCAAGTTTTTATTTTTTGTTTTTTGAATTACTCGCTTACAGGAAAACCGATTTGACTAATATTTGAAAGATAGGCTAAGTCTTCTGCGCTTCATCATTTTAGTAACAATTCACATTGATTGTTTGCCGCTAGAGGGCACTTTACCTACATTGAAAATTGTTTTTTTGTCATAATTTTTTAGTGTTGACAGCTACAGTAGTTTTTGGCATAATTTCTGAAAGACTGATGCCAGGCCTTTAAAAAAGGTGCTCTTTATTTACATCGCTAAACCCAACGGTTTAGACGTAAATCACCCTTAAAAATTAAGTGGTAAATTTACTTTTCTCATTTCATTACCACCAGCTACCAGGTAAATAGCTATCAAAGTATACTAGAACTGTCAGTTTAACATCAAATAAATTCGCTTTTTAAACTATTTAATTTATAATCTTAAAATAACTAATAATGGCTAATCAGTAAATATTCATATTATGGATTATTGCGATATACATTTAATTGATAAAAATTAATGAAACAGTACTAAACAAACTAAAAAAGATTCTCAAAATGTCCCCCATTTTCTTCCATACATTTCCTAACACTCTTCAAAAAATGTCGCCTAACTCGATGAAAAATTTCTGGTGTTTCTTTAATAATTTGGCACTTTTCGATTATCCTGAAGCGAAGATCCTCGACGTTGATTACTGGAATATCGTACACCAATTGTTTCAAATGACCCCAAAAGAAAAAATCCATAGGATTAAGGTCTGGTGACCTCGCTGCCCATGCCAATGGTCCACTTCGTCCTATCCATCGCTCAGGATACGTTGCATTCAAATACTGTCGGACACGTATACTAAAGTGGGGCGGAGCTCCGTCTTGGAGGATCCACATGTTGGCCCTTACTTCCAATGGCACATCTTCCAGATACAATGGGCGACGATTTTGGATAAAATCTAAGTATACGTCACCAGTTAATGGGCCATCAAAGAAATGAGGACCAATAAGGTAATCTCTTATTATCCCTGCCCACACATTTAGTGAAAATCTACGCTGATGTTTCGTTTCTACCACATTGTTTGGGTTCTCGTAAGCATATGTGTGGATGTTGTGTAGATTTGTTATGCCATTACGAGTGAAACCAGCTTCGTCAGTGAATAATATGACGCCAATTAATCGATTATCGTGTTCATACTTAGCTAGGATCTGATTGCACATTTCCAACCGTCTCGGCCGATCATCGTCCTAAAGAGCCTGCACCTTTTTTGAATGAAACGGGTAGAGTTGTTCTTCTCTTAGTATCCTCCATGAACTAGCCTGACAGAGCCGCACTTCATTCCCAATTTTTCTAGTACTAATACCTGGATTATCTTCAATAATTTCAAGCACTCTTTCTTCTTGTTGCACGTTTCTAGCAGTTCTAGGTCTTCCCCTATTTCCATTATAACTTTTAAAAAAACCACATTCCGCAAGCCTCCTGTGCACACTGGAAAATGTTTGAGCATGAGGGATATTTCTTTCCGGATAACTCTCCATATAATATCTTCTTGCCAACTCTGCATTACCATTTGCTTTTCCATAACAAAAATGGATATCACAATATTCGATATTTGAATATTGGTGATTAGCCATTATTAGTTATTTTAAGATTATAAATTAAATAGTTTAAAAAGCGAATTTATTTGATGTTAAACTGACAGCTCTAGTATACTTTGATAGCTATTTACCTGGTAGCTGGTGGTAATGAAATGAGAAAAGTAAATTTACCACTTAATTTTTAAGGGTGATTTACGTCTAAACCGTTGGGTTTAGCGATGTAAATAAAGAGCACCTTTTTTAAAGGCCTGGCATCAGTCTTTCAGAAATTATGCCAAAAACTACTGTAGCTGTCAACACTAAAAAATTATGACAAAAAAACAATTTTCAATGTAGGTAAAGTGCCCTCTAGCGGCAAACAATCAATGTGAATTGTTACTAAAATGATGAAGCGCAGAAGACTTAGCCTATCTTTCAAATATTAGTCAAATCGGTTTTCCTGTAAGCGAGTAATTCAAAAAACAAAAAATAAAAACTTGAACTTGGACGGCTTGTAACTCGAAAACGAATGACATTTTGAAAAAAAATTATATGAAGCTCTACCCTTATTTTGTCAAGTAGAATCACCCCCTTAAGTTTCGTGATCGATTTTTGAATCACCCTGTATTATATGTTATGTCGGATATTCTCACGGGTATGATGTGTAATCGAAGGTCTTCGGGCATCCCGAGTAGACGATATATATATATATATATATATATATATATATATATATATATATATATATATATATATATATATTGAGTTCGCTCGTAGACGCCATACAGTGAGCTTTGAAAATGGTGAATGAGATTTCACCGAAACGTCAGCTGCCTTACAGTCTTGAGAGGGACTCAGCACATACACGGGATGCCCGAAAACCTTCGATTACATATATATATATATATATATATATATATATATATATATATATATATATATATATATATATTTGAAGTTTTCTCCATTTAAAAAGAGGAGTAAAAGTTTCCTCATTTAAAAACCATTGTAAATGAAATAAAAGCGACTACTCACAATTCAATTGTTGTAGAACTGTTTTGGAGCTTTTGGATGTTTAATAAAAGGAATTACGCGTCTTTTGAAGACGCTGTTTCTGCTTTTCAACCGTTCAGAAAGCTCCAAAACTCGGTCCTCAACAGGCAGTTAAAGTTGCGAAAAACTTTGAAAAATTGAGTTCATTTCAAATTTAAATGTTTGTCAAATTTCGAGATTAAGAGCTCTTTAGACGTTCAAAAAACGAAATTCTGCGTATTTTTAAAACGCGTAATTCCATTTTTTAAACGTTTAAAACACTCGAACTATCAAGATTTGATAATCATTTAAAGGTGAAATAAACGCGATTACCATTTAGATTTTTTACACTTTATTTGTTTATAGAATCGAGAATACTAGAACTTTTCAGACGTTTAAAAAAATAGAAATAAGCAACTTCAAGAAACGCGCAATTTTTTTTTGAACGTCTAAAAAGCTCTAAAACTTGCGATTCTAAAAGCGATTGGAGTTAAGAGTATTGGCTCGCCCTTGCATTACAATGCTTTTTAAATGGAGAAAGCAGCACAATGACGTAAGTAAGAGTTAACAATTTTAGCTGCATTATCTATAGAATGCCACAGAACTAAAAAAACTTGATATAAGTCTACTCATAGAAGAGTTTGCAAATAAAAGGGCCAAACGTGTGGAACGATTTCGTAATAACACATAAAACTAAATATGAATAAAATTACTTTCATTCAAATCAATGTAGAACTGTTTTTTTTTTTATCAAATAACGTTATTTTTAATTAAAATGTGCTTGTCAGACTTGCATTGTTTTTATTTTTATTTATTTTTACGACGTTTCGATTAGGTGGTATCTCTAATCGTTATCAAGTATAAACTGAATGTTTTGTCTTAAGACTACGAGCTTATATAAGGACTGTGTCCAATGAAGTACAAAGTTTCGCTTCACTGTAGACACACCTCAATGATTTGATGTTACAAAGTAGTGGTTGCCAAAGATTAGGTATCTCAACACTCGGTTTACTGAAGATTTCATTGTTGTTTGTAATGTAAGCTGCTTCTATAAATTTCCTTTTTTTCGTGTTGGGTTCCATGTATATTGCTGCAGCTTCAGACCATTTTATATGGTGTTGTTTACCCCAGGAGTGTTCTGCAATACCTGATCTCGACGTTTCCCCTTGTGTGTATCAGTTTTGTGTTCCTTAATTCTAACTTCTAGTGGTCGTTTGGTTTCTCCGATATATATTTCACCACACTTACATGGAACTTTGTAAACACATTCTTTCTTATCGGTAGTTTTTGGTTTTGTTTTTGTTAAATGAACTCTAAGTGTATTTCTTGATTTAAAGGCTGTTTTTATATTATAAATACTGGCAATTCGTCTTATTTTCTCCGAAGTTCCTTTAATGTACGGAATTGTGAAGAAGGAATGCGTTTCTTCCTGTCCAGTGTTCGTTGTTCCAAAGTTATTTATAACATCGTCAATTAGTTTTAAAGGATAACTATTCTGTTGTAAATCGGATTTAATATTTGCTACATCTTTTTCCAATGAATGGGCATTATTGTATATAGATATAGCGCGATTATAGAGGTTGCGTATAATTGCGCGTTTTGTTACAACAGAATGATTAGAACTATGAGTAAGATATTGTCCAGTATGTGTTGGCTTTCTGTATACTGAAGTTTTTATAGTTTGGTTTCAACGGTTCACCATGACATCTAGGAAGGACAATTGATCATTTACCTCTTTTCCATGGGAAACTTAATTGTAGATCGAATGGTATTTAGATGTTTCAAGAAATCATTAAGTTCTTGATCATTGCCCTTCCAAACGATGAAGGTATCATAGATATACCTCAACCAACCTTTAGGTTTTACTGTTGACGTATCTATGGCATGAGTTTCGAACGATTCCATATATATATATATATATATATATATATATATATATATATATATATATATATATATATATATTGACGACGACTGGAGAAAGTGAAGAACCCATCGGAAGCCCGTCGTCCTGAGCGTAGAACTTGTCCTTTACTTGAAAGTAAGCACTACGCAGGCAACATTCCAAAAGGTCCATCACCCCGTCCAGCTGCTAACGTGGTTCGAACTGATAAAGTAGTATCATCTAAATTCTAGTTTTGATTATGTCTAGTGATCCCCTAATGGTACATTAGTATACAGACTTTCCACATCAAAGCTTATCAGTCCGTCGTCTGGCTCTAAATTGATGCTATTAATAATATTCACGAACTGTGTAGAATTACCTTCTAAAGGTTGTATGATTTTTAAAAGAAACTTCGCCAGTGCATTTGTTGGGGTCTTGTGGAGCTTGTGAATTTTTGGTAGTCCGTAAAGATGTGGTGGCTTACTGTAGTGTGGTGTGAGCGCCAATCGTAGGTTGCCAGGTATATGGTCTTGGTATTTCTTTAGTGTTCTGTAGATTTTTGACTCTATAGATTTAGTGGGCTCACGAGCTAATTCTCTATATTTGTCTTTTTCCAGGATATCTCCTATTTTTTGATCGTACGTTACAATGTCCATTATCGCCGTTACATTTCCCTTGTCCGCTAGTAAAATCTTTATGGATTCATCCTTACGAAATTCTTTTAAAGCGGATGCTTCTAGCTTGGATAGATTTTGAACTGGATTTTTATTGTCTTCCAAAGTTGATTTTATTTTCCACCTAACCTCGTCGGAATGGTTTCCGTCGACTTATATAGATTCTACAGAGCTTATGATGTCTAAAACAGAAATGCTTCTTGGTGTTACTGCGAAATTAAGCCCCTTGCTTTAGTAGTTGTTCTTCTGCTGTTGAGAGTATTCTTGAAGATAAGTTTATAATGGTTTTGCTTGAAGTTGTTATAGGTAAAGTCCGTTGTTGATGTAATTTTAGTTTTTCTAATTTATTTCAGTATTTCCTCGCTATATCTTCTTTCAACTTGTTGCATATGTTATCTACTTTATGGAAAATTGGCTCATGATCATCTAACAATGTTTCCGCTTTGATTTCTTCATAGCGTTGTGTAGCTTCATCCAGAAGTGATAATTTATAACATTATTTTTATATGTGCCCTTAGAAAGTTGATGTATTACCTTTATTAAAACATAAGTTGTCAAGAACACCTCCCAGGCTCCGCGCGGAGCTAGGATTTTGGTTTAAAATATTGCTTTGTTCGCCTGTTTGCTGTGTTAATGGATATCGATCTAGCTGTGTGTAGGGTATGCGGTTTCGAGAGCTCGGATTCTGGCTTAAAATCTTGTTTCGTTCACCTGTCTGCTATGTAACGATTACCGATCTCGCTGCTCGAGGAGTACGTAGATTTGGAAGCTTGGGTTTAGGCTATATATTTTTAAAAACTCGCTTCGCTTGCCTGACTGCTGTGTAACGACCGTCATTCTCGTCACGCGTGGAGTGTGTGGAATTGGAAGCTTCACATCTAAATATCGATATTACGATTAATTAATATCAAAAACAACCTGTATTACAGCTTATCTAGAATTTGAGCTGAATTATATAGCTCATTTAAAAAGAGATTTCGCAAGGGGGCCCCGGATCTTTCAGGTAAACCACTGCGTAGAGATTCAGGCTTGCAATTTTTACATGATTATATAACATACATATAGTTATGCTTGTGAAGATTAAAATATAATCGAGACTTACCTGACGATATGAAACCTTTCGCCATTGCCTGTGCCATTTTTCCTCCTCCGATAAATCCAATTTTCATCAATTTTCCCGACATTTTCCTCAGAATTTCCACCTATCCGCCACTTCACTTGAAATTTACGTTACTTCTACAAATTATTACGGATTTAATGACCTTTGAACTTGGATTCAAAATATTTCCCGTACAATCTTTAATATTCAGACAAATACAGCTTATGAAGTATTGATAATATGTATGTGTTACCACTGACATGAACCCCAGAATCGCCAAAGTCTGGTCGGAATTGTTAAACAACAAATTTTAATATTCCAAGCGACAAAACGTACAAATTTAGTTGAGAAGAAATATCGCTCAACGAAAATAATGTCGATATGAAAAAGATTTGTAACAAATAATAAGGTCAAAAGATCGTTATGGAAAATTTTCACAATTGCTTATCTCGACAACCACTTTAAGAGATATTGATTTTACTAAGTACAACGTTCTTATCATGATAATTATTTTTTGTTTATAATATGTAGCTACGTTATTTCAATATTTGTGAAATAATGATTATTGTATACCTCTTCAAGTGCTTAATAATAATGAATATTATACAGGGTGAGCAAAATCAAAATTACCACCTTTTTTTCATTTAGATTAGTTTCTTTCGTTTTTTTTTTGGTTTTGCACATATCAAAACATTTATTTTGATTTTCGTAAAATATAACATTATATCGCGCTATGTTACCCTGGAAATTAAGCCCAAAATACAAAAGATTTTCAATGTTTAAGAACCTATGAAAATCAAATATGCACACGAAATAAAAAAGGACTGTAATTATTTCGCGTGTGCCATTGTCGGTTCAGTGTTATTGTTGACATACATCACTCAATGAGTTCTCGCTCTGACCTATAGATGGCACCTCTGGTGATGATTGTATTAACCTTAAAATAATACGTTTTAAAATTTTATGACATTCCGAGCCCCACACTTTGCTGATCCTCTCCTGTGTATGTGATGTTAAATTTTTTTTTTTGTAGTGGGATTTCCAACTTCCTTTTGTCTTAAACTAACAATTACCTCAAGGACACAAAGAGAAAGAGAAAAGTTTTTGTAAATACACAGCACTTATCAAAAAAACTGTATGTTTGAAAGATAGAATTAGGGGGTTTTTGGGGGTATATACCCGTCTATCCGAGAATCCTCAACACTAGTGCCCACAAACCGGATTTCTGTGTAACCTATCCAGAAGGGTGGGTCTGGCTCTAGATAAGCACCGGGCCGTGGGACGAGTTGGCGAATTGCCTTGCAGCAAAGCCATCAAAACGAAGAAAGAAAGAAAGAAGGCAAGACATTCCGACCATTAGTTTACAAATTACAGTGGTTTAGTGAAATAATTATTAAGCGAAGAAATCAATAAAAAAAGGCTTCACATGTATAAAAAAAAGTCGATAAAAACGATGGTTAAATTGATGCTATACGGCTTTAAAGTTTTGTTATTAGTTGGCCATGACGGCGAGGCGTGGCGAAAATAAAACAAGCGAACCCCACAGAATTGTCACTATTTTTTGTCATTTGACATTCATTAATAATAATCATGCTGCGGTGATTAAATTACACGCACGAAGATTATTTAAACTTATTTATAAGTTATGGAGAATGTGAATTATGTCAAGAACATGCGATACATTCGGGATCCGATATCGGTAGAAACAGAAACCAACACCAACAACGGTATTTTAGGCCATATTTGAGGTTACGTTTTAACGCTAAGTGACGTTCCTTCGCAAAATTTAATGTAACATCTTAAAGTACTATTTTTTCCCTTCAGAACTGTTTTTCAATCGCCTCCATATCTTTTTTTCTCGCCGCTTTTACCGTTGAAAACATCTCGCTAGACCCAGGTTATGTGAGTTAGGGAACCTGGGTTTGTGAGCAAACTCGCTTGTCTGTTACATTGGGACCATGGTTCTGGCTGAGCCCGGGTTTTGTATATATATATTTATATATATATATATATATATATATATATATATATATATATATATATATAATTTATTTTTGTATCTTAAATCTTTTGTTAAATATTTTTTTCTAATATTTTCTTGAGTAGAGGGTATAGGAAAAACCTATACCCAAGAAAATATTAGAAATATATATATATATATATATATATATATATATATATATATATATATATATATATATATATATATATATATATAGAAGCCTTGAGCAAATTCGTTTCGTTAGCCTGTCTGCGGAATGTTATGCAATTTTCATGTAATGACAGAAACACTAACATTGATATTTTTAACAATTGATATCTCGGCAAGAAACAAAGATATCAAGGTCATTAAAAAACGATTTTGAAGAGGAAAAGTAGTATTTTAAGATGTTATATTGAGTTTTGTGAAGAAACATCACCTAGCCTTAAAAAGTAACCTCAAATATGATCTAAACGTTTTTTGCAGTTTTAAGATAAATTATCTCAAAAACCTGACTTGTTGAAGCAATTCGGGTTTCCAGATTTGAATTTAGCGCGTCAAAAGCCCGCGGAAAGATATAGTCTGATTTCTAATTTAGAAAGCTAGTCTAATTTTGTCGACCTGTGTAATTATTATGTTTATTATCCATCTGAAAAAATACTCACCCCGGTAATCATTTACATGCCCCAAAGTTATTAAAAAAACACAAATTACGAAAAAACAAATCTTCGACAACAAAATGACGTTCATTGTCACAAATGACAACTCATATCAATCAACATCATACGGGGTATTTTAATATGTGGCATATTATCGAAACTATTTGTGAACTAAACTGACAGAACAACCACTGGCAACACTGCTTTAACGGATCGTTACTGGAAGTCCACAATTTATTTGGTTCTTGTAAGAGGACGTCAAGCAAATAAGTTTTATTATTATTATTTTATTTTGCACTTTCTTGTCCACAGATTTCAAATCTTATAATTAGTCCAAATAACATTAAATATAGCTTATTTGCAAAAACTAATTGCACCAGTATTTATAGTTTTTCGGGCTACCCCAGATTAAAAAAAACATCGAAATTGGTGCATTCGTTGCTGAAATATGGAGAATTTTTCCAACCGATGCTCTTTGTAAAATCTGATCATCAAAAAGTATCAAACGCCGTTGGATTTATGTATTTATTGCTATAAACAAAAGAACTGTGATTTTTTGAAAAAAAAAATCCTAACTTGGCTCCTATTGGTCCAATTTTTTTTTTCATAATCTTCGTATCGAACTCAGCTATTCAAATTTTTAAATTAAAAATGTTTAGCATGTAAGGAGAAAGCTCCAGCTCTATTTCTTTATAAGAAAAACACCTCCTTTTTTAAAGCGATATTTAAGGGGTTGAAAATTAATTTTTTTATTTGCCTCTAACAAGATATGAAAATTTACCTTCACAAAGAGATTGTGAAGGTCAAAATGTTCACCCAAAAAAAGTTACATCAATCAACATTCTGTGTCTTGGGACAACCAAATAGCAATATCTCAGCAACAAATTATCCGATTTACTATTATAAGATATCATTTTGATCAGAATGACAAAGACATCCCTCTAAAAGCAAAAAAGTTCAAAAATGATTAATTTTGCAATAAATAATTGATATGTAAAACATGACCGATTTTGAGAGGTTTTTGGCCTTTTTGCGATAACAAATTGGCGAAAATTATCGCACAAAAGTTCAAATTGTAGGTTTTTAAAATCTCTACAACTTTTATTTGAAACTTTTTTTCCAAAATGTGTTCCTTCGACTTGTAGGTTCAAAAAACCTGTTTTGGCCAACTTTGATACCCTATTTTGAGCCCCAGTGTATTTTTTGCTGTTACATTTTATGTAGACTTTGTTCTTACATTACCCCCAAAACCTCTGTGTAGGTCTTATCCATCTCGGAATTTACATCACTCTATTTACCTATGGCTTGGACTATACATTTCTTAATCGCCGATATATTTTAGAAAAGTGAAAATTTCTTCCAGTTTTACACATGTCTTTCGCAATATTTTGCGTTGATTTTGCAGGATTATATGCTCAAATATTGCCAGTAACTTATTTTGTAGAGTTAATTTACGAATATTTCTAATTTAAACGCTAGAAAACCATAAAAATAACGGACTCATTTATCAAAAATCTTTTGTATACAATAACAGGCAATTGCCCAAAATCGAGTGCCCTATGACAAGAAACGCACCTTGACAGAATCGAAATCAAGGTTGCCAGGAAAACAAAATTGCTCTGACAGGAACAAAGTAGGGTTAGATGGTTTTTCGAAAATTACATAGACGTAAGAGAAATTAATATTACTTTAATATAGACTGCGGATCCTATAGGACTAAGTTGGCTCACGCTTAAAAAGAGATAGAGCGCGAGGAGTAAGGTCTCTCTTTCTAAGGGCGGAGCTAAGTACGATACTCCAAATGTCATTGGATAATCCTATCATCTGATCTCTTTTTAAGCATGAGCCAACTTCTATCGGATCCGCAGTCTATATTAAGTAATATTAATTTCTCTTTTACGTCTATGTAATTTCAGAAAAACTAATTAATCCTACTTCGGTCCTGTCAAAGCGATTTTGTTTTCATGGCACCCTTAATTTTGACTCTGTCAAGGTGCTTTTCTTGTCATAGGGTACTCGATTTTTTCGCTACGTGTGGATTCAAAAAGAAGCAAGCTATGATAGACAGAAAAAACATCTGATTCATTCTTTTATACAGGGTAAGGAATAAAACTGAACGATTAAAAATATATATTTTTTTTAAACAAACAAAATAATCATTTTAAAAACAAAATTTATACTTTTTCTTTCCATGGAATACTTGATTTTGTTTCTGTCAAGGTAATTTTGATGTCATAGGGCACTCGATTATTTCGCCACGTATGAATGTAAAAACAAGCAAGCTATGAAAGACAGAAAAAAAAACATCTAATTCACTCTTTTATACAGAGTAAGGAATAAAAATGAACGATTAAAAATATATATTTTTTTAATCAAGCCAAATAATCATTTTAAAAACAAAATCTATACTTTTTCTTTCCATGGAATACTTGATTTTGTTTCCATCAAGGCAATTTTGATGTCACAGAGCACTCGATTATTTCGCCACGTATGCATTCAAAAACAAGCAAGTTATGCCAAACGGGAAAAACATCCGATTCACTTTTTTATACAGGGTTAAGGAATAAAATTGAACACAACGACAATAAAGTAAAAATAAAATTTTATTTTAAATAGACAAAAATACAAATGTTTATACATACAAAATAATCATTTTAAGAACTATACATAATCATTTTTAAATAAAAAATACTTAAGCGATCTTCACATAAATAAATTAATGGTTTAACTGAATGTTCTTCTCAATAAATATATTTTTGTTTAAAATACGAAGCGAAATTTGAAATAAACACGCTTGTTCAAGAATTATGCAAAATACAAAACCTACGCTTATTAAAAAAATACAGGGTGCGACAAAAATTTCGAAAAAAAATTGTTTGATTGAAATTACAACCGCACCATTGTTTTTCGTGCAATATTCCACGCGACGCCCTGTATATTTTCATACACTCCGAATTTAATCAACTAGAAAATGGACGAACAGTTCCTAAACTTTAATATTTATTTGTATTTTTTTTGCACCTACATCTAAAAAACTTTACCTTTCAACTAAAAAAATCACAATATGGTTCGACTATTTAAAAAATCAGTCAAAAAGCTTTGAATTTTTGTAGTTTGCTTAAATTTTCCTATAATTTCTTTAAACAATATACCGCCGGCAACACCGCTGAAATTTCATAACCTCGAAAACTCTAAGTTTGGAAATCTGTACGTACCCACCATTTCAACATTACGTACAAGAAATGGTGGAGGAATACTGAATTCCTATCGTAAGATTTGACATTTCCTGAGGTGCTAAAATTAAATCAGCTGTTACAGTAATATACAGGACATTTCGAAAAAAGTCTCGAAGAAATAGAGTGTCAATTTTTTTAGAGGGTATTCAGGGACATAATATACAGTGTGTCCTCCTAATATTGGAAGTTATTTTTGAAGTGTCCCGTATAATACACAATTTTTTTAATTACGACAAGATTTTTTTAAATGAAAATCTTGCCGAAATTAAAAAAAAAACACCCCGTATATTTCCTTACCTTTAATTTTACAATCTTTCTAACTTACGTAATTATTTTAATAAATAGTTTATTCCTTATTAATTTATTAATTTTCTCATACTCAGAATTTGTTGCTCTCGAAAACGGAGCATTTTTACATACTTTAAAACAAGTATCATCGAAAATTTAAATAAATTTTACAAGAACCCCACAAAAATCTTCAAAATACTACATCCTTTTGAATTTCGCGTGGAAACATTCGATCAGAAACCCAAAAACTACAAATTATGCCGGAGCCCGATACAGCGATCCGGAAAGAAGAAGTTTTTTACAGGGTTCCTTTTTGCTTGTAAATTTTTTGGTCTTTATGCATTAATACCTTGTTTATTCATTTAATTAAAAAATTGAGCAGTAAACCTAAATTTAAAAAAAAAAAAAAAAACTAAGTTGGGTATAAAAAAAACGATTATTTTTTTCTGTTATTATTTAAAATAAATTACGAAAGTAACAATACCAGAGAAGTTAATTTTAATCCCCTCCTGGTATTTTCACTTTCCTTCACAATTATTTCCTATTTTTCTAAAACTACATCACAAAACTTTGCAACAGAAACCTAAATAACCCAAAAAACTTCGAACATTTTTCCTATTAGCCGCCAAACGTTTACTATAATAAAGTCTCTACAAATCACCAAGTAAGTTTGTATAGGTATCCCTAGACCAAAATCTAATCCAAACCACCTATTGTCAAACAAAAAAATAAAATTCCCCAAAACTTTTGGACAGACTGTATAAATCATATGCCATTTTCATATCAAATCCTTTTATTGGTTGCTACAAAAAATTGTTCACACCCCCTTTTAACTCGCACCCCCAAATAGGCGGCCCTTAATGATACCGCCTCAAAGTGGGAGGTGCCTATTTACAAAACAAACACGCCCCTCATTTATTTTAAGTTAAAAGAAACTAATATTGGCTGCATATATATATATATATATATATATATATATATATATATATATATATATATATATATATATATATATATATATATATATATATATATATATATATATATTCCCGCAATACAATTAATTCAGAAAAGGCATATAGAAAAATTATCTGTGTTCTTAATTTTTAATACGCTAACAGAAATAAGAATAACAATAGGCGTGTTTAAACATTGTCCCGTCCTCTATTAAAATAAAAAGCGAATCTGTCGTCTAGTCACAACCAAAAGTGGGCGGTTCTAACTACAGTAGGCGTGTCTAACCTACAAAGGACAAAACACCGTATTTTTGATTGGATGAAGCAGATTATCGGCGATAGGTGAACGCTATTGAACCGGATCGAGGGTGTCCTTGAGCCGCTTCATCACGTGACTACCTATGTCTCGCACTTCCGGCCACTGCTTCAGCGTGAACATTATCGCTATAACGAAAACCACCGTGGTGATTATTCTTACCCTGAAAAAAATACAACAGAGTTGCTCAATATATGTGTCTTTGGAATGAGTTAAGTATAAAACACAGGTGACTGTTCTGGTTATTCTGTGGTACTATGCTTCCAGAATTATTATTTCTTAGTAACTAAAAATGTAAATGTAATATTTTCAAGAAATAATACGTAAGATTTAGCCACCTAAAAAATGCTGGAAATAATTTCACTTGTTTGAAGAAAACGACCAAAGAAAATCGACACCAAACACCAAAATAACACCACAAATGCAGGAAAAACGTGCAATGTTAATATGTATGTCAGTCTAAGTTTACTTTTTTACTGAAATTGTTAATTTCCTTCAAAAAAAAAAACAACCAGGAAAATTCATCCATTACATAAAATCCAAATAAGCAAATCAAAAAAAAAAACGTTAAAAAAAATTACCTATAAAGGAACGAATTTCTCGTCAGTCTTTTGAGATACTTCTCGTAAATATGGACGGCCATTTTAAAATTGCCACGCTGCCAAACTGGGTCTGCTTACCCTCCGTTATTTCGGTTACTGTCACTGTTCGAGTATGGCTGAATAACAAATAAAAAAAGTAATAAAACAAAAAAAAAGTATCACAGCTAACTTCATTATGGTCGCGAGTTTCTTTATGCCTAACAAAAAAAAAAGAAGAAAACAATTTTCACTGTCCAAATGACTTTAAATATTAGAAAAAGGTGGAAAAACTATATTTTGACAGCCGAAAATTAAACAAGCTTTAGTTGTCAAAATAGTGTGACCCGTAAATATCGTATGACGTCATACAGCGTGAGCCGAAAGTATGGAAACACTTGGATAACTTGCAAGTCCAAGAGTTGTATAAATTTAAACGGGAGATCTCATGGAGACATCAAGGTTGACCTTGAGAGGAATTATTACAAGGTCAAATTGACATTTTTGAATGAAAACCTATATTTTTCATTACTTTCAACCACATAAATATTGATTTCCATTAAAAAAATCAACTTGAGCTTGAAATGACTACATGGACCATATTTATGGTCAACTTTAACATCATCACGTTTAAATTTCTACAATTTTTGTTCCCAACATTTTTCTGGAACATTCTTAGTTTCTTAGATATGACCTTCATGTTTGATCAAAAAATTTCGATTTCTGCAATAAAAAATTCAAATTAACCTTGAAATTAACTTGATGGCCACCCTCAAGGACACCGTTGACTTTCTTACAACTTTTACTCTCTATTTATTACTGGAAAAATACAATTATTTAACAAGTATCGGCAACGCTGTAATCGAGATAGATTTCTTAGGGTGGGTCCTCGAATTTGCTACGGCAGCGCTGATTATATGGGTAATTATTGGAAACGGTGGAAACACTGAATTTTCCGATAATGTTTTTCATACCTCCTATTTTCGGGTTATAAAACACGAAGATGATGTTTTTTCGCGTGGTTTTTTCATGGAATTTAGATAAGTTTGAATTTAGGTTAGTTTAAGGTCAGTTCAGGTTCACAATTAATTGCATTTGCACCACCAAGTTTTTCATCCTAATAAAATTTAAAACCCACGTCAACGTGGCAACATCGCATCACATGTTCCGATGTAAATCGTATGCAACCATACATACCTAGAAACAGTATGAAATGACAAGCCAAAGGGTTGTCATACTCTTTATGGGAAATTCGCTTTTTTCCGCGGTTATTTGTGTAAATTTTGTTAAAAATATTATTAAATATTGTGTGGTGTTTATGAATTTTACTAGAAATGACCAAAATTTAAAGGTTGTCATCGGAAAATAAAAATGATATGAGCGGAAATGACTTTTCTCTGAAAAAAACACGCGAGATCGGCGAAAAAACAAGATATTCGTGTTCTAAGAAGCGAAAAGAGAAGGTATGTAAAAAATCATCGAAAAATTCTCAAAATTCGGTGTTTTTTCGGCTTCCAATAATCACCGGGATATGTTACAACGTTGCCGCGCTGCTCTTATTTTACTGAAATTTCCAATCTTGTAGGGTTGTTTAATTTATTGTTAAAGTATTGTTCAGGACTATTTAAACTTTAGCTATCTTAGTTGTAGGCGAAGAAAATGGTGATATTATTAAGGGAAAAAATCCTCAATCAGTCTAAGCACGTGATATAACCTAACTTTCACGTAAAAGAACTGTCCAAATGTTCAAAATTACTGATATAAAATCAGTGAAGCTAAAAAATTAGAAAAACTAAAAGTAATATTAATAATAAAATAAACGTAGACTGACTTAAAAGTTGCTTTGGGAAATTTGTGGGAATTACAGTGAAACAATGTGGTATATACAGTGCGACCCAAAAAACGAAATTGCATTTTGTGACGATACTCCCGTAAGTCGCCCTTACAACAAACACGTTCATTACAAAATGCAATTTTACTACAGTTACGTTAATGACAGATTTTTTCTTACCTAGTACGTAAAAAGGGCATTATTATTCCGGCCCCAGTCGCCACCAGAAGCAAAACAACTTGCAACACTGTAAGCAGCACGTTAATCAACTTGACAACGAGGGCTCGAGCGTTAGAGTTATCCAAACCTTCGAGCATTACGTATTGCTGCTGCTGCAACGCTTGATGTTCCATTTTTTGAATCTAAAATAATAAAATCTCAGTTTTCTAGCAAAAATGCGTTTAAGGACTACGTTTTTCCACCTCCGGTTAAGTGCCGGTTAATTATCCGGAGCTTAACTGGTGGTTGAAAATACATGCTTTAAACACAAAAATCACGCGAAAGCAATTTTTACCTTGGTTTGACAGTGCTCGAGCATCTCGTGAATATCCCTGAGCCGTTCTTCGCTTTGATATTGCACTTTCTCCTCCATGTCGGCCATGGCTTGCTTCAGGTTCTCCACTTCGTTCTGATGCAATTCGGTCAGATCGTTAATTTGTTCTTCTAAGCGTTCTGTTCGAAATCTTTCATCCTAAAAATGAAATAGTGGAGATATTTTGTCGCCATATTGAATTTCCTAAAAATCGATCGATTTCGACGAAAATCTGTATTCCGGGGTTTTTAAGGTTGTAATTTTAGGAAATCAAATTCTTTGTTGGAAATTTACTATGCATACCTGTATCGCGAGACTAAAATACTGAATTTCAGCTTGCAAAGACTTCACACTCTCCAAGGTTTCCCTAAAACCATCCATCTGCTCTTGAAAATACTTCAGTTTCTTGTCGAGTTCGACGAAACTATTTTGAAGGCTCGATTCCTGGGGATGCCCGTACCTATTACAAAACGAAAGGAAAATATTTTTAATCGGTATTTTTTGAATCCCCCTCGTATTTGCTATTATCGAATGTTTACCATCAAAATGTGCGTGTAATTTTTTTCCGAAATCTTGGCCGGCGCCGACGTCCACAACAAATAAATATTATTCATATCTGACGGTCAACATTGTTTACTAAACAAAAATCGATAACATGCGATTATTCGTAAGATTTCTCGGAGACAATTAAATTAATACTCTTGATAAAAATATAAACATATCAAAAGTCAAGAGAGTTTTTACTTAGACACGTGTCAATTTTGGCAAAGACTATATAAACATAAGACTGTTACTCCAACGCTATAATTTTGACGCTCATAAAATGGAGACAAACTCATTCATTATTACAATGTTGCGAAAGATTGAATAAAGTAATAAAATGTTATATACATGCCTTTAGAACAAGTATAAAAGAATTTAAATTATTGGATTTCCGTTCAAAACCTGGCAATGTCGCATATTCCTTCTTGCCAACTAAAGAGGCCCGGTTGCCACTTCCTAGCGACCTTCAACTGAAATCACAACGTTGCCAATTCTTAAATATCACTAATAAGATGTTACATGATATTATAGAAAAACAAGTACAAAACTACAAACTAGAAGGTGACGTAAATATATTTGTTCTTTAAGAAAAGAAAACCTCTAACAAACAGAATTCTACAACATCTGATTCATGGAAATATTTCCTTCGCAAATTTAAATGAATATAGAGGAATTAAAAACTTGTACCCGTATTTCAGATTTACTAGCCAACACGGCAACACTGCATTCTCTCATTTCTTGCTTTCTTACTACTATTTACTATAACTAAATTCATGAATGAGTTAGATTTAATATTTGGAAATTCTCGTCTTGCGCTCTCGCCAAAAATAGCAAAAAATAGTTGCCAAGGCGTCCATAAGCGATGAAAGTCTTGTGTTTATTTAGTCAATGATTTTGGTAATAATTCAATAATAACTAAACTAGTAATACCGAAGAAGTTACAAAAACGCGTCTAGAGGGAGAATCACAGTGAAATTTACCTAGCACATAAATAAAAATTAACGATTAAAAGCATTTAACAACTACGCACCTTCCAATACTGTCACTGGTAACGCTACTCTCACACTCGGACCCATCATCACTGGGAAACTTCCTCTGCGCGTTCCTGCCCTGCATGCTGCTCTGCGACGCCGTCATCGGCAACGTCGCGCTTCCGTGCTTCGCTCCGCCCTTGTGGTTATGCCCCTCCTCGCTGGCGGCGTTGTCCTGCGTCGGTTTGTCTGCGCAGCTGCCCTCCGATCCCGTCGTCTGATTGGCCGGCCCTACGTACCAAGCTGTAGGTGAGAGAAGAGAGGGGATGGCGTGCGGTTAGAATTGCGTGAGCGTGCGATCGGTTAAATGGGACTAAGGGACCGTGCTGGGTGGGCGTGGTTTAAGAAGGGGGCGGGACAAAATTTTCTCGCTTACTCAATAAAAGAAAATCTTCTTAAACCACGCTAGGCTAGTCATATGTACAAAAACAATATATATATATATATATATATATATATATATATATATATATATATATATATATACAGGGTGATTCGTCAAAAACTTTATCGATCGATTGTGGGAAAACTATAATTAGGAAAAATCTGAAAATTTGGCAGTGTACTAACGTACATGGAGGACAACCGGCTAGAATATTTTCAAGATGGCGGCACTTCCGGTTATACCGGAAGTAGATGTCACTTGGTTATTTTAACTGAAACACCCTATATATTATTCCATGTTTGATTTCTACGTAAAATTATGGACATATTTCATGTATAATATTCTATACTTATGTCGCACCGTTTTGGACATATTTAAATTTTTATGTCAAAAATGTCGTTTGCGGACCAAAACTTAACTATAAATTTTTCCTATAAGAAAGTCTTTATTATTTAATTTGGCTTAGTTTTCTTGTAGACGAAGATCGACTTTAGTAGCCTTTTTATGATATTTTGAAAATTATTTGTACAGAGTGGTCAAAAAAGAAGACAAAAAAATTATATTTAAAAAATCGTCAAAAGTCAATTTTTTCAAATATGAAGCACCTATTTTTATAATTTTATCATATTAAGCATTAAAAATAAGGGTAACTTTGTATACGGTTATCTATTCCAAAAATTTGTAGTTTTCAAAATATTGATATTTTAATCACCCAGGCATGACTATTATTAATAAATGTCAAAAGACAAGAAATAGTGACAATTCTGTAGGGTTCGATTGTTTTATTTTCGCCACGCCTTGCCGTCATGGCCAACTAATAATAAAACTTAAAATCCGTATAGCTTTTTTACAATAGAAAAATTTTGAATTAACAATATTTTGAAAACTACGAATTTTTGGAATAGACAACCTTATACAAAGTTACCCTTATTTTTAATTCTTGATATGATAAAATGATAAAAATAGGTGCTTTCTATTTGAAAAATTTGACTTTTGACGATTTTTTAAATATAATTTTTATTCGTCTTTTTTGACCACTCTGTACTAATAATTTTCAAAATATCATAAAAATATTACTATAGTCGATCTTCGTCTACAAGAAAACTAACCCAAATGAAATAATAAAGACTTCCTTCTAGGAAAAATTTATAGTTAAGTTTTGGTCCGCAAACGTCATTTTTGACATAAAAATTTAAATATGTCGAAAACGGTGAAACTTAGGTATAGAATATTATACATGAAATATGTCTAGAATTTTACGTAGAAATCAAAAAAGCAATAATATATAGGGTGTTCCATTTAAAATAAGCAAGTTGACATCTACTTCCGGTATAACCGGAAGTGCCGCCATCTTGAAAATATTTTAGCCGGCTATCCTCCATGCACGTTAGTACACTGTCAAATTTTCAGATTTTTCCTAATTATAGTTTTCCCACCATCAATCGATAAAGTTCTCGGAGAATTACCCTGTATATATAATGTAATTAATTAAAAATCAATTTAGGACTTGTTAGTGTTTTCACGATAAACAAATAATTTTAGTTGTTTTTGTACATATTAACGTTTTATTTCACTATTAAGGCTGATTATGCACTGGAACAATTTTTATTTTCGTAGCGTAAAACCAGCCTTA